>CM035131.1:84424094-85071594 GCA_020205605.1 Panax ginseng
TCAAAGGAGATCCAGACACCGGTGATATCAGGAAGAAGGTTCTTCAAATGGAGGAAACTATCCGCGCTCTCAAAGGGATTGGAACACATGGAAGTGTTTTATATGCTGACCTTTGCATATTCCCTGGTGTTCATTATCCAGAAAAATTCAAAATCACTGACTTTGAAAAGTATGATGGATTAGGGGATCCCTATACACATTTAAAAGTATTTATTGGAGAACTTGGATCTTATGTGGAAAATGAGAAGCTCAGAATGTAACTGTTCTAGAAGAGTCTAACTGGAGAAGCCCGTTCATGGTATAGCAGATTAGACAACTCAAAGATCCATATCTAGGAAGAGCTAGCCTACGCCTTCCTCACTCAATACAGTTTTCAATCTCAGATGGCTACTGATCGGTACTAGATTACCAAGGTCAATAAATAGTCTAATGAGTCTTTCAGAGAGTACGCTCAAAGGTGGAGGTGCCTTGCTGCTCAAGTTATTCCTTCCATGACAGATACAGAAATGGTCATGACTTTCATAGACATATAGGAAGCTCCTTTCTGTAAAAGAGTCTTAGCTGGTATTGGCAAACCATTCTCTGAAATGATCAAGCACGGAGAGATGGCGGAGATGGGGTTGAAGTCAGGAAAGATTCAAGACCTAACCACTCTTAAAGCAGTTGCTGAGCACATCCAGTCCGGATCTTATGGAAACAACCCCCGGAGGGTCCATAAAAAAAAGAGGAGGATGTATCCTTGATACTACAAGGTCAAAAAGGCAGTCAGAACATGCCTATACAGAGGAGAAATTATTCCCCATTCCAACCAGAGTCTTCAAACCCTCCATTGCCTAAAGGTGGAGATGTAAAGCACCCTCTAAAGGTGGAGATGTAAAGCGCCCTCAAACATTCACACCCTTAGGGGACTCGCTCGAGAATATTCTTGCTCTTCTAACTACTCAGAATAAAATCACACATCTTCTTTCACCAGCCAACCCTAATGGGAGGGGTTTCAATGCTACTCGGAAGTGTGCTTATCATGCCAGAGCACCTAGACATGATACTCAAGATTTTTGGGCCTTGAAACACAAGATCCAAGATTTAATAGACAACGGTGAGATCGTGGTCACCAAAGCAGATCAACCTCATGTGTAAGACAACCCTCTTCCTCAACACAAAGAAGAAGAGGTTAACATGATTAATTGGAGCGCTGGACAGAGTTTCAATGTTAACAGTGAATCATCCCAGACCATCAAAGACGGTGTTGACAGATGGGATTACACAAAGTTCCAATTTGCTATAGAACGAAAGATGAAAGCTCTTTGCAAGTAAATGGAACAACTGGCAGAACTGGTGACTCATCAGCATCAAGTCACACGCTAGTGAGTCGGTCAGGAGCATTCCTATCTCCTTCCTTTTGTTATGAATGCTCCACCATCACCCTCAGAAAGTGAAGCTATGGAGGATAAGGTTGCAAAGAGAGCTAATGCTATTAGACCGTCGAGATTTTTCCAATCAAAGGGAATTTACATACTTGGGCTAACCTATGGAGGAGATATTTCAGATGCTAATCAATGAAGGAAGAATTACCTCCCTTCTACCTCCAATCAATCCCCGTTCAAGATGGTTCAACTCCGATAGAGTTTGTCAATATCATTCACATTCCCACGGTCACAGCACAGAAGAATGTTGGGCACTCCGCCACCTTATTCAGAATCTAATTGATAGCAGGGTCCTGCAATTGGCAGACGATGACATTGTGCTACTTAAGAGTGGGAATACATGTCCTGCCAAATGGAAGGGATCAGTAGCAGTTATATCCGCTGAGGCTGATGATATTGTCAAACCATTTCCCATACAAGCAATTCAACTCAAAGGAGCTGACATTCCTTTGAAAGTGGCTACACCAGAGCTAATTTCTTTACCCTTCAGACCTCAATATCTTATTGTCAGCTTACACAAAGTTCCATGGATATATGGAGAAGCTGAAGGATCCACGTCTCATACTGCTGCTATAGTGCCGAAGGAAAATACACTGTATCTTCCTCAAAGGGTGATGAAGCCCGCTATAGAAGCAAAGGAGAAGATTCCCATGGAGAAGATTGAAAAATTCCTCCGCACTATGGGCCATAATGAAGCCAAGGTGGTTCTAAGCTTAAGAGAAGCTCCATATCAGATCTCAATACTGGACTTGGTTTTCTCTTCTGAGGATCATAGGAAGATTTTATTGAAGGTTTTGGAAGAAGCCTACTTGCCAAAATCAGTGGATGCGGAAAAATTTCAACATATGATTGATCACATTTTCAACAACAATGTGATATCCTTCACTGATGATGACATACCTCCCAAATGGACCAATCATTGCAAGCCATTGCACATCGCAGTTTTATCCTCCGGATATATGTTAGCTGTAGTTTTGATAGATGGAGGTTCGTCTGTGAATATATGTCCTTATGCCACCTTGGTAAAGATGAACGTCAATCTCAAACGAGCCATACGGTTATCAAAGCTTTTGATGGATCCCGATGAAATTCTGTCGGAGAGATTGAGCTGCCAATTGAGATTGTTCCAAATACATTCAATATATCCTTCCACGTCCTCAAGATAGATTCAGGATAAATCCTGCTATTGGGGAGACCATGGATCCATATGGCTAGAGTCGTTCCTTCTACACTACATCAATAACTCAAATACATTGTCAACAATAGCCTAGTCACTGTCAATGTTGACTCGAAATGTCCCGAACAAGGAAATCTACCAATCATCAGCTTCAAATCAGAAGTTAAGACGACCAGTTTTCATACTTTGGAAGTGAGTAACACATAATACCATCCTATTGGAGTACCACTTCCCATACCCAAGATTTCTGCCGAGGTTATGTCGGCCACTCAAGAAATGATGTCATTAGGTCATCAGCATGGACAAGGGCTTAGTAAAGATCAGCAGGGTATTAAGCACCCTATTCAAGTGTCTAGTCAAACTGGTACAACCGAACTAGGCTATTCTGCCAGTTCCAGTCACAGGAATCCTCATAAGCATAAGCAGGTTCATCAAACTTCCGCCACACGACGATTTTCTCCATCTGCACCTCATAAGCTGATACGGTCTTTGGTAAAGGTGCCACCCCATGTTATGGCTATGCTGTTTCCCAAACCAGTACCATTCAAAGCAAAATAGGTCCTGATTCCTGATCCTAAAGTGGAAGAAAGGAAGCAAAAACGTAAATATGACATCACCCTGATGATGTCAGGCATACACGTCATTGTCCATGATGAACATACAAACAGATACACCCCAGACGATGATTGTCCAAATGTTATGGTCATCATTCGGCAGAAAGAGGACGATGACAGCCCCTCCATCACTGTAGTCCATCAGGACTTTACCCTCGACAATTGAAGTAGCACTCCATGCATTGGTCGACGAGGGTAAACCGGGCAGAAAATCCCTTTACCCTGTAGATAATTTTAATTGCTTACTTTTCTATACAGTATTAGCAGTTATTTTATCAGTACATGCTAACGCTTGTGTATGATTAAACAGTTTCATATATTAAGTGAAAGCATATTTTGTTTCATGACTTTGAATTTAGATGTGCATGTACTTGCTGATGAGGTGCTTTTTCTCCACAAGGACTGTAACTTTGATGCAAAGTTGGACCCAGACTTGATGGAAATACGAGAGGACATTGAGACACCTTAGGAGATTAAGGAATGGGTCACAGAAAAACCTAAACCCAACCTTGACCAAACCACTTCTTTCAATCTTGGAACCTTAGAAAGCCCTAAGCTAATCCAGATTGGTTCAGACCTCACCTCAAACTAACGGAATGACATGGTTGCGCTACTAACCCAATTCCAGGATGTGTTTGCATGGTCTCACGAAGACATGGTGGGTTTGTCCACTGACATTGTTCTTCATTGCCTTCCCATTAAGGAGGGATTCAAGCCAGTCAAGCAGAAACTCAAGCGATTGAAACCTAAGTGGAGTTTAAAGGTTAAAGAGGAAATTGTGAAACAATTTCGAGCTGGCAGTATAATGGTGTCTACATATCCGGAGTGGATATCCAACATTGTTCCCGCGCCTAAACTAGGAGGAAAGGTGGGAGTTTGTGTGGATTATCGGGATCTGAACAAAGCTTGCCTTAAGGATAGCTTTCCTGTGCCCTTTATCCACATTCTTATTGACAATACTGCTCAATACGACATGTACTCCTTTGCTGATTGCTTTGCTGGGTACCATCAAATTATGGTCACTGAGGAGGACCGTGAGAAAACTACTTTCATCATGCCTTGGGGAACATTCTGCTATAGACGGTTGTCATTCGGCCTCATCAATGCTGGGGTAACCTACCAGCGAGCTATGATGGCTCTTTTCCATGATTTAATGCATAAAGAGATAGAGATCTATGTGGATGACATCATTGTCAAGTCCCGAAGGGAGGAAGACCACTTAGACCATCTTAGAAAGCTATTCAACAGGTTGCGTAAATATAACTTGAAGTTGAATCCAACCAAGTGCGCCTTTGGTGTCAAATCAGGCAAGTTACTAGGTTTTCTAGTCAGCCACAAAGCGATTGAGATGGATCCCACAAAAATCCAGGCCATAAAGGAAATGCCCATTCCTCAGACAGAGAAGGAAATATGGGGATTTTTGGGAAGAATCAACTTCATTAGCAGGTTTATTTCTCAACTCACGAAGAACTCAGGAGCCCATTTTTAAATTGTTAAGGAAGAACTCCTCCATGAAATGGAACGATGAGTGTCAGAAAGCCTTCCTTACAATCAAAGAGCAGTTGGTTAACGCTCCTATTTTGGTACTTCCCAGGGATGATGTTCCCCTATTCGTGTACCTGTCCATTAATGACAATGCCATGGGCTGTATGCTGGGGCAAAAAGACGATAGAGAACAAGAACGAGCTATCTATTATCTTAGCAAAAGATTCAGCAGCAGTGAACACAAGTACACTCTGAGTGAGAAGACTTGTTATACTTTAGCATGGGCTTCCATGAGGTTACAACATTACCTCCTTGGTCACACAACCCATCTCATTCCCGCGTGGATCCTCTCAAGTACGTGTTCAGTAAGCCCATACTGAATTGTCGGTTGTCCAAATGGCAGTTGATCCTACAATAATTTGACATCGTCTACGTGAAGCAAAAGTCTATCAATGGTCAAGTAATTACGGATCAATTGGCCAGCTTTTCTGCAGGGATTACAAACCCTTGAAACATATTTTTTTCCGATGAGGGGTAATGACAGCCAAAGAACACCATCAAGACGATGCGATGCATGCCACACATAGAAAATGTATTTTGATGGAGTCATAATACGTAAGGCTCGAGCCGGAGAAGTTCTAGTATCCAGACGCAGAGGCGATCCCGTCATCAATCAAATTTTAGTTTGTCAGCACCAACAACATAGCTGAGTATGAAGGCTGTATCATGGGGCTAAAACTTTCCCGTTCAATGGGTATCAAGCGGTTAACTGTCTTTGGGGATTCCAAATTTGTAATCAAATAATCCACAAGAATCTATCAAACCAAGGAACTATATTTGCTGCCTTACCATCGGCAAGTTTTACAGATGGCTTTGGAGTTCGAAGAAATCTCCTTTCTACACATTCCTCGTAATAGGAATGATTTTGCGGATGCATTAGCAACACTGGCCTCCTTGATTCACATACCTGACAAGGAAAACATGTCAAGCATCAGATTTGCCCTACAAAAGGCCCTAGCCTATAGGAACTATGTTGGAGAAGTATCGGATAAGCTACCTCCCATCCACAACCCTTGGTATTAACATATCAAGGAGTATCTACGAGATGGATCTACACCCGCTGAGGCGAGCTTGGCTGAAAAGAGGCAGATCCATCGATTTGCTATGAAATTCTACCTGAGCAGAGATGCACTCTACAAGAGAGATGCAGTATTAGGTCTCCTCAGATGTTTGGACAAAGACCAAGCTCAGAGGCTCATGGATGAGATCCATGGTGGAGTATGTGGCCCACACATGAGCGGACCCCTACTTGTTAAAAAGATCCTCAGAACAGGGCATTATTGGCTTACGCTCAAAGCTGACTATGATGATCACGTCAAGAGGTGCTATCAATGCCAGATTCATGGGAATGCTATCCACGCCCCTCTAAGGGAACTCCATAATATGAGTTCACAATGGCCCTTCTCAATGTGGGGAATGGACATGATCGGGCCCATCGAGCCCAAAGCCAGTAATGGACATCGATTCATATTCACCATGATCGACTACTTCACCAAATGAGTAGAAGCAGCCTCCTTCCCCAGGGTTACCAAAGAAGTCAATCATTGCTTTCATCAGAAACAATGTCGTTTATCGATATGGACAACCAGAGGTCATTGTGTCAGACAATGCTAAACACCTCAACAACAAAATGATGGAGGAGTTATGCAGTAAATTCCACATCAAACAACTTAACTCTGTCATCTACCTTCAAAAGATGAATGGTGCTGTTGAAGTGGCTAATAAAAACATCAAGAAGATTATGCAGAAAATGTTCGCCAATCACAAAGGATCGCCTAACCTCTTGCCTCTGATTTTATTAGCCTATAGAACTTCATTGCGTACTTCCACTGGGGCAACACCCTACTCATTAGCATATGGGATGGAAGTAGTGCTCCCCATAGAGGTGGAAATAGAATCCCTCAGAGTGTTGATGGATGCTCAGTTGGATGAAGACCAATGGGTATAAGACAGGTATCACTAATTGTCTCTAATAGACGAAAGGCGAACTGCGGCTATCTTACATGGTCAGTTATATCAGCAAAGGATCGCATGATCTTATAATAGAAAAGTCCGACAATGGCAATTCAAACAACATGACTTGGTTTTGAAGAAGATCATTGACAACTAAGATCAATCGAAGGGAAAATTCGCTCCTAACTGGGAAGGCCCATTTATTGTCAAGGAGGTATTAACAGGAGGCGCTCTCAGACTATAGGAAATGGATGGCGATGAATTTCCACAGCTTATCAACTCGGACACCGTGAAATAGTATTATGTCTGAAGTTACCATTAAGCAAACATCCTTGGTTTTGGATTATCAAATCACTAGTTATTCCGGTTTCTAACCCTTTTTACATACACTTCTGCCCCTTAGGGAAACATACACTTCAAACCAGTAGCCTAGTTTCACCTTATTTCAAACTTTTCACATAATTTCGGTTATCCTGAAGACGGGATTGAACCTTTCACACATGCAGTTTATCCTGAAGATGGGATTAAACTTTTTTACGCCTGCAGTTTATCCTGAAGACGGGATCAAACTTTTTCTACCCCTGCAGTTTGTCCCCATCATGGGATCAAACTTTCTTCTCCCCGCAGTATAGCCTGCACATGGGATTCATACTTCTCTTCGACTGCAATTCGTCCTAAGGGGCGAACTACGTCGACCTGATCTCCCTGATATACGGGAGTACGTAGGCAACCATATTCTACATGGCCTGATCGCAATAAACAAAAACATTTCTACCCTTTCTCTACAAAAACAAAAACCACAAAAACACTTCTACACCCTTCTTCATCAATAAAGCTTCTACACCCATCTGCCTTTCACATTCAGCGTTCAACCTCTTACACCAGGTTCAAACTACGCAGACCTGATCTCTTCTTCAATAGGAGTACATAGGCAACCATTTATGGTTCGGTCTAACCCCTACCAGAACAAAAATACTTGTCACACGGTACTGGGATCAAACTTCAATCCACCACATTTCATCGGCTTCAGACCAAAGGGATAGAATTACCCAACCTGTCCTCCCCAATACGAGATTCGGTGACCATTTAAGCTGCGGTTGTGCCTCAAAGAGCAACACCAATCCATAAGAGATGGAATTAACTAGGCTTCTCACAAATAGAAGTACTAGCGACCATCTGTGGTGCGGTCAATCTCAGAGAGGAAAAGTCGCACTCCTCTCCACATTTCCATATAGAAACCAGTCCCAAGACACCAAAGATGGTAGGGATACATACAGATCAATGATCCATTTTGAAAGATCCTACGATGGCTCAATGTCCAATGTCAAGGATGAGGTCAGAATGCATCAAGATCACAAAGCCCTGAAGATGCAGGCAAATATCAAGCAAGTATCAAGGCACAACTGAAAGGGAAGTAAATCAAAATATATTTCTCTGCCATATATAATACTGTTTGATATATACATATGCGCTGTAGATGACAAAATGGCTAAGCTAGTCTGTGCAAGAAAATACAAGTCTATCTATGGATCTTTGTGTATACGGACTATCAGATCTAATATAGCATCCCTCTCTGAAGAAAGAGGTAACGTTGCAAGCTCTTGCCCAATGGTATCTACACGAGCTAGCAGATCCGAGGCTAACTACATGGTAGCATGATGCTCATCAATATATGCACTAATATCGATAAGGATGCCAGTCGTATGGGATCTCACTGAAGTACTGTCTGCGATGACCACATCCCGGGCAGATAGGGCAGCATCCCGCTCCACAATCAATGCATCTCTGGCTGATCTAGCCTTGTCTCTCTCTAATAGAGTTGCGTCTCTCCCATCAAAAGCTATCAACATCGAGGCCCTAGCCTGATCTCTCTCATAGGTCATCAGATGTAGGCTTTGCTCCAGATATTGTGTTGAATGATGAATGACAGTAGCACTCGTAGTGGGGGAATCCATCACAAATGCTGGCAACCCAGCAGTCAAATCCTCCTCAATGGGAAAATCAGCCTCTTCCATAGGCTCCTCATCGTCGGAATCAGTCCCCTACACTGTGGATACTACCGCAGCCGATGCAGTCTCTGTCTCCATCCTGGCAGAATACTCTGCAGAACAACCCGGATAGGATCTATCACCGCCTCCACCAATCGACGAGGTTGTCTAATAGAATGGGGTCGAGGCACTTTGGAGGCCCTTCTCCGTACACCAGAAGTGGTCTTGCAGGAACTACTCGGCTGATCCGAATCTATAATATCTGGACAACAAGTCTCCAAATCACCTCAGAAAGGGTGTGGTAAATTCTTACTTAGAGTTTTGTTCAAAATACATTTTATGACTACATGCATGCATGCATTATTTTAACATACATCTATAGTAGAGTTAAAAATGCATGACTACCCAATGCCTACGTTTTGGAAAAATTTTCATAGCCCCCTTTGTAAATATGGGACTATCCAAATGCACATAGGCATGATTAGGTGGCCATTCAGTAACACACCTACCCACAGCCATATACATCCTACATGCATTAATACATCACAGTTAAAAATCCGTAAGTGTAGTCTAATTACTAGGATTATTTTTCTTTTCTACCTTTACTCATTTTTCCTCAAAAAGGATAAGAAATGACAGTAAAAGGTGCCAATTTAACTATTTCAAAAGTTAATTTTTTTTTACATTATTATGTTCAGCATAGTTTAAAACTAACATTTACTGTGTTGAATATTTTTTATCAAGTCATATTAGCATGCATATTCACTACTATGTGTGTAAGTGCATTTCATATGATAAGTCATTTTCCAACTGATAGAAACTAGAAAAAAAATACATGCATATGTTACTAGGACAGTGAAGAACACTTGTACGATGGCAGAATGTGTAGAAAGTTTCCCGAACTCAGCAGGTCTGAAGAAGAGCTCTCAGATTTCCTTCGTAGCGCAGCTTGAAAATGACTTATGAAAGCAACCCTCAGGCAATACATACCCACGGTTGGCCGTAGGTCCACCTGTGGCTACCGCAAGTGTACCTGCGGCACCCCTACATGGGTCCCACACCTCCAGCTGGGTCCAGTTCGAGTTGCAAAGGAGTTTTCATAAGCTGAAAAGGCTAAATCAGGAATAAAAACGCTATGCAATTGAGCGAAACAACCTAAAATCCCGGTTTTCACGGGCCAAACTCTGGCTCTGCATATCACTCATTGGTATTCACCTAAATACAAGGTACACTATACCGATGAGCTTAGCTTTTGAAAATCATGCTCGGCAATACCTCACACAGGTCCGATGCTGCCAAATGCAGGGTCATAACCCTAAAACAACCTTCCCCGGCGGGGCTTACAACGCTAAAGTTATAAACAGTCAAACATCCCCGGCGGGGGTCATAACGCAAAATTTTCAGACATATAAGTGTCCCCGATGGGGGTTACAACGCATTCTCAACCATTGATACACACATTACTGAAGGTCAAGAAACCTTGATGTTATCTCAACCGGTGGCAAGTAAACCCATCGAAACTATTGATACACACATCAATGAAGGTCAAGCAACCTTGACGTTATCTCCGCCCGTGACAAGTAAACCCATTGAAGCAACGTATCCCCGGCGGTGGTTACAACGCCGATGTCATACATTGATAAAGTATCCTCGGTGGGGGTCACAACGTAATGCGACCATTGATATATGCATCAATAAAGATCAAGTAGCCTTGACATACTCCCCAGCAAGGGTCACAGCGTAATGCAATCATTGATACACACATCAATGAACGTTAAGCATCCTTGACAGTCTGCCCAACAGGAATCTATCCGGTGATACACACATCAGTGAATGTCGCAAATGACACAACACACCGTTGGGCGATAATCTCAACAGGATCATGGTATATACCAGTGACACGAACCAGAGAAGACCATCCTCATCGGAGAGGACCGATGATGGAATATGTTATACACATCCTCAAAATAGACAAAGCTTTATCCACACAGATCTCTTGCACACGAGAGGTACCTCTATGGAGTAGAAGTCTGTATCAAGGATCCATGACTTTGGTGATAGCCACAACATCAACATCCTTGAAAACTTGGACCGCATGTCCAAGACATTACTGATTGTCATCCCCTACAGGATTAACAGGGGATCAACAATCATTCATACATGCATCATACATTTGCATCATATTGCTGCACATAACATCATGTTTATCTTGTTGCATTTCAAGTGTCTAGGATTCTTTATCCCATCTATGCCTTGCATTGCATGAATATGATAAAGAGGGCAATCTGTAGACACTCGAAATTTTCTGCACACCTGTTACTGACATTGTAGGAGGGCGGATTCATCTTTCGGAGATAACCCTGGAAGATAGCTCACATCCATTCCGGATAATACCAGAAGTTTAGTCTTAACCCTGGAACACACACCAGGAGTATCAATTCCAACCTCGGAGATAACCCAGAGTTTCGTCCTTGGAAATAACTCCAAGGAATGTGGTTGCAGTTCCGGCGATAACTCCGGAAATGCTTATTTTAAATGCATGTGATCAGCTTCAATCTCAGACCTCCTGTTGAGGAAATCATACCAAAGACTAAGAGCTAACACCGGGAAGACAGGCACACTTATAGATAACTTTGCGGAATTCAAACACTTACAGCAGTCCAATCTCAGATGTAACCCTGAGTAACGTCTGCTATCACCTCAAACCGGAGATAACCCCGCTGAAGAGTCAAACTATCATCTTGCCACCTCAACCCCTGCGCGCCGTCTCAACACTTTATACATACATACAACAATATCCTACAAGAGCCAAGGAGTTCCAATCCTGAGTGACTATTACGTGTGGCAGCACACTGGATAGAATTTGAAGCTTGAAGACCATGGGCATGGTCCCCTCTTCCTAACTTCGTACAACCTCTAATCCCATGTCATTGCGTAACTCTCGATAAAAGAGGTCCGAAGAAGGTCTTGTACACCTCGTTCGGATGCTCGAATTGAAGTTCTTCAAGTTCGAGCGGACATCATATAGTGCAGTGCAGTGCACGATTTTGAGACAGTAGGACCCATGAGCTTGGGGCACCGGACGGCCAGCAGTGCATCTGCTATTCGCCAGAGGTATACTCCTGCTCTCCCCTTCTATAAATATAGGGCTTGGGTGGCTATTTTAAAAAAAAAAGAAAAGGCGAGGAAGCCCTGTCCAATTTGCTCTGTACACACCCTATATTGAGTGTTTCCTCATTTTAAACACCTGTTAGCTCACATATAGCTACATTTTTACCGGCGGGAGCTGAGTGTTTATCCATCTAGAGTCATAGAAGCCTGCTTTGGCAGCCCACTATAAGCCTTCTTACATTCTATAAAGCCTTTATCTTCATCTTTGCACACATTATTCTACACATTGAGAGTCGTGTTGTGTGCGTATGCCCGGACTTCGGTCCGTGGTTTTCATTTTTGTTTGTATATATATACTTATATATGTATATATTTTATATATAGACTAACATTATCGATTTATGCCTCGATTGAGCCTAGACTTATGTGTGGAGCGTTTACAAGCAGTAAAAGCTCCGGATGTAAAATCTATATATATATATATATATATATATATTTCTTTCAGGCCTGGAGTTTACTTTGAGGCCTTTTACTACTTTATTTACATTTTTTCATGCTTGGAGTTTACTTCGTGGCAGTTGATCATCTTTACAGCTTTATTTACATTTTTGATCCCCCATGGATGTGCTTCGTGGTGGTTGATCATGTCCATATATATATATATTTACCACTTTTATATATTTACATTTCTGATCCCCCATGGAGGTGCTTCGGGGTGGTTGATCATGTCTGTATATATATATATTTACAACTTTTATATATATAATTGCTTACTGCTTTTCATATAAACTGCGGCATCATGTGAGCCTAGGAATCATGTGATCACAGATTCAGTCTACTGAATCTAGATTCGGTTCTCGTGATGGACATTTTCAGCTGTAAGCAGCTTGTACATTATTTATAGTGTCTGAATTTCCTTGGATGGTTGTCATGCCCATGAGTCTTGGTTTCACAGACCCGTTTAGCAATGTCACATAATCAAGCCCCCGAACCCAAATGAATCTTGGTTTCACATACCCGTTTAGCAGTGTCACATCACTAGGTCATTGTGCAAACCTTTTCTTGGTTGCGTTGGTGCAACCAGTTAAAAACACCAACCGGCGACTCTTAAAGTTAAATCGTCGACATTACACATGTCAGACTTTCTTCACTTGTTTTTTCAAACAAATCTCACCTAACATGAGAACACCAAAGAATAAGTAACGAAAAGAGACAAATAAAAATCCCGACGTCGACAATATGTCATGCTTATTTATGTGTGAAATCAGTCATGTGTGTAGACCATTAAGCTCAAATCTGCAGAACATGATCTTTAACAAAGTTTGTTTTTAAAACTTACAGTCCTTGCTAAAGATCTTATACTAAATCATGCTAATCTTAGTAAAACATGCTCACATTAGGTTATTATACTTGTATATACACATTACACATGCTTGCATGCTAGTTTATGTCATAGTACTTTACCCACACTAATCAGACTTTAAAACAGAAAGCAAAACTAAACTCAGAGGCCGACGCAATTTATTGCGCCTCGAAAGTTAATCCGTCAGTACTGCGCCCATTTTCGTTCGAGCCAGAATGTTATCGTTGGCGTAAAACTAGCCCAACCATAGAAATTACTCACGAATTCAATTCTAAACAATCCTATATTAGTTTAAACATACTTATATGGTCATATAACAACTATATAACCATTACCCAACCTCATCATCATCTAATTCCACATAATCAAGAATTTGAATTTCAAGAACTCAAAACTCTTTTTGACAGAGACTAAAAATGGAAAGCAAGGAAGTGAGGTTATACCTCTGTAATATGAATGAATTTGCTACTAAATGAACTTCCAATTTCCTAGAATACTTGTATGCTTTCAATCTCCCGCTTAACAATTCTCAGCAATGGCAATTAGCGAAGGAGAGTCCATATATATAGAAAAACCAATACACAGATATTGACATTTCCCACTAAATTAAACCCATGGATTGAAGGATTGTATGAAGGTTAAGAGAGAGTTGGTAAATGGATGTTGGAGATCATCATCATAACCATTCCCTCCCATAATCATGAGCTAGAATGAGTCTTGGAAGAAAAGAAGAACATAGACCTTAGCCTGTATGTTCTACACGTGACTGAGAAATGAGAGAAAATGGGACACTAAATTTGGGACAATCTTAGTTACTCAGCATGCTTGCAACATTTAGACCATACTCTTATACACATTCCTACTCTTATGCTATATTTTATACACATATCAACCATACATTAGCTATAACTTAATGTCACAATATGATTTACATATTTAATATTTCAAGGTAGTTGATATTAATCATACATATAATTCATGTACATTAAATACACGCAATAAAATAACGCAATCAGGTATTATTGTCTGGGTAGTTCCATAATTATTTCTACTACCCACATAACCACATTATAACCTTATTTAATATTAATGTTTATTTAAACATTTAATTCCTTTCTAAGTTTCTAGAATACCCAATTATTTAATCATTTATGTATTAAAATAACATATGATTTCATTGTACCACTTGGTACCTTATATCATTAGTCCCAATTAAATGTCACACTTCATGTATTCTTAGGCCATAGATATTATATATCACTACTGCCCACATTTTCCATATTACACATAGTAATACTATTAATATTTTAATTGGGCTAAATATCACTCAGTTGGGTACATTTGTAACGCCCGAGAAAAATCAGATTTTTATGATGATTAAATTTTTATTTGATTATATGAATTAAAGGAATTTAATTGATTTATTTTGTGAGTAAGCTATGTGAAGGTCGTTCTATGACCTAGAATGTGCTAATGTGGTTAGTAATCTGGCTACGTGCTAGAATTAATTGTTTATAATTTCTGAGACGAAAATAAATGTTTTTCGAGAAATTCCTGTAAAAACGCTATTCATCTGTTTCTACTCGGGAATTGATTTTGAAATTCCGAGAAACGCATAATGATAGTATATATTTTGAGCATATTGATTTTCGAGAAGGAAATGAAACGCGTAGAAGGAATTGCGATAATGTTAAAGTGTGTGTTATACTGGTATGATACTATTTAGTATCTATGTATAATACGACGAGTTAATACGAAGTACAATACGATTACCGTACGAGTATTATATGGAAAGAATACGTGAATTATACGTGTAGAATACGATTGGTATTATGGAATTAAGTTAAGACTTAAAGTGATTCAATTGATTTGGATTATGCCAAGTCTAATCAATTGTATAGGTAAGCCTAATGAATTAATGTGTTAAGCCCAAGCTAAAGCCCAATATTAGATTGATTAAGCCTAATGCAAGAAAATTGAACCAAATGGGTAAAACCCATGGTGCAACCCATGGGTATGACCCATGGGCATGGTGGGCTGGCCACTTGGGGTGCAAGACAAGAAAACTACTTGGTCACCAAGTATTTTACTTGGTGACAAAGTTAGGAATAGTAAGGAGGTGGAGGATAATGCCTATTTTGCCCTCCATTTAATTTGTCTATAAATAGAAAGCTATAGTTGGTCAGTTGACGGGTTTTCAAGTTGCCAACATATATTTTGAGAGAGAGAAAGAGCTAGACTCCAGCAAACAATCTACTTTGAAGCTTTGCCTTAGAGTTTTTCAAGAACACCAAAGATTCCTTAAGGTAATATTCCTTAATAGTAGTTCCATCTCTTTTGATTTCTTTAAGAATGAAGAATCATAAATTGGTGGTGTATGTCTATTATGGAGGAATAAGGATGACTTGTAATTCATACAATCTTTATAAGTCATGAAGACATAGAAATCATAAGGGTTGATGTAGGTTTAAATCATGGAAATATTGATTGTTGGGGTTGATTGTTGATAAACAATTGAACTCCATCAATACTTAAATACGTGCATCTTTCTTGGTTAGGATGTAGATATGAAATCCATGGAGTATTCCATGTGATTTGGCTTGGAGAACACTAGTAATGAAGTTATGGCGAATTTTACGTAATTAGACGTTAAACGTCGAAAATGTAGGAATTCCGGATTGATAGTAAAAAGTTGACGTGAGACTTGAAAACTTTGTTTTTCAATGTCAACACGTGAGTTAGGGTATTTAAGAGTCGTGGACTCAAGAATTGTCGGATTCTGACTTAAAACGAAGAATGGGTATTGAACGTTCATTAATGTTTAACGCTTTAAAATGAACTTAATAGTGAATTTTGAGTGAACAGATTCGAAAGTGTCGAATTCTTATATGAACGCGTAGAGTATGTCATTTATGACGTGTAGGCTTTTGAACGGACCAAATCGGACTTATAACAAAGAAGTTATGGATCCGAGAAACTCACCAAAATATTTTACTATTAAAATTTTCTAGTCTTTGAGGATTGGTATTGCCGCGGTGCAGATAGGTGCTTTAAAGTGCCACGCCAAGCAAAGACCGGATGTTGTTAGTAGGTTATCGGAAGGTGAAATAGCAATACCATCGGGTATAAGGAAGTCTCATGTAGTAGCCATTGAGACCGGACTTGGTATTTGAAACTCAAATGCGCAGCTGCCTCTTATATAGGAAGTCACGTCATGCAGTGTTAAAGCGGAACTTTTTGTTAGATAACTTAGGTTTGAACTTCAAATGTTCAGAGACCTATAGGAGTTACGTTTATGCACTTCATAATTGTATTAAAATTATTCCTATATTGCATATATTAATGTATATGGTAATGAACTTAGGAATTGAACGTACGTTATTAACTTATGAACGAAGAACACAAAGTGTTATTAATGAACCATAATCGGTAATCAACATTGGTACTTCACCAATGATGATAGAGTCCGGTTAATAATGTAAGATTGTTAATAAGCCGGGAGGAAGGGTAATAAGTCGAATTGATTTTATTAATGAAATTAAGTTAACGAAGATATAGAAGAGAAAGAAGTTGGTAGAAACAATGTGAGTAATTGTTTGATAGCTAATTACCGTGTGCTATGTGAATATATCATGTAGATTCTGTAAAGGCTGAGAACAGTCGATTAAGTTATTTGAAGACACTGAAAGGAAAGTTTTCTTAACGCTTGTCTAACTTTCAAGTTAGCCAAGTTTTATGTTGTTCATTGTACTGAATTGCATGATTGGTTTTAAAGAAAGGGTCAATGCCAGTTTTAACTCGGCTAGACTACTCGTAAGATATAGATTGATTTGTATACATATCTTTCTATATAGAAATATTAATGCTATCCTATGCCAAGAAATTGGTACGGATTCGAAGGTAAGGTTTGTCTATGAACAAACAAAAGTATTTTTCATCGATTATTCAATGGGCACGCGAGTTTGCCAAAACTTAAACGTAAATACGTTTAACAGATGAATGTTGATCAACATAGAGTACTATAGGCTGATCACCTAGAAGTTCTCATAAGTAATACGGATGTACAGCCTTAGTGTTGTGATATCCTTTTCAAGTATGAAAACAGAAGTTATCGCTCATGGTCTATCGAATTTGCCTGTAATTCCTAATCTATTCTATACTTTGGGAATTGATGTTATGAATTGTTAAAGTATTACTGTTTCATAATACTTCATAATTATTTGTTCAAGTTATGTATGATTAGTCATATAATTCACGGATGTGGTATTAATGTTATCCTTTGTTAAAACTTGTTGAGCTTGTTGTGCTCACTTCTTGCATGAATTATATGATTGCAGTTAAGGACGAACGTACTGAGAATGCTAAGAGAGATAAGGGCAAGGCTAAGATGGATGCTTAACCATCGTGTAATAAATTAGTATGTATGTATGTATTATACCTTACGAACAACAAACAATGTAATCGATTTATGAACCTGGGAATGGATTTCACTTTGATTGTAATAAAAAGATAGTAATTACATTCATTATGTTGTATTTCAATGGAATTATTGTATAGTTATGAGTATCGTGTAGCACCAAATGTCGGGTTGGAAGATACCCGAATTTGGGGGCGTCACAACTTTCAACCCAAAATCACCTTTTAATATCACCACGATTAATTAATATTAATCATTTATTTTCTCTTCAATAATTATTATGCACTCCACTAATTAATAGAATATAATATTCTATAATATCACTGAATTAACCAATATTTATTTTGGGTTAATTAATTAAATCTTTATTCAAGTCATGTTTTGTTAACTAAATTTCTTCATAAACACTTAGTCACCATTCATGACCTTATAAGAGTTATTAGTATGCATGGCTTGCAAATCACATTTCATAAACCCACTCGTAGTTTTCTCTGAGATCGCAGCAATTGCTACTGGGTCATAAACTTGAAATGGCGCACAAGGCCAAACCAAATTCCCAAGCAGACAAGTTTTGCATTAAAAGAAATGAAACCTACACTTCTAAATACTTTACACATCCTTTTTAAGCATTAGCTCGTCTAACATTAATCCCCTATTTGGTTTCACACCATTGGTTACTATTTTCCTTAACAATTTAAGGATCACACTTCGAGTTCTAAAACTATATTTTACCTTATTAGTTTAACCAACTATACAACTCCTTTATGGTTTCTTCCCACCAATAACACAAAACTCGAATGTAACACATACATACATTCCTTTAATCTTCACTCCTCGCCATGTATCAAATTACTCATTACTTCTCTAACCACTTTAAAGGTATATCGATTTCCTTCTCTCGTCAACAACGTACACGCATACAAGTCTAAACCTAGCACGCGTTGAGTCTTTAATAGTATTCAATATCGTACACTGAGTGGTTTCCCACAAACAACCAAAAAATTAGTTTCCTTCTCGTCTACACTATTTTCACAGTGAGTTAAATCGGTTACCAATTCATAGCTCCTATACATCAACCATTAAAGGGTACGGTTGCACTACCTTAGACTTGATACTTACTCGTACATATACTCAAGAAATTGGTGATTATCAAAGATATTTAATGTCACCAACTTACTACAATAAAATAATTCTATAAATTATTTAATGTCGATAGATAAATCTCTTCCATCTTCATACTAATTCATCTCTACAATTTATAACAAATATATAATAATGATATATATTTATTAAACACAACATCACTTATTACATAGCTCGTATTACCCTATGTAACATAATACCACATACCTCGTAACATATTTATATATTCTTGTTCGAACCCATCTCATGTTTTAAGAATTTTATTCACTAAATTCTTATTTTAATATTTTCTAAAAATTTGGGTTCTTACAAGCGGCACCAGTTTTAAGGGCACCGTATCGTATGGCGCCGGTAGAGATGAAGGAGCTGATGGTTCAATTACAAGAGCTGTTGGATAAAAAGTACATTCAACCAAGTATTTCATCGTGGGGAGCACCGATACTATTTGTAAAGAAGAAGGACAGATCGTTAAGACTTTGTATTGACTATCGAGAGTTGAACAAGTTAACGATAAAGAATAAATACTCATTTCCCATGATCGATGTTCTTTTTGATCAGTTGAAAGGGGCAAAGTATTTTTTTAAGATAGATTTGTGGATGGGGTATCATCAGTTGAAGGTTATGAAGGAGGATGTACCAACGACAGCATTTAGGACTCGTTACGGCCATTACGAGTTTTTGGTGATGTCATTTGGGTTGACGAATGCACCTGCTGCATTTATGGATATGATGAAAAGAGTGTTCAAACAATATTTGGACAAGTTTGTCATGGTGTTTATTGATAATATTCTAGTCTATTCTAAGACGCCAGAAGATCATGCTAAACACCTAAGAATAGTGTTGGAGACACTAAGGAAGGAGAAGTTATATGCGAAGCTCACTAAGTGTGAATTTTAGCTAGAAAGGGTACAATTTTTAGGACATGTTATCGATCGGGATGGGATTTCAGTAGATCCAGCGAAGGTGGAAGCAGTAATGAATTGGGAACAACAGAAAATGCCGACTGTGGTGTAGAGTTTCCTTGGGTTAGCGGGATACTATCGAAGATTCATCTAAGATTTTTCTAAGATAGCTACTCCGTTAACTAACTTGACAAAGAAGACGGTGAAGTACGTATGGACTGAGAAGTGTGAAGATAATTTTCATGAACTGACGAAAAGATTGAGCGAAGTACTAGTATTGTCATTACCCGATGATACAGGAAATTTCATAGTTTATAGCGATGCTTCGTATAGAGGACTTGGTTGTGTGCTCATGTAGCATGGCAAGGTCATTGCGTATGCATCACGATAGTTAAAGGATTATGAGAAAGTTTACCCTACTCATGATCTGGAACTGGCCGCGGTAGTGTTTTCCTTAAAGATATGGAGACAATATCTTTACGTAGAGAAATGTGAGATATACACGGACTATAAGAGTCTAAAATATATATTCACACAAAAGGATTTAAATATGAGACAAAGGAGATGGCTGGAGTTGATAAAGGATTATGATTGCGATATCTTGTATCACCCTAGGAAAGCCAATGTAGTTGTCGATGCCTTTAGTAGGAAGGGTCGGGAAAAGTTGTCTATGTTAACGGCTCAAATTGAGTTAATAACAGAGATGGCTAGAATGGAGTTGGAGGTGAAGTTACTGAGTGAATCGGGACAGAGATTGTTTACAACGGAGATTCGATCTACCATTGTAGGGAGAGTCAAGGAGGTACAACTCAGAACTAATGAGTGTGACCAAATGAAGAAGCGGCTATCAAAGGAAAAAGATATTGAGTATAGTCTTGATATCGAGGGGTTATTAAGATTTGAGGGAAGAATTTGGGTTTCGAATGAGATGGAATTAAAGGAAGAAGTGTTCCAAGAATCTCATAGTTTGAGGTACTCGATTCATCCTGGTAGTAATAAGATGTATCAAGACCTTCGACAGAGTTTTTTGGTGGCCGAACATGAAGAGGGAGATAGCAAAATACATGAGTAGGTGCTTAACTTGTCAGAAAGTTAAGGCCGAACATCAATGACCAAGTGGCTTGTTATAATCATTGGATATTCTAGAGTGGAAGTGGGAGCATATCACGATAGATTTTGTGGTGGGAATTCCGATTACACAAAAAGGGTATGATGTTATTTGGGTAATAGTGGACCGATTGACGAAGTCGGCTCACTTTTTGCCTATCAGGGTCAAGTATAACTTAGATCAGTTAGCTAAATTTATGTTAAGGAAATTAATTCCAGACATGGAGTACCAGTCTCGATAGTGTCAGATCGTGATCCACATCGAAATTTTGGAGAAGTCTACAAGAATAGTTGGGAACGCAGCTAAAGTTAAGTACAGCGTATCATCCACAAACCGATGGACAGAGCAAAAGGACCATTCAGACGCTAGAAGATATGTTAAGATCTTGCGTCATGGATTTTAAGGGTAGTTGGGATGATCACCTACCATTAGTAGAGTTTGCGTATAACAACAGTTATCATGTGAGCATAGGCATGCCGCCTTATGAAGCTTTGTATAGGAGGAAGTGCAGAGCACCATTATGTTAGGATGAAGTAGGAGAACACTGAATGCTAGGACCTGAATTGGTGCAGTAAACAGTGGATATTGTTAAGCTGATACGAATGCGTCTAGTAGCAACTCAAGACAGACAAAAGAAGTTTGCGGATTTGCATCAAGTAAATCTAGAGTTTGAAGTAGGCTCGTATGTATTTCTAAAAGTATCTCCCTGGAAAGGAAAGATATACTTTGGAAAGAAGGGAAAGTTAAGTCCAAGGTTTATAGGACCTTTTGAGGTATTAAAAAGGGTAGGAGAGGTAGCTTATATGATAGCATTACCTCCAGACTTAGAAAAAATACATAATGTATTTCATGTATCTGTGTTACGTCCTTATAAGACGAATTATAAGCACATAATAGAGTATGAGCCTATTCATATCGAGAAGGACTTAACGTATGAAGAGATGCCAATTCAAATCATCGATAGAAAAGAGCAAGTTCTACGGAACAAAGTTATACCTTTAGTAAAGGTGTTATGGAAAAACCACGATGCCGAAGAAGCAACGTGTGAACTTGAAGAAAAGATGAGGAAGGATTATCCTTAGTTGTTTGTTTAATATTTTAAGCGAGATTCTAGGGACAGAATCCTTATAAGGAGGGGTGAATGTAACGACCGAGAAAATTGGATAATTTGTCAAATACTTTTATTTGATTATATAATGAATAAAATTATTTATAATGAGAAAGCAAGATGAATGTCATTTTATAACCTAATAGTGTTGGAATGTCGTAGTATTTTGGCTATGTGGTAGAATCAAAGTGTTTGAATTTCCAAGATGAAAATAAAAGATTTTCGAGAATTTTTTCGAAAAACACTATTCATTGATTTCTGCTCGGGAATTATTTTTGAACTTCCAAGAAATACGTAATGATAAAATAATAAGGGAAGATGGATTATGTAATAATAATTCAAGTATGACAAACGCAGTTTTTTGCCTGCGTACTAAATTTGAGAACGTTAAGGAAAGTAAAGCACTAATGAATAAATGATGATCGTGTGATGCATAAGTATTATACGAGGTAATGAATATGAGTATGATACGAGGTATTATACAAGTATGTATGAATGATGGTATGTCATATATAAAGAATGAGTATACGAGTTAGCATACAAGAGGAATACGTAGACAATACGTTATAAGCTTTAAGCCTAGTGTATTGGACTTGTAGGATTTGTGTAGAAGTTGTACAAGCCCAAGTGAATTAATGTTAAGGCCCAATGTTTGTTAATGCACAAGCCCAAAAGATTAAGTTAAAGTTATTAATCTTAAAGCCCAAATTAAGAACCAGATCTGTGGATCAAACCGATGGTTAAACGGGTAAGAAAACCCATGGGGCAACCCATGTGGGCCCCATGGATCACATGGCACCATCTTGGTGACCAAGTAAAGTGGTTTTACTTGGTGACCAAGGATGAATAGTAAGGAGGTGGAAGGGCTTTATGTCTATTATACCCTCACTTTAGATTTCCTATAAATATGAGAAGGTTGCTAGATTATTTACTTGTTCAAAATTCCACCAACAACTTAGAGCTTTCATATTATTGAGAGAAAAGTGAGAAAAACTAGAACTTTGCTAGAACAAAAGGAAGAATAAGAAGAAAGCAAGAGAACTTCAAGGGTAAGAATACTAAACCATGACTGTTCATCTCTTCATTTGATAGAGAAGTGAGTAGTGGTAGAGCATGATTGTTAAGAAGTGATAAGGATGGTTATTAATGGATGAAACCTTAATAAACCATGTGAAAGTGAAATCATAAGAATAAAATTTATAAACCATTGAAATTCATTGAAGAATTGGATTATATTGTTGTTAATGGACAAGTTTAAAACCATCATTTGTAGGCTTAGATAATACATGTTGTGATAATGGAATGAATCCATTTAGAACGGTGTAAAAATCTTAAGTAACGAAGTTATGGCAGAATTTACGAGATTAGACAATAATCGTCAAAATCATGAAATTCTTGGAATGAAAGTCAAAAGTTAGCATTGAACTCGGAAACATTGGTTTTCGATGGAGAATAGTCTAAGTTTGCATTTTAGAGTTGCGGACTTGAAAATGGTCAAATTCTAACTTAGAACGAAGAAACAAGCTATGAACGTTTATCATTTTCGTAAAAATGGACTTAAATGGTGAATTCCATGTTAACAGATTTGAAAATGTAAAATTCTTACATGAACACTTAGTTTATATGATTTGTGAGCTAATGGCTTTTGAACGAGCCAATTCGGACTTAAAATGAACAAGTTATGAGCGTGGAAAATTCACATAAGAAATGAACTGTTGTAACTGTCTGAGGCTTAGGGTCCGTGCCGCAGTTGCAGTACGACCGTAGAGAAAAGCTTACACCGCAGCGCTAGGCCAAGTACTCAATCATCATAAAGTGGCGCATAGGCAAGCCATTGGCCGGTAACGAAAGAGTTAGCCGTCAGCGTGCAGTCCAAGTAGAACACACTGAAACTTCATATCAGTAAATGCGAAATGAGAAAAGAAAAGTTGGCACCGCAGCGCCAGCACTAGGTAATGCATAGAGAAGAATGGTTATGAATATAAAAAGGAAGTCAGTTGATTAATGATGAATTATAACATTAATAAACTTGAAGTAACATCCTTAAATGATGTTAAAAACCTTAAGTAATACAACTAAAGGTCGAAGAAAGATTACTTGAACGTGAACATAAACACAATGTAATACGGTAGAACGTAACAAATGTTAACAAATCTAATGAATAATTAGATTGAGAAGAAGGGTAAGATAAGTTAGATATCATACATGTCTGACTATGACCTAATGTGGTATGTTACCTGGTTATGTATTGTAGAGACCTTAAAGACTCAAAAGGAAAAGTATTTAAACGGTAGAAGACGCTGAAGGCAAGTGTTCTAACCTTTGTCAATGTTCATGTTGGAAAAGTTTTGCAATTCATGTATCTTGCACATTAATTAATGTATGATGAGGTGGAAGCCAGTTCTTTCTGCTAGACTTAATGTATTTACTGGATTACTTATAATCTATTGAAATGTTATCAAAGTTGTTATATTTTTCCAAACTATTTTGGTATGTATTTCAAAGAAAGACTGAGTATTAATAAACAAACATTTTGTCATCAAACAACAGACACATGAGGTTGTCAAAACTTAAACATAAATACGTTTACAGAAGAAGTGTTGTACAATATAGAGTACTATAGGCTGATCACCTGGACGTGCTCATAAGTAATATCAGACTTACGGACTTAGTGCCGGGTTATCATTTTCAAAGAAAGAACGAATGCTCAAGGTCTTGGACCGAAATATATGTTTAATGAACGTGGTTCATTATGAAATGTTTTAAAGGAAAAGAAGTGTTATTTTGAATTATCGATAGTACTTCATAACTATTGTTCAGTTATTGAAGATATACGATTCCTATGTTTCAAGCATGTTGTTTAAATGAAATTGTCATAATTGCTAAGCTACTTATGCTCACTCTTGCTTGAACCATATGAATACAGCTAAGACTGAATGACCCGGAGGATCCTCTAAGGATAAAGGAAAGGCTAAGGCAGACCACTGAACTGTCTATATGATAGTATAGGTTTAATGTTGTAATTATTTGATATTATGATAAGAAACAGATGTATTGGTTATAAAGAACCTGGGAAGGGAATATTATTTTGGAATATATAGAAGACATATCCACTCTTTTGAGTAATTTCAATTGAATGTATGTGTGAATGGTAGTACCGTGTAGCACCATCTATCGGGTTGGAAGATACCTGAATTTGGGGGCGTCATAAGCCTCATCCTCTGAGGCTGGTGGAAATATGAACCCAAATCCTCTAGGGTGCGACTCGCCCCCGGGCCATACTGAATACCGCACAATCATCCTAAAGTCTTTCGCCTGAAGCGGCATCTGAGTGGTCTCATCATTGGACCATCTAACTCCCGCTTGCCTACACAACCCACAAATGAGCGATGGGTGTGTCAAGCCGCCCGAGAATGGTCCTCACAGACATCTTTGGATTGAAAAACTAATGATAGCACCCACGTCGATGAGAAAGTCTTGGACGATGGCATATAAAAGCAATATGTTCTCCTTGGTCACCTCTGTCATATGTGTAGATGGAAATAGCTTGACGCACAAGAATGTATGCCATATCATTCCATACCAATTGAGATCCTTACTATGGAAGATAGTGCCCCCTTTTCGGCCCTTGACCCATGTGGTACCCGACTTTGTAATTTCTGTCAAAATAGCCTCGTAGTCGGGATCATGGTCACGTAACTAAGCGTACTAGCACTCTCTAGGAACTCGTAATTGGTAGTACGTGTTGATGGTGTCGGCACTGAAAGAAACTTGTTTGCCCCAGACAAATGCGGTGAATGGGGCCTTATCCACAAAACTCTTTGACCACATTCACAATCGCTGGCTCAGGCTCTTCCGTGAACTTATTCCATCCTTTTCTCATAAATTTGTTGTATCATTTCGTCGTCAACGTGTTCAGGTGCCAACCCCCGCTCTAGTGTGAGTGCCTTTGTTACAAGATAGTCGTAACAGTCGGCGGCGGCGGCACTTATGAATTTACGCCTGTCAAAGGTCCTTATTGGTGGTGTGGACCCTGAAATTTCTCCACGTTGTCGTTTTGATGCCAGTTTAGGTGCCATTGGAGTTGGAATTGATGATCTTCAACTAAATTTTTCCCCCAAAACTTCACTCAAGCAAACTATCGAACACTTGGCATGCTAGACTTGTAATACCTCCAAACTTAGTGATTTTGATTCAAATATATGATAGGTGTTTGAGAAATTGGAAGATAAACTACTCATTCTCAGTATATCCCTAAGTTGTTTGATTATCCCTTCCCTTTGTGCTGCAAAAATCCGCTCAAGAAGAACCTTAACCTTGAACTTCTGAATTGGTGTGAATTGAGATGGTTAGAATGTGTTGTGAAAGGATGGTTTTATAGAGGGGAGGTGATGTAGAGAGTTATGGGTTGAAGTAGTGGGCAAGTGTTTTAATGTAGTGGGGAGATGGGGATTAAGTTGCTTAGATCGTGGGTTGAGAGTGTATAGGAGTGGGGTTTCAGTTGGGTAGCACGTAGAAGAAAGTGGGGGAAAATGGTTTGAATGCTATGTAACTGTTGTAACTGCCACTTCAGATTCCGTACCCCCACCACGGCGGGGGGTAATAAGCCTTGAAGGCCCACCCCGGCGGGCATGTGTTCTATTTTGCGAGTTGAGACCCCCGCCCCGGCGGACTTATGTAGGAAAAATATATGCCCCTGCGAGTATGCCTTCTGCAAGTTCACTTGATTTTTCCCATTCTTTGCATCCAACTCCAATTAATGAGCTTTTTAAGTACCTAAAACATCATTAAACATGAATATAAGTTAATAGTGAGCAAATTAAGCATGTAAGGTAAGATCATCTAAAGAGTATAACTTAACTAACTATTTAATGAATTGAATTAAATTTATTCTATACTAATTATTATTCTAAACTACAATTTAACTAGCATGAATAAAAATACTGAGAATAAAAGTAAAATTGGATTGCCTCCCAATTAGCACTTGATTTTAAGTCTTTCAGCCTGACTACTCCCTATTCATGGTGCATCGGCAAGTGTGATTGCGATGAAATCTATGTTGGATTCACCACCCCAATAATGATTCAAACGCTGACCGTTTACTTTAAACGTCTCCAATGGATTTCTACTGTATAGTTTAACGGCGCAATGTGGGAAAACCCTTTTTATAGTAAATGGACCTGACCACTTCGATTTTAGCTTTCCTGGGAACAACCGCAATCTTGAGTTGAACAATAGTACTAATTACCCCGGTTCGAACGTCCTCTGCATAATTTTTTGGTCGTGTCATTTCTTGACCTTTTTTTATATAACTTCGAGTTCTCATAGGCTTGAAGTCTAAATTCAACGAGTTCAATCAATTGAAGTAGCCTCTTTTCACCTACTGCTGCTTGATCGAAGTTGAGTTTCTGAATTGCCCAATAGGCTTTATACTGTAACTCCATCGGTAGGTGACATGCTTTCCTGTAAACCAACTAATATGGCGACATCCCAATTGGCGTCTTATATGATGTCCTATTTGAGAGACTAGTCATTTCTGTTTGGGTTTACTACCTTCTCTAATATTTTCTTCACCTCCCTATTTGAAACCTCGGCTTGCCCACTTGTTTGGGGGTGATATGTTGTAGCCACCTTATGGTTGACCCCATATTTTACAAAAGAGCTGTAAACGATCTGTTGCAGAAGTGACTACCCTCATTACTTATAATAGCTCTTGGCGTGCCAAATCTTGTAAAAATATTCTTGTGCAAGAACTTAAGAACCACTTTGGCATCATTTGTGGGGAGTGCTACAGTTTCAACCCATTTCGATACATAATCAACTGCAAGCAAGATGTACTGATTATTGAACGATGGAGGAAATGGTCCCATAAAATCCATGCCCCATACATCAAAAATTTCAACTTTCAAGATAATTTGTAGTGGCATCTCATTCCTCTTCGATATGTTACGTAATAACCCAAAATTTCAAATAATCTGAATTTTATGAATAATTTTTTTTATTTTAATTAATATTGATATTGATTATCAATATTGTGTTGTGTATCTGTGATACGAGTTTTAAGAATTAGTCAAAATTGTGTATTGACTGAGAAATAATAGTAGAGTTATGCTTAACTGCGAATTTAAAACCCTAACCCTAAGTTCGAATAGGGATTTGGTAGAAAATACAATTTTAATAATTATGTTGATGAGTACGTGTTTGTACTGTATAGAGTTATTAATCAATGATTGATCAGATAGGGTTTAAAATTAGTAAACCCTAATAAGGGATTAGAAACCCTAATCTCATGTTTAGAAACCCTAACATATAGTTAGGAACCCTAAACGAATGCCGAAAAACCCTAATTTTAAATTTGGGAATCCTAAGCCCTAATTAGGAAACTCTACTCCTAATTAGTAAGCCCTAATGTGATTGGTAACCTAAAATGTAATTAGGAAACACTAATTATATTTTAGTTATCTTAATTTTCTATTTTAAAACCCCTAATTTGAAAATCTTAGAAACTAAAGTTATAAAACCTAAGGGTTAGAACCTTAGGGTTAAACCCTAAGGGTTTGGACAAAAGTCAAGTATGCCAATAAAATTACATGTTCAATGACCAAAATGCCCTTTTTATATATTTTTATTATGTAACTTGCAAATCTTACCATATTTGGAGTTGTTCACCAACTTTGACTTTCATTGTGACTTAAAATATCAGCAATCAGCTATTAGATTGACAGCAACATCAGCTATAGATACATTGTATCATATTATAAGGGATTAAAGAGAGAAAAAGTCCACTAAATTGCTCATTTTCTCTCTAGCTCACAACCAACTCCTTCGTTCTCTACATATCCTAAATATCCAAGTATATCAGTCCTTAAACAACCTCCTAGAACACCAAGAACATATTTGGAGAGCTAAGATCAAAGATTGGAACTTGAAGGTATAAAACCCTAAACCTACTTTGATCTTGTATGCTTAGTTACAATATGTGTGTTATGTGTTTAGAATCTTGCTAATGGATATTTTATGGTAATCTGTGATGATCTATCATAGATCCATAGCATCAAAGTGGGTAAAAATTGAAGTTTTCAAAAACTGTTGTTGAGCCTAAAAGTGGTCTGACAAGCATATGTCAGGAGCCACAGATCATTCCCTGTTAATGATCTTTGGTGTTTTATGTTTTGAATTTGTAGTATGCCATGAGTACTTTGATCTGGAACTGGAATCATAGCTATTGGATGTCCAGATTTGAAGATATTGTTGGTCAAAGTCGGTTGACCGAGCATCGTGTGATTTCTGGGTAACCCAGAAATCCATAAACAATGTCTGACAACGTTTTGCAAGCCTTATATCTGTCAGGTGTTTTGTGATATGTTGATGTTGTTGTAACCATTTTGTAGCCTACTTTACGGACTCTTGATCCATGCCTTTAGATCCTTTAGATAAGCAATATATCGAATGGAGTGGCTGGTCAAAGTAGCCTACTCGATCATGTTTTCTGTTTCGAATTTCCGTAAAAGCGTCTGAACTAGTTTTCCATGACCTTTGGCCCCGATCATAAATTGTGATTCTGTTATTGTTGGACTGAGATCATGTTATGTATATGTTTCCAGACACAAGGACTACAGATTTGAACCATAAGAACACATGAATCATGACCGGAACATAGGACTAATTGAACTAGAAAGTGGCACCATGAAACTGCCTGGGTTTCTGGGTTACCCAGAAAACCCAGGAACTGTTTGACAGTTAGTTTGGATGGCCAGATCTTCTTGTTATGTTTTGGTATGACCTAAATGATAATTGATAATTGTAGTGTTACATAAACACTATACGATCGAGGTTCAAGCTGGCCCAGAACATGTATGGACTGAGAATTATGGTTGGTCAAACGAGACCCCTTGAACACTGACTAGTCAGTGTTCTTGAGCTAAGAACAACTAAGACGACAAAAAGTGTCGTTATAGCATATAACGACGGTTTTAATAATTTTATTTTCTAAATTTCTGGAAAATACTTAAAAAATAGAAATAAATTCTAAAAATTACAAAATTATTTTAAAAATTATTTTAAATTATGAAAAATAACTTTTGATAATTTGGGATATTTTTCATTAATATTTATAATTATTTAAATATTAATGGTATTTAATTTATTTAATTAGTATATTAAATAAATTAGAGAAAAGTGATTTTAATATTATAAAAATCATTTTAAATAAGATTAAAAATATTTTAAGTTATAACATTAAACTATTAATATTTTTGAAGAATTTTCATTAATAAATTAATATTAATGATATTAGATTTATTTAATTATTAAATTAAATAAATGATGGAAAAATGATTTTATTGATTTAAAAATAAGAAAAATAATTTAAAAATATTTTAAGTTATAATTAATGACTTTTAATATTTTGATAAGAATTTCTTTAATATTTAAATATTAATGGTGATGGTTTAAAAATGATTTTAATTATTTTAAAAATCATTTAAATAGAATATTATTGGTGATTTAAAAATATTTTAAGTTATTATTAATAACTTTAATATTTTGATAAATGTATCATTAATATTTTAATATTATTAAATATTAATGATGATGGAATTAAATAGTATTTAAATCATTTAAAAATGATTCAGGTGTTTGAAAAATTATTATAAATTATAATAATTGTTAGAAAATTTTTAAAAGCTTTCGAAAAATATTATTAATGATATTTGACTTATCTAATATAATATTGAAGCTTTAAGATCGAGTTTAGTTGATAATATAAGTGTTAATTGTCGATAGGGTGACCAAAGACACCGAGAATAGAATCAAAAAGTCCAACTGCATCAACTAGTTAGACTTGATGAGTGTTTATATTAGTTATAAACACTGATGTGACTATGTGGTATTATGTCTAGGAGAAGTATTGACTATAAATTACAGTGTTACATGTTATAAATTATTGTGCTAATTGTGAGACCGATATTATTGGTTATAGATCTTTCGAACGCAGATAAGTATATATTGTGTAGCAGTAATCAACGCGAAAGGCAAGTTTTCTTAACTCAACCTTGAGTTATATTCGTTCACTTATTATGGTGGTTAATTATTGTTGATTAGACCACGTCTGAGAATTATTTTTGATTATTAGCAGTTAGTGCATATTTATTAATTTAAACTGAATTAGTGATTCTGAAAATATACTTGGAGAATAATTGTTGTTGGATACTTACATCCGTAGAAGCTATTATTGACAGTGCAGATAATTTATGTATATTGTCGAATTGTGTTGAGATATGTCTTAGCTAATTATTCTGGCTAGACGAATAATTGTTAGAACTTGATAGGTTCAAGAAGAGAATTCAATTATTATTGACTGATCAATGCCAATTATTTTGGCTAGATCGAAAAAGTGATTAGATATTGAAATCATTGTATTACGTTGTTATAAATCAAACTCTGATTATAAGACTGAGAAGAAAAACCTTTTATACAAAGGGAACATTTATGGGTCGTATATTCAGCCTTTGCGCGCGTATAAGTATTATGCATAATATAGGGTACAAGGAGTTGGCCGCTCTAAGTACTTGCAGAGGGGTATAACTTAATCTTTATGGTTATCTGATACACCTGGGTATATCAAAGTATATCTTTGATAATTACTCGAGAAGAGAAGTTCTAGATCCTTTATGTTCACTCAGCATAACTCTGGAAAATATTTCCATCCTATATTTGGGTATATCAAAGTAAATCTTTTATAGTTACTCGAGAAGAAAATTTCAAGATCATTTGAGATCATTCAGCTTAAACTTTGGCGAATACTTTTAACTTATTATTCAATCGAATATCGTAGAAACTTTGAAAGTGTTGTACCCTTTCATTATTAAACTATTATGTTGCATAGGTTGCGAGAAGATTGGTTAGAGAAGAACAAATTGTTCAGCTATTTCAAAGTTCTCTGAACTTTGGTGTCATTCTATCAAAATAGATAGTCTTTATTCTTGATTATTATACATTCATTGTGTGTCTTAACTTGCGGGGCAAATTTGTTGCTCACCCTTGCTAAATAAAACTTTTTAGCTAGGGACGAAGTAACAGGAGGTGTTGTGAAGAACAAAGGCAAAGGAATAGTGATAGAGTAATTATGATTAACATTATTATTATGTTATGTTTATAAACCCTTTTTGTATATCTAAAGGGTATGTTTGTAATATGAATGTTAGATAACCTAGGACGAATGTATTAACTATATCAGTTAATGTGGTGTAATATTCTATTCATCAATGAATGGGTAGTTAGATGTTATTTATATTGTGGATCGTAAGCACCAAACTCAGGGGTCAGGAAACCCAGATTTTGGGGTGTCACAGGTTGGTATTAAAGTTGTAGGTTATAAACTTTAAGTGGGGGAAGAACCCTAGGATTATTACCATAAGCCAGATAGAGAATACTCATTTAGAGTACTAAGTGAGGGACTACCGAAGCGTATCGATAATGAGATAGGTTAACACATAGTGTAAGAATTTTTTACTGGTGAAGTACTAATCAAGTTGTTTAATTGACTGTAGGATGTCAGGAGAAGATGAAATGAGTACGGAGATGCCAGCGGCTATTGTACCAATGTCAGTAGCCGAGGTGCCAGCACAAAGCGAGTTAGTTGAAGAAGTAGGGAAAGATGAACCCATGGTGAATTTGGGGAGTGATCATGATGATTATCCCGAGATGTATCTGAGTGGAGATGAAGAGGCAGAGTCCGAAGAAGCTAAGGTGGAGAAAGAGAATAAGACTAAAGTTGGAGAAAAAGATCAAGTATCTGCAGAAGTACAAGAACTCTGGAGTAAAGTGTTTCTCTTAGAGGAGTTATGGAAGACAGAAAGGGTGTTACAGGAGATGACTGAAGAGAGGAATGAGTTGAAGGCGCGGGTGGAAAGGATGAAAACTGAAGGTGGTGGATCGTCGGAGGGAACAGTCAAGCTGAAAGGCAAGAATAATAGAAAGAGGGATCACGACAGTGATTGTTCTGAAAATTCAAACCCGAAGAAGAAGCAAGTCTGTAGCAAGTGTGGAAAGACTCATGTAGGAGAGTGTATGATGTGGAAGAACATGTGTTTCAACTGTAAGCAGGAAAGATATATTTCCCTACATTGTCCTAAGCCGAATATGAGAAAGTGTTTTCATGTGGGAGAACGGGTCACAGATTCAACAAGTGTCCCAACAAGAAGATTACAGGTGAAGGGAGTGGACGGTAGACAACCTAGATATAAGTGGTAGTATCTTTTGGTAGTAGGTTATGATATTAATGGTTGTAATATCGAGAATGATGTGTAAACATATGTAAATATATATGTTTGTATGAATGAAATATTTATTTTTTATATGAATATAAGATTAATTTGTAAGTTCTTAAAACTCATACTTATGGTAAGTTCATAACTCATAATTATATGAAATGTTTTGAACCCCTCAGCGAATGGACACCAAAGGTCTGACTAGGATAAGTTCATACACTCATATAATTATGGCAAGTTCCTAAACTCATAAGCGTGGTAAGTTTGACGAACTGAGAATAGCTATGTGTGAATGGAAAATTATAACTTTTTATGTAAATTTGGAGAATTATAACTTTTTGTGTAAAGTTGGAGAATTGTAACTTTTTGTGTAAAGTTGTGTGGGTTAATCCTAAAATTTATTTAAAATGGGATAGTAATATGTGTTAGGTACTAAATGTACTATGTGCTATTTGAATAAATATGTGATTATATGAGAAATATGTGTTGAATTCTTATTGTGTTAAGAATTTGTGTAGAGAAAAAGAATTAATATAAGATTTTTATTTAAATCAGATCATGCCGCCTAGACGACAGAATCAAAATCAAAGAGAAGAGCAGTCAGTGAATAATGAACGAGGTCAAGTGGACCCGATGCAGAATTTTATGGATATGATAGCCCAAGCTATGGGAAATAGAGCTCCAGCAGAAAGAGCAAGAGCGAGAAATCAGCCAGCAGATAGATCGGCGAATTTTAAGGACTTTAAAGTGGTAGGACCGCCAGAATTCAAAGGAACCACAGATCCGATTGAAGCCCAAACTTGGGTAAAGGAGATGGAGAAAGCATTCATTATTGTGTGAGTGGCAGAAGAGCAAAAGACAGCTTTTGCAACATATCTGATGAAAGGAGAAGCTAATTACTGGTGGGAGACTAATCAGCGAGAGCTGGTACAGCTCTGGTAACTTGGACAAGATTCAAGGAGTTGTTCTTTGAGAATTACTTTTTGTCGAGTATACAAGCTCGGATGGAGGTTAAGTTTTTGGAACTGAAGTAGGAGAACATGTCGGTGTCTGAATATGCTACTAAATTCAACGAATTAGCAAGATTTTCACCTCATCAGGTGGATACGGAATTACGGAAGGTGAGAAGGTTTGAGAATGGATTGAAGCCCGGTATATACAACAAAGTAGTCGTATTGCAGATAAATACATTCGCGGCTTTGTTAGAGAAAGCAATAATTGCTGAAGGGGGAAGCGAAGCTGCATCCCATTATAATCATGAGAAGAAGAAGAAGAAGAAGAAGAAGAAGAAGAAGAAGACTACTGAAGGAGGTAGTAGTGCTGGTAGTAATCTAAACAAAAGAATGTGGAGCGAGAATACCCAGTCGGGTAACAAGACAGAAGGAAATAAGAAAGGGAGAGAGCCATGTGCAACTTTCCGAAAGAATCATGTAGGAGTTTGTCTGAAGAAGAAAGGAGTTTATTACAATTGTGGTCAAGAGGGGCACATGTCGCCCAATTGTCCCAATCCGAAAAAGATACAAGGTTATTTTGCGTGCGGATCGACTGATCATATGGGTTCTGAATCGGCCCAAAGAGGAATGTGGAGAAGGAAAGTGTCAACAAGGGACCTGGTAGCGGAACCTTGGCGATTAAAGGACCTGCACAGCCAAGAAGACCAACAGCCCGTACATTCAATATGATGGAGCAAGATACAGTAACTGCTCAGGAGGTGGCAACAGGTAATGATTTCTCTTAGAATTTAAATTACGCAAGTAATATTGGAGAAATATATGATGTGAATTGTTTTCTTTTATAGATCCAAATCACACGTTAGATTATGAGACACAAATTAATATTGTGTTGATAGAATGAATTGATGATACAACTTTAAAAGATTGTAGGGTATAAAAAAGCGGTGATTCCGAGGACGGAATCCTTATAAGGAGGGGAGAATGTAATAATTCGGAATTTCGAATAATCCGAATTTTATGAATAATTTTTTTTTATTTTAATTAATATTGATATTGATTATAAATATTGTGTTGTGTATATGTGATACGAGTTTTGAGAATTAGTCCATTTGTATATTAACTGAGAAATAGGAGTAGAGTTGTGCTTAACTGAGAATTTAAAAACGTAACCCTAACTTCGGATAGGGATTTGGTAGAAAATATAATTTTAATAATTGTGTTGATGAGTACGCATTTGTACTGTATAGAGTTATTGATCAATGATTGATCGGATAGGGTTTAAAATTAGTAAACCCTAATAAGGGATTAAAAACCATGATCTCAGGTTTATAAACCCTAACATACATTTAGGAACCCTAAATGAATGCCAGAAAACCCTAATTTTAAATTTGGGAACCCTAATCCCTAATTAGAAAACCTTAATCCTAATTAGTAAGACCTAATGTGATTGGTAACCTAAAATGAAATTAGGAAACACTAATTATATTTTAGTTATCTTAATTTTTTATTTTAAAAACCCTAATTTGAAAATCTTAGAAACTAAAGTTGTAAAACCTAAGGGTTAGAACCTTAGGGTTAAACCCTAAGGGTTTGGACAAAAGTCAAGTATGCCATTAAAATTACATGTTCAATGACCAAAATGCCCTTTTTATATATTTTTATTATGTAACTTGCAAATCTTACCATATTTGGAGTTGTTCACCAACTTTGACTTTCATTGTGACTTAAAATATCAGCAATCAGCTATTAGATTGACAGCAACATCAGCTATAGATACATTGTATCATATTATAAGGGATTAAAGAGAGAAAAAGTCCACTAAATTGCTCATTTGCTCTCTAGCTCATAACCAACTCCTTCTCTCTCTACATATCCGAAATATCCAAGTATATCAATCCTTACACAACCTCCTAGAACACCAAGAACAGATTTGGAGAGCTAAGATCAAGGATTAGAACTAGAAGGTATAAAACCCTAAACCTACTTTGATCTTGTATGCTTAGTTAGAATATGTGTTTATGTGTTTAGAATTTTACTAATGGATGTTTTATGGTGATTTATGATGATCTATCATAGATCCGTAGCATCAAAGTGGGTAAAAATTGAAGTTTTCAAAAACTGTTCTTAAGCCTAAAAGTGGTCTGACAAGCATATGTCAGGAGCCACAGATCATTCCCTGTTAATGATCTTTGGTGTTTTATGTTTTGAATTTGTAGTATGCCATTTGTACTTTGATCTAGAACTAGAATCATAGTTATTGGATGTCCAGATTTGAAGATATTGTTGGTCAAAGTCGGTTGACCGACCATGACCATGTGATTTCTGGGTAACCTAGAAATCCATAAACAATGTCTGACAACGTTTTGAAAGCCTTATATCTGTCAGGTGTTTTGTGATATGTTGATATTGTTGTAACCATTTTGTAGCTTGCTTTATGGACTCTTGATCCATGCCTTTAGATCCTTTAGATAAGCAATAGATCGAATGGAGTGACTGGTCAAAGTAGCCTACTCGATCATGTTTTCTATTTTTTGGAATTTCCCGAAAACGTATAAATTAGTTTTCTGACAGCCTTTGACCGAATCATAAATTGTGATTTTGTTATTGTTGGACTAAGATCATGTTATGTATATGTTCCTTGACACAAGGACTACATATTTGAACCATAAGAACACATGAATCATGACCGGAACATAGGATTAATTGAACTGGAAAGTGGCATCATGAAACTGCCTGGGTTTCTGAGTTACCCAGAAAACCCAAGAACTGTCTGATAGTTATTTTGGATGGCCAGATCTTCTTGTTATGTTGTGGTATGACCTAAATGATAATTGATAATTGTAGTGTTACATAAACACTACACGATCGAGGTTCAAGCTGGCCCAGAACATGTATGGACTGAGAATTAAGGCTGGTCAAACGAAACCCCTTGAACACTGACTTGTCAGTGTTCTTGAGACAAGAACACCTAAGACGATAGAAAGTGTCGCTATAGCATATAGCGACGGTTTAATATATTTATTATTTAAATTTCTGAAAAATACTTAAAAAATAGAAATAAATTCCAAAAATTACAAAAATAGTTTTAAAAATTATTTTAAATTATGAAAAATAACTTTTGATAATCTGGGATATTTTTCATTAATATTTATAATTATTTAAATATTAATGATATTTAATTTATTTAATTAATATATTAATTAAATTAGGGAAAAATGATTTTAATATTATAAAAATCATTTTAAATAAGAATAAAATATTTAAAAATATTTTGAGTTATAAAATTAAACTTTTAATATTTTTGGAGAATTTTTATTAATAAATTTTTATTAATAATATTAGATTTATTTAATTATTAAATTAAATAAATGATGCAAAAATGATTTTATTGATTTAAAAATCATTTAAAAATGAGAAAAATGATTTAAAAATATTTTAAGTTATAATTAATGACTTTTAATATTTTGATAAGAATTTCATTAATATTTAAATATTAATGGTGATGGTTTAAAAATAATTTTAATTATTTTAAAAATCATTTACATAGAATATTGGTGATTTAAAAATATTTTAAGTTATTATTAATAACTTTAATTGTAATGCCCCGTAAAAATCGAACTTTTTGTAAATACTTTTAATAATGAATAAAATAATATTATTTATTATTACTAGGTATTAGTAAGATGAATGTCGTTCTATAACCTAGAAACCCCGAAACGTCATAGTATTTTAACTACATGGAAGAATTAAAGTGTTTGAATTTCTAAGACGAAAATAAAAGCTTTCTGATAAATTTTTCGAAAAACACTATTCATCGATTTCTGCCCGGGAATTATTTTTGAACTTCTGAAAAATATGTAATGTTACAATATCAAGGTGAGATTGATTATGTAATAATAATCTAAGTATGGAAAACGTAATATTTCGCATGCGGACTTAATTTGAAAACGTTAGGTTTATTAAGCGTTAAGGAAAGAAAGTTGTAATCGTATGATGCGTATGCATTATACGAGGTAATGAACGTAAGTATAATACGACGTATTATACTATTGTGTACGGAGAATGAAATAACATATATTACGAATAAATATACGAGCTAGCATACGAGAATTATATGTGAGGTATGTATGTTAAGTTGTTTAATTAAAGGGAATGGACTTGTAGGATTATTAGCATAATGGTAGAAGTCCAATAGAAAGTGATACTCAAGCCCAAGTATTTGATATGTCATGTGACGCCCCCAAAATAGGTATACATCACCCATCTTGGGTAGCCAAAAAATACACTACTGACAACTTCATTTATACAACTGTCGTGCAAAATACGACGACAAGTATACTGTGAGTTTTAATACAAATGTATGTAACTCTCATGGTGCCTCGACTACAACCTTACAATTATACGTTACATAAAAGTACAGTCAAAAACTGTTTTAGAAATTAAAATCTTTGGGAAGTGCTCAAGGAAACCTTCGTACATAGGAGGCTATGAATCTAAGTTATGATAGATATCATATGTCCAGAGAATTATCCTTGGTTGACCCAATAGACCCCAAAGAAAAACCAAAAGATTACTATTATGTTCCTTCCAATGGTGAGTCTTCTCTTAACATATAACTATCTCCACTGTCTCCAAGTGAAAATTATATTTTAAATAAACTCCAAGATCATATAGGTGGTGCTCGTAGATATACTCAGCAAGTGGATGTGCACAACCCTGTCTTATGATAACACGAGGTTGTATGTCATTAGACATCTTGTATGATAGTGGCAAAACACTCTTCCAAAGTTAGGTTCACCTCACCCTATTCGGTTCACCAAAATTAAATATCAAATGACGTATACAATACGACACACTTACCTAAAGTTCTCAATAAAATTATTTCCATACTATTTAGGGAGAACCTCAATGACTATAAACCAACGCTCTATTCCCCGTTATCCCCGCTTGACTCGGCAAACACTCTTATTACACCGAAAGGAATTATGAAGCAAAAAGGGTGAGCACAACTAGCCCAAAGAAAGAATATCATGACTAAAGATAATTAAATTATCAATAGCCTTTGTCAATAATAAATCAGAGATTTAGAACATATGGTAGATGATAAAACTTTTCAACCATAGTTGCAGCGGAACAAATAATCCATTAAAAGAGTCAAATACACCATCAGGTCTATTATCTTCTCCATGTTAAAAGTCCACCAATAATATTTTATCCCTGTAACATCAATCAATAATTCTTGTCCACAATTATATGAATAACTCATAATCACAATTGTGATTTTGAATTCCTTTTCGCACCTAGGACGAAGATAATTTACATCACCTATCTTCACCTGAAACATCAAAAATCATGGTTATACCAAATCACAATTATTGCTCATAATCATACTAATAAATTCATCTTTGCACTACGGCCAAAGATATACAACTTTATAACCAATAATCAATAGTTCATCTTTGCACTACAGGCCAAAGATATACAACTGTAAAACCAATAATGTTGTGACTCAGCTTAATAGTATCACGACCACGAATTATCCACGCACTACGGGCCAAGGATATTCGTGTTTTCTATTACGGTCATGATTATACCGAATAATCCCTGGTGCACTACGGGCCAAAGATGACTTTTACCACATCATTTGTAATATTACGGTCATGATTATATCGAATAATCCCTGGTCATAATCATACCAAGTCCATCTATGCACGTAAGTCACAGATGACTTTCAACACAATATAAGCATGAGGATCATGACAACGATATAAAGAATCAATCCAATGAGATAAAGGATAAATATTAAATATTTATAATATAAATTATACAGGTTTCAAGAATATCCCAATCTTATCAATCACTTAATAATCTCATAATCTAATATCATTAATATTATAACAATATTTTAATTATTTCTTAAACTTATAAATAATTTATTTTAATTGTTTATACTTTACCAAATAATGCATTTAACCATTCAAAAATGCCATACTCATAAGATTTCATCACCAATGATCAAATCTGTTATCAAAAATCTGCATATACCCTATATAGGATTTCCAAGCCATAAAATCCTATTTACCAATTTTCAACTTCACATAACATATTTAACTCATATACTCATAACTAGTGCATTTTCATGAAAAATACCAAATCAGTCCAAAAAATATTTCTTTTCGGGGATTTAGCAGAATATAGTCCCATATTGAACATATATTTTCTCTCTTTAATTTTAAAATTCATTTACTATTTTTCATAAATCAATTTCTAATTAATTCCTTAAGAAATTAGCTACCTCAAGTTTAACTCCAGAAATTCCCAAATCTTGGCAGGATCTTACACATGTTAACGTGATCTTCCAGTTTAAATTTCATGGTCATCGGAGTTATAGAACTCCGGTTATAGCATTTTTCGTCGGAAAAACCTAAATATTGAAATGGTCATAACTTGCTCATTTTAAGTAGGAATGAGCTCATTTTTGGACAGGAGGTACTTTATACCATATATTTTCATGACCCAAAAGGCCGAAATTTTTCTCATAAATTAAGTGGTCGAAACAGCCCTTTTAAACTTCTGGGTAGTAGCCTTTTTAGTGTTTTATAGTTTTTGACTCCTTCGCTAAAATCAGTCCACACGAAAATCTACAACACCTTTTCCAGTGATTCCACTTGGATAAGTTAGAAAACTCGTAGATCTAACTCTAGAACTTCATCACACTCAAAAATTTGAAATATAATAGGAGATATGGGATCAATTGAATTTCATATTCCATTTTCACCAAAACTGATTTTCAACCCTTTGTGATTTCTAAGAAACTTTTATGTTTTCACATAATAACCAACATAACTTATCATAACACTTACTAATACTACATATACCCATGATTTTCATCAGTCCAATGCCTTTATTATGACTTTCATCATAATCCACGTAAACAGATCATTTCCACAATTTAATAAGGAATGAATACAAAGGATCATTCACCATGCATGTGGTAATCCACATAGACAGGTTATTCCAACAGAATAATAAAGAATTGAAGAATTGAAGAATTCACCATGCATGCGAGAGATCGCACAGACAGGTTATTTTCAATAGAATAATAAAGAACGGAACCAGGTCAGGCGTAATTCGCACCGATAGGATATTCCAACAAAATAATAAATAATGGAACCAGGTCATGCGTAAACGCACAGACAAGATATTCCGACAGAATAATAAAGAATGGAATAATAGAAGAATTTCACCATGTATGCAGTACTTCGCATAGACATGTTATTCCAACATAATAATAAGGAATGGAATAATAGAAGAATTTCACCACGTATAGAGTAGTCCGCATATACAGGTTAATCCAACAGAATAATAAAGAATGGAATAACAGAAGTTCTCTCCATGAATACGAAAGAAATAATACCCCTTACAAGTACAACAAATAATATTCCTTACCTTAGAAGAAATTGGATATAGGAGTTGTGAAGTAGCAAAATACTTTTCTTCTTTCTCTCTATAGTTTCTCTCTCTAGAGTTCCAGTGAATTCGTAAGAAATAATGAAGGAATGAGCTTCTGTTTATAGAAGAATGGACTGAATAGTAACTAATTCCTAAACGGTCCAGTTGATTTACTTTTAAACCAGACGGTCAGATTTGTTTACTATAAAATATTCTAATAAAACAAAATCTTTTAAATAAAATATAATATATTCTATTTATAATCTAATAAAATGAATAACTTTATAAAAGTATTCTATTTTATATAAAAGATTTTACTATACAAATACTACGCAGAGCACTATACAAAGACTATGCATAATAAAATATAATATATTCTAATTATTATCTAATAAAACAAATAACTTTATAAAAGTATTCATTTTATATAAAAAGATTTTACTATGCAAACACTATGCAGAGGCACTAAGCAAATACTATGCATAATAAAATATAATATATTCTAATTATTGTCAAATAAAACAAATAACTTTATAAAAGTATTATGTTTTATATAAAAAGATTTTACTATGCAAAACACTATGCATAATAGAATATAATATATTCTATTTATAGTCTAATAAAACGAATAACTTTATAAAAGTATTACATTTTATATAAAAAAGCTTTTCTATTTTATTACATTAATAATACTAATAAAACAAAACTTCATCATCATTATTATAATTCACATTATTAATCGACTGTGTCATTCCTGTGAAAGAGGGGCTTTCCAATAAGAATTTCTCCCTATCATGCGCATGCAATTAGGTGACCAAACCTCTCTTTGGCAGAACTTCTAGACATCATTAATATTGCAAATAATAATATTAATAACTTTGTTATCTCAATTATTAATTTAATAATATATAAAATATCGGCAATAATTGAATCAAACTAAGTGACTTCTCACGTAAGCATTAAAATCAATATCGTGTGCTACTATGCAACCACGCGTATTTTACTACCGATTATTTTATGACAACTTGCTTACTTTAAAAAAATTTCAAATGTCACCCTTAACTTTAAACTTTTATCAATTTAACTATTCACCAAAATAGAAAAATTGAATACTTTTATTTCATAAAATTTGGGGTCTCACAATCTCCCCTCCTTATGAAATTTTGCCCTCGAAATTTACGTACGTACTTGGTATTTCGAAGAGATGAAAATACCTTGCTTTCTTTTCGGATTGTACCTTCCCGGTTATATCCTCTGTATCATGATTTTTCCATCGCTCATCTCCTGTATTTCAGATATCATTCTAGAATATATCTTCAAAACAAAGGTTAATTGACATATCACAATTTGTCAACTTATCAAGTAAACAATTTCAGCTTAGGTAAGTCACACACTAGCGAAGTATATAACTCGTCTCTCCCCTCTTAGTCCTAGACTCTTATCTCCGCCAGTGACCATATCTCTAAGCTCTGATACCAAATGTGATGCCCCCAAAATAGGTATACATCACCCATCTTTGGTCGCCAGAAAATACACTACTGACAACTTCATTTATACAACTGTCGTGCAAAATACGACGACAAGTATACGACCACAACCTTACAATTGTACGTTACATAAAAGTACAGTCAAAAACTGTTTTAGAAATTAAAATCTTTGGGAAGTGCTCAAGGAAACCTTCGTACATAGGAGGCTATGAATCTAAGTTATGATAGATATCATATGTCCAGAGAATTATCCTTGGTTGACCCAATAGACCCCAAAGAAAAACCAAAAGATTACTATTATGTTCCTTCCAATGGTGAGTCTTCTCTTAACATATAACTATCTCCACTGTCTTCAAGTGAAAATTATATTTTAAATAAACTCCAAGATCATATAGGTGGTGCTCGTAGATATACTCAGCAAGTGGATGTGCACAACCCTGTCTTATGATAACATGAGATTGTATGTCATTAGACATCTTGTATGATAGTGGCAAAACACTCTTCCAAAGTTAGGTTCACCTCACCCTATTCGGTTCACCAAAATTAAATATCAAATGACGTATACAATACGACACACTTATCTAAAGTTCTCAATAAAATTATTTCTATACTATTTAGGGAGAACCTCAACACTATAAACCACCGCTCTATTCCCTCGTTATCCCCATTGACTCGGCAACACTCTTATTACACCTAAAGGAATTATGAAGCAAAAAGGTGAGAGCACAACTAGCCCAAGAAAGAATATCATGACTAAAGATAATTAAATTATCAATAGCCTTCGTCGATAATAAATTAGAGATTTAGAACATATGGTAGATGATAAAACTTTTCAACCATAGTTGCAAATGAACAAACAATCCATTAAAGAGTCAAATAGACCATCAGGTCTATTATCTTCTCCATGTTAAAAGTCCACCAATAATATTTTATCCCTGTAACATCAATCAACAATTCTTGTCCACAATTATATGAATAACTCATAATCACAATTGTGATTGTGAATTCCTTTTCGCACCCAGGACGAAGATAATTTACATCACCTATCTTCACCTGAAACAACAAAAATCATGGTTATACCAAATCACAATTCTTGCTCATAATCATACTAATAAATTCATCTTTGCACTACGGCCAAAGATATACAACTGTATAACCAATAATCAATAGTTCATCTTTGCACTACAGGCCAAAGATATACAACTGTAAAACCAATAATGTTGTGAATCAACTTAATAGTATCACGACCACGAATTATCCATGCACTACGGGCCAAGGATATTCGTGTTTTCTATTACAGTCATGATTATACCGAATAATCCCTGGTCATAATCATACCAAGTCCATCTATGCACTACGGGCCAAAGATGACTTTTGTCACATCATTTGTAACATTACGATCATGATTATACCGAATAATCCCTGGTCATAATCATACCAAGTCCATCTATGCACGTAAGCCACAGATGACTTTCAACACAATATAAGCATGAGGATCATGACAACGATATAAAGAATCAATCCAATGAGATAAAGGATAAATATTAAATATTTATAATATAAATTATACAGGGTTCAAGAATATCCCAATCTTATCAATCACTTAAGAATCTCATAATCTAATATCATTAATATTATAACAATATTTTAATTATTTCTTAAACTTATAAACAATTTATTTTAATTGTTTATACTTTACCAAATAATGTATTTAATCATTCAAAAATGCCATACTCATAAGATTTCATCACCAATGATCAAATCCCTTATCAAAAATCTGCATATACCTTATATAGGATTTCCAAGCCATAAAATCCTATTTACCAATTTTCAACTTCACATAACATATTTAACTCATATACTCATAACTAGTGCATTTTCATGAAAAATACCAAATCAGTCCCACAAATATTTTTTTTCTGAGATTTAGCAGAATATAGTCCCATATTGAACATATATTTTTCTCAGAATTTTTAAAATTCATTTACTATTTTTCATAAATCAATTTCTAATTAATTCTATAAGAAATTTGCTACCTCAAGTTTAACTCCAGAAATTCTCAAATCTTGGCAGGATCTTACACATGTTAACGTGATCTTCCAGTTTAAATTTCATGGTCATCGGAGTTATAGAACTCTGGTTATAGCGTTTTTCGTCAAAAAATCTAAATATTGAAATGGTCATAACTTGCTCATTTTAAGTCGGAATGAGCTCATTTTTGGACAGGAGGTACTTTATACCATATATTTTCATGTCCCAAAAGGCCGAAATTTTTCTCATAAATTAAGTGGCCAAAACAGCCCTTTTAAACTTCTGGGTAGTAGCCTTTTTAGTGTTTTATAGTTTTTGACTCCTTCGCTAAAATCAGTCCACACGAAAATCTACAACACCTTTTCCAGTGATTCCACTTGGATAAGTTAGAAAACTCGTAGATCTAACTCTAGAACTTCATCACACTCAAAAATTTGAAATATAATAGGAGATATGGGATCAATTGAATTTCATATTCCATTTTCACCAAAACTGATTTTCAACCCTTTGTGATTTCTAAGAAACTTTTATGTTTTCACATAATAACCAACATAACTTATCATAACACTTACTAATACTACATATACCCATGATTTTCATCAGTCCAATGCTTTTATTATGACTTTCATCATAATCCACGTAAACAGATCATTTCCACAATTTAATAAGGAATGAATACAAAGGATCATTCACCATGCATGTGGTAATCCATATAGACAAGTTATTCCAGCAGAATAATAAAGAATGGAATAACTGAAGAATTCACCATGCATGCGAGAGATCGTACAGACAGGTTATTCTCAATAGAATAATAAAGAACGGAACTAGGTCAGGCGTAATTCACACCGACAAGATATTCCAACAGAATAATAAATAATGGAACCAGGTCATGCGTAAACGCACAGACAGGATATTCCGATAGAATAATAAAGAACCAAATAATAGAAGAATTTCACCATGTATGCAGTACTTCGCATAGACAGGTTATTCCAACATAATAATAAGGAATTGAATAATAGAAGAATTTCACCACGTATAGAGTAGTCCGCATATTCAGGTTATTCCAACAGAATAATAAGGAATGGAATAACAGAAGTTCTATTCATGAATGCGAAAGAAATAATACCCCTTACAAGTACAACAAATAATATCCCTTACCTTAGAAGAAACTGGATATAGGAGTAGTGAAGTAGCAGAATACTTTTCTTCTTTCTCTCTATAGTTTCTCTCTCTAGAGTTTCAGTGAATTCGTAAGAAATAATGAAGGAATGAGCTTCTATTTATAGAATAATGGACTGAATAGTAACTAATTCCTGAACGGTCCAAATTGATTTACTTTTAAACAGACGGTCCAGATTTGTTTACTATAAAATATTCTAATAAAACAAAATCTTTTAAATAAAATATAATATATTCTATTTATAATCTAATAAAATGAATAACTTTATAAAAGTATTCTGTTTTATATAAAAAGATTTTATTATGCAAACACTATCTGTAACTATGCAAAACACTATGCATAATAAAATATAATATATTCTAATTATTGTCTAATAAAACAAATAACTTTATAAAAGTATTCTATTTTATATAAAAGATTTTACTATGCAAACACTATGCAGTACTATGCATAATAAAATATAATATATTCTAATTATTGTCTAATAAAACAAATAACTTTATAAAAGTATTATGTTTTATATAAAAAGATTTTACTATGCAAAAAACTATGCATAATAGAATATAATATATTCTATTTATAGTCTAATAAAACGAATAACTTTATAAAAGTATTCTGTTTTATATAAAAAGCTTTTCTATTTTATTACATTAATAATACTAATAAAACAAAACTATATCATCATTATTATAATTCATAGTATTAATCGACCAGGTCGTTCCCAGGAAAGAGGGGGCTTTCCAATAAGGATTTCTCCCTATATGCGCGCAATTAGGTGACCAAACCTCTCCTTGGCAGAACTTCTAGACATCATTAATATTGCAAATAATAATATTAATAACTTTGGTATCTCAATTATTGATTTAATAATATATAAAATATCGACAATAATTGAATCAAACTAAGTGACTTCTCACGTAAGCATTAAAATCAATACCGTGTGCTACTATGCAACCACGCTTATTTTACCACCGATTATTTTATGACAACTTGCTTACTTTGAAAAATTTTCAAATGTCACCCTTAACTTTAAACTTTTATCAATTTAACTATTCACCAAAATAGAAAAATTGAATACTTTTATTTCATAAAATTCAAGGTCTCACATGTCATGAGTCCAAACTATTGTAGTATAAGCCCAACAAGGAATTAGCTAGATGAATTAGCAAGCCCAATGAATAAACTATGATCCATGCGGAAAACTAAGTGAGAAATGGGTATACTTGATGGGCAAACATTTTGGTGGTGATCAAGTGTGGTGATGAGCAAGAAAAGTGAGTGCTAGACAAGTTAACTTAGTTGTAAAGTAATGAATAGTAAGGAGGTGTATTAAGGAGGTGGAATGTCCAAATGACTAAAGTACCCTAACTTTGGGTTGCCTATAAATAGAGAGCTCTCAATTCATTTTATTGCTTGATTAAAATTCCTCTCAACTCCTCTCAAGATAAACAACTTAATTATTAAAGAGAATAAGCCACATAAGCACTTATAAGTCATTCAACCTTTGCTAGATTTTCCAAAGAGAAGTGAAGTAATAGTCTTCAAGGGTAAGAATCTTGTCTATTATATCTTTATCTCTGCCATGATAGGATTGATAGAGAAGTGGGATTGTATAAGAACATATAATAAGTCATTGATGAACGAACTTAAGCCGAATAAGTTGAATAAGCAACTTGAACCTAAATAAGTTGATAAACTTGTGAAGAACTTGTCATATGTTGTCATATGATGTTAGTATGTTCAATATAGTATGAGAACATTGATTGATGGACTTAAGTTTATAGTAAGTCATAAGCATGAGAATTTGTAGTTCATAAGTTAAATAAGTCATTGACTTATGAGAATAAGTCAAAACCTACTTTGTCAATAATTTGGTGTAATAAGTAACTTGAAATGTCCATGTGTTGGTTAAAATCCATTTAGAACGATTAGTAATGAAGCTTTGCCGGAATTCACACGATTGGACGATTATCGTCGAATTCGTGAAATTCTCGTAATGGAAGTCGTATTTTGTGTTTGAACTCGAAAACATTGGTTTTCGATGGAGATAAGTCATATTTGGCATTATAGAGTTGCAGACTCGAAAAATGATCAGATTCCGACTTAGAACGAAGAAACGAGCGTTGAACGTTCACGAACGTTTATCATTTTTGTTAAAAATGAACTAATAGGTGAATTTTTAGCAAACAAAGTCAAATATATAAAATTCTTGCATGAACGTGTAGAGTATGTAATTTGTGAACTGTAGGCTTTTGAACGAGCCAATTCGGACTTATAACGAAGAAGTTATGAGTCCGAGAGTTTCGTAAAATTTTCAAATTTTGCAAACTATATGAGGCCTGAGTTGGCCGCTATTTCAAACCCAAGACAAAAGGGTGGCGCAGACGGTAAAAAAATGTCGTAAGATATCTGCTAACTCAAATTGTGCATGTATGAGATAAAGATGTAACATTCTAGAATTTTAATTATTATATTAAATATTTATTGAATTATTTAAATATTTAATGGATGTGTTTATTGTTGAATAAATAATTATTCAAATTTGAATTGATGTGGTTAATTATTTGTTAAATAAATAATTAAGGAAAATTAATTATTTTTCTAATTTAATTTAATTATTAAGTTAGAGAATTTTGATTAATTGAATTACTATTCTTTTTATTGGAATTGTAATTAAAAAGGATGTGTTAGTTGATTAAATAAAGTTATAATTATATAGAAAATTATAATTTTGTGATATTGATTTATGTGTTAAAGTGATTTGATAAATTGTTTTTAGAATTAATTTAATTAAGTTAATGTGTGACAAATAACCTTTTATAAAGGAGTTATTAAAATAACTTAAAGGAGTTTTAATTCCGTTTTAGCCGAACAAGGCCTAATGCCTATTAAGTCTTTAATTTATTTGAGTTTTACCAAACAAGGTGTAAGGTTAATAGGTTATTTTTTTAGTTAGTAACCAAACAAGCCTTATGACTTTTGATTTCAAAAATCACATAACTGATATCAGTTATGTTTATAATTATATTATATAATTAATATATATAATATCTATATACGTTATTTGTTAAGACGTATGTTAGAGGAGAGAGGTTAGAGAGAAGAAAGAAAACTCAGAGGAAGAAGAAGAAGAAGAAGAAGAAGAAGAAGAAGAAGAGAGAAAGAAAGGCTAGAGATTGGGGAAGGAGAGGCTTGAGAGAGAAAAGAATAGCCATATCATCTTCTATCAATGTATTCTCCAATTTCTTTTTAGTTTTAAAAGTAGTTTCTCTTCCCAAATTTCTCTGTAGAATTTTTGTGTAAGCATGAATTATTGTGTTATGTGGCTTTATATGACTTACTAGTGATGTTAAAATAATTTTCATAAGTTATAATCTATGAATTGATGATATGTATGTAATTTGGGAAGAAAAATATTTTACAGTGAGTTTTGGTGATTATATATTGTATAGTTAAAATAGAAATTATGGGTTGAATAGTTATTTTATTGATAAATTGGCTTTTTAATTTGTTAGAGTATATATATTTTTTGATAAAATGCTTTGAATTAATGGTTTTGGTTGCAAAACAAAATTATAGTGGTTGTTTTCTTCAAAAATATCAAAAAAATGAGTTTTAGCCAAAAATAATGAAATTGGGTGTGTTAATTTTGTTGTTTATGTTGTTATATGAGTAGAAACATGTTAGGAATCCTTAAATTATGTTTACATGAAGTTTTGTATGAATTATATGTAAATTAGTCTGTTAGAAACGAACTTGTAGGCCAAAATTGGCTTTTTCTGTCTTATTCTTAAGAAGTCATGCGATCGAGATCGATTTCATGGCCGCCAAATGTCGCTCAAAGAAGATAGCCATTTAATATTTGCTGGCCAAAGACCACTACCTTGTAAAGACAAACCTTGTAGCCTTATTCATCACTTGGCAAAGCGCCATGTTCACGTGTATGACCACGACCCACAAAGAATCGTGGTGTGCGCCATGAAAGTTAGCAGAATGGTCTGACGAAAGGTACTTTTGTACACGAAATTTTAAAAAAGTTATGTGATGATAGTAGGACTGCTAAATGTTGATTTTAGTATATCTATACTATGAATAAGTATGTTATTAACCATTAACTTGTGTTATAACTCGATTATGTGATTAAAAATCCAATTTTAAATGATGAACGTACTTAGTTATGTTTGTAAGATGGTAATGACTAATTATGTCATGATGACATATGTTTATAGGATATTGTGATTCGTATTGATTTGGTTTAGCCTACGAGCAAGGCAAGTTCTCTAATTCTAATTTTGTAATTGGAATCAATTATTGTTCCCAATATAATAATGCAAGATTTCTAATTCTTTATCTTGTTGAACTATTTATTGTTTCAATTCGATTACCTTATGAATGATGCAAGTTTTCTAAACTTTCTTTTTACATTGAGCAAGTTCTTTAACTCTACTTTTAGAATTGTGCAATCGCTTAAATTTTCTTTGAGCAAGTTTTTCTAATCCTTTATCTTGTTGAACTAATTATGGTTTTCAATTCGATTATGATATAATGATGTAAATTATTCTTGAGCAAGTTATTCTTGTATTTAACTTGTTGTTTAGCATGCAAATTTATATATTCTAATGTTGAACATTTTTATCGATCAAATTGTTATGCATGCTTAGTATTCAATTCTAATTAACCTTGGCTTAGTATTGTTCAAGCAAGGTGTTATTGTTATTCAAATTGTATGCTCTTAGATTATTTCCTAAAGCATGACTTTAGTTTACTATGATTGATTCAATCACGATTATTCTATAGTGAAATGTTCTTGGTTTCATTCAACTAATCCTTAGTTGATGTTCGTTGAATTCAAATTACCTCGAAAGCTTATCCAAACCAAACTTCCTTTGGTGCGGACTTGTACTCTAAATCTCGAGATGAACAACCCTAATGTTATGATTAGGGTTAACTTACGCCGTAGCGTTAAATGTTTAATGCACAATACATGGTACGAAGGGCTTTGATCCCCCTAAGTACGAGGAGTCCTTATAGTCTTATATTTGTTAAAGTTGGAGTTGAAAGATTACTGCATAATGTGGACATAGTTCATGGTCTTATGACCCTCGCTTATAGTTATTCTACATTTTGGATTTCATTTTACGATTATTGATGATAAAGTACTATTCATTGTTGATGAGCCTATTATTGGCGATTATTATTACTATACTCCTATTGATTTCATATTGTATCCAAAGAAGCAATTATTTTGCTCACTCTTGGATATTTTAAAACTCATTCTTGACTAAAAGAAGAAGAGTAGGTAGATGAACCTTCGCTCAGCAAAGGAAAGGGAAAAATGTGCAAGTGATGAAGACTTGTAATTTTACTTTGATTGAGATGTTAGATTTTTATTATGATGATCTTAGACTTGGTTTTAATGAAGTTTATTTAATTTCCGCATTTGAATGATTGTAATTAAAGGTTAGATAACCTGGGAGATTTTATTATGTAACCCTTTAATGGGAAAGGTTTTATTTATCCAGTTTTATTGTGATTGGGTAGTTAGATATGAATGTTTGATTAAGTGAACACCAAATCCTGTGGGAATGAAGTACCTGGATTTAGGGGTGTCACAGAAGAGCTAAGTGTGGCACCACGGTGCCAGTCCCAGAGTTTTGGCAGACAAGAATGTTTACAAGTATAAAAGGAAAGATAACTCATTAGTAATGAACTAAGGTGTTAATATAACATTATTAAGGCATTGTTAGACACTTAATGTATGTTGATTAAAGGTTGATAAGCAATTGAATGTGAACATAATGTGAATGCTCACTCTTACTTGAACCATATGAACACATCTAAGATTGAACGGACGAAGGCTCCGGCAAGGATAAGGGCAAGGAAAAAACGAATCCATAGAATACTTTTGTAATAGTATAGGATGAATGTTTGTAATATATTGAATATTATGACAAGAACGAATGAATGGGTTATAAAGAACCTGGGAAATGTAATATTATTTTGAATATAGAGAAGATATATTAGTCCTTTTGAGACTATTCAATTGAATGAATGGTAGTACCATGTAGCACCATCTGTCGGGTTGGAAGAGACCCGGATTTGGGGGCGTCATAGGTTGGTATCAAAGCATTAGGTTATAAAACTTAAGGGGGGGATTTAAAAACCTTAAGTCATAACCTTAAGAGAAGTCAAAAAAGTACAAGAAGAAAATAACCTTATAAAAATGCATTATGATTATGTTATGTGTTTTTATTATTCTACTGATGTGTACTAATCAACTTAATTATTTTGTGTAGATGTCAGGAGTAAACGTAATGTATGTAGATGGTCAGGCCATTAGTGAAGAGTCGATGAACCAAGTAGAGGTTATACCGAACCCTGTAGCAGCAGATTCGGAGGTAGTGGTTATTGAGTCTAGAGACTCAGATGATGCTGACTACATGTCAGTATTCGATGGGATGATAGAGGAGGAAGTGGAAGCAGTGTCCTTTAATCCAGTAGCTATAGCAGCCGAGATAGCTCCTGGGGGGTCGATGATGTCTTTATTCATGTCAGTATTGGATAGAAATATCCATTACTATCAGGAGGTTAAAGAGTTGAAGGCAAAGCTCCAAACTGTTATAGAGGACAAGACTGATGTCGAGTCCATGTGGGAGCAGGAGCACGATGAAAGAGTTTTGGCCAAGGACAAAGTCCATAAGCTGAAACATGAGGTTTTTGAGCTCAAGGAGGAGCTAAAGACCAAATGTCAGAAGATTGAAAGAATGTCCTATAACCATAGGAGTTCTCATACAGATTTCCAACAGCAGGTAGCTGGTTATCCTGTAGAGGTGGGGCAGCCGTGATATTATTGCCGGTCTTGCCAAGGCAGATTTCAATATTGCCTTGAGGCAGATGTAGACTAGTAGTAGCTAGAGTAGTTAAGTATGTAAATACTTTGAAATTAGTAAGTGACGTAAAGCCCTCTTTTGTATAGTAAAGGGTAGTCTTTTGTAAATCCTAATTTTTAGAAGGTAACAGCGGGAAAGTAATGTAATCAGCTTAGGCTGTGTAATGTAACCGATGTAGTATTATACTACAATGAATGAATGAATATAAGCCTTTTTATGAAACAATCGAGCAATGGATGTTGAAGTTATTGTTTATTAGTAAATAACAACTAATAAAGAAAGGAATAATAACGAAATGTGTTTATTGTATCAGCAAAATGCAGCCGAGAAGAGTGTAACGTAACCAAGGAGTGAATGTGAATCAGCCAGAGGGAGGTCGGGTTAATCCAATGCAGGAATTTGTTAATTTAATAACAGCTGCCTTTAATAGAACTGGGGCTAATATCCCCGTAAATCCGGGAGTACCACGAGTTACTACATTTAAGGATTTCAAGAGCATGGGTCCACCAGAGTTCAAAGGAACTACGGACCCTATTGAAGCCCAAACATGGGTTAAGGAAATAGAGAAGGCATTTGAGATAGCAAATGTCGACGAGGCCCAAAAGGTTGCCTTTGCAACCTATATGATGAAGGGAGAGGCCAACTTTTGGTGGGAAGCCAATTAAGCTAGGGCCGGGATAGCGAATCTGATATGGAAGAGGTTCAAGGAGATATTCTTAGAGAACTACTTTCCCACGAGCATGCAAGGGAGGATGGAGATGTGGTTTCTCGAGTTGAAATAAGGGGACATGTCGGTTCCCCAATACGCCGCAAAGTTTAATGAACTGGCGAAGTTCGCTCCACACCAAGTGGATACCGAGGTTAGGAAGGCGCGACGGTTCGAGCAGGGCTCAAAACCCTGGCTCTATAACTGTATTTCAGTGTTCCAAAGTACTTCTTTTGGAACCATTTTAGAGAAGGAAATAATTGTCGAAGGTGGTAGTGAGGCTCTGAGTTAATACCACAAGGACAAGAAGAGAAAGTGTAAAATAGATGGGGGAGTAACGATCGAAGGAGCCAGCGGTAGTGGTGAGGGTCAGAAGAGGAAGATGTGTAGCTCTGGGAATACCGAAGTGAAGTTAAGAGATCTGAAGAGGAGAATGGAGGCCTGCAAGACCTATGGAAAGACTCACTTAAGAGTCTGTCTCAAGGGGAAGGCCGTCTGTTACAACTGTGGACAGAAGGGGCACATTGCGCCTAACTATCCAAGTCCGAAGAAGAACCACGGATGCTTTGTGTGTGGGTCAACTGACACATGGCAAAGAACTGCCCAAAGAAGGGGACGGACGGGAACTGGGGAACTAATAGCGGTAAGTTAGCTATTAGTGGACCAAATACCGGGTAGTAGATGGGGCCGTACCTTTAACATGATGAAATTCCAAAGATATAGTTGCACCAGGGGACGTCGTCGCAGGTATTATTCCGATCAACAAAATAAATGCTTACATGTTGTTTGATTCGGGTGCTACTTGTTCGTTTATAGCATGCGATTTTGCTAGACGATTAGGATTACTTCCCGAAAAGTTGCCTATACCTTTAAATATTAAGGTAGCAAACGAAGAAATAATTCATGTTGAAGATGTTCATAGGAGTTGTTGTGTAGATATACGAGGTAGTAAATTATCGGTAGATTTGTTACCGATAAAGTTAGGAGAATTCGACGTAATTCTCGGAATGGATTGGTTAGTTAACCATGGGGAAATTATAGATTGTCAAAAGAAATGTGTGAACATTAAGACGTTAAAACAACCTCAGGTAGTCTTTTACGGGAATAGATCGCCGGGACATTCGTGTTGTCTAACCATGACACAAACTAGGAAATTACTAAGGAAGGGATGCGTAGGTTATCTGTGTCATGTTGTTGATACCCAGAGAGTGGTAGCAACCATGGAACAAATACCTATAGTGAGAGAATTCGTCGATATATTTTCGAGTGAATTATCGGGTCTTCCGTCGGATAGGGAGACAGAGTTTGTAATAGACATCATGCCAGGAGCGGCACCAGTTTCCAGGGCACCTTATCGTATGGCGCCAGTGGAAATGAATGAGTTGATGGTGCAGTTGCAAGAACTGTTAGACAGGAAGTACATTCAACTGAGTGTCTCGTTATGGGGAGCACCGATACTGTTTGTCAAGAAGAAGGACGGATCGTTAAAACTTTGTATCGACTACCGAGAGTTGAACAAGTTAACGATAAAGAATAAATACCCATTGCCCATGATCGATGATCTTTTTGATCAGTTGAAAGGGGCTAAGTATTTTTCTAAAATAGATTTAAGAACGGGGTATCATCAGTTGAAGGTTAGGAAGGAGGATGTACCAAAGACAGCATTTAGGACTCGTTATGGTCATTACGAGTTTCTAGTGATGTCATTTGGGTTGACTAATGCACCAGCTGCATTTATGGATATGATGAACAGAGTGTTCAAGCAATATTTGGACAAGTTCGTCGTGGTGTTTATCGATGATATTCTAGTCTACTCTAAGACACCAGAAGATCATGCTGAACACCTAAGATTAGTGTTGGAGACACTGAGAAAGGAGAAGTTGTACGCGAAATTCACGAAGTGTGAATTTTAGCTAGAGAAGGTGCAGTTTTTAGGTCATGTCATTGATCAATAAGGGATTTCAGTAGATCCAGCGAAGGTGGAAGTTGTGATGAATTGGGAACAACCAAAAACGCCGACTGAGGTGCGGAGTTTCCTAGGGTTAGTGGGTTACTATCGGAGATTCATCCAGGATTTTTCAAAGATAGCTACTCCGTTGTCTAACTTGACAAGGAAGACGGTGAAATACGCTTGGACTGATAAGTGTGAGGATAGTTTTCAAGAATTGAAGAAGAGATTGAGTGAAGCATCTGTTTTGTCATTGCCTGATGACACAGGAAATTTTGTAGATTATAGCGATGCTTTGCATAGAGGACTTGGTTGCGTGCTCATACAGCATGCCAAGGTCATTGCGTATGCATCTAGGCAGTTGAATGATTATGAGAAAGTTTATCCTACTCATGATCTGGAACTGGCCACAGTAGTTTTTGCTCTAAAGATATGGAGACATTATCTTTATGGAGAAAAATGTGAGATATACGCGAACCATAAGAGTCTAAAATATATCTTCACACATAAGGAGTTGAATATGAGGCAAAGGAGATGGTTGGAGTTGATAAAGGATTACGACTGTGAAATCCTGTATCACCTTGGAAAAGCAAATGTAGCTGCCGACGCCTTAAGTAGGAAAGGTCGGGAAAAGTTGTCTTTGTTAACGGCTCAAACTGAGTTAATAAATGAGATGGCTAGGATGGAATTGGAAGTGAAGCTGCTAAGTGAAGTAGGACAAATGTTGTTTATGACTGAGATGCAATCTACCATCGTAGAGAGAGTTAAGGAGGTACAACTCAAAACTGATGAGTGTGACCGGATGAAGGAGCGGCTGGCCAATGAAAAAGATATTAAGTACAGTCTTGATAATGAGGCATTATTAAGATTTGAAGGAAGAATTTGGGTTCCGAATGAGACAGAATTAAAGGAGCAGGTATTACAAGAGGCTCATAGTTCGAGATTTTCGATTCATCCTGGTAGCACTAAGATGTATCAAGATCTTCGACAGAGTTTTTGGTGGCCGAACATGAAGAGAGAAATAGCTGAGTATGTAAGTAGGTGCTTGACTTGTCAGAGAGTTAAGGCCGAACATCAACGACCAATTGGCTTGCTACAGTCATTAGAAATTCCGGAGTGGAAATGGGAGAATATCACGATGGATTTTGTGGTGGGACTTCTGACTACTCAGAAGGGGTATGATGCGATTTGGGTAATAGTGGACCGACGAAGTCGGCTCACTTTTTTCCAATTAGGGTCAAGTATAACTTAGACCAGTTAGCTAGACTCTATATTAAGGAAATAATTTCCAGACATGAAGTACCAGTATCGATTGTGTCAGATCGTGACCCACGATTCACATCAAACTTTTGGAGGAGTCTACAAGAGCAGTTAGGAACGCAGTTGAATTTGAGTACGACGTATCATCCACAAACTAATGGATAGAGCGAGAGAACAATTCAGACGTTAGAAGATATGTTAAGATCTTGCATTATGGATTTCAAGGGTAGTTGGGATGATCATCTACCATTAGTAGAGTTTGCGTATAACAATAGTTATCATGCAAGCATAAGTATGCCGCCTTACGAAGCTTTGTATGGGAGGAAATGCAAAACACCACTGTATTGGGATGAGGTAGGAGAACGCCGAATGTTGGGACCAGAATTGGTACAATAGACAGCGGACATTGTCAAGATGATACAAATGCATCACTTAGCAGCTCAAGACAGACAGAAGAAGTTTACAGATTCGCATAGAGAGAATAGAGAATTTGAAGTAGGTTCGTACGTATTTCTAAAAGTATCTCCCTGGAAAGGAAAGATACATTTTGGAAAGAAGGAAAAGTTAAGTCCGAGGTTTATAGGACCTTTTGAGGTATTAAAACGGGTGGGTGAGGTAGCATATATGATAGCATTACCTCGAGACCTAGAACGAATACATAATGTATTTCACGTATCGGTATTGCGTCCTTATAAGCACGTGATAGAGTATGAACCTATTCATATTGAGAAGGACTTAACATACGAGGAAACGCCGATTCAAATTGTCGATAGAAAAGAACAAGTTCTGCGAAATAAAGTCATACCTTCCGTGAAGGTGATATGGAAGAACCACGATGCAGAAGAAGCATCGTGGGAGTTAGAAGAAATGATGAAAAAGAATTACCCTCAATTATTTGTGTAATTTTTTTATATATAGCGAGATTCGGGGACGTAAATCTTATAAGGGGAGAGAATGTAGCATACAAAAAATCGAACCTTTTGTAAATACTTTTAATAATGAATAAAATAATATTTTTTATTGTTACTAGGTATAAGTAAGATAAATGTCGTTCTATAACCTAGAAACCCCAAAACGTCGTAGTATTTTAACTACATGGGAGAATTAAAGTGTTTGAATTTCTAAGACGAAAATAAAAGCTTTCCGAGAAATTTTTCGAAAAATACTATTCATCGATTTCTGCTCGGGAATTATTTTTAAACTTCCGAGAAATACGTAACATTACAATATCAAGGTGAGATGGATTATGTAATAATAATCTAAGTATGGAAAACGTAATATTTTGCATGCGGACTTAATTTCGGAACGTTAGGTTTATTAAGCATTAAGGAAAGAAAGTTGTAATTGTATGATGCGTATGCATGATACGAGGTAATGAACGTAAGTATAATACGACGTATTATACTATTGTGTACGGAGAATGAAATAACGTATATTACGAATAAATATATGAGCTAGCATACGAGAATTATACGTGAGGTATGTATGTTAAGTTGTTTAATTAAAGGGAATGGACTTGTAGGATTATTAGCATAATGGTAGAAGTCCAATAGAAAGTGATACTCAAACCCAAGGGTTTGATATGTCATGTGTCCAAACTATTGTAGTATAAGCCCAACAAGGAATTAGCTAGATGAATTAGCAAGCCCAATGAATAAACTATGATCCATGGGGCAAACCAAGTGAGAAATGGGTATACTTGATGAGTAAACATTTTGTGTGGTCATCAAGTGTGGTGATGAGCAAGAAAAGTGAGTGCTAGACAAGTTAACTTAGTTGTAAAGTAATGAATAGTAAGGAGGTGTATTAAGGAGGTGATTAAAGGAGGTGGAATGTCCAAATGACTAAAGTACCCTAACTTTGGGTTGCCTATAAATAGAGAGCTCTCAATTCATTTTATTGCTTGATTAAAATTCCTCTCAACTCCTCTCAAGATAAACAACTTAATTATTAGAGAGAATAAGCCACATAAGCACTTATAAGTCATTCAACCTTTGCTAGATTTTCCAAAGAGAAGTGAAGTAATAGTCTTCAAGGGTAAGAATCTTGTCTATTATATCTTTATCTCTGCCATGATAGGATTGATAGAGAAGTGGGATTGTATAAGAACATATAATAAGTCATTGATGAACGAACTTAAAAGCTTCTAATAAGTTGAATAAGCAACTTGAACCTAAATAGGTTGATAAACTTGTGAAGAACTTGTCATATGTTGTCATATGATGTTAGTATGTTCAATATAGTATGAGAACATTGATTGATGGACTTATGTTCATAGTAAGTCATAAACATGAGAATTTGTAGTTCATAAGTTAAATAAGTCATTGACTTATGAGAATAAGTCAAAACCTACTTTGTTAATAAGTTGGTGTAATAAGTAACTTGAAATGTTCATGTGTTGGTTAAAATCCATTTAGAACGATTAGTAATGAAGCTTTGCCGGAATTCACACGATTGGACGATTATCGTCGAATTAGTGAAATTCTCGGAATCGAAGTTGTATTTTGTGTTTGAACTCGAAAACGTTGGCTTTCGATGGAGACAAGTCATATTTGGCATTATAGAGTTGCGGACTCAAAAATTACCGGATTTCGACTTAGAACGAAGAAACGAGCGTTGAACGTTCGCGAACGTTTATCGTTTTCTTTAAAAATGAACTAATAGGTGAATTTTTAGCAAACGAAGTCAAATAGATAAAATTCTTGCATGAACGTGTAGAATATGTAATTTGTGAACCGTAGGCTTTTGAACGAGCCAATTCAAACTTATAACGAAGACATTATGAGTCCGAGAGTTTTGTAAAATTTTTAAATTTTGCAAACTATCTGAGGCACAGAGTTGGCGCCGTGGCGCCAACCCAAGGCCAAAAGGGTGGTTGTGGCCAGCGCGCAACAATAATGTCGTGGCATATCGCTAACTCAACTTCACGTCATGTAGAGATGAAGAACTAAGTGTGGCGGCCAGTAAGCGCCATCCCGTAGTTTTAGCGCACAAGAATGTTTACAAGTATAGAAGGAAAGATAACTCATTAGTAATGAACTAAGGTGTTAATATAACATTGTTAAGTCAGTGCTAGACACTTAATGTATGATGATTAAAGGTTGATAACCAATTGAATGTGAGCATAATGTGAATGACGTAATGAAAAGCTGGAGCCAATAATAACAAATCTAAGTCAGAATTTAGATTGAGATGAAGGGTAAGATATAATAATATACCTACTTGATTATATAAGACCTAATGTGGTACGTTATATGATCATGTATTATAGAGACTTAGAGACTTAAAGTGTACGTGTGATAATCAGTAAGCATATGCAGAAGGCAAGTATTCTAACCCTTGTTCCAGTTCAGTCTGGACAAGCTTTGTAATTCATGTATTCTTTCGCATGAAGCCCTAAATGATGAAATCAAAGCCAATTCTTTCGGCTAGACTTGTATTATGAATCTGTCAAGCATGGTTAATGTTTACCGAGTTATATTGGTATTTCAATCGAAGACTGAGTATGCTAAAATGTTTTTGTCGTTTAACGACAGGCACGTGAGGTTGCCACAACTTAAACGTATACACGTTTAATGAATGTAGTGTTGATCAACATAGAGTAATATAGGCTGATCACCTAGACATGCTCGTAAGTAATGTCAGACTTACGGACTTAGTGCCGGGATATCCTTTTCAAAAGAACTTATGAAATGCTCAAGGTCTTGGACCGGAATTGATGTTTTACTGAATATTGTTGTTGTAAAATGTTTTGAATGAAAAGAAGTGCTATTTGGAATTACCAATAGTACTTCATAACTATTGTTCAGTTATTGAAGATATATGAATTCTATGTTTCAAGCATGTTATTTATTAGAATTATAGTACTTGCTGAGCTAGTTATGCTCACTCTTGCTTGAACCACATAAACACAGCTAAGATTGAACGGACCGAAGGCTCCGACAAGGATAAGGGCAAGACGAAGACGAATCCATAGAATACTTTTGTAATAGTATAGGATGAATGTTTGTAATATATTGAATATTATGACAAGGACGAATGAATGGGTTATAAAGAACCTAGGAAATGTAATATTATTTTGAATATATAGAAGATATATTAGTCCTTTTGAGACTATTCAATTAAATGAATGGTAGTACCGTGTAGCACCATTTATCGGGTTGGAAGAGACCCGGATTTGGGGGCGTCACATTAATATTTTGACAAATGTATCTTTAATATTTTAATATTATTAAATATTAATGATGATGTAATTAAATTGTATTTAAATCATTTAAAAATGAATCAGGTGTTTGAAAAATTATTATAAATTATAATAATTGTTAGAAAATTTTTAAAAGCTTTCGAAAAATATTATTAATGATATTTGACTTATCTAATATAATATTGAAGCTTTGAGACCGAGTTTAGTTGACAATATAAGTGTTAATTGTCGAATAGGCGTGACTAGCACACCGAGAACAGACCGAAGTCCAACCAGACCGAACTAGTTAGACTTGATGAGTGTTTATATAAGTTATAAACACTGATGTGACTATTGTGTATTATGTCTAGGAGAAGTATTGACTTTAAATTACAGTGTTACGTGTTATAAATTATTGTGCTAATTATGAGATCGATATTATTGGTTATAGGTCTTTCGAACGTAGATAAGTATATTGTGTAGCAGTAATTAACGTGAAAGACAAGTTTCCTTAACTCAACCTTGAGTTATATTCGTTCAATTATTATGGTGGTTAATTATTGTTAATTAGACCAGGTCTGAGAATTATTGTTGATTATTCGCAGTTAGTGCATATTTATTAATTCAAACTGAATTAGTGATTCTGAAAATATACTTAGAGAATAACTGTTGTTGGATACTTACATCCGTAGAAGCTATTATTGACAGTACAGATAATTCCTGTATTTTGTTGAATTATGTTTAGATATATCTTAGCTAATTATTTTGGCTACACGAACAATTATTAGAACTTGATAGGTTCAAGAAGAGAATTCAATTATTATTGACTGATCAATGCCAATTATTTCGGCTAGATTGAAAAAGTGATTAGATATTGAAATCATTGTATTTCGTGTTATAAATCAAACTCTGATTATAAGACTGAGAAGAACAACCTTTTATACAAAGAGAACATTTTTGGGTCGTATATTCGGACTTTGCGCGCGTGTAAGTATTATGCATAATATAGGGTGCAAGGAGTTGGCCGCTCTAAGTACTTGCAGAGGGGTATGACTTAATCTTTATAGTTATCTGATACACCTGGGTATATCAAAGTATATCTTTGATAGTTACTCGAGAAGATAAGTTCTAGATCCTTTGTGATCACTCAACATAACTCTGGAAAATATTTCCATCCTGTATTTGGGTATATCAAAGTAAATCTTTGATAGTTACTTGAGAAGAAAATTTCAAGATCATTTGAGATCATTCAGCTTAAACTTTGGAGAATACTTCCAACTTATTTTTCAATCGAATATCGTAAAAACTTTGAAAGTGTTGTACCCTTTTATTATTGAACTATTGTGTTGCATAGGTTGGGAGAAGATTGGTTAGAGAAGAACAAATTGTTCATCTATTTCAAAGTTCTCCGAACTTTGGTGTCATTCTATTAAAATAGATAGTCTGTTATTCTTGATTTGTATACATTCATTGTATGCCTTAACTTACGGAGCAAATTTGTTCCTCACCCTTGCTAAATATAACTTTTCAGCTAGGGACGAAGTGGCAGGAGGTGCTTTGAAGAACAAAGGCAAAGGCATAGTGATAGAGTAATTATGATTAACATTATTATTATGTTATATTTGTAAACCCTTTTTGTATATTTAAAGGGTATGTTTGTAATATGAAGGTTAGATAACCTATGACGAATGTATTAACTATATCAGTTAATTTGGTGTAATATTCTATTCATCAATGAATGGGTAGTTAGATGTTAATTATATTGTGGATCGTGAACACCAAACTCGGGGGTCAGGTAACCCGAATTTGGGGGTGTCACATGTTACCCACTCTTTGACATTTCTCACAGCTTTTAACGAACTGGTGGGCATCCTTAAATATTGTAGGCCAGTAGAACCCTGCTTGAAGCACTTTTATCGATGTTCTCTCACTTCCATAATGTCCCCCGTATGCAGACGAATGGCACTCATGCTGTAACGACCCAAAATCCGGTCTATCTTCACACTCGGATTCTGTACATCACGAGTACACCATTCATCCAAACATACATCATTATATACTGAAATATAACAACATACTTTCTCAATTCCCAGTTTTTAATACCTTATAACCTTGTTCATTACAAATAATGATAATTACATTATTCTTTTCATCTTACACGAGTGACTTTTATCCACCACCAAGGATACATAACAGTTTATTAATCTAGTCTATAGTTTAATTTAGCTAATCTACATTACAAGTCTTCGCTTGATCTTCACGCTCATTCACATACTGAATGGCACTGCATCTAGATACTGGTCAACTTGAACTTTACGGGATCCTTAAGTTCTTCTAACATCATTCCCTGAAAATGTTTTTCATTTAAAGCAAGTATGAGCATTCAATTGCTCAGAAAGTCATAGCAGTTGAACAAATAACTTCAAGAGTTTAAACATTCCTTTAGAACTTCAATAACCGAACAAAGGTTATGAAGCATCTTGAATAATAGGAATAATCTCGATTCCTATCATTTTAAAACAATAGTCACTTTCATTTTAAAATACTTTCAATCTTGTACCTTTTTCATACACATTCTTTCTGGCTAGAATCATTAGCACAGACTTATCAATAACGGATCATGTATAAACAGAGCATTCTCTTATTGAAAAGCTCAATCACAGAACAGTTCATCTCATAAAAACATCGATGTGTTCACATTGTGGCACAAGGCCTCATACGTTCTACCACCTTGTACAAATATCGCACATTCGCACATAGACAGAATTTCTCAAGTTCAACATCTGAGAAGTTTAAGTAACTAACATTCATTTAGAATATGAATGAAGTTACGAAACTTGCTTTATGCACAGCTATAGCTTACGCTGAACTGCTCATTCCAGTTCCTATGTAGCAAATAAGAAAAACAACACATACACCAATTAGTCATGTATATTTAACATATGCATTGGTTTATTTAACTTTACTTCTTAGGATTCGCGTTCTTGCAACCTAAGTTTACGCGACCACTTTCATTACCATTCTACGACTTTATGACAAACGGAGATGTCTTAGTTATACGTTCATCATCTTTGATGTTTTTCATTCTTATCTTTTTCTTATAACTTCTTTAGGACACACATCGCTTCTCTGCTAGTAGTCCATATGGCACTTTGAGTGGTTTCCCACAAATAACCAACAAACAAGTTCCCGTCTCATCTATACTTCCATCACAATGAGTTAGATCGGTTGCCAGTTTTGTATATACCTTCGCTCTCTAAAGGAATTGTTTAGCCCAGCTCCCATATGTCAACCATCAAAGGTTACGATCGTACCACAACCTAACTTATCTTAACTTATCCAAACTATTAAACTATAATATTCGCTAAGTCAATTTCTCATTCCTTATAGCTTTCTAGCAACTAAATACCATACCTCAGGATTCATTCTTTATAGTCCAAATCATACAGTCTTTTGTATACTCAGAACGATTATTCAATTTAATCATTAACTCGGCTTCGTTACGTTATGTGTACTTGTCTTTAATTCAGCTTCTTCACCATTCATGGTTTAATCAATGGTCTTCATTATCTTAGGGTCAACCCATACACGGGGTGTAGGTTCAGTCCGTTTAATATTTGTGTACACTCAACCTTTACGTCGATTAAAGTGTTTAACGCTTACATTTCATTCTAACATTCTCATCCGACTCACATTCAGCTTTTGTTAATCTTCTTACCATTCTCTACGGCTTTCTTAATACCATTCGTTATTCTTCCTTAATGTCGAAGCCATACGGTTCACGGTATGCTAAGATCGGTCATTTAACGCAACTGCATTGTGTTCACAACATTTATACGCTTTACACTTATTTCTCGTTACCACAAGAAAACATCGAAATGTTATTCATTACCCTCGTCAATCAACGTTTAAGGAATCATCATCATAGCAATCCTTCACGTTCGTTTATCGCGACTACGGTCCCCGGATATCGGTACCCTTATTCACCTTCTTTTAATCTCGTTTAATCTTTCTGTTCAACCGTCATTAAAGGTTTAAAACACTTGATTAAGAGTTATATTAGTTGAACATTATGTTCTTTATTTTTCCTTACGTTTCGCCCAAGAGTTGAGCAGTTAAAAGCTCTTCTCTGGCTTTTTCCCTACATTGGCGCTGCGGCGCCACTATCTTCTTTATCTCTCATGCTGCGGTGTGAGTTTGTAGTACCGGCTTCACAGTGCAGTATTGCGCAATTTTCACACCACATATATGGCATGGTCAAGCCTGCCATGTGCAAGCCCTAACCCTAAAAAATTTCTCTAAGTGTTAAATCCAATTTGAGTCGCTTCCTTCCCGCTTTCATAAATTATTCGTTATAACTTGGAACGAGGTCGTTCCAAAGCCATTCTCTTCCTTATCTTACGTACTTCAATACCCCTTGGATAGAACTTTATTCTGAATCCGTTAACGTGCCATTCAATTGGCTTGATCTTCACCCTTCATTCATTTTATATTTTTAACGCTCTTCGTTCGCTCGTCCGTAATTCGGTCATCCGAACTCAGAATTCGTTTGTTCTTGAGTCCATGACTCACATTTTCTATGTTCTCTTACTTTCTTATGAAACCCTATACATTTGGGTTCATTTACTAACTTTCTAATTCTCGTTCGTCTTTTACAAAATTTTCATCATAACTTCGTTATAGCTCAATTTTAATCCGTTCTTCATGAAGGTTTCTACCATTCCTAACCAAGCAATAAGCATCTAACTTATACATAATGGTTTTAAACTTATCCATCAACAACAATTATCCTATGATGGTTTTAAATTTGTCCATCAACAACGTTCTTCGTGTTCTTCGCTTGTTCTTCGTTCGTTCTTCATTTTTAATTTATATTTTGGATTATGATTTCACTTTTTCTTGGAATTTAATGTTATAGAACACCATTCTTTACTTATTTCACCTACTCATTCATATAATCCACTCAGATCGTTCTAATTCATTACAAATCTTACACTTCTTTAAGAAATTTCTAAACTAAACTTTTAATTCTTATTTCTTCGTTTTCTCATGATTTCAACCATATGAAATCATTCTTATCATCTCTTACTCCTTATTCTCATTAAGCTATGTTTTAAACATATAAAACTTAAAGAAAAATTTATAGAAGACTAGGTTTCAGATTACCTTTCTTCTTTAATCTCCTTCTGTCGGACAAAGTTTGCTCAAGAGCCAACTTTTCCTCCTCCTTTTCCTCTTTTTTCTCCCATCCAAAATCTCTCTCTCTCTCTCTCTCTCTCTCAAATATTGTAGGATTTTCAAAATCCTAACCAAATGATTTAAGCTTCTTATTTATAGAAAATCAAGGTTAGGGGTATTTTAGTCATTTTGCCCCCCAAACCTCCTTACTATTCATGACTTAAGCACTAAGTTTACTTACTCCTTAAGTTTACTTAGCCCTTAAGTTTACTATTTCCACCTCCTTAGTTAACCTCCTTACTATTCACGAAACTTATCCTGTAAGTTTCGTGGTTCCGTCTTTCGGGTTTCATTTGACAGTTTTAAAAACTGTGATTCTCGGAATCCTAATATTTTTGGATATTTCGTCTTTCTTTTACCGATTAACTTTTACATATTCTTCGGATTTCCGAAAAACTAAAAAACACTTTTTGGTGTCAAGCATTTTCCTTCATGTTTTCCCCTAACGTAGCTAAACGAATGAAAAGTACATAACAGTACTTTTCGTCGTTTTTATTTCGTCTGATTTTTGCACGTTTTTTAAGAAAAACTTTTATCGGCTTACTTAACTTTTCATGACATATTATCGTCAAATCTTTTGACGAAATGTCATTTCGACATACCGAACTCTCGAAAAGGCTTAGGTTATTCAAACCCTAACCTTTAGGATTTTGTAGGGTGAATAGTGCCTATTTCGTCTTTTTCCCCGAAAATATTTTTATTCCCGAAAAAAATTTATTTTCGTCTTGAAAATTCTTACTCGTTCAGTCTAGCTCGTAGCCAGTATCCTCCCGATTAATAATCATCCTAGGTTCTAGAACGATTAATAAACACATAGCACAAAATATTATTAATAAAAATTTATTTTATTAATAACTAATTCTTTAAACTTAAATTCTGAATAATCCGGATTCTCCAGGTTGTTACACGTGCAATATATTATTTACTTCACTGTATGGCACGCATCTACGAATCACTTTATCTGCACACTGTTTGAATAGATACAGCTCGTCCCACATGTACCACTTGACGTCATGTGTGACGCCCCCAAATCCGGGTATCTTCCAACCTGACAGATGGTGCTACACAGTACTACCATTCACACATACATTCAATTGAAAAACCTCAAAGGAACGAATATGTCTTCTATATATTCAAAATAATATTAACATTCCCCAGGTTCTTTATAACCATTACATTTGTTCTTGTCATAATATCAAATATATTACAACATTAAACCTATACTATTACATAAGTATTCTACGGGTTTGTCTTCGCCTTGCTATTATCCTTGCCGGAGCCTTTGTTCCGTTCGATCTTAGCTACGTTTATATGGTTCAAGCAAGAGTGAGCATGACTAGCTCAGCAAGTACAACAATTCTAATTAACAATATGCTTGAATCATACAAATCATATATCTTCAATAACTGAACAATAGTTATGAAGTACTATCGATAATTCAAAATAGCACTTCTCTTTTCTTTAAAACGTTTTACAATAACAATATTCAGTAAAACATCAATTCCGGCCCAAGACCTTGACCATTTCATACTTTATTTGAAAAGGACATCCCAACACAAAGTCCGTAAGTCCGACATTTCTTACGAGCATGTCTAGGTGATCAACCTATAGTACGCTATGCTGATCAACACTACATTCATTAAATGTATGCACGTTTAAGTTGTGGTAACCTCACGTGCATGTCGTTGGACGACAAAACATTTTAGCATACTCAGTCTTTATTTGAAAACCACACCAATATAACTTGGTAAAACATTGACCATACTTTAATAGATTATAAAAAATCTAACATATCATAAGTCTAGCCAAAAGAATTGGCTTTGACTTCATCATACATCAATTCATGCGTAAGAATACATGAACCACAAAGCTTGTCCAGATTGAACTGAAACAAGGGTTAGAATACTTGCCTTCAGCGTCTGCTACAGTAATTATGCTTCACTTAAAGTCCTTAAGGTCTCTACAATAGATGATAACATCCCATAACACATTAGGTCATGAATAACATACATAGTTCCTAAAGAACCTTACCCTTCTTCTCAATCTAATTTCGTATTAGATTTCCTACTATTGGTTTCGGCTTGCCATTATAGTTCACATTGTTCTCACGTTCATGCTCGATTACTTATCTTTAACCTTAATGTATCATAATTAAGGTTTAACAAAGTTTTAACAATGTTACAATTAAGCTTCACTTCTTTACTAATTAGTTACCATTCAGTCTACACTTGTAAACCTTCTTCACTGACCAAACCCTAGGACTATCACTGTGGCGCCGGTCATTTCTCTTCAACTCGCGCTGCGACACGGGTTTCCAGTACCTCTCATTCGGCCTTGGCGCTATGGCGCCACACATAACTCACTCAACATCATGCCGCAGTGGTGTGACTCAGAGTAATGGTTTGGGCCTTTGCACATGGCGGCTATATCACTTTGATGCCTTCAAATCTGGGTCCTAAATCACCACAGATCTGGTACAATTATTCTACAACTATTACGAAAGATATAAACATAAATTATTTATACAATAAACTTTACACACTATTCTCCAAGGTCGAGTAACCTTAACTTATACACAATTCATTATCCTATCTGACATACAAAGATATTATCATACATTACTGTTACAAATTAAGCCGCACACATAAACTTAAAGCTAGAACTGTCTTTAACCTTTCCTTGTAACCGACGTATTCGCCTTAATCTGCAATATTTTATCATGATATAGCAAGGGTGAGCATAAGTTTGCCCAGCAAGCATAATTTATTTGAGGATATATCATGATTGAAAGAGTTTGAATAATAAGCTGGCTATAATTCTTCAATATAGTTGAGAACTAGCACGAACAAACTTTTGACTGAACAAGTATTAAGCATGAACAAATATATCTGGACCGAACGGTAATGAAGGTGATCAGCCTTTCATACCTGACTTATACATGTAATATGTACAGAGTACAATTCTATAATTCTTAGACATGGCAATCAGCAATGATTAACCATAGGCATATCTGAATCCAAAAACTCAAAGTAGAGTTAAGAAAAACTTGCCTGTTTTGTTGATTATCGTTACGCATTTTAATAAGTTTTGTCTGAAGACCTAATATATAAATAATATCGATATACAAATTAGAATAATATCATCACAACATTTAAATTATCCTAAACACATTATCACATAATCATATTCGTCTATAACACACATAAGACCTAACCTCAAGTTAAACTTTTACAGTCCGAGTCGAGTTCGGCACAATTCTGACATCCCGACGGTCTAGTCGAACAAAACTTGAGTCTAAGTTCCATTAAACTCTTCCTAAACACTTAACAATTATCTTAGATAATTTTCTTATCAGTCAAAATAATTTTCATAAGCTCATAAAATTTTTTAGATAATTAATATCATTTATCATGAATTTTTAATCCTTAATATCGTATTTATATAATATAAATACCACATTATTTTCTCATCATTAATATTTATTTAATATTAAATATTAATAAAAATCATAACATAACACTATAATATATTTATAATATATCAAAGTATTATTAATACTTTAAAATCATATTTATATGATTTTTAAACAGATTAAATCCATTATCCGATAATTGCTATTAATATTAAAATATTAATATTTTCATGACAAAATATCAAAAGTTATATTTTATAACTCAAAATATTTTTCTAATCCCTTAAATCATTTTTATATGATTTTTAAATCATTAATTCTATTTTTCCATAATTTATTCAATATATTCATTAAATAAATTAATCACCATTAATATAAATTTATTAATGAATCTCAACACAAAATATCAAAAGTTATTAAAAATAACTTAAAATATTTTCTTATACCATAAAATAATTTTTCATGATTTTTAAAACATTAAAACCCTTTTTAAGTAATTTATTTAATATTATAACTAAATAAATTAAATACCATTTATATTCCAAAAATATTAAATATTTATAAAATATACTCAAAATAATTAAAAACTAATTTTCAGGCTTTAAAATAATTTTTCATAATTTATTATGTATTTTTAATAATTAAAAACTATTTATTTCAATTTATTTAATAAAAATAATTATTTTTCTAAGAAACTGTCGCTAAAGGGCCCTATAGCGATAGAACCGTCGCTATAGGTGTTCTTGAGCTATTCTTGAGCTTGCCCAGAAAACCATGTCAGCATGCAGGGTACCATGTTTGACCGGTTCTAGATTCATGATCTTGTTGTTTCTGGGCTAGTAATCATTTTAATATTGTAGTATGTATGTAATACTATAACTACAATTTGATTTCATGACCAAATCATAACCCAACTGAGAGATCTAAGCTCTCAAACTACTTGTCAGAGGCTACTGGGCTTTTCTGGATTTTCCAGAATTAAAGGTACCTATTTTGGATCCTTAAATCTTAGCTTTCCAGGCTTGGTTTGTGTGATATAATGGTTCGATCGTGTAGAACACATGTCAGAGTACAAGTATATAATATCATAACATAATAACATCATTACACCAGAAAGATTAAGGCTGGTCAAACTACTGTCAGACTCAGTTCTTAGGAAATCTGGGTTTTCCAGATTTCTTCATATAATCTAGTGGTCAACGCTACTTTGACCCTTATTAAATTTGATTCAGTGTAATATCTAAGTGATATAAAGGCTTTATTTTGTAGTCCTGATACCAGACTACAAGTCCACAAAACAAACATGACTAAATAACTTTGTCAAGAGTAAAGATTAGAGTCATTGAAAAGCTTGTCGAGATCTTTACGGGGATCTTTGGTCATTTGATTTCTATATTTCGTGGTAAATCGATATAGTTTGACCGCTTATAACATGAAATATAAACGTGATATAACCTTGATTCAAGTTCCGTTTGAAGCTTCACATGGCATGTAACAAATCTATAACATAAAACGCATATAACACCTAACACACACACGATCTAGAAGCCACGATATTTGATCGCCGCATGACATTTCAAAATTTTTTCAGATTTTTCAAAACTTCATTTTCGTGTATCTTGATGTTATGGATCTAAGATATAACAACCCAGATCACTCAATAACATCTTAATACACCACATTAAACATCTAAACACAAAGTTTTACAAGAATTATAAGGATTTCTAAGTTTAGGATTTTATACCTTCTTTGAGCTTTGATCTAGAATCTGATCATCATGATTTGTTCTTGATGTTATAAGGGCTTGAATATGGACTGGTCCACTGATCAATTTTGTGGCTAAGAGGTTGAGAGAGTTTTATTAGAGGTTGGTGACCAAATAAACTACTTTTGTGACTTTTTTCTCTCTCAATCTATATATTGTAATACAATGCAATGTACATGGCTGTTGAAATGGCTGAGGGCTGTGATTTAAGTCAAATGCTAGGGCTAGGTTTGGTGAACAACTCACCTAAGGTCAAAACCTACACACCAACTTATTAAAAAAATTCAAAAAGGGCAAAATAGTCTTTTTGCAAATAAATTTAATGGCATAAATGACACTTTAGCTAACCCTTAGGGTTAAAACCTAAGGTTCCAAAAATCAATTTCTAGAATTTTTAATTTAGGTTTTAAAAAAAATAAAAATTAATATTTCTAAATTATAATTAGGATTCGATAATTTTATTAAAATTTCCTAATCATAAACCAAGTTTGCTAATTAGGATTATTATTTCCTAATTAGAATTGCTAATTTAGCAATTAGGGTCAAAATTGTACATTAGGGTTTATAACCCAAGAATTAGGGTTTTAAATAAAAACTAATCTTTCTAATTTAGAAATTAGGTTTCCTAATTAGATTAGGGTTTTCTAATTACTTATAACTTGAAAATTATGATTAATGTTTCCTAATTAACATTAAAATTATTACACTAACAATCAGGTTTTCCCTAATTATAAATTAGGGTTTCTAAACCAGAAATTAGGGTTTTCTAAATCAATTAGGGTTATCCCTAATTAGGTTATCATTAATTACGTTTAAACCTTATACCAACATTTGCATTCTCAAACTAGGGTTTTCAATATCTGAATTAGGGTTTTGAATTTCTGGAACCGAAATTAGGGTTTCATAACCGATTTTTAGGGTTTTTTATCCATTGCTAGGGTTTTCTAACTAAACGTTGACGTTCTTAATATATACTTAGGCATGCACTACACCAAAATAGGGATGTAGCGAAGGAAATTTTGTGAAGGAATTTATTCCTTCACATGAGGAGTTGTTTAGAGAAGGAACAGTGAAGGAAAAATATTTAGTGACAATATAGTGATTTGCGAAAGAAAAATCCTTCAAAATTTTATTTTTTTCCTCGCAAAATTGAGGTGATAGAAGAATTTTTTTTGCAAATTTATGATGAAATATTGCGAGGAAAAAATATATTAATGAAGGAATTATTACTCACTATATATTATTGTTCAGAAGTTTTTTGCAAGAGATAAAATTAGTCGCTGTTTTGTTCTAAATAATTTTATAAAATTAATTATGGTGAATATAAATTTTAATATAAACATATTAAATATTTTAGAGTAATAAAATTACTTATAATAATTACACTTTTTAAGTAACTTATTATAATATTACTTATAAAAGATTTCTTTTTTCAAAAAAATGTTATTAACGTTTTTTTCTTTAGAACATTTCAGTATTCTTATGTGCTTGTGGAACATAGTCGGTCTTCAGTGTTCTTCAGTTGGTGCGTGGGTGGGTGCGTGCGTGCGTGCGTGCGTGGTTCGGCTGGAGAGGAAAGCAAGAGATCAATTGAGTGTCTTCCTTAAGCCAAAATTGGATGTTTCAACTATAGTAGATGGGCTAGCCTCAACCTGCTCCATCCAATATACCTCCTCCTCCGCCATGTACGAGAAGCCCTAACCTTAGAAATCGCCCTAATCTTCCTTTTCTCTAAGCCAATCGAGCCTGCAGAACACCAATTCTAGTGTTTTTAATTCAGTTTAACCTTAATCTCTCATTGAAAGGGCGAGGATGGCAGACGGGTATTAATATTGGAATCCACCATTTTTCACCCACAAGGTGGAGGCTAGCCGTACGATACTGGGTTCGTCACAACCACCCCCCATTCTTCTTCTGATTTATCTGACTTCAGATTTATAGTGGAAGATGTTCGATCCAAAGATGGAATTGTATGTTACTTATTCATTCCCATTTTGTTTCTACTAATCCCCCAATTCCACTCTTCTATTTTATTTACTTTTATTTTAATTTTTTTTTGTAACTTTTATATAATAAATAGGTTTTTCATTATGGGTTCTTTGAGAATTATGAACCCATCAAAGTTGAAGAAGGGATTCAAGTTTATTTGACTGTGGATGAATCTAGGCGAAAGCTCAATTCTAGGTATACAATAAGGAACACTGAGGCATTCATTAATTTTTCTGAATGTAGTGTATTAATACAGCTCAAATTGGAGAGCTTTCAGAGTTGATTATCTTTTTGCTGCTGAAATGTACCCATTAATTACATAAGTTAGATGCTAAAGTATTATGTTATTAGCTTTGTATACATGCATAAATTATTGCTTACTTTCTGTGCTTAAGCAACGTGTGTTTTTTTATTTGTATGTTATTTGTTTTCTTTAGCTTCTTTCCCTTGCTAATGGCCATTGATTTTTCCAGGCTACAATGCCCTTATAGAGGCCGTCCAATCACCATATATAAGCATTTATATTTAGCTCATACGTCTTTAGTAGGACATATAAGTTGAATACAGTAGAGCTACAATGATATGGTTTAGTAGATGGACCGTTGGTTAGCTGGTATTTGTTCTACCCACTTAGGCCAGGATATGAATTTTGTCTCTTTTAGGATTCCGTCTATGGTTTTAAAGATAGGTTATTTGGTGCTTTAAATTTTATTTAGTTTATTCCCTTTAGCTTGTTGTTTTACTTTCCCTTTTGATTTTACAAGTTTATTTGTTTTTTCCTGTTCTTTCCTAAATGATTATTTTGTTGAAGAAACTCAGTAACGCGACATAAAGATTCCTTATTCTTATTTATATTTAATTCTTATTGATGAAATTTCATTTTAAAGAATAAACCTAAACTAAAACTAAACTAAATGAGAAATGAAGCAAAGTTTACGGAAGTAGTGTACTTGTGCTATAAAAAATAATGAGATGAATTGGATAGTTATTTTATACCATATTTTGCTTATCTAGTGTACAATTTGAAGCTGCTAAGCCTAGATGTTACAGACTTGCAGTTAGTCTGAAAGCAGAGGTTGTTCCTTTTGGTTACCTTGAGAGAGTTGCTGATGGAAATTTGACATGCTTTTGGTACCAACTTTTTTTGTTTCTGCATTTCTTTTTATTAAAAAATAAAAGTAATACTAAGAAAACAAACTCCCGATTTTTATTGGAATTTATTTGAGATGATGCTACTTAAACTAGTAACTATGAGAATTTCAGAGTAAGTAACTATCATACTTGATCTATTTCTATATGATTTAGTTTAGTGTATTACTGAATTTCAAGGGTGCTCCTTTTTAATTCGAAAGGGTATCTTGTTACAAATGCTCTCTTTAAGTCTTAAAGCCTCTGCATTTTAAGCAGAAAACCCTTCGTTATGGCGGATTTTCACAAATAATTTGTGTTGAATAATATGTCCTATTATTCATCTCTGCATGCTGTCCAATTTATAGTTTGTGTATTTTGTTATTTGGTAAGTTCTAATTGTAAAATATTGATGTGTTGCTACTTGCTACTTGTTAGGATGGATTCACATGCTTCTAGAAATGGTTCTGAAGATTGCACAGTCAAAGACTAGAGAAAGATCGCTTTGGAACAGATGTATCAGTCACTTAATGAGACTGAAGGTGGTTAATAGGTTTTGACATTAAGTTTTTAAAAAGCATCACATAAACTAAACAATGGTCATAAATTAAGTGGCATTGTTTACCTATATTTAATGAGTTAAAATACATTTGACTTGATAATCTGGTCCAAATGTGTGATTTTTTTTTTAACTTGTTTGGTTGTTTTAGAGTGGTTCATAACTTTAGTGGTAGCAAGGTTATTTTAGATATTCTGCCCATCCTTGATGAGTTATAAATGCATTTCATTATGACAATAGACCAAGTACAGTAGGTATGAGGATCTTTGGTAATACTTGGTGAGTTTCTGGATTAAAAGTTTTTATTTTTATTTTTTTCCCTCACAAAATCCATATGTTCCTGGAAGATATTTCATTTGAAATTTTGATTAGTGTTGGCCTCTTTAGGGGAGAGAACTGAGTAAAATTTGTTACCCTATCTGCAGTTGCAGAGGATGACACAGAGTTAGTCAAGCACATAGGGCAAAGCTTTCGGTTTTCTGCAGTGGAGGTACTGCACATTTCTCTCTATCATTTTATATATGTTCCCATCCATTCATGTGAGTTGGGCTTAGCAAGAGTTTGTCATTTGAATATTGTTATTAATTCAACATTTATTATTGTCATATTGGAGGCAAAAAGAGAGGAGAAAATAAAGGTTGCTCACGATGAGGCTATGTTTGGAGCTCCGTCACTTTTACCATTTGTGGATACAGATATAGAAGTAGAAGAGGACAGTAACAAAAAGCAAAGCACTAAAACTGCCTCTGCTACAAGTCTCATAAGTGACCAGGTGAGAAATCATAAGATCAAGGTTTTTTAATGGCACGGTGATGTCTTTCTATCATTTTTTTTCTTCCATGTTACAACCAATAAACTTCTGCATGAGGTTGCTTAATATTAATATGATTTGTGCATCTTCTGACTCACTTCTGTGATCGTTCTAGTACTTTTTATATTTTTATGTCATAAGAAAGAAATTTGTTATGAACTTAATTCAGTAAACAATGTTTTTGTCAGAATAATTACTTTATTCAATTTATCTTTTTGTACACTTATATACACTATCTTCTGTTTCTTGCAAATTCTTTTGTGCTTTCTAATTCCTTCAAGTAGTTATAAGCAACTGAACTGCATATTAGCTTTTATCCCTTGTACACAAAGATACACCACACATTCTGAAAATGGACTGAAGAAATTGATCTATTATCTCTTAGCAACCATTTTCATGTGTTATATACATGCTAATTTTAGTTATATTGATCTGCCGAAAGTTTGGCTCTCCAGTTTTCCTGTGTTTATTGATTATATTAGATAACTAGTTTCTTCAGTAGTTGAGCTTAGACTTAGTTCCATTACAATGTCCTATTTATGGTGACTGGTTATACGTAATAGTCTCACTAGTACAAAACTATAAAAAGACAACACTTAAAATATGACATTTTTATAATGGTGTGAAATAATGTGTGACGTTTCAGGCTCTTGCTCAGCGTGAATATACACTAACAAAGTTGGGTGTGATTAAAGAAGTCATTGATGATACTGCTGGTGCTACACAGGGATGGTTTTATATGGCAATATGATCTCTGCTAATTTGTTGGGTGCTACGACTTTGAAGGGGAGAGTATCTTATGAAATGTCTTTTTCCAAAGGAGTCGGTATAATAGAACCATTAAGAGCTCAAAAAAGGTTTGAAATATTTGCTAGTATGTCTGAATTATTTTGGCACACAATTGTATTCACTGAAATTTATAAGAACAGTAATTCGCATATGTAGCACTCGCGACAATCTCACTGGGTTTGGTATACGTGGGTTCAAACTAAGTTCTGCTATTAATTCATTCCACCTTATTAACCAGCAACTAAAATATCAAAGGCAGCATCCACTGATTGAGAAGAACAAACAGCAGATGTTGATGTAGAAAAAGTTTGACGTTCAGCGGCATAAGCCTAATGTCCAACCTGCAGGCCATTTCTCTCGATCTTTGGCATCTTCCTTGCCACCGGATCATGAGAAACAGTCTTCTGAAATTTCTCCATTATCATCTGCAGAAAATATGGAACCCCCTAAAACACCTGTTGAGCGAGCTGAACGCTCCCAAGCAACAATTCAGCACCAGACTCTTGTCCGTGGAAATCAAGAGATATCAACACCCCCCTTGTTCATATAGTTTAGTAGTCAAAGAATTTGTAATTCTGTAATTAAGCACACCTAGAGGGGGAGTGAATAAATGTAAATATTTAGAAGTGATCTACAGCGGCCAATTTTCAAAGTTTATTATAGCAGACTGTAATCAGACGGTCTAACCATGTCCGTATTAGTTATATACTTTGTCTATTATAAACGGACAGCTTATACCTGTCCGTATTAGTGTAAAACTTTTTCGACGTAAACAGAAACTGCAGAATATTGAAGCAAAAAAAAACAGAAGCAAAACAATAGAAAATCACACCGAGATTTTTTACGTGGTTCAGCCTCTATCCTCTACTCTAGTGGCCTAATCCACGTCCAATCCCAACTAGGATTGGAGACTTAATTTATTAAAATAATATTCAGCAATTACAAAGACAATAAAACTCCCTGTTACAACGACGATCGATTGGACACCTATGCCCCCTTTGCACCTCTGCAACACCTCTCACCTCTGAGACTTTGATACCTTCGTTGTACAGACTAAATATTACTAATATAAAAACTCCAAGCCAACCTAGACTTGTACTATGTTTACAATATATATGAAATAAGGAATACACGAACACAGTAAATCAAGACTAAAAGAATGATATGATAATTGATGTGTATCTTGAATAGCTTGAAGAGTTTCATTCAAAGAGTCTTGTGTTCTTCATGATGAAGCCGTAAATAAAGATATATATATAAAGAAGAGAGCAACGGCTATGAAACCTTCCAATTCCTCCTGCAACGGCTATATCTTTTTGATTGAAATAGGAGATCCACGTTACCAATGACAACATCAGTAGATAAGGAAATACAGCTATGAAGAAGTCAAATGAAAATCAAATACTAGTTGAAAGAGTCCTATTAGCAATTAGCAAGATCCCTTAAACATAGCAATTACTGTTTAGCATGTGACAAAATAACATCTCCATCAACTTTAAATAAGAATCCTTCATAAAACCAATTCCTAAAAAATCTCCCAAATATATTTAAATTGGTAGCTCAATATATATATAACAAATAACATATATATATATATATTGGAAGGATATAACCCCACAATAAAATATGAGAAATTTAAGGAATATTAAACAGATTTCCAATCTCCTTAAATTACTCCAATATGAATTAGTCTTTAAAGCATATCAGGATTGGATATAAACATATATATATTCTATATATAAAAATTTAAGGCATGTGACAAAAATAACCACCTTGATTTACTCACTCCAATATTGCATTAACTTTCGTGAGCTAGGAGACAAAATGATTAATCCATGCAATAACCCATGCACACTATTATATATCATATAATTAATATGCATAAAATTATTTGAATAACATGACCCAATTAAATTATAAATCAATTAAGCTCATATAAACATTGTCATCATTAAAACCACAAATTATAAATACTAACAGAATCTAGCCAGCAATCATATGAAGCAGGACAACCATTTAAGCGCTTTGTTGAATCGGTTTGCGGAATATACTTTTTTTTTCCCTTTTTTCAGATTTTATAATGTCCCTTCGTCACACATCTATCAATATGCTTATAAATATGTCGTGTAGTTATAGCTTCTTTTAGATGAAATGCACATATAAGATTCTGTTTTATATGTCTTTGGTTTCAATTCTCTATATTTAGCAGCTTTCATAATTCTAGTGCAGGCTTCAGCTTATATGACAACGTACTTAATGTTTGGCTTCAATCAAACTACATGATTGTGGAAGTGTCAAATGAAATTTAAACATCAGAGATTTCTGAATTCTGAGTAATGGCTTCCTTTCTTTACACTTACTAATGGTGAGTTTTGATATTTATTTCCTTTCAGGTAAAATCAATATCTTGCAACGCATTAAGTTCCTCTTTGCGAGACATTGGTGAAGTCATCAATATGGTTGATAACTCAGCTAGACCAACAATTTATAGCAAATCAAGAGATCCTGTAGGGCTGGATTTTATTTCAAGTGGAAGTTCTTCACAACATAAAATGGATCGCCACATGACTGCGGTTACCCTGGACTCTTTATCATCACCTTTCAGCAGAAATGATAGTTTCGAATTTAAGTACAAACATAATCCTTTTATTCTTATGATATGTTCAGCAGAATTGAACTCGTTACTTTTTCTCTCTTTCACACCAATACCTACTTGCCTATTTATCAACTTTATTACTCTATTAAAACTATGAACTTTTATGTTTTTAACCGTGGTTGATGTCATCATGCACTGCTTTACAGTTACTAAACGTTGTTTATAGGTTTTGATCTCAATAATATTGTAGTGGCCACTGCTAGACGTTCCGATGGTCCCTTGTATTTTTGATATACAAATAGTTGATCTTGCTACATTAACGGGAGCATGTGTGGTTGCCCTTGGGCCCTCAATTGCAGGTCATATGTGATCTTCTTCTCATTGATGAGTTCCTGGTTGGAATGAGATATCTGTCTCTACAATAGTACTTGAGATTCTTATCAATTTGACTGTCAAGCTGTTGAATTTTTTGGAGCGAAGAAAATTCTTTGAAGTTTGAGTAGTTTTTCCTTCATAGTATTTATGGAACAATGTTACTTATGCACTAGTTTGCAGTTCTTTTTGGTATTAAGGTTACTGCTGCGGTGCCCAATTTTTTTCTGCTGCTCATTTTCATAGAAATTACAAAGAGAATCTAAATCTATGGGGAAACTTAAGACATTTTTTACATTTCCTAAACATGAATCTTTACACCTAGTGATGACCTGGCAAATGAGGTACTTGCAGCTTCAGAAGTTGCTGGAGAAAAACTTTGGAGGTTGCCTTTGGAAGAAAGTTATTGGGAGTCCATGAAATCTAGAGTTAGCTGATATGGTTAACACCGGTGGTCGTCGAGGTGGTTTCATTACTGCAACTCTTTTTCTGAAGCAGGTAACGTACATTGATCAATACACATTCAACACACTAGAGCATAAGTTCACCAGACACATTATTTCTTATTCCTCATCCTATTCAAATTAAATTTTGGTGTTTCTTTTGCAGCAGAAAATTTACATGTCCAACCTTGATTTCCTTGAAGAAAATGATGATGAAGTGGACCTAATATGATGTACACTTCATTTCATCTAGTTCATTGTTATTCTTTCAATTTTCTTGTATTAGTTATTAAATATTGTAAGTACTATGATCTTTGGAAGATCAAGACATAATAACAAATTTTGTACTTATCGTGACTTGAGCATTATCTATTTATATATGGAGTATTAGTTTTAATTATTGGCTCTTTATGCATTAGTTTATCAATTAGTTTGAAATAGGTATGATGTTTATATTAAATTGAAATATTAAATTTATTATTTATTATAGCAATTAATAAAATAATAGTAATAATAATAAATATGAAATCATTGATTTGAAAATTAATTATAATTTTCAATGAATTTTGATTATTTAGCAATTAATTTTTTATTTACAAATTTATAATTTGTGAAGGAATTTTTCTCACTAATTTGAAGAAAGATTCTCAATTTATAATTAGTGAAGGAAAATATTCTCTCATTAAATAAATTTATTCTTCATAGTATATTATTTGTGTGGGAATCAAGTTATTCACTAATTTCAAATAGTCCTTAAAATATTATTTGTGAAGAAAATCAATCTTTCACTAAATAACAATATTCCATTACTAAATACAATTTGTGAAAAAAAAAATTATTCACAGTATATCCTTCACAAAAAACATTTAGTTACTACTTAGCAAAGGATACTCAATTGAAAGGAGATCTAATGCGAGCAATTGTATGAAGGAAATATTTCTTCGCAATAAATCTCTTGTGAGTGATATAGTATGTCTTGTGAAGGATTTGTCCTTCACTAGAGGCCATTTTTGGTGCAGTGAGGGTTTGACACTGATAAAATTTATCTAGTCAAACATTGACCCTTAACCACATTCTGAACACATAAATGACCATATACACCTAACATATTCACGTATACACTTAATCCTGAATAATTCACCTAAATCCTTCACAAAATTTTGAAATCGTCAAAATTCCTTCCCAAAAATATCAAACGCATACACTTATTTTCTGTCTAGGTTCTAATATTGAACCTTAAATCAATCAATTATGATTTTTTAAAAAAATTCTAAATTCTTGGGTTGTCACATTCACCCCTTCTTCTAAGAATTCCGTCCCAGAAATTCACCTTACACCTTACATCATACTGCTTACACCATTCATACACATCATCACATGCTACCCAATACACCACTCACAAGAGTAAAAATTTTCAAATTGTGCTGAGGAGTCATATAGACTATTGTCTGTCATTGTCGCAAAGGTTTTATGAAAATTCTTCAGCAAATCATCATAACTTAAGGACATAGAGGGTAATTTGCCCTCTATATGCCTGTCTTCGCCAAGTCTTCTTTGGTGCGATCTGCTTTCTCATCACTGCCATAGGCACAAAAATTTACCTCAGTCTTATTGGATTCCGCACCAAAATAATTTAGTTCGGAAAATTTCTTTCAATGAACACTTAGAGTTTTCATAACATTAGTCTAGCTGAATCGAATAGCGTAGACTCATATCAATAAGTCAATTCAATCGAATTATTTAGGTGTAGCCAAACCCCGTTGGCAAATTAAAATTTTGAAATTATTTTTGAGAATGACGTCATGATGTCGTCTCAGATTAATTAAATCCGCTTTGAGGATCTTGATCATCGTATGACTTTAATGTCATAACACATCATACAATAGTGGACAAATGACTTTAGATCAAATTCACACTAAGTATTTCGTAGATTTATTTACAACTCCATCAACTTTTTATCATCTCTCGCACTGTGTTACATGGTACATGAGTGATAAATAAAATATATTTTGATATTTCAAATCATTTGTGTCTAGCCGAAATAAGTAGCATAGACTATACTTTAAACCGTTCCAAAAATGATTACGAGTATATATATATATATATATATATATTTCAAAAGCACATAGTGCGTATTTAGCTTGATGTCAAAATTTTGAAGTCTAGTATAGCTAAGAGTTTTGGAAAACTTATGTCTTAACTAATAATTATTTGCTTAAACAGTCTATCTATTCTTATTATCCTCAATACTCCATTCACATATGACTATTCCCAGTTCGTCAAACCATATTCATGAGTTCAGAAACTTTCCACAATCATATGAGTTTAAGAACTTACCCTATTCAGACCTTTGGCGTCCATTCGCTGAGGGGTTCATAAATATTTCATATAACTATGAGTCATGAACATACCATAAGTATGAGTTTTAAGAACTCGTACTTAACCTTATATTCTCTACCTATAACCTATCTATTTGTTATATACATGAGAAAGGAATCACCCTCTTAACATGCATATAGCAAATAGCGCGACACAAACATTTCAATGATTATCAGTGTCAGAAACTAAGTGGTTGTTACACCACGTACAATTCACCGCCCATACAAGGAATCATACAACTCAGCTGCTGACAGGAGTTCTCAATTGAAATCCCCACCTAATCTTAACTCCCTTCTCAATACGAATTTCATTCAACTCGTATTCATAATCTTTTCTTGAATCTGTACCAATTCATAGTACAACTGACACACAACATGTAATAACCCGATATTTTCTATATAATTAAATCAGAAATTTTGCGTATAAATTTTTTTTTTTTATTTTAAAGATGAGAATATGTGACAGGTAATGTGTATATATATTTGTGATAAATAAAATTTATTTATTACATGAATAATTTTAAATAATTTTATTTTAGAATTATTGATCATTATAAGTTATATTCTTATAATAATTAATTTTACATTAAAATGTTTTTATTAATTATTTTTCATGAAAATATGTTTATATATTATTTAAATAATATATGAAATGATTATTAGAATTAGTATAATAACTATTTTATTATATGAATTTATTTCAGATTAATTAAGTTAACTATTTAACTTAATTAATAATGATAAGTATATGCAAGATAGATCAGATATGGAATCCAAATCCTAATTTTGGAGTTTGATCAAGGAATGAGAATAATAATATAATATTAATTATATTTTGATTTTTCAGTGCTATAAATATGTATGTTATGTGTGTAAGGTTAATCTGGGGAGCAATTTCATTATAACCTGATAAAACCCTAGTTTCGCAGTCAAGCGAGACTTCAAAATCTGTTAAGTCACTGCGTTATGTGGTATATGATTTGTATTGTCGGTTTTAACGCTAATTATGGAAAACCCTAATTAGTAATTAAAAACCCTAATACTAGAAACCCTAATTATTATTAACCCTAATTAATATTTGTGGACCCTAATAGATTAGAAACCCTAATTTGAAACTCAATTATGAGTTAGAGACTATTATATAACTGTGTTATATGATTTATGTGTGTATTAAATAATTTTTGATTAACTAGGTAAACCCTAATTAATATTTAGAAATATTAAATTTTAGAAACCCTAAGTTTATAATTTAGAAAACCTAATTTTCTATTTTAGCCTTATTTGTCAAATTAAAAACCCTAAATTGCTAATTATATATCCTAATGATAATTAGTGAATCTATAATCTAAAGTTCATGTTCTATGTGATTAAGAAATTAAGCTTGATTAAGAAACCCTAATTACAATTTTTAGAAACTAAAAATTTATATTTTAAACCCTAACTAAAAATCCTTCAATTTTTGTGCTAAACCTTAGGGTTAAACCATAAGGGTCAAACTCTAAGGGTTGATCATGTTACAAGATTGCCATTAAATTGGTTAGCCAAATGACAAAAATGCCCTTATTGCATTATTAGACATTATTTGTGTATCTTGCCAATATGGGAGTTGGTAAACAAATCCAACAACTCCATGTGCCTTAAATCAACACATATCAGTCAATAGCCCAGCCAATTCATTGCATCTAAGGCTTATATATAAGATCAAGGAGAGAGAAAAGTCCATTATTTGGCCATTTGATCACCAACTCTTTACCAAGACCATATCTCTCTAAGACCCACGAAATTTATTTGTGTATCAGTCCCCAAATCAAGCCCCACCAACACACATAGCAAATTAGAAGCTTTTAATCAAGAAATTTTTCATAAAGGTATAAACCTAACCCTAGAAATCTGATCATTTATCCTATGTTAAAAGTTATGTTTGAGTGTTAATATATGTTGTTTATTGTGTATATTAATGACCTGGGTTGATAGATGTTAGATCCATAACATCTATAAGCTCAGATTTGAAGATTTCAAGAATATAAAATTTTTGTTTTTGTGTCTGACAGTCAAATGTCAGTCCTCATAGATCTTTGTATGATATGTGTTTTTATTGTTCAAATGTTTAATCTTGTATTCTGATATGAGGTCATGGATCTGGAACTCGAATCAAGGTCATATCTGGTTTATATTGGAAGTTATTCATGGTCAAAGGTCGTTGACCGACCATGACTTTCTAAAATTTGGGTAACCCAGAAATGGGTTTTCAGCGTCTGACAAGCTTTTTAAATGTCTTGATCTGTCAGTTGATTAAGAGATTTGATGTTGTTTTTGTAATCAGTTTGTAGCCTGGCATAAGTACTTTATATTTAAGGCTTTAGATCTTTTAAATAATCAACAGATTGAACGGAGTAAGAGGTCAAAGTAGGCCACTTGCACTGAATTAGCAATTCTGGAAAACCCAGATTCATGAAGAACAAGGTCTCTGACATGGTTTGACCATGCCAGATCTTGTTCATGTGTTGTTGTTAGAGTGATCTGATGCTATATACTTGTACTATGACATGTAAACTAGATGTATGAATCTTTATATCACACTAAGCGACCTCAGAATGCAAGTTATAGAGATCTAAAGTAGCCAGCTGGAACTGTTCTTCATTTCTGGAAAACCCAGAAATGAAGAACAACTTTTGACATGATTTTTGGAGGCTTAAATCTCTTTTGTTTTATGTTGTTTAGCCATGTTTCTTGTTAGATCATGTAGTATTGCACTAGTAGTACAAGATCTGATGTTTATCTTTTCTAGAAACATCATGAGTTACGAATTAATGATGGTAAAACTAGTACCCCTAGTGACTGACATGTATTTTTGGGCTTTGCTCAAGAACGCGAAGAACACCTATAGCAACGGTTCTATCGCCATAGGTACCCCTTTTGCGACAAATAAATTCTGAAAATAATTATTTTTATTAAATAAATAGAAAATTAGTTTTTAATTATTAAAAATACATAATAAATTTTAAAAAATTATTTTAAAGCCTGAAAATTAATTTTTAATATATTTCATAAATATTTAATATTTTTGAGATATTAAAGGTATTTAATTTATTTAATTATAATATTAAATAAATTATTTAAAAATGATTTTAATACTTTAAAAATCATTTAAAATTTTATTATGGTATAAGAAAATATTTTAAATTATTTTTAATGACTTTTAATATTTTGTGATGAATCTCATTAATTAATTAATATTAATGATATTTAGTTATTTAATAAATGTATTAAATAAATTATGAAAAATAGAATTAATAATTTAAAAATCATATAAAATGATTTAAAGATTATAAAAATATTTTAAATTATAAAATATAACTTTTGATATTTTGTCATGAAAAATATTAATTATTTAATATTAATGATATTAGATTTATTTAATAATTATATTAAATAAATTAGTTTAAAAATGATTTTAATATTATAAAAATCATTTTAAATGAAAATAAAGTGTTTAAAGATATTTTAAGTTATAAAATATAACTTTTAATATTTAAGGATAATTTCATTAATAATTTAATATTAATGATATTAATTTAATATTAACGATATTAAGTTTATTTAATAAGTATATTAAATAAATAATTTAAAAATGATTTTATTTATTTAAAAATCATTTAAAAAAGGATATAAATGAATTAAAAATATTTTAAGTTATAATTAATGACTTTTAATATTTTGATAAATAGTGCATTAATATTTAAATATTAATGGTAATAATTTAAAATGATTTTTAGTTGTTTTATAAATCATTTAAGGGTAATGGTAATACTTTAAAAATATTTTGAGTTGTTATAAATAACTTTAATATTTTTGGCAATGGTTTCATTAATAGTTTAATATTAAATAAATATTAATGATAATAGAATTTTTTTAATATTTAAATCATTTAATGATGATTCCGGTGTTTGAAAAATCATGATAAATTATAATAATTGTTTAAAAATTATTATAAGGTTATGAAAAATAATATGACTTATATTTAAATTATTTAAATGGATATTGAACTACAAGATTGAGCCTTAGACTCGATAATTAACCGATAAAGCCGTCGGTACGCCGACATGTTTCAGAAATTGATATGGACTTATATAATTTGCCTGTATATGTGTTTGTTTGTGATCCAATGACTGTGAAACATATGTGACAATGTGATTTGGTTATGTGCTGACTGCAATAAGCAGTATTATGTGTTAAGATATGTTATTCTAATCGGTAAAATGATCTTATTAATGATAGGTTTCGGTATAAAGATAAAATTAAGTTGTGTATTGTAAGCAGCAGACCAGGCAAGTATCCTACCTTTGCATTTCCTTTATGCAATGGATATGAGTAAGAAAGTTTCGGAATTATATTATTATTGTATCAGATTATTAACCCTATTGTTATATATATTATATCCGATCATTGCTTATCAACATGATATTATATTATATAATTCAGATATATATTCTGTTCGTTAATTTCTAAATATGGTTATACAAGTGACCTCACTTGGATAATCATTGTATTTAAACACATGTTGATATATATATATATATATATATATATATATATATATATATATATATATATATATATATATATATACCTATTGATCCCCCGTATATATACATTAAGTAAAAGTCGTCTAAGCTATTTGACCAGCTAGACGCAGATTTAGAAATATCGTTGAATATGATAAAACCTTTTTGTATCCAATCAAATTATTTTGGTTCGGATTCCAGACTAAGTATGAACATCCCGAATAAGGAAAAACTTTTATGCGCCCAAGGCGGACAGAGTGAACTATAATATCGTTCTTGCATATAGTATTGATCAATACAGGGCCCGAGGGATGTACACCCTCGAGCCCGTAAGTTATGACGGTTTGCGGATGAAGTTCTGCTAAACTTATTCGAAAATTTAAAACAATGTTCATAATATGTCAACTAAACCCCATTTATAGTCAATACGTAGTTTTCAAAGATTTGAGATAGAATTGTTATGTTATTTTTATCGGTTCAGTTTACTTCACAACTATTGATTTGTTGTAGAGGTGATGTACAAAGAAAACATTTAATTCTTTTAGCTAATTATATTTATAATTGTTATTACTTGCTGGGCACCCAAATGCTCATTCTTGCTTTAAATTTAAATGTTTTCAGCTAGGCGTGATCAACTCGATGTTTCAGACAAGAACAAGTGAAAAGGAAAGCAAACAGAATATATTTAATGGTATCTTTTGTAATAGTTAGACTGTATTAAGATAATGATATGTATTATCTATCATGTAAAGAATTATAGTAAAGGTTGCGTACTTGGGATTAGACTCTGATATATGTAAATTAAGTTTGATATTTATATTATTGTTATTATTATTAGTATTATTCTGCTCATAGAAATGGTATCGTAAAGCACCGAGTTTGGGTTTCAAGTATCTGGATTTGGGGCTTTACATAGTAATCTTTGCTGTAACTTTTTAATCATTAGATTGATTCTTCTCCCTACTATCACCTTATCAGATCACGGGATGATCTCATTGTATATATTATGATTCATTTCTCTATTTTGATCGTTTTGTTTTACGATCTCCTATCTCTGCACTTTTAGTCTTTTAGACTCGATCTATTCATCACTACTGTTCAACTTTATTATCAGAGTTAGAGAACTCTGTATCTTTATAACTCGCTGAGATTCGTCTTTGAATCTTACCTACCGACTAACTCTATGTGAGTCAGTACTTATCCTAATCACTGCAGTTATTAATCTCAGGTATTCCTACCTAAGGTTCATACACTACAACAAAAAGGGATATTTCTGAGGGAATATTTCGTCGATAATAAGGGTATTCCGTCGAGGACAATCTTATTTACGACGGAATAGTCCGTCGGAAATTCGGTTGTATATAAGCACGTCAAAATTAAGTCCGTCGAGTTTTCGGTCGCGAATACTTATAGTCGATGGAAATAATATTGACCGAATATTCAGTTAGAGTTAATATATCCCCGACTGAAATGTGCTGGTCGAGGATATTCGGTCGATGCTAATCATGCCACGTGGTAGTTTGATAAAATTGGAAAAATAACTTAAACACGACGAAAATCTGTCGATTATACCACCATTTTGTCGAGGTTAGTCAGTCGAGGATATTCGATCGATGATAAGTATGCCATGTGGCAGTCTGATAAAAATGGGAAACACCTTAACCTCGACGGATATCCGTCGACAATAACACCATTCCGTCGAGCTATAAAAGAATTTAAACTACAAAAGAATGTAAACTAAGTCAAGCTAGTATAGGCCCCAGTGTGAGGAGGATCATCGGGCGGGCGTCGACGCTGCTCTGGAGTATGAAAATCGCCCTCATCGTCATCCCTCTCATCAGTCCGCTCATCACCCTGTTGATACAATATAATATAACTCATTAGTCCATATATATGATTCAGTTAAAGATAACTAAATGAAAATTAAATAACATGCAGAATATATATTTGTATTTAAAATGAAATATACCTGAGCAGTTGAGCGCTGACTCAACATCGGCCCAAACGCGTCCTCGACTAAGGTAACCACCATCCGAACAATCTCATCGTGTATCGCGGCCCACTGCTCCAAAGGGATACCCGTATTCTCGACGGTGGCACCAGCTACAACGTCCTGCGCAAGCTGATGGAGACGAGAACGGCTGGGCGGGTCCTGACAATGGAACAACGGATCGGTCTCAAACATCTCTGACACCGTAGCCATAACACGTTGGAACAAAGCATCATCTAAGCCAGCGCCCATATGTGATGGTCCCACGGGGGCTCTCGGACGCAGACACTGGCTAGAGCCTACAAAAATAAATATAACATGAATAATATTACAAGTTTACTTTATTCATAACCATGAAATAAACACAAATATTATACCTCCTAGCAGTGTATAGGCTGGTATCCTCGGTAATCCCAGCACTCGATATCGACCAGTAGTACTAGTGGGAGTATCCTGAGACGCGACCCAAAGAGCCGTCTCCTCATCTTGAGATAAACTAATCTCGGGCGGAGGGACGGTGGAATCTAAAGTCTCAGCATCGCCCCTAGCAGCCTGCAACTCTGCTATACGCTTGCTGCGGGGCTTCTCAAACCGCTCCTGTAATTTGATATACAAGTGAGTTATCTTGGTATCATCATATAAATTACGTAATATTATCCTAAATAATATCTATTATAGTAAATGTATTACCCAGATATAGTTAGTCTTCTTTGGAGATATAAATGGACCCAAGTAGAGCCCTTCACATGATAGACTCTATCCCGAACTCGATTATAGTAGGAGGTCGGCCCAAGCTACTCATGGCCTAAATCGTATATATTAAATAATATCACCTTAATTTACTATAGTTGCAATATAATATTAAACTAAACTAAAGAAAAATACATACCGACTTAATCTCCTAAAACGACCGCCAGCCAGAAGTATGTACAACTCGCAGCTTGCCGCGATTCTTGTTCATCTGCTCTGACTTGGTCTTTAACGCAGCATCATCCCAGTACGTACACATCGCAGCCCATGATGTATCTCGATCTCGCCGTGGTGATGATCTCATAAAGTAGTCCCGAGCGATTCTTCTATCGCTGGGGCGCTTCTCCGTCGCATCTCGCATAACTAGCCAAGCATAATTCTTCGAGATGTGGGCAATGATAATCTACATCGTCACCATCCGCCTCAGTGATATCGGCCTTGTATCTGTAGTATCTCTATCAAACAGACATAACATACGTATAATTTATTATTTGAACAATATGTAAATAACATGCATGGACCTTAATTTAATATATATAATTTGACTTACGTGAAACTTCTGCAACACTGTCACCATGAAGTTCAGAGCGCGCGTACTGACTAAATCGCATGCAGCTAGTAGGGAGATGCGCCAGGCAGATGGCGTGTACGGTCGCCTTAGCGACAGGATCCATAATACTAGAATACAAAATTTATTAAGAACATTTTAATTTATTAATCACATGATAATATCATTCTAATTGAACATAAGTGATATATTATAGTTGAAACCTACACAGACGAGCCAACATCAATTGGAACTGTGTCAGGCACTGCCGGTGGATGACCTAATCGACCGAGGTTAGGCCCTTGCGAACGCCGACGTCTAGCATCTGTATATTAATATATATTGTTATGACATTGTCCAAAAATAGTAAATGAATGTATAATATAGTTATGAAAATAATGTTACTGAGCCAAAAAAGAAATCAACTCACTAGCATCTGAAGACGACCCTCCTTGGGAGCCATCACCCGATCCGGAGCGGCCGCCACCACGGCCACCTCCACCGCGGCCACCTCCACCGCTATGTCGAGGCATATATAGTTGTATTACTGAAATAACATACATAGATACGATGAATTTAATTGAATTTCAAGTCTTTTATTATATATAATGATTGATTTTAGTTGTATAGTATTTACAAAACACAATTAGTGAAGAAGTAGTACGTCATCAAACCCGTCAGAATCAAAATCATTTTCATCCTCTGATTCTGTCTCTTCCTCTTCTGTATCAATTTCTTCCTCAATATCATCTTCTACCATCACATACGGACTAAAAACCACATCTTCCTCCACTTCGTCAACATTGAGTACGTCAACGACATCATCACCCAACACATCGTCATCATATACCACAACGTGGCTGGGATTGCTAACTTGTTCTTGCAATGGGTCATCCGTTCCAGATAAATTAGTACCATCAAATGGTCGAGTCTTCGTTGTCACAACTTTATACTAGGGGGTTCTACTGTGAACGATATTAGGGGCGTAGTACACTTGAGTTGCTTGGCTGGCTAACACAAATACATCATCGGACTGTAAATTCGATTTTATATCTACTGTGATGATTCTATTACGATCAACTTTAACACCCTTTGCAGTATCAAACCAGCGACACTTAAATGTAACGACCTTTTTAACCCCTGGATAATTGAGCACAACCACTTCCTTTAATCTTCCATAGTAATTGGATTCAGAATCTCCATAACAACTTCCCAACACGACAACACCGAAGTTAACTGATGTCAATTCATTCAAGTCATCAACCTTGAATCTATAACCATTCACGATACAACCTAGAAATGAACTAATAAGTTTGTACGGGCATAAAATGACATCTCTAAAATGCTCATACGCATTCTCTTCTTTGACCCTTCTTTTAAACCTCTGGTGATAATTTGCATTAGTGAATGCTTCCATCTGTGATTCTGTCAACCCCGGGTTAGAAGCATGCGCTTCCAATTCGAATGAACTGCGTATAATAATATGACAATTAATTAATTTTTGATTAAGGATAGATAAATCATTTTCAACTTGTAATAATACATACTTGATGTACGACGATACTTCAGGTATATTTAGAAGCACGTATGTAGAGACAATCTTTAAATCTTTATCGGTTAGGTAAGTCTTCATCTCATGTCCAAATGGTTTAGCTGGATAAGTGAATACAACCAACTCATCATCAACATGACCAGACGGATCCCCGACCTCATTCTGACTTAGACGGTTATGCTTCGTTGCGACTACATCGTCAAAGTACAATGAGCAGAAGTTGACAAGCTCTTCCTCCGTATAACGTTTAGCAATAGAACCCTCTACGCGCACTTTATTTTTAACTTTCTGCTTTAATCGACACATATACCTGAAATATGAAAGTATGTGATATATATTACCTAATAAGTTAAATATAAAGATGACGAATATTGTACAATGTATGTGATATTACCTCTCAAATGGATACATCCATCAATATTGCACCGGTCCTCCAAGCTTAAGTTCATATGGCAAATGAATAGGCAAATGCTCCATGCTGTCAAAGAACCCCGGTGGTAAAATCATTTCGAGCTTGCACATTGTCAACACTATGTTTTTCTCCATCTGTTCCACATCATTATACCTTATAACAGTTGAGCAAATATCCCGAAAGAAATTTGAAAGTACGATAAAAGTATCATTAATATTCCTGGGTAACACCTCATGAAATGCAATTGGCATCAACTTCTGCATGAATACATGACAGTCGTGACTTTTGAACCCAGTAATTTTCAACTGCTCAACCTTCGTACAATGAGATATGTTAGAAGCATATCCATCTGGGAGCTTCAATGCGCTAAGCCACTTGCAAATGTTTTCAACCTGTTGCTTGGTAAGACAAAATGGAGCTTTTTGTTTTGTGTTGTTAGGTCGGAGCCACAATTCCCGCCTAATATTCATTTCCTCCAAGTCTTTACGTGCTTTATTATTATCTTTTGTTTTACCACTTGTATCTAGTACGGTGTAAAACAAGTTCTCAAATACATTCTTTTCTGTATGCATAACATATATACAATGACGAAGTGCTAGTGTGACCCAGTATGGCAACTCAAACCAAATTGGTGAGTGAGTCCAGTTATGACTTTTCCCATATCCTATAGCTCTCAACGTACCATGCTCCTTCCCAAGGGGTGGAAATGTTAGATCATTTAGCCAGCCCAATATGTCGTTGCCCGACAAGCTATCACAGAAAATCCCAATTTCAACAACATTACAAAGGAAATTTAGGGTTCAACAACATTTCAACAGAATATTTCAACACTATCAACAATATTTCAACACTTTCAACAACATTTAAACAAAAAATTTAGGGTTCAAAGTACTTATACCCAAATTTATGCATAATCATACATATCTAAAAATTTAGGGTTCTAAATTTAAAATTAATTGATAAAACTAACCTTAAATTGAGAGAGAAGGAGGGGCAGAGAGGGACTAGAGAGAGAGAGCACCAGAGGGAGCCGAAGGTGAGGTTGACGGCGAGGAGAGGGAGAGTTGTTGCCGATAAGGGCTTGACCGGAGATGGGGTTCCCGACGAGGAGAGGTGCGGCGGCCGGCGAGGAGAGGGACGACGGCCGGCGAGGAGAGGGATGGGATTAGGGACAATGAACGCAGCAGCAGAGCAGAGAGAGAAAAGAGGAAAAGAAATTAGGAGAAGCTGAAGTGAGGCTCGCGTCTGTTAGTGTGTAGGTTTTAAGGACTATTTCTGACGAAAATCCGTCGGGATTCATTCCGTCGACGATAAGGTATCCTCGACGGACAATCAGTCGATATTAATAGTTCTTCCGTCGAGGTTGTTATTGGCGCTGGAGGGAAACTTTTGCGCCACAAGCATGGTATAGGATCGACTGAATTTAGTCGAATTTGTATTATTCTTGAGGGAGTTATAAATGACTGAATATTCCGTCGACAATACGTTAATGTCAAGCAAATCCATTCAGTCAACCTTAATTCTGTCGTAAATAGTCATATTTCTTGTAGTGATAACCAATACGGCTCGATACTTAATCATGGATGTTTTTCAAATCCGGGTCCTAAATCACCACGGATCTGGTACAATCATTCTACAACTATTGCGGAAGATATAAACATAAATTGTTTATATAATAAACTTTACACACTATTCCCCAAGGTCGAGTAACCTTAACTTATACATAATTCATTATCCTATCTGATATACAAAGATATTATCATACATTATTGTTATAAATTAAGCCGCACACATAAACTTAAAGCTAGAACTATCTTTAACCTTTCCTTGTATCCGACGTATTCGCCTTAATCTGTAATGTTTTATCATGATATAGAAAGGGTGAGCATAAGTTTGCCCGGTAAGCATAATTTATTTGAGGATATATCATGATTGAAAGAGTTTGAATAATAAGCTGGCTATAATTCTTCAATATAGTTGAGAACTAGCAGGAACAAACTTTTGACTGAACAAGTATTAAGCATGAACAAATATATCTGGACCGAACGGTAATGAAGGTGATCAGCCTTTCATACCTGACTTATACATGCAATATGTATAGAGTACAATTCTACAATTCTTAGACATGGAAATCAGCAATGATTAACTATAAGCATATCTGAATACAAAAACTCAAAGTAGAGTTAAGAAAAACTTGCATGTTTCGTTGATTATCGTTACACATTTTAATAAGCTTTGTCTGAAGACCTAATATATAAATAATATCGATATACAAATTAGAATAATATCATCACAATATTTAAATTAACCTAAACACATTATCACATAATCCTATCCGTCTATAAAACACATATGACCTAACCTCAAGTTAAACTTTTACAGTCCGAGTTCGGCACAATTCTGACATCCCAACAGTTTAGTCGAACAAAACTCGAGTCTAAGTTCCATTAAACTTTGCGTAAACACTTAACAATTATCTTAGATAATTTTCTTATCAGTCAAAATAATTTTATAGGCTCATAAAAATTTTCAGATAACTAATATCATTTATCATGAATTTTTAATCCTTAATATCGTATTTATATAATATAAATATCACATTATTCTCTCATCATTAATATTTATTTAATATTAAATATTAATGAAAATCATAACAAAATACTATAATATATTTATAATATATCAAAGTATTATTAATACTTTAAAATCATATTTATATGATTTTTAAATGCTTAAATTCATTATCCAATAATTGTTATTAATATTAAAATATTAATATTTTCATGACAAAATATCAAAAGTTATATTTTATAACTCAAAATATTTTTCTAATTCCTTAAATCATTTTTATATGATTTTTAAATCATTAATTCTATTTTTCCATAATTTATTCAATATATTCATTAAATAAATTAATAGCCATTAATATAAATTTATTAATGAATCTCAACACAAAATATCAAAAGTTATTAAAAATAACTTAAAATATTTTCTTATACCATAATATAATTTTTCATGATTTTTAAAACATTAAAACCATTTTTAAGTAATTTATTTAATATTATAATTAAATAAATTAAATACCATTTATATTCCAAAAATATTAAATATTTATGAAATATACTCAAAATAATTAAAAACTAATTTTAGGCTTTAAAATAATTTTTCATAATTTATTATGTATTTTAATAATTAAAAACTATTTATTTCAATTTATTTAATAAAATAATTATTTTTCTAAGAAACTGTCTAAAAAAATTCCTATAGCGACGGCAACTGTCATATAGGTGTTCTTGAGCTGTTCTTGAGCTTGCCCAGAAAACCATGTCAGTATGCATGGTACCATGTTTGACAGGTTCTAGATTCATGACCTTGTTGTTTCTGGGCTGGTAATCGTTTTAATATTGTAGTATATATGTAATACTGTAACTACAATTTGATTTCATGACCAAACAATAACACAACTTAGAGATCTAAGGTCTCAAACTACTTGTCAGAGGCTACTGGGCTTTTCTGGATTTTCCAGAATTAAAGGTACCTATTTTGGATCCTTAAATCTTAGCTTTCCAGGCTTGGTTTGTGTGATATAATGGTTCGATCGTGCAGAACACATGTCAGAGTACAAGTATATAACATCATAACATAATAACATCATTACACCAGAAAGCTTAAGGCTGATCAAACTACTGTCAGACTCAAGTTCTTAGGAAATCTGGGCTTTCCAGATTTCTTCATAATCTGGTGGTCAACGCTACTTTAACCCTTATTAAATTTGATTCAGTGTAATATCTAAGTGATATAAAGGCTTTATTTTGTAGTCCTGATACCAGACTACAAGTCCACAAAACAAACATGACTAAATAACCTGTCAGTAGCAAGATTAGAGTCATTGAAAATCTTGTCAGAGCTTTCTGGGGATTCTGGGCTGCACATATTTCTAGATTTCGTGGCCGATCAACGTAGTTTGACCGCTTATAACATGAAATATAAACGTGATATAACCTTGATTCAAGTTCAAGATTGAAGCCTACATGGCAAAGAACAAATCTATAACATAAAACACACATAACACCTAACACACACAGATCTAGAAGCCCTGACATTTGACTGTCAGATAACATTTCAAAGTTTTTCCAGATTTTTCAAACCTTCATTTTCGTGTATCTTGATGTTATGGATCTAAGATATAACAACCCAGATCACTCAATAACATCTTAATACACCACATTAAACATCTAAACACAAAGTTTTACAATAATTATAAGGATTTCTAGGTTTAGGATTTCATACCTTATTTGAGCTTTGATCTAGAATTTGATCATCATGATCTGTTCTTGATGTTATAAGGGCTTGAATATGAACTGGTTCACTGATCAATTTCGTGGCTAAGAGGTTGAGAGAGTTTGATTAGAGGTTGGTGACCAAATAAACTACTTTTGTGACTTTTCTCTCTCTCAATCTATATATTGTAATACAATGCAATGTACATGGCAATTGAAATGGTTGAGGGCTGTGATTTAAGTCACATTCTAGGGCTAGGTTTGGTGAACAACTCACCTAAGGTCAAAACCGACACATCAACTTATTAAAAAAATACAAAAAGGGAAAAATAGTCTTTTTGCAAACAAATTTAATGGCATAAATGACACTTTAGCCAACCCTTAGGGTTTAACTCTTAGGGTTTGAACCCTTAGGGTTAAAACCTAAGGTTTTAAAAATCAATTTCTAGAATTTTTAATTTAGGTTTTTAAAAAAATAAAAATTAATATTTCTAAATTATAATTAGGATTCGATAATTTTATTAAAATTTCCTAATCATAATTCAAGTTTGCTAATTTATCAATTAGGGTCGAAATTGTACATTAGGGTTTATAACCCAAGAATTAGGGTTTTAAATAAAAAAACTAATCTTTCTAATTTAGAAATTAGGTTTCCTAATTAGATTAGGATTTTCTAATTACTTATAACTTGAAAATTAGGATTAATGTTTCCTAATTAACATTAAAATTATTACACTAACAATCAGGTTTTTCCTAATTATAAATTAGGGTTTCTAAACCAGAAATTGGGGTTTTCTAAATCAATTAGGGTTATCCTTAATTAGGTTATCATTAATCACGTTTAAACCTTATACCAACATTTACATTCCCAAACTAGGGTTTTCAATATCCAAATTAGGGTTTTGAATTCTCAAAACCGAAATTAGGGTTTCAGAACCGGTTTCTAGGGTTTCTTATCCATTGCTAGGGTTTTCTAACTGAACGTTGACATTCTTAATATATACTTAGGGTTTGACACTGATAAAATTTATCTAGTCAAACCTTGACCGTTAACCACATTCTGAACACATAAATGACCATATACACCGAACATATTCACGTATACACTTAATCCTGAATAAATCACCTAAATCCTTCACAGAATTTTGAAATCCTCAAAATTCCTTCCCAAAAATATCAAACGCAAACACTTATTTTCTGTGTAGGTTCTAATATTGAACCTTAAATCAATCAATTATGAATTTAAAATTTTTTTCTAAATTCTCGAACAGTTTTGAATTGTATAACGAACTTCCCGGACTCCAAATTTGACCATTTTAAGTCCGAATTGGCTCGTTCAAAAGCCATTAGCTCACAAATCACATACTCTACGTGTTCATGCAAGAATTTTATATTTTCAACTTCGTTTACTCAAAATTCACCTATTGGTTCATTTTTAACGAAAACGATAAACGTTCGTGAACGTTCAACGCTCGTTTCTTCGTTCTAAGTTGGAATTCGGCCATTTTCGAGTTCGTAACTCTATAATGCCAAATAAGACTTGTCTCTATCGAAAACCAACGTTTCTGAGTTTAAACTCCATTCCGAGAATTTTACGAATTCGACGATTATTGTCCAATCGTGTGAATTCCGGCAAAACTTCGATGCTTAAGATTTGATCATCGTTCTAAATGAATTCAATTCATCATATGGACATGTCAACCTACAAATTACATAAACTTATTTTCATGATAACTTATGGCTTATTCTTCATTAGTTTATAACTTATCAAAGTATAAACTACTTATAATTTATATTCTCATGACTTACGATAATTGAAGTCCTTTATTCATCATTCTTATATACTTTCATCATGTTAACAACATTCATGCAAACATGACACAAGTCTTACAAGTTCTTACTTAATTCATAGCTTATCTATGAATAAAGTGATTATTCTCAGCTTATTAGGACTTAAGTCCTTATTTTATTCATTCCTATCATTCTTATCATACAAGACCATCACTTCACTATCAAGCTATCATGGAAGAGATGGAAGATTATAGGACAAGAGTTTTACCCTTGATGAACTAGTTCTTCTTCTTCTTGAAACAAATATGGAAGTTTAGCTTATAAGTGCTTATTCTCTCTAACACTTAAGTTATTTGTATTGGATGAAATTAATCAAGCAAATAATGAAATCCTAAGTCTTCTATTTATAGGAAAACTAAAATGAGAGTATAATAGACAATACACCAACCCACCTCCTTAATACACCTCCTTACTATTCATTACCCACTTGTTAAGTAAACTTGCTCCCTACACTAATTACTTGGTCATTACACTAATTCCTTGCCCACCACACAAAGTTCTTGGTCACCAAGTTCACCCATGGGTTGCCGCATGGATCCTAATTACCCAATATATCATAGTTTGGGCTTTAATCCACTTAACTTAACTTATTCTTTTGGGCTTACTTTGATTTACTTTGGCTTTACATTAACAAACATTTAAGCTTGCACATTAATTCTATTGGACTCACCAATTGCTAACAATCCTACAAATCCAACTTAATTGGCTAAAAGCTTTATTACAACTTCTATACGTATTATACTCGTATTCTCACTCGTATATTAATTCACAAGATACGATATTTCATCCTTCATACATATTAGTATCATGCTCGTATTTATTTATTCGTATAATACATAAGTATCATACGATCAATACATTATCTTCTTAACGCTTGATATTCCTAACGTTCTCGAATTTAGTCCGCATGCGAAATATTACGTTTTCTATACTTGAATTATTATTACATAATCCATCTCACTTTGTTATTTTAACGTGACGTATTTCTCGAAAATTCAAAAATAATTTCCGAGCAGAAATCGATGAATATTGTTTTTCAGAAAATTTCTCGGAAAGCTTTTATTTTTATCTTGAAAATTCAAACACTTTAATTCCTTCACGTGGTTAGAATACTATGACTTTCTGACGTTTCTAGGTTATAGAACGACATTCATCTTACTAACACATAATAATAACAAATAATATTATTTTATTCATTATAAAAGTATTTACAAAAGGTTTGATTTTCTAGGGCGTTACATCATGTAGGAACTTTTTCTTTTATTGCCGTGTAAGATCAGTGGGAAGAACGTTGATCACCAAATAGTTGGAAAAATCTGCATACCATGGAAATTCTACATTGACCCCAAACAGTTGCTCATCCAAAAATGACTCATTGATTAAACATTTATCTGCCCCGTCTTTGTCCTGATTTTCTAACCTTGAAAGATGGTCTGCAACTTGATTCTCCGTCCCCTTTCTATCTTTTATTTCCAAATCAAATTCTTGTAGGAGGAGTATCCATCTGATAAGTCGTGGTTTAGCATCCTTCTTCGAGATCAAATACCGAATGGACGAGTGATCTGTATAAACCACCACCTTTGTCCCAATCAAATATGCCCGGAATTTGTCAAAGGCATATACTACTGCAAGTAACTCCTTTTTTGTAGTTGTGTAATTCATTTGTGTCTCCATAAGGGTCTTGCTTGCATAGTATATGGCGTGGAATATCTTCTCTCGGCGTTGACCCAAAATAGCCCCTATCGCATAGTCGATTGCATCACACATTAACTCAAAAGGCATATTCCAATCTGGTGCGACAATAATTGGTGATGTAGTCAACTTTTTCTTCAATAACTCAAATGCTAACTTACAATCCTCATCAAACTTAAAAATTGCATCCTTCTCTAAGAGACTGCACAATGGTTTTGCAATTTTAGAGAAATCTTTAATGAACCTTCGGTAAAATCCCGCATGTCCTAGAAAGCTGCGAATTCCCTTGACTGTAGTTGGCAGTGGAAGATTTTCAATTGTTTCCAACTTCATTCTATCAACCTCTAATCCCTTCGCTGAGACCTTGTGCCCCAAAATTATTCCTTCTTCGACCATGAAGTGGCACTTTTCCCAGTTAAGCACCAGATATGTCTCCACACATCGCTTTAAAACCATCACCCAGTTCTCTAAACAGATATCAAAATTATCTCCCTAGACAGAGAACTCATCCATGAAGACTTCCACATTCTTCTCCACCATGTCCGAGAAGATTTCTTTCATACACCTTTGGAATGTTCCTGGTGCATTACACAAACCAAAAGACATTCTCATGAATGTAAAAGTGTCGTATGGGCACGTGAAAGTTGTCTTTTCTTGATCTTCAGGATTAATGACTATCTGATTATACCCCGAATACCCATCCAGTAGACAGTAAAATTCGTGTCCCACCAATCTATCCAACATCTGATCGATGAAAGGTAGAGGGAAGTGATCCTTGCGGGTTGCCTTATTCAACTTCCTGTAGTCCATGCAAACCCTCCAATCGGTCACTGTCCTTGTAGGAATTAATTCGTTGTCATCATTCTATACTACAGTCATTCCTTCATTTTTCGGCACACATTGAACCGGACTGACCCACGTACTGTCTGAAATTGGGTATATGATTCCCGCATCCAACCACTTTATAATTTATTTCTTCACTACTTCTTTCATGATGGGATTGAGCCGTCTCTGTTGTTCCACTATTGGCTTTGCATCCTCTTCCATAAGAATTTTGTGCATGCAGAAGGATGGACTGATTCCTTTGATATTTGCAATTGTCCATCCTATAGCCGATTTATATTCTCTAAGCACTCTCAGCAACTTATTTTCCTACAATTCGTTAAGCGCAGAAGCAATAATAACAGGTAAAGTATTAGAATTGCCTATGTGACACCCCCAAATCTAGGTACTTCATTCCCATAAAATTTGGTACTCGCTATTCATACATACATACTATCTACCCCAATAGAATAATATTTAAACCATAATCCTCCCTTTAAATAGGGTTACATCATTTAATCCAAAAAAAACATCCCAGGTTATCTAACCTTAAAACATCATTCAAGTGCGTAAATAAATTATTACATCACGTCATTATATAAGAGTCTATGATCACCACAATAAATAAAATTACAAGTCTGCATCACTTATACATTTTTCCCTTTCCTTTGCTAGTTGAAGGCTCATCTACCTTCTCAACTTTAGCTGCAATGAGTATATAAATATGCAAGAGTGAGCAAAATAATTGCTCACTAGATATAACAATGAATCAACAGGAGAATAATAATAATAATTGCCAACAATAGACTCAACAAAACTTAATAGTACTCCAATAATGATAATCAAAAACTGGAATCCAAAATATGGAATATATCTAACTGAGGGTCATAAGACCATGAACTATGTCCACTATTGTGAGTAATCTTTCAACTCCAACTTTAACAGTCATAAGACTATAAGGACTCCTCGTACTTAGGGGGATCAGCCCTTCATACAATGCATTGTGCACAAACATTTTAATGCTAAGCGTAAGTTAACCCCTAATAATAATAGGGTTGTTCATCTCAGTATTTAGAGTACAAGTTCTCACCAAAGGAAGTTTGGTTTGGATAAGCTTTCAAGGTAATTTGAAGTTTAACGAACATCAACTAAAGGACTAGTTGAATCAATAGTGTTTGATAATTACAACAGATGTTTAATAACAGCATAATATAGAACAATTGAGAATCATAAATGAACTGATTATACATATTAAACTCATGCTTGGAAATAACTATAGAGCGTAAGTATTCAACAAAATGAGTAAAATGATTAACCTTTGCTTGAACAGTAAATAAGCTAAGGTTAGAGTCTTATAACATTAGAAATGAAATTACTGAATGTACAATAACTGATAGCAAGCTGGAAACTAAAAACTTGCCCAACATGGTATTAACTCATGCAAAGAATTAAAACAGTTCAACAATAGAGACGAGAGTTCGAAAACTGCATTCATTATACAATAACATAACTTAAGAAACTTGCTTAACTATAAACAAGTTAGAATGAATCAATCAAATGAGAATTTCAAATAACATTAGAGTTAAAGATTTCTGGAATGAAATTTAAGAACAATTGACTTATTCAATAACAATTAAGATAAAAAAAACTTGCTCAATCAAAAGAATAAAGTTACACAATGTAATAATAGAACTAACTCAACGAAAGTGTAGAGTTAGAAAACTTTCTCAATGTAAAAAGATAGGGTTTAGAAACTTGCCTTGAGCGTAAGCTATAAAATTAAACTCACGATCACCTATACATAATTTTAGAACCACAATACCTATTAGATATGCTAACATACCATAACATGTTCATTTCTAGCTAAACTTGTCATCTAAGCACAAGTCTTTCATTACCATTTACATTTCAGAAATTCCAAGTGTTTTACTTCACAACACTTATCTAACATCCATTATGTATACTAAATTATCACATAACGCGTTCTTGATTTACTAATCATTTTTGCAACTTTGAACTTACTAACCACAATTCACTATGTTATGTTAACCTTAAGATTACCCATTTAGCATGCTAACATAATTTCAGACCATGCTATGTTGTTATCCTAAGTCTGCTGCGAATGCAGGCTTTAATCACAAACGAGTAGGTATGGCAATTATTGCGCCATACAAAGGTTTGGGATCCAAAGCAATTTATCTTGGATTCAAACTCGCCATTTTACCTTAGCCCTACAAGCAAGCATAGCTACACCCTGTTCAGACAGACGCAGAGAAGGCTAATGAACAGTAGCCAACTTTAGCCCAACAAACACAAATTTCACCCACCAAACAATGATAATAACACGTAAAATAAATATACAACTATCATAAACATGATTGCTCACATATTCCACCACTTAGCATAATTTAACAACAACTAAAACTATTTTAATTTCTCAATTTTTATGTTTTCATGAAAAACTCAATTTTCTTGACATTCATCCTAAAAATTATCACTGTGAATTCATTACTTGACCAAATCACTCCATTCGAATTACGTTATACTCGTATCTCAATGAACTAACATATACAAACTTCAATTTACAGCTTCACATATGAATTGGCCATCAAAATTGGTACTTACATGAGCCATATGAAAAAAAATACATACAAACATACACTGTCGAAAATTTTCTTCTACTGTAAACCAAAAGTAGCATACAATTATTGTTTAAACATACTTTCTAATCATCATAAACACATGTAATCATCATAAAAAATTCGAGAACATCAATTCTAAACATATAAAATTCACAGAGTATGAAAATTATTGTCGTAAAGCTCATATATGTGTATATGTATAAACCAAGGTTATGTAAACATACCTTCAACTAGTGTGTAATTCTTACTAACCCACTGGAATTGCTTGTAAATCCTAAGCTTTCTCTTAATTTCTCTCAACTCACACAAAACTCAGCCACTAGAATGCATATAGTGAACAAAAGCTAAGCCAAAAATCAACTGATAGCCAGCGTAGGAAATAAACTGATAGTCTTAATACGCCAACTTAATTATAATGGTAGTTACAAAAACAAACGTATATATTATAAATATATTATATTTATTATTTTATTATTTTGTTTATTTTATTTAAATTCAAAATCTAGAAATTCAAAAGCCATAAGGCTTGTTTGGCAAACCATTTAAATTTTAAAGAATTAAAATACTTAAGCCTTGTTTGGCAAAACTAATTTAAATCCTTTTTAATTTATTCTAATAAACACTTTAATTTATAATTTATAATCACATATCATTTAAATAAATATTTCCCACCTTATCAAATACCATATAACACCTCATGTTATAATACACATCTCTAAATTATAAATTAATTTAATTTAGAAATTTATCTAATAAATTTAGATTCATCAACCATCACATCAATAATATATTTATTTAATAATAAACACCTCAAATAATATTTATATAACTCAATAAATATTTAAATTACAATTTAAAATTTTGGATCGTTACAGCCTAAATATACATACCTGAGGTGTTTAGGAAGTGGCTTAAGCTCAAGTATAGGTGGTTCCTCCAACGAGGGTTTCATCCTTGTCGTGGAACTTTCCTCTGTGTGTAATGGTTCAAATGGTACTTTGAATTTGCTAACACGTGGCAAAGAATCTAGCATTTGCAAATAATCCACAAACTCCAGATCATCTAAATCTTCGTCTCCCAATAATGTAGTTTCCAATAGATCATTAACCAAACTCTTTTCCATGTCTTCATTAACTATTCATTCAATGACATCCACCCGATAACATTATTCTTCGTCCGTAGGGAACTTCATGGCTTTAAACACACTAAACTTGACTTCCTGATCTTGAACCCTCATAGTTAGTTCACCTTTTTGCACATCGATAAGAGTCCTACCCGTATCCAAGAACGGTCTCCCTAGGATGATTGGGATATTTTTATCTTCCTCGTAATCCAAAATTATGAAGTCAGCTGGGAATATAAATTTATCCACTTTTACCAGAATGTCTTCCACAATTCCTCTCAGGTACGTGACTGACCTATCTGCCAACTATAGAGATATATTGGTTGGTTTCGGAGCTGGTAAACCCAATTCGGTGTATATTGATAACGGCATGAGATTTACACTCGCCCCCAAATCACATAAACACTTTTGAAATGCCATGTTCCCAATTGTACACGGAATAGTAAAACACCCCGGATCTTTCAACTTCGGCGGTAACTTCCTTTGTAGTACTGCGCTGCATTCCTCCGTTAATGTCACTGTTTCAAAATCCTCCAACTTCTTTTTCCTGGACAGATTTCCCTTCATAAACATGGCATAACTACGCATCTGCTCTAAGGCTTCTGCAAACGGAATATTTATTTGAAGTTTCATAAAAACTTCCAAAAACTAGGTGAATTGCTTATCTAATTTCTATTTCTGAATTCTTTGCTGAAAAGGCGGTGGAGGATACACAACTGGTTCGTTATCTGTCTTGCTTTTTTCCACCGGCTTTCCTTCATCTTGTTTGTCCTCAACCACTTTATTTTCACTTTCTTTGTTATCATCTTTTGCAGCCAAATTTTCTATTTTCTGCCCCTCAAGCTATTTTCCACTCCGTAACATAATTGCTTGACATTGCTCATGATTCCCCTTTGGATTTTTCTCTGTATCACTGGGTAAAATTCTTGATGCCTAATGTTTGTGATTTCATGGCCGCCTCGTTGCTCGTTATATATTTTGACAACAACTCTTCTAAATCTATTTTCTCTCTTGATGTTGAGCTAGTTGTTGATGTTGATTTTGAAATCCTAGGGGATAAGATGGTCGTGGAGCTTGCTGATGCTGATTATTACTCCATGAAAAGTTAGGGTGATTCCTATTCCCCGGATTATATACATTTTGATACATGTTTTGTGGCATCCTGTTGTAGCTACCCACAAATTGCACTGACGTTGGGTTGATTGTACATTGTTCCATAGGATGTTCACCCGCGCATAATTCACAAATAACTATAACTTGCTAATTTTGTACACCCGAAAAAGCATCCATTTTCTTTGATAGCGCTGAAATCGGTGCTGCTAATGTCATTACTCCATCTACCTCTAACACTCCAGCTGCCTTAGTTTGTGTCATTCTTGTCGTGGGCCACTAATAATTGTTAGCCACCATTGTCTCTATCAACTCATATGCCTCCTCGTAACTCTTTGCCATAAAAGCTCCACCCGAAGCTGCATCTATACTAGTCCTAAGATTCCCATGTAACCCATTATAGAATGTGTTCATTTGTAGCCACTTAGGTAATCCATGATGTGGGTACTTTATGAGTAATTCCTTGTATCTTTTCCATGCTTCATACAATGATTCCCCATGCTGTTGCTCAAATATAGTGATCTCGTTCCTCATTTTAGCAGTCTTTGCTGGTGGGAAAAATTTGGCTAGAAATTTTTGATCAAGGTCTTCCCATGTAGTTATTGATCCCGGTGGTAGAGAGTGTAACCAACTCTTTGCCTTGTCCCGTAAAGTGAATGGGAACAAGCGAAGCCTGACTGCGTCATCTGAAACCCTATTGTATCTGAAAGTGTCACATATCTCCAAAAAGCTAACCAAATGTTCATTCGGATCATCATTTGCAAGTCCCCCATATTGAACCGAGTTTTGGATCATCTGAATAGTCCCAGGCTTCATCTCAAATGTATTTGTAACAATCGTCGGCCTGGTGATACTTGACTGAAGCTCAGACACCTTAGGAGTAGCAAAGTCCCTCAATGCTTTCTGGTCTTCGGCAGCCATTACTTCTTCTTTTTTAGAATTCTCAAAGTTTTCCTTTGTATTTAATCCACTTACTTAGCCTTTGAAACCATTTTTCAATATCGTCCTCAAAAGGAAGCAAGTCTGGGTTTTTGGACTGAGTTTGCATAAACCAACTTCAAGAACCTGAAATAGAAGGCACAAAACAAGAAAAAAATATTTATGTAAAACTGGACTAATTAAACTAACATTGCAAAATATTAAAATCTATACTTTTCCCCGGCAACGGTGCCAAAAACTTGTTAAGTAAAATCTAGTTACGCACATCACGCAAGTATACGTGATCAACAAGTAATATAGTAATAAGTAGAGTATTGTTCCCACATCGATTAGTAAGAAATTAACCCCCACAATTATCAGTTTCCTATTAATCCAAATTTTATTAAACTATCAAAATTAAGAATTATAATTATAAAAACTAAATATATTACAAATACTAAAATCACCAAACAATCAATAAACCCTAAAAACTGAAATTTTAAACAAATATTGGAGAATTAGGCTTACAACTTCACTCTAAGTATCACTTTAATTATTACCCTTTATTCTAGTTTAATTCACTATCCCGGTTTATTAATTAAGAACACTCAAGTAGAATTAGCCATCTCTCAATGACCTAATACCGTATTAACTTAAATTCACAAATTAGATAGAATTAAGTTAAACACCTTAATTAACTAACTCACTATATCTCTATGTGAATTACAATCAAAGAAGGTTTAAGTTCAAGTTCTCTATCTGATTACATGTGATACTAGGCATATCTCTATCCTAACATAAATCCAGATTCTATTCAATCACAGAATTCAAGAACACATGCTATATTAACTAAGTCTAGACTCATATTTCCTCTCTCGAATCCATACAAGTCAGTATAGAATTGGTGATCAGGCAATTCATAAATTCAAGCACAAATTAATATAGATAAACTGAAGAATAGCTTATTAAACTAAAAATCAAAGATTACATAACCATCGTTCCACTTAAAGATCCGTTATAAGCCTAAAAAGTAATTTAGTTCATCATCAATGAAATAAAAACTGAATTAATCAAAGTAAATATCATCCCAATTACAAATATTAACTAAAGAAAGAGAATGAATCCAGAACCACCCTTCTCTTAAGCCTTAATCTGTAATTATTGTGAAATCTCCTTCAAAATATTCCTCCAATTGTCTTGCTCCCAATTCTAGCTTCAAAGATGTTAATTGATGGTATTGATTTTTCAATTTTGTTGTTTGATGTTAAATATATGCCAAGACACATATTCTAACTCTAATTCCATGCATAATTGAGTTCCAAGTTGTTCCAACCACATAGCTTTACGTTACAACAACAATTCAAACAGAACAAGACACTTCTCTTTCCCGTACCCCCGCCTCGGCGGGGGTTTAGCCTTATAAAAGTCCATACTGGCAAGGCTATGCCAATGCCTAATTCTCGGTACTTCTTTACTTCTGTAGGGGGTTTTGTATACAGAAAATCCGCCCCGGAGAAGGTGTACTCTGTCTTTTTGTCCACTTTAGCTCCTGAACTTGCTAATTTTTCCATGATTTCACCCTTTTAAGTCCAATTGCCACGCCACCACACCTACAAACAAAATAACACTAAACAAGTAAAAATGAATAATAAAAACAAAGAATTAACACAATTTAAGCTCAAATTAGAGGTTGATTCGTAGGTATAAAACCCACTCATCAATGTGCAGTTAAATTACATTGCTTCTTTGTTAATTATTGTTGATTATAATTGGATTGTCTATTATATCTTGTGCTTAAATTGCTTAATTTCCTGATCAACAATTATTGTGGTAATCTATATGAAATTAAGAGATGGAGTATAGACTTATACCTGGATATAATAACATATGATTGTGTTTTCTGCTTAGGTTGGAATTCATAATTTATGTATAAGATATAGATATACCTATATGTCATATGTAATCTAATGACAACCTGAGCTTGAAATCATTGATAACTCTAATTCACATTTAGATATAGTGAGTTAATTATCTATGATGTTCTATTTAATTTTAATCTTTATAGGATTTGGGTAGATTTGTTTATAAGATCATCGAGCAGTGCTTATGAATACTAATGATTTCTTGGTTAAAAATCCAACATAATTGATGTAATTTAACAGGAAGTGATATAATTTAAAGGAAACATAAAGGGAAGTTGCAATCTTAAGCCTTTTAAATCTGAATTGAATTTCTTGGTAATTAGTGAATAGTTAATTCAGTTTAATGTATTTTTAAAATTCAACAATTTAAGATATTTGTTTAATAAAATGAATTTAATTCAAAATTAGTTGTTAATAGTTATTAATCATAATTCTTTGTGGAAATGATACCTTGTTTGCCATTATATTGCTATTTGATCACGTATACTTGCGTTTATTTACTAGTACAAAATTAGGCAAACAGTCTTATTCTTATCGACAACCTTTAGGAGGATCATCCTTGGGATATTTAGTCCTATATATAAAGCATTGTCATAATTAACCTGTCAGAAGAAATGAACTCTACAATTTTGCTTAATCGTAGAGTTATATGTCCAATAGTAAAGTGACTTGCTCTGAAAGCTTAACTCTACGATCGATTTCTAGGCTCTACGATCTTTATGAGTATATTGAATGCTCTACGATCTCAAAATGCTTCTTAGTCTTCAACTCTACGAACAGTCTTCGGACTTATCTCTTGAACAATACATTTACAATAAGGAATGGATCAACCTATCAAATTTGATCTCTACATTAAATCGTTTGACATAATATATCTTTTTAAGGACTTTACAAAAGCTACTAGCTTTACAAATATACATTAATTCCTTATTTCATTATCAAATCAAACATATGCATAAATTTGTGTACTAACAAGTGCTACTTTTTAGGTTGATCACATGTAGTACAATTTATGAAGAGTTCTTGGTTTTTATAACTATTAAATATTATGGAAAGAGTTCTCGATCCTTATGATCACTCAATTTACCTTGCTAATATAATGGTTATTGAAACTATTAAGATTCAAAGCTTTATAACCCTTTGAATCCAAACCTTTGAGATTTTCTAATATTATTGACATTGTTGAAACTTCCAAGACTTGAGATTCAGAATATATGATTTGTTAAATTTGAGTAATTGAAATCTTTTATTGATGATGATGTCGGCTTGTAATTCTTTGGATCCAAGATTATCAGACTTTTCAAATCTAATAAACTGTTTTGCTTCAAGACTTTAGAACTTGTTGGACAATTTTTTGCTAACACTTGTTTATTTTCTTATATATTTTAGCCCGAGTAGAAGGGAACGAATGCTCGAGTAGCAAAGATAAGGGAGAATTGTGTTATAATAGAATAGTTTTGAATAAGTTGTAAACTTTTGTAATAGAGATAGAGAGTCTGGGTTAAAATGTGATGTAATATATAATGATATAAATTAGTATTTAACTTATAATATAAGTTTATGATGTAAATGTATTTATATAATAATCACCAAATCATTTGGTTCAGATGTAGATGATTTAATATCATTGGCCATCAGGTAGAGGTTAGCCAATTGCTCTCCTGTTTTATATTCTAAATGTGAACATGAAAGTTGGACATGAAAATTGAACATACATATATTTCAATTTTATATATTTGAATTTTACCTATTTGGACATAACTCACTCCCTTGTGAGTCACTCCATGAGATAGCCTTGGTTGTTTCCTCTTTATTTTTCTCGTCCCTAATCCACTTCTCAAATAAGACTCAACATCATACATATCACCAACCACTAACACCAATAACCACCATACACTATTGTCACTTGCTTATTCCAGATTTGGAGCATCACCACCACCACCATCACCTGACATCTGTGTGACGCCCCTAAATCCAGATATCTTCCAACCCGACATATGGTGCTACACGGTACTCATAATCATGCATTCATTCCATTGAAACCACAACACAATGAATGTATTAACTATATTATTATTACAATCATAGTAAAATCCTTTCCCAGGTTCATAAACTGATTACATCATTTGTTGTTCATAAGTACAGTACATACAACCATATTAATCTATTACAGGATATTTAACTATCCATCTTAGCCTTGCCTTTATCTCTCTTAGAACTCTCAGTACATTCGGCCTTAGCTGCAATCATATAATTCAAGCAAGAAGTGAGCATAACTAGCTCAGCACGTCTAACAAAGGATAATATCAATACCACATTCGAGAATTATATGATTATCTTCTATAACTGAACAAATAGTTATGAAGTACTACGAAACATGAATAGCACTTCTCAATTCATAACATCAATTCCAAAGTATGTAATAGCATAGGAATTCTGAACCGGTCGAAAGACCATGAACATACTCTTTTCATTTTCATACATGAAAAGGACATCACAGCACTAAGGCCATACATCTGACATTTCTTATGAGCACTTCTAGGTGATCAGCCTATAGTATTCTATGTTGATCAACATTCATCCGTTAAACGTATTTATGTTTAAGATTTGGCAAACTCGCGTACCCATCGAATAAACGATGAAAAATAATTTTCTTTGTTCATAGACAAACTTACCTTTAAATCCGTACCAAATATTTGGCATAGGATAGCGTTATCATTTCTATATAGAAAGACTTGTACACAAAAATCAATCTAACTCTTAAAAATAGTCTAGCCGAGTTAAAACTGGCATTGACTCTTTCTTTAAAACCATTCATGCATCTCATAACATGAATCACAGAAAACTCGGCTAACACGAAGGTTAGACAAGCATTTAAGAAAACTTACCTTCAAGCATCTTCGAATAAAATATTCAACAGTTCTCAGTCTTTATAGTATCTACATGATATATTAATATAGCACACTATAATTAGTTACTAAATAATCTCATCACATTATTATTACCAACTTCTTTCTCTTCTATGTCTTAATTAAAATTATTTCATTAATAATGTCAATCCGACTTACTACCCCTTCATCATGGCTTGTTAACGTTCTTATGTTACTAACCGAGACTCGATTATTATTAATGAAGTATCAACGTTGAATACCTTTTACGATTAACTTATTTACACTTCACATTCTTAGTTTAATTCCTATTAAACCATACTTAATTTTCTAACATTATCACTATATAAGTGATTTAAAATTGATCTTTTACATGTATATTAAGTACATATACATTCTACTATTCATTCCTGGTCAACCAATTCCCACGGTCGGCGTTGCGGTGCGGCCATCCTTTGCAACAGTGGCGTTGCGGTGCCGGGTTCAGTTGGCAAATCCTCGTCTCCCTGGCTGCATCACGAGACTCTCTGTATGTATGAGTATGGCTGCGACGCCACTCTTAAATGACTACCCTTACTGTACATGGCGCTTTGTAGCGAGGTTTAAGCTCTACGGTGGGTGGCGGCGTGGCTAAAGTCAGAGATAACAAATCCATCTAAACCAGATGGTATTATCAGAACAGGTGCCGAAATGAGTCTCCTCTTGAGCTCTTGAAAACTATTTTTGCATTCCTCGCTCCATATGAATTTTATATCCTTCTGAGTCAACTGAGTTAACGGAGTAGCGATTCGAGAAAACCCTTCCACTAATCTCCGATAATAACCAGCTAAGCCCAGAAAACTATGTACTTCGGTCACCGTCTTCGGTTGCTCCCAACTTTGTATTGCATCAATCTTTGCCGGGTCAACAGACACTCTATGTTTTGACACCACGTGCCCAAGGAATGCTACTTCCTCAAGCCAGAACTCGCATTTCTTCAACTTGGCATATAACTTGTTTTCACGAAGCCTTTGGAGTACCAGCTTCAAATGGTGCTCGTGATCTTCACGACTTTTGGAATATATGAGGATGTCATCAATAAAGACAACAACGAACTGATCCAAATATTCCTTGAATACTCGGTTCATCATATCCATGAAAACTGCAGGAGCATTAGTCAATCCGAAAGACATGACTAAGAATTCATAATGGTCGTACCGAGTTCTAAAGGCAGTCTTTGGAATATCCTCAGTTCTAATCTTCAATTGATGATATCCAGAATGAAGATCGATCTTTGAAAAGAATCGTGCTCCTTGCAACTGGTCAAATAGGTCATCAATATGAGGTAGCGGATACCTATTCTTAATGGTGACATGGTTCAATTCCCGTTAGTCAATACAAAGTCGCATACTCCTGTCTTTCTTCTTTACAAATAAAACAGGAGCACCCCAAGGAGATGTACTGGGACGAATGAAACTGATGTCCAACAACTCCTGTAGTTGGACCTTTAACTCCTGAAGTTCAATAGGATCCATTCGATATGGGGTTTTAGAAATGGGCTTTGTACCAGGTTTTAGATCAATAAAGAATTCAACTTCATGTTCTGGGGGTAGACTGGGAAGTTCTTCAGGAAATACATCAGGAAATTCACTAACAACAGATATATTATTGACGTGTCTTTATTCAAATCTATAACATGGGCTAAGAAAGCTTGACATCAGTTTTTTAATAAACGAATGGCTTTATGGCTTGATATGACAGTGATTGATTTTAGTGGTTTAGTGGCTTGAATTCGCACAATAGGTTGGTTAGGAATATGAAAACTAACAACCTTACGAAAATAATCAATTTTGGCATGATGAGTAGTTAACCAATCAATCCCTAAAATCACGTCAAATGCAAGTATCTTTAAAGAGATAAGGTCAACAGGTAATGTGATGGTGCCAACTTGGATCAAACAAGATTTATAAACAGTGGATGTAATGAAAGTTTCTCCTAACGGAGTCTCCATAGATAAGTCAAAGTCTAATTTCTCTGGAGTCAAGTTTAAACGTTGAGCACAAGCAGGAGAGATAAATGAATGGGTAGCACTGGTATCTAGTAAGGTATAAACTTCACAAGAATTTATGATTAGCTTAGCCATGATCACCTCGTTTGGGTTCCTCGCATTTTGACCAGTCACGACAAACGCTCTTCCAGGAACTGTTGACTTTAACTTTTCTACGACAGCCTTTTGAGTCACCATCCCCACTGGACTTGGTTTCGCTATAGTACAATCTCGAGCAATATGTCCTTCCTTTCCACAATTATAACATACCTTGAACTGTTGTGGGCAATTTGGGCTGATATGTCCCTCTTTTCCACATTTATAGCATACGACCGGTGGTCGTTCTCCTCCACCAAACCAGCTTGATCTTTGGTCTTTGGCGTCTTCACATTGTCGTTGTTGTACCTTCTCTTTTTAAAATCTCCCCCTGACTCGCTTCTTCTATTTTCATGGCCATGATTACTACCAGAGTGGTTGCCGCTTTTGTCCGTATTTTTCTTTCCCCGCTGGTTATCGTTACTCCGATGACTGCTGTCATCGGTATGACCCTGGTTGTGGTCCCTCAGTTGAACGTACTCGTTATCTCACTCTAATAATTGAGCCCTGTTGACAACATTTAAATATAGAGAAAACTTATGAGAAATGAGCTATTGACGTATGTCGGGTTTCAAACCTCTCAGAAACATCTGCGTCATACGTTCCTCATTCTCCACCAAATGAGGTGCAAACCTGGATAACTCCGCGAACTTCGCCTCGTACTGGAACACCGTCATGTTGTTTTGCTCCAGTCTAATAAACTCCACCTCCTTCATATGACGAATACTTTCAGGAAAGTACTTGTCATTGAACAGTTTCTGAAATATCTCCCAAGACATGCCGAAAAGCGGTTGGATGGAGTGCGCTTCACGATTCCCACCATGAATCGCCTCATTACGGAACATAAAAGTGGCGAATGGAACCTTCTGTTCCTCCGTGCATCCCAAGACATCGAATATCTTGGTAATCTGCTTGACCCACGTCTTCGCCTTAATCGGATTCGGCTTTCCCCAGAACTCTGGTGGTCCCAACTCCTTAAATTGCTTGACTGTGACAAACCGTGCATTGCTATCATTTCCACCTGTATTTTGTACATGAGTCTCCCTCGTCTGATTTTGCATGAACTGCAGAAAGCTTCTAAACATCCCATTGTTCATCATCTGATCAGTGGTGTTGTTTACAGGAGGAATATTGCCGGCCTGTTTCATGTTTTCCTCATTGGTGGGTAAAGGTGTCTCCACGATCTCATTTACTCCATTGTTAACATTCTCGGTTGCCATTCTCAAATACTGCCATAAAATAAGGGTTGATTAAAGAATTAACATATCACATAATATCCCTATATTCTGACCAACCAACAAATAAGCTTATGTAGGACACACTAGCGAAGGATTTACTCGTCTCTCCCCTCCTAGTTTTATTCCCCGATCTCCGCCAGAGATCATATCCCTAAGCTCTGATACCAACTGTAACGCCTCCAAAATAGGTATACAACACGCATTCTGAGTCGCCAAATACATGGTACAGAAACAACTACAACTTTATTAATACAATTGTCGTGCAAAATACGACAACACATAAACTGTGAGTTTAAATACAAATATTGTCATTTAGACAATATTCACACCCAAATAAGTTCTCATTACAATTATTGATACACTATTTTACAAAATAGTGACGACTTCAAAAACAACTTTCTAGAACCTCATTCCATACCCCGACTGGTACTCGCTACATTCTTGCCTCTTGAGAAGAAAAATGGAACAAAATGGAAAAGGGTGAGCTCAACTAGCCCAGTAAAGAATATTATAACTAAGATAATATAGAACAAATTATCGTTAGTCTTCAACAGAGAAAAATCTGAGAGAATATAATAGAAAACAAGTTTCAGATCAATATTTGCAGTGGATATAATAATTCATAGAAGAGTTACGTAGAGAATGAAATCTACTATTATCTATGAATTTAAAAGTCCATCATCAATATTTTATCCCTATAACATCAATCAATATACATCTTGAATCAAATATTCATCTTTGCACTACAGGCCAAAGATATTCATCAGTTGGTCATGTTCATCTCAACACATGTTCATCTTTGCACTACGGGCCAAAGATATTCATTAGAAAATCATTCATTTTTGTACTACGGGCCAAAGATATTCAGTAATATAATCATTTAGGACTGAGGATGATGAAAAATATTTTAAAGAAAACGAATCCAGTGAAACAAAAGAACAAATATTAAGGATTCGTACTTTAAATAATCTCAGTTCAAAAATACTTCATAAATAACCATAGTGGAGTAAAATTCAAGAATGATCAAAACATGGATACAATCAAAGCTAGTATCCATAATAGATATCTTGGACAAAAAAATGAAAATATAATTTTTCTATGAATAATGTCGTATTCGTGAATAGTGTCGTATACGTAAATAGTAACCCCGACACTAAAAGACAAGAATTTTACAAGAAAAATCTTACCAATATTTTGACATAATGATATTGAAATAAATAATATCATTTATAAAAAAAAATAACATCCCTTACCTCGAAAAGACAGTACTTCTGACTAGAATACTGGATATAGTGCTGAAGAAACTTGCACCGTATAACAACACTCAAAGTATCAAAATATTTACAAGAATACGCTCGATAATATAGAGAGAGAAATTGTGACGCCCCCAAAATTAGGTATTCATCACCCATCTTGAGTCGCCAGATACATGCTACATAAATTCAAATACAACTTAATTATACAACTGTCGTGTAAAATACGATAAAACATAAACAGAGAGTTTAAACAATAATATCGCCTTCTAGAAAATATCCACTGTTAATGAAGTCCTCATTACATTTATTGTCACACTATTTAACAGAATAGTGAGGACTACTAATGCTATCCTCTGGACTGTCACTCCGTTCCCCGACTCGTCCCAGCTATATTCTCATTTCCTGAAGAGAACAGTGAAAGAAAGGGTGAGCTCAACTAGCCTAGTAAGAAATATTATGACTAAGATAATCCAGAATAAATTATCATTAGTCTCTAACAATGTTAAACTAATAAAATACAATAGACATCAAGTTTAACTACAGCGGAATAAGCAATCCATTAGAAGAGTCAAGTAGGTAATAAAATCTACTATCTTCTATGGTTTAAAAAGATTTTCATCAACTTTATCGCTGAGACTCAGGTTAATAAATAAACCACGTCTTCTAATCATCACTGTACTACGGGCCAAGGATATTTCATTAAATCATCAATGGTCATGACTATACCAAAAAATCTCTAGTCATAATCGTACCAAGTCCATCTCTGCACGTAAGCCAAAGATATACAACTATAAAACCAACAACCAACAATCCATCTTTGCACGTAAGCCAAAGATATACAATTCAATAATCCACCGTCCATCTTTGCACGTAAACCAAGATAACTTTTATTACCATATAAGCATGAGGATGATGACAATGATATAAACATTAATCAACTGAAAACAAGGATAAATATTAAAGACTTTAAATTTATCTAAATATTATCAACCACTCATAATCTAATATTATTAATATCATAACAATATTTTAATCACTTCTTAAACTTATAAACAATTTATTTTAATTGTTTACACTTTACCAAATAGTGCATTTAGTTATTCAAAAATGCTATACTCATAAGATTTCATCACCAATGATCAAATTCCTGATCAAAAATCTTCATATACCTTATATAGTATTTCTAAGCCACAAAATCCTATTTTTCAACTTTATTACTTCACATAACATATTTAACTCATATGTTCATAACTAAACTATTTTCATGAAAAATACCAAATCAGTCCCAAAAATTATTCTTTTCTGGGATTAAGGATAATATAGTCTCATAATGAACATATATTTTTCTCAGAATTTTTAAAATTCATTTACTACTTTTCAAAAATCAATTTCTAATTAATTCCTTAAGAAATTAGCTACCTCAAGGTTAACTCCAGAAATTCCCAAATCTTGGCAGTACCTTACACATGTTAACGTGAGCCTCCAGTTTAAATTTCATGGTCATCGGAGTTATAGAACTCCGGTTATAGCATTTTTTGTCAGAAAAACCTAAATATTGAAATGGTCATATCTTGCTCCTTTTAAGTCAGAATGAGCTCATTTTTGGACAGGAGGTACCTTATACCATATACTTTCATGTCCCAAAAGGCCAGAATTTTTCTCACAAATTAAGTGGCCGAAACAGCCCTTGTAAAAACGTGGGCAGTAGCTTTTTTGGTATTGGCAGCTTTTGACTCTTTTGCTAAAATCAGTCCACACGAAAATCTACAATACCTTTTCCAATGATTCCACTTGGATAAGTTACAAAACTCATAGATCTAACTCTAGAACTTGACCACACTTAAAAATTCGAAATATAACAGGAGATATGGTCAATTGAATTTCGTGTTCCGTTTTCACCAAAATCTGATTTTCAACCTTTTGTGATTTCTAAGAAACTTTCATGTTTTCACATAATAACCAATATAACTTATCATGACAATGACATAATAATTCAATAAAACAAGTTCACGAATTAATTTAACCAGGAACCAATAACGTCCAAATTGTCAACATGATACTTCTTTGTAGAGTAAAATTCAAGAATGCTCAGAAGAATATTTCCATGAAAAGATACTGGATGACGTACAAATATCAAGGATATTCTACTAATTTCATGGAGTATAGAAGTTAAAGCTTTAATCAACCGAGTATAAGAAAATATATGAAACTGCAAATGGATTTTCGTCCGCCATGCGGTAATCCACGTATACAGATCATTTCCATAATTTAATAAGGAATGAATACAAAAGATCATTCACCATGCATGTGGTACTCCACATAGACAGGTTATCCCAACAGAATAACAAATGCGGAATAATAAATAATGGAACCGTGTCGGTGAAATTCACCAAGCATGATATTCCGAATAAATAATAAAAACTAATAATAAAAGAATTTCACCAAGTATTGGTGCTTGCAGATAAACAAAGTTATTCCAACATAATAATAAAGAATGGAATAACAGAAGAAGATCACCAAGTATTGGGTAAACCGCATATACAGGTCATTCCACCAAGTATAGGGTAAACCGCACATATAGGTTATTCCAACAGAACAATAAATAATGGAATAACAGAAGGATTTCACCAACTATAGGGTATGCCGCGTATACAGGTCATGTATAGGGTGCCACTTTTACAGGTTATTCCAACAGAATAATAAAGAATGGAATAACAGAAGTTCTCTTCATGAATAAGAAAGAATAACACCCCTTACCGTAAAAGAAACTGGATATAGAAGTAGTGAAGTAGAAGAATACTCTTCTTCTTTCTCTCTATAATTTCTCTCTCTAGAGTTTCAGTGAATTCGTAAGAAATAATGAAGGAATGAGCTTCTATTTATAGAAGAATGGATTGAATAGTAACTAATTCATGAACGGTCCAGATCGATTTACTTTTAAACGAATGATCCAGATCAATTTACTATTAAAACTTAAAGCAACGGTCCATACTGATTTACTATTCTAACTTTTAAACCAGCGATCCATATTGATTCACTATTATAACTTTTTCACCAACGGTTCATATTGATTCACTATTATAACTTTCCACCAGCGGTCCATAATGATTCACTATTATAACTTCAACCAATGGTCTGAAAAAATAGCACATCTCCTCATGGAATAATATTGTACCCAAATACTCGAATGCACAATACTAGAGTGAATAGTAATCAGGTGAATAGTAACTTGTAAATAGTAACTCATGAATAGTAACTCGTGAATAGTAACTCATGAATAGTAACTCCGACACAAAAAGTACCCTGAATACCCGATTGAACAATATAACCTCCAGACATCAATTACTATCAAAATAAATGTTTAACACAAATAATTTTAACACAATGGAACTATCAATTCATCTTTAATCAACACAAACTTATCCATCATTAATATCATAACTCACAATATTTAACAACCAGGTTGTTCCCAAGAAAGAGGGGGCTTTCCGATAAGGATTTCTCTCTATTGGCGCGCAATTAGATTATCTAACCTCTCCTTGACAGAACTTCTAGACATTGTAAATATTGCAATTTAATAATATGAATAACTTTGTCGTCTCAATTATTGATTTAATAATATATCATATTATGCACATGATACTGTGACAATAATCGATCAATAATATGAAAGATATGATGCATCAATTACTGTAGCAATAATGGAGTATAACTGAGTGACTTATCACGTAAGCATTAATAATCAATACCGTGTGCTACCATGCAACCACGCCAGACATCGTACTTTTACTACTACCGGGTAGTTCAACAGTATTAACGGTAAAACCTCCGCCGTTATTTTCATAAAATATTTTTATCGTTTTCTAACTACGACAATACTTCCGTTGTGGGGTCTACCAATGATTGTGCCATCGTACGGATATTCCCGACAAAAAGAATATTCCCCGACCAAACGAATATAATATGACAACTTGTATACTTTGCAAAATTTATAAATACTACCCACAACTATAACATTATATCAAATCCACACTATAATATAAAAAAATATTTCGAGAAAATTAAATATTTATTCATAAAATCCGGGGTCTCACAGAAATCTTTAGTTTCTGGTGTGATTTTTAATTCTAACCTAAGCACCCTATTTATAGGAAATTGCTTAGAACACCAAAGCAAAAAATTTAATAAAATATTAATATAATTATATAAATTTCCTACGCACACCAATAAAACAGAATTCAACATGTTTACCACTCATGTGGGGCCCACCCAAGTGTAAAAAACGTTTTTGTTTTAAAAAGAATTTAAAACTTTAAAAAAATAATTATTCCGGAACATTGGAACTTCAATAATTCATAATAAATAGCTCTTTTATCAGAAAAATTCAAATCTTATGTCCATTCCATAGGAAATTTAATTCTCTACAACTTTGCAGAAGAAAGTTTTTCCAAATTCTAAACAGAAATTGACCGAAATCCACATACGGACGATTTTGTAAGCTATAATCAAATTTCAGTCAAGAAATGAGGTCCACGGACATGTTTAACATGTTTTTAATATTTTTTGTAACAAAAATACTCTTTCTCCTCATTTATTCATATATCACACATTCATTGTAAAAATATCACCATTATTATATTATTATAATATAATAATATATTTAAATAAATTATTTTATCAGAAAAGATAAAATATCAATTTTTCAACAATTATCACTTTAAAATTTTCTCCATCTATATCCACATAAAATGAATATTTTTCTTATCATATAAATCAATAATTAATTATTCACAAATAATATTACAGAATCACAATCTCGGCAACCAAAAGTTCCCAAAGAAATAGGGGCTTTCCAATAAGGATTTCTTCTTCAAGCGCCTAGCATTAGGTGACCAAACCTCTCCTTAGATGTAACTTTCTAGACATTGCCAATAATGTTATCTAATAATATTATTCAAATAATATGAATTATTGCTCCGATAATGGAAAATATTGTGTAGTGACAATTATTAAAACAATAATAATATAAAATATCAACGAAGCAATTATTGAATCAATAAAATAAAATATTGAACAGTAATTACTGTAACAATTATTGAGTAGTGTCTTCTTCACGTAAGAATCAATAATTGGTTCAATACTGGTAAAGCACCGTGTTTTAACCAATTTAGTATTTAAACAAAGATTAATCTTGAATCAGTTATTTATAAACAACTTATACTTGTCGCTTTCTTCATCCAATCACTTTCCGTTATGGGGCCCACACAAGGCTGCGCCATCGTACAAATATTTTCCGACAGTAAGAATATTCCACTACCAAACGAATATTCCCCGACAACAATGAATATTTTATAACCACTTGCTTATTTTAAGATATTTGCACATTTTACCCATAACTAACCACATTAATCAAATCAACCCTTACTATTTCAAAATAATAAATAGAGGAAATTTAATTTCATTTAATAATAAGTAGGGGTCTTACAAATCCATACCAAGAATTACATCGAATTCTTTCAACCTTATCGGTACCAAATCTACCGATAACTTATTTCCTCTAATATCTACGCAACAATCCCTATGAATATGTTCAATGGGAATTATCTCTTCATTGGCTACCTTAACGTCTAAAGGTATTTCTAACTTTTCAGGGATTAAACCTAATTGCTTAGCAAATCCACTGGCTATAAAAGAACATGTAGCACCTGAGTCAAATAACACATAACCATTTACTTCATTAACTGGAATGATACCTGCTACTACATCCGCTGATGCAACCGCATCTTGGACAGTCATATTAAAAGTACGGGCTGAGGGTCTACCCGCCGATGGTGTTGGTCCAGTAATGGCTAATTTACCACTAACAGAGCCTTTACTACCCTCTGACCCCTTCTTCGGGCAATTTATTGCCATGTGGTCCAACGATCCACAAACAAAACAACCTTGATTTTTCTTAGGGTTAGGACAGTTGGGTGATAAATGTCCCTCCTGCCCACAATTATAACAAACTGATTTTCCCTTCAGACAGACTCCCAAATGAGTCTTTCCGCATGTCTTGCATGCCTCCATCCTACGTTTAGGATCCCGTTGTTTCACCCCAGTATTCCCAGGGTTAAAAATTTTCCTTTTTGGCATACTGCCACTACCACTGTCAACCTCTGCCTTGGTTCCTCCCTCTCCCTTACTCTTATTCTTTCTTTCCTAATGGTATTAGGTCAATGCCTCACTACCACCTTCGGCTATAATTTCCTTTTCCAGAATAGTCCCGTAGGAAGCACTCTGGAACACCAAAATCCTACTGTAGAGCCAGGGTTTCAGGCCCTGCTCAAACCTACGAGCCTTCCTCTCTTCCATGTCCACTTGATGTGGAGAAAATCTTGCCAATTCATTGAATTTGGCTACGTACTGGGGAACCGTCATGTCCCCTTGCTTAAGTTCTAAGAACTTAATCTCCATCTGCCCTTGCATACTAGTAAGAAAGTAGTTCTCGAAGAATACCTTCTTGAATTGTTCCCACATAACCGCCTCCGTTCTAGCCCCACCCTGGTGAGCCTCCCACCAATAGTTGGCTTCCCCCTTCATCGTGTAAGTCACAAAAGGAGTCTTTTGTGCCTCACCTACGTTTGTGATAACAAACGCCTTCTCTATATTTTTCACCCATGTCTGGGCCTCTAATGGGTCCGTTGTTCCTTTGAACTCCGGCGGACCAACACTTTTAAATTCTTTAAATGTAGTCATTATAGCTACCCTAGCTAAGTACTGCGGGTGCTCTACCCCCAGCTTGGTTAAATGATGCCGTTAATAAATTAACGAACTCTTGCATAGGGTTATTTGGACCCCCTTGGTTATCATTATATGACTCAGCCTCCTAATTACGTTGTCATCTTCTTGGCGGCATTATGTTGATTAAATAAATAAAGTTTCATTACTATGTATTTACTTACTTAGTTATCATTCCACACTAACAACTCATATCACAACAAGCACATTTAATAAAAACTTCATTATATTAATATACTTTTCATAGTTCAAAACTATTTACACTTTGCTTTCATAGCCAAAAGCTATTACATTATTATCCCACGATTGAATTCTACAAAAATTGGGATTTACAAAAAGACTACCCTTTAATTATACAAAAGAGGGTTTTACGTCACTACACTTATACAAAAAGATCTACCAATCTACTAACACTGCTTTACGACATTCTCATGTTTCTGATTTGCTAAAATTGAAACAATATCTCGACTAATCGTATGTCGAGTCTGCCCTGACTCAATGGAATAACAAGCAATTTTCAGGTTGAAATCCTCATGAGCACAGTTATGGATGTAAGACATCCGTGCTATCTTTTAGTCTTTTTCAACCAATTTGTTTCGAAGCTTTACGGCCTCTTCCTTATAATCCCTAGCCTTATCCGTCATAAGCACCTTCTCATCGTGCTCTAACTCAAAATCTGCTTCTTCAGACTCCTTCGCCTCATAAAGATCAATAATCTCTTCATTCTGGGTCTGCACCACTGTGCGCAGTTGCACATTCCTATCAAGCACAGCAAGATACAATGATCTCATTGCATCTGGAGGTGTTGACTCCTGAGTAGGTACCACCGTATTAATCGATGTTACCTCCATATTCTCTTCCACATCTATCATCATATCAAGGTATGATGTTATTCCCATAGTTTCCTCGGAGTAATCCTCCTCAGAAATATACTCCTCTGGCTCTGAATCTTCCAGAATCACTAACGGTACATACGCCATCGGCATAGGTACATGCTCTACTCTGTTCACAGACTCTTCGCTCACCACGTGTATGTCTCTATACATCAAGCTATCGTTCGACATCTACAATAACACATAACATGTTGATTAATACATAATACACAATAGTATAAGCACAAATCACATTTAATTTATTTAGGATTAATTTCCATCTTTTAAATATTTCGGTACTGAGTTTACTCAATACCTTATTAACTCATTCGACTCAAATTTACTTCCTTTGGACTTTACCTTCCTTACGAGGTTATTAGCCTAAGGTTCTTCCCCCCTTAAGTTTTATAACCTAATGCTTTGACACCAATCTGTGACGCCCCCAAATCCGGTATCTTCCAACCCGACATATGGTGCTACACGGTACTCATAATCATACATTCATTCCATTAAAACCACAACACAATGAATGTATTAACTATATTATTATTAAAATTATAGTAAAATCATTTCCCAGGTTCATAAATCGATTACATCATTTGTTGTTCATAAGTACAGTACATACAACCATACTAATCTATTACAGGATATTTAACTATCCATCTTAGCCTTTCCTTTATCTCTCTTAGAACTCTCAGTACGTTCGGCCTTAGCTGCAATCATATAATTCAAGCAAGAAGTGAGCATAACTAGCTCAGCAAGTCTAACAAAGGATAATATCAATACCACATTCGAGAATTATATGATTATCTTATATAACTGAACAAATAGTTATGAAGTACTACAAAACATAAATATCACTTCTCAATTCATAACATCAATTCCAAAGTATATAATAGCTTAGGAATTTTAAACCGGTCGAAAGACCATGAACATACTCTTTTTCGTTTTCATACATGAAAAGGACATCATAGCACTAAGGCCGTACATCCAAAATTTTGTACGAGTACTTCTAAGTGATGAGCCTATAGTACTCTATGTTGATCAACATTCATCCGTTAAACGTATTTACATTTAAGATTTGGAAAACTCGCGTGCCCATCGAATAAACGATGAAAAATACTTTTGTTTATTCGTAGACAAACTTACCGTTAAATCCGTACCAAATATTTGGCATAGGATAGCGTTATCATTTCTATATAGAAAGACTTGTACACAAAAATCAATCTAACTCTTAAGAATAGTCTAGCTGAGTTAAAACTGACATTGACCCTTTCTTTAAAACCATTCATACATCTCATAACATGAATCACAGAAAACTTGGCTAACACGAAGGTTAAACAAGCGTTTAAGAAAACTTTCCTTCAAGCATCTTCAAATAAAATATTCAATAGTTCTCAGTCTTTATAGTATCTACATGATATATTCACATAGCACACTGTAATTAGTAACTAAACAATCTCATCACATTATTATTACCAACTTCTTTCTCCTCTATGTCTTAATTGAAATTATTTCATTAATAATGTCAATCCAACTTACTACCCCTTCATCACGGCTTTTTAACGTTCTTACGTTACTAACCGAGACTCGATTATTATTGGTGAAGTATCAACGTTGAATACCATTTACGGTTTACTTATTTACACTTTGCGTTCTTAGTTTAATTCCTATTAAACCATACTTAATTTTCTAACATTATCACTATATAAGTGATTTAAAATTGATCTTTTACATGTATATTAAGTACATATACATTCTATTATTCGTTCCTAATCAATTGGAATAACAAACTAAACTTGGTCAACCAATTCCCACTGTCAGCACTGTGGCGCGGCCATCCTTTGCAAGAGTGGCGCTGCGGCGCCAGTTTGAAGTGGAAAATCCCTCGTCTCGGTGCTGCGGTGCGAGACTCCTATGTATGAGTGGCGCTGTGGCGCCACTCTTAAATGACTACCCTTACTGTACATGGCGCTACGGCGCGGGGTTTAAGCCTACCAGTGGTGCTGCGGCGCCACTCTTTCGTAAGTCATTCCCCTATTCATGGCGCTGCGGCGCGACATTTATAACTTTATCTGGCCCTGCGACGCCAAACCTCAGTCCCAGAAAACTTTTGACAGATAAATTTTCAATGAACTTCCCGGGCTCATAACTTCTTCGTTATAAGTCCGAATTGGCTCGTTTAAAACCCCTTAGCTCATAAATTACATACTCTAAGTGTTCATGTAAGAATTTTATATTTCTGAATCTGTTAACTCGAAATTCACTTTTAAGTTCATTATCGAGCGTTCGTTTATTGTTCATAAGCGTTCAATACTCGTTTTCTTCGTTCTAAGTCAGAATTCAACGATTCTCGAGTCCACAACTCTTTAATACCTTATCTCACGTGTTGACATTGAAAACCAACGTTTCCAAGTCAAACGGCAACTTTTGACTACTAATCCGAGATTTCTACGTTTTCGACGTTTAACGTCTAATTCTTTAAAATTCACCATAACTTCGTTACTCGTGTTTATATGCCAAATCAAATGGAACAACTCCATTGATTCCTCATCTACATCCTAACCAAGCAAGATGCACATACTCTATTAATGATGGTTTTCAATTTGTCCATCAACAACCAAGTTAACGTTCAATGATTTCTACGGTTTAAATTTACGTAAACCCTTACAATTTCTACTTAAACATGATTTATCAATGTTTTAATCGTTAAAAGCCATCCTTATCTCTCCCTAAGAGACATGCTTCACCAATCTACGATTCTCTACGGAAAAGAAATCGAAAAGATTGAAAACTAACATTTACAAAATTTTACCTTCTCGTTCTTCACGTTCTTGATACAACTCCTTATGTTTTGCTTAAAAGTAGGATGATTACTTATTTCTAACTCTTTCTCTCTCTCAATATAAGTTGGCTAATATTTGTAAAACCTCAAATGAACTAGCCAAGCTTGTATTTATAGGAAAATCAAATGGAGGGCATAATGATCATCCTCCCCCAACCTCCTTACTATTCATGTCTTAGCCACCAAGTAATCACTTTACTTGGTGGCCAAGTGGTCGGCCCACAAGGTCCATGGGTCATCCCCATAGGTTGCCCCATGGGTTTTACCCATCCGGTGGCCCATTGGTTCGATCCGCGGTTCAGTTTCTTGGATCGTGCTTAATTAAACTTAACATCAGGCCTTAACTTGGGCTTGATTACACAATTCATTGGGCTTGATATAATCCGAGTCCAATTGGATTATACCAAGTCCTTAAACTCTAAGTCCATTAAGAACCAATCGTATTCTACACGTATAACTCACATTCTATTCGTATAGTATTCGTACGATATTCGTATTGTACATCGTACTAAATCTCTGTACTATACTCGTATACCAATTTGTATCATACTTGTATATCGTACGCATAATAATCTTAATCATTATACGCATTTCATTTCCTTCTCAGAAATCACTTTTCCTAACCCTTAGGTTTTAAGTCCGTAGGCGAAAACTTTGTTTGCCATAACTGAAATATTATTGGTTATTCCATCTCATCTTCGTATTGTATCATTACGCGTTTCTCAAAATTTCAAACTTAATTCCCGAGCAGAAACGGATGAATATTGTTTTTACGTAATTTCTTGGAAAACTTTTATTTTTGTCTTGGAAATTCAAAATAATTAATTCTAGCACATAGCCAGAATCCTAACCACATCCACACATTATAGGTCCTAAAACGACCTTCACATAGCTTACTCACATAATTAATCAATTAAATTCATTTAATTCACATAATCAAATAAAAATTCTAATTTTCTCGGGCCGTTACATCTGCCACTACCATCATCCTCCACCACCACTCAAATTCACAAATCCACATTTACAATAGAAGAGGTGTGGCAAAACTAAGGATTTAGCCACTATAGTCGACAAGTTTTACTTATTTCACAACTGAACTTTTAATTTTTTGAATTACCCCATTAAACTAATTAAAATTTTACAATTGGGTCAGTCTGTTAACTCAAGCTCAGTTATGTTAAATTGAATATGAGTTTTTTCCTATGTGGCTTTTTAACAGAAAAGGAAAAATGACTCAGCTTTGATGGCCCAATCCAAGGTGGATTACGCGACAAAAGAAAACTAGTGTTAAACAAACCAAACGAAGCAATACCTGAGTCGAAGTTTAGAGAGAGAGCGAGCGAGACGATTGCTACAAACTAGGGTTCCAATATAGTCGAAGTTCACAGAAAGAGAGAGCGACGAAGACGAAAGTGCGATTTGATTTGCTAGGGTTTTTTATGCAAATATCTGTCGAAGTCGATGGTATGTATGGGTTTGTGTTTAAATTTTTTTTCATTTGTTGAGATTCTTCTATAAATATCTGAGTTAGACTTTTGTTTCCACTAATTATTGTTCGATTTGTGTTTAAATGTAACACCCTTAGAATAACTCCTGCAAATATCCAAACTAGTTTTTTTTTCCACTGATTGGTTTTCGATTTGGGTTTATATGTCGATTTGGGTTTAAATGTAACACCCTTATGTGTTTTTCTGGACTCTTCATGGTATATGCTTAGAATAACTTCTGTAAATATCCAAATTAGTTTATTTCTTCCACTGATTGTTCTTTGATTTGGGTTTATATGTTAATTTGGGTTTAAGGTATGTATGATTTGATACATGATTGTTCGTTGATTTGGGTTTAAATGTAATACCCTTATTTGTTCTAGTATTTACGATTTAGGTTTATATGTCGATTTCTTCCACTGATTGTTCAATTTAACAATGCTTATTATCTAATGTTGTGTCCTATACCTATTGTAGCATGGGTTTGTTTTCTATGGAGTTTAATCATGGTGGTAGGTTCATTGAAGGACCAATATAGCACTATGGGGGAGGTTTTGTAGAATTGTTTCATGATGTTGATGGTGACTGGTTGAATGTTGACAAAATATACAACTTACCTAAGAAGTATGATGACAAAAAGAATATTGCAGTGTATTTCAAAGTTGGTCGTATGGATATTCGTTATGGTTTAGAGTTGATACATGATAATCATAGTATTAAGTTACTAGTTAAGGAGGGTGAACAGTCTGGTCTAGTTGATCTATATTGTGACCACTTTACTGATGAAGTCTTACATTTGAGATAGAAGTTGATCAGGTAGGTGAGAGGGAAGTTGAATAGGAACTTGAGAAGGAAGTTAATGTTGTTGATGTGCAAGTTGATGCACCAAAGGGAGATGATGATGAATCTATAGATGAAGAAACAGATGTTGACTGCAGTGAAGAAAGTGATGATGATGGGAATGAGGAGTTGATCAATGCTAGGCTGCATAAGGAAGAGATTAAAAAATCGAAGATTAAAGAGTTGGAAGTTGTTTGTGAAGTTCAATTGGAAGATGAAGTTCAATTGGATGATGAAGTTGAAGTGGAGTGTGGTGAAGTACCTGAAGGCCAAGTACCTGAACTTATAGGGACTCAAGCTTCTAGCTCATTACTTGCTAACAAGGCATCAGATAATCATGAGAACTGAGAACACGTGCAAGAAGAAGAAAAGGGCAAACAGGGAAAGTATGAAGCAAAAAATTATTGATGAAGATTATGTTGAACCTACTTTTTCATCTGATGACGAGGTCGTCACTAAATTTGGTACAAGGGGCATGAAGCCATGGGAGGAAATATATGAAGATTCTGACTTTGAAGTTCCTGCAACTCCTCCCTCAAGTAGTGATAGTGAGTGGGAAGGTGAAGAGTCAAGGATTAAACTAAACAGAGTTGTTCATGTGTATAATCCAAATACTGCAATTAAAGACATTGACTTTGAGTTATACATAACTTTCACTGGGGTTGACCAACTAAGGGAAGCAATACAAAATTATGCAATTGGGAAGGGGAAAGGAGTTTGGTTTAAAGATAATGAAGCTACATGAGTTAAAGCTAAGTGTGCAGCATGATGTCCATGGAAGCTTTGGGCAAGCTATGTTCCTAGGGAAAAATTGTTTCAAATTAAGGCTTACCCTACTAAGTTCCACAGTTGTATTAGGGCCAACAAGATAAAGATTATTAGATATAGGTGGTTGGTAGATAAGTTTGGAGGGACAATTAGAACAAAGCCAATGATCAAGTTGAGGGAATTGCAAGAGGCAATAAAGCAAAGGTATGTATTGAAATGTTCTATTACACAGTGTTTGCAAGTTAAAAAATTGGCCTTATCTGAGATAGAAAAAACTCTGGCGGAGCATTATGAAGGTGTTTGGGACTATGGACAAGAGATCCTTAATACCAATCCAGGTAGCACTGTACAAATTAAGACTGATCAGGGCACTCCAAAAAGGTTTCAAAGGATGTATATTTGTTTTGATGCTTTGAAGAAGAACTGGTTGGAGGGCTGCAGGCCTATTATTGGGCTTGATGGTTGTTTTCTAAAGACATATTGTAGAGGGGAGCTGTTAACTGCAATAGGTAGAGATGCTAACAACCAGATGTTCCCAATAGCTTGGGCTGTGGTGGAAAGTGAAAATAAAGATAGTTAGAGCTAATTTTTAAATTTGTTATGCAATGATGTTGTATTAGAACAAGGCAGAGGATGGACATTAATTATTGATCAACAAAAGGTGCATTTTAATTTTATTTTTATTACATCATAACAATTATTTGGATTACACATTTATGTCATTATACTAACAAAAATTATTTGCATATTTGTATAGGGTTTGGTGCCTGCTATTCAGGAATTACTACCCCAAGCAGAGCATAGATGTTGTGCAAGACACATATATGCAAATTGGAGAAAAAAATTCCTTGGGGTAGCTTTGAAGGTGATGTTCTGGAAGGCATCAAAGGCCAACGATCCTGCTGATTTTTGAAAGGCAATGAAGGACATCAGGAAGAAGTCAAAGGATGCACACACTGCCTTGATAGGTATCCCTCCTAAACTTTGGAGTAAGGCTTACTTTGATACCACCACCAAATGTGATGTAGTGACAAACAATATGTCAGAGTGTTTTAACAGTTGGATCCTAGAGGCTAGGTATAAACCAATCTTAACAATGTTTGAAGACATAAAAACTCAGGTAATAGAGAGAATCCATATCAAGAGAGATCAGATGCTAAAAAGAGATGGAAAATTATGTCTTAGGATACTAACTAAGTGAATAAGTCTATTGAATTGACAAGGTACTGTAATCACCACTTGGATGAGGGGCATATGTATGAGGTGAGTGACAAGTATGGTAAATATGTGGTAGACATAGTGAAATAAACATGCTCTTGTGGGGTGTGACAATTATCTAGAATACCTTGCCATCATGTTGTTATTGGGATACTTCATCAAGAGAAGCCTGTTGAGGATTTTGTGGACCCTTCTTATTACATTAAAACCTATCTCAAGTCATATAACCACCTATTAAAGCCCATGAGTGGTAGCAATGGTTGGCTTACCACTGACTTACCAATCTTGTTGCCTCCATTGACTAAAAGATTGGCTGGAAGGCCAAAGAGATGTAGAAGGAAAGATCCAAATGAAGAACCAAAGTAGACTGGTAAAGTTTCAAGGAAAGGGACTCCAATAATGTGTTCCAAATGCAAGCAATATGGACATAATAAAGCAGGTTGTAGGAACACACCTGTCTAAGCACAACATGGTCCAGAAGCACAACATACTACCAAAAGGTCAAAGCTCAGTGTGAGTTATTTAATTTTTAAATTTGTATCATTTTTATGTTTCCTTCAATTATGAAATATACATACTAACATATATTCAAATAATAGGTGAAAAGAAAACAAGGTGGTACAGCTGAAAATGGGACTGGCACTGAGGAGAGGACTAAAACTGTGAGGCAGAGATAAACCCATGGTGGTGGAACACAGTTTGCAAGTAGCACTGCAGATAGGGAACAGTGAAGGCACTGCAGTTGAGATCTGTTTTAGTTTAGTATGTTTTTGGGGTTGTGTTTAAAATTGTTTTGTCATGGTTGTAACCTTTTGATTAATACTGCAGTTTTAGTATATTTTTAGAGATGATTTAGAATACTTTTGTTATAGTTGTAACATTGGATATTTAAGAATACTTTGGAATTTTGGATATTTAGAAATGTAATATTACATTTGATGCCTTGTAATGTATTATGTTTGATTGGTTTGATATGCAATGATATAGGGCAATTTTGGTTTGGTATGTAATGGTATTGGCAGTTTATATGTACTTGTTTGGTTTGGTATGCAATGATACAGGGCAATTTTATATGCAATGGTCTGGTTTGGTATGCAAATTTTTACAAATTGTGGTTGGATGCAGTTTGGAACAAGGCATTTTTTTAAACTGCATGTGCAGGGCAAGGTAAGGCATCATGCATTCACAATACATTGCATTATCTGCATTAACAGGGCATTTGGATGCAGTTTGAAATATATATTGGACCATGGCTTTTTTTTGGAACTGCATGTACTGTTTGGATGCCATATTACATGTGCAGTTGAGTTTGAATTCTAGCCATTTGGGTTGCTCATCATTAACTACCCTATAAGTTTGTCCAAATATTTGATCACCCTCTTCTTCCTCTTTTACTTTGAAATGGAGTTTGGAACAGGGCTTCCAATGAACATGGCATGCATGCAATGACTAAACTGGATGCAAATTGTTCTCTACTCCCTTGCTCCTCATGCACCTTATCCCTCTGTTCCACATTTCCCTACCTCCGCTATTGAGCATTTTCCTGTTGTTCTTCCTTATTGCATTCAATAGGTAAGCTATATCAACCGAGCAATACATTTCACAATACACAATACATTGCATTAACAGGGTATACATTTCACAATACACAATACACAAGATATACAAGGCATGCATTCTTTCCATTTTCATTTACTCAACATATATTACAAAACTTGAGATATAATGCATTAAATTTCATCAAAGTACACAATACATTACAACAACTTCATGGTACATGGCTTAGAATGCTTACAAAGTCATATAATGAAAACATAACTTCATTATATAACTTTGAATGCTTAAAATTCCATGAATACATAACTTAGTACAACACAAGTCACCATCCATGACAATATCACATGCAGTTGTAATTTCTTATTTGCCTCTTCTAGTCTAACAGTTTCCAACTCCAATTTTAAGGCCTCCCTTTTCAAATTATTCAACTTATTTTTTCAGCTTTCTTGTTTTGTTCCTCAGAAAATCGAGTCCATCTTCATTCATTGAAACAGAACCCATTTCAATGCAACAACTATCATGAACTTCATTTTGGGAACTTATGTCCAACCATTGAAAAAATCCACAATATTTATTAACATCCTATAAAAGAGAAAAACTTCCAACCAACTTAAATCCAAGATACATTACAATAATATACAAATTTATACCTAAAATGTACTTACTGGGTAAAAACGACATCCATAGAACCTTCGTCCCTTCGATTTGTTCTTTATGGAGACACAAATGGATGCAGATACACCACATAAACATTCTACCCTCTTTTTAATAACCGGCGATGATCTACTATATATATGAAGATGCCATTAACAACCTTTTAGGTGTTCAAATGGTTTGAGAAGATGAAAACCCCTAATTTTCTTATTTGATTTTGGCCGAATCAATATCCCTATTTGAAATAGGTTGAGTTGGAACCCTAGTTTGCAATATTAAACGAATGAAAAAATCAGTGAGGCGAAGAAGAGTATAACCAGAAAATAATACATACCTTATAAATAAAACCTTCTTCCCTTTGATTTTTTATTCTTGTGGAGACTTAAACTGATGCAGAAAAATTGTTGAAATTTTCCACCCTTTTTGCAGCAATCGATGACGATCGACTAAGACAAGATGCCATTAACATTCCCCTGAGTGTTCGAATGCTTTGAAGAGATGAAATATAGTAATAACCCTAACTTTTTCATGCTGATTTTGGACGAATTGATCTCCAAGTTGGGTGTGTTCAACTACAATCCTTGTTTGCAAAAACCCAAATGCGTGAGTTTATAATGAAGGAGAAGTTGAGTTGTTTTGCCTGGTTCAAAGCAGTCATTTTTTCTTTTCTTTTAAAAAGTCACGTAGACAAAAATTCACGTTCAATTTAACAAAACTGAGCTTGAATTAACAGACTGGCCCAATTGTAAAATTTTAACTAGTTTAATGGGTTAATTCAAAAAAATAAAAGTTCAGTTGTGAAATAGGTAAAACTTGCCGACTATAATGACTAAATCCTTAGTTTTACCGAAGAGGTGTTTGGGAAAAGAAAAACCACCAACGCAGCCACCCAGCACCATGCAACACCTCGAGCCACCACAATCGTATTACATATGCAATTAACACCGCCAACCAAATTTACAGATCTTCATATATATATATATATATATATATATATATATATATATATATATATATATATATATATGAGAAAGGATCAAGAGTAGAATTCTTAAATAGCGTAATGCCTTAAATAATAGAATTTTATCAAAACGACGTAGTTTTGATAAGACGCGGCATTTTTTTTAGAAATACGCGGTGGCATGGTATTTACAAAAATGCCAATGTGTCTTATCAAAACTACGTTGTTTTGATAAAGTTCTATTATTTAAGAGAGTTCTACTACTTAAGAGGTCTACTCTTGATCTACTCATATATATATATATATATATATATATATATATATATATATATTGAGCCCTTCCATATGTAGGTTCTTCTGTGAGTCTTTATCTGCAACACCCCTTTTTGTACCGTTGATAAACTTATTGGAAGGCTGAGATGAAACATAAATATACCAAGCCGGCACAACTTGTACCGGCTTTTATTTTAATATGAGGACCCCACCATAGTCAACATGTTGTCAGTTTATTGAAATAAAATGAATTTTTAATATTAAATAATGCCCGACCGGCACAGCTTGTACCGGCTGTGCCTTTTTTATAAAATACTCACAGCCGCTACAAGCTCTTCCGGCTTGTCCTTGCTATTTTGTTTATTTTATATGTTTGTTGCTATTTTGTTTATTTTATTGTTTGTTGCTATTTTGTTTATTTTATTGTTTATAATTCTTTATATAAAAATAGCAAATATTTATAACCTATTATATATCCTATTATAAAATAACAAATATATGATATAAAATAACAAATATATGTTACTGTCATATAAAATAGGATATAATTTTTAGATGAGCAAATATATGCTATTTTATATAAAGAATTATAAAATATCCTATTTTATATCCTATTATAAAATAACAAATATTTTTATAATTCTTTATTTGCTATTTTTATAAAATATTTTATATTATTTATTTGTTATTTTATAATAGGATATAAAATAGGTTATAAAATATTTGCTATTTTTATATAAAGATAGCAACAAACAATAAAATAAACAAAATAGCAACAAACAATAAAATAAACAAAATAGCAACAAACAAAATAGCAACAAACATATAAAATAAACAAAATAGCAAGGACAAGCCGGAAGAGCTTGTCCCGGTTGTATTTTTTTTTTTTTTTTTTTTTTACAGCCGTTAGAGCTTGTAGCGGCTGAGAGTATTTTATAAAAAAGCACACAAATTTACATAAAGTCAGGTTTCGATCGGGCATTATTTAATATTAAAAATTCATTTTATATCAATAAACTGACAAAATGTTGACTATGGTGGGGTCCTCATATTAAAATAAAAGCCAGATAAGTTGTGCTTGGCCAGTATATATTATGTTTCATCTCACCTTTCCAATAAGTTTATCAACTAGACAAAAAGGGAGTGTTGATAAAGACTACAAAGAACCTATTACATATGGAAGGGCTATATATATATATATATATATATATATATATATATATATATATATATATATAAAACAGGGGAATAAAGTCAAGAAATGAGAGAAGACAAAGGAAGAAAGAAGAGAAGACGGGAAAAGAAAGAAGAAACGAACTTATTTAAGTTTCTTTTAAAACAATAATTCTAGGGGGACATTTTTTTGCTGACATTCTAGCGACAATTTTTATTTTTATTTTTTTTTTGTAGTACCTCTCAAAATATATATAATTTTTATTTAAACTGAATTTTTTGTAAAAAACAGTATTTTAAGTATAATTTAGATACATACAAGAAACAGGGTCTATACAGTCTGTATAACCATGTTTCTTGTATGTATCTAAATTACACCTAAAATCCTCTTTTTTATAAAAATTTCAAGAAAAAATAAATATGTTTTGAAGACCTCACGCTACTACATGCAGTACACCACATCATTACTTCTTGCAAAAACTATGCTTTGGAAACAAGAAAACAGTAATACTAAAAATAGAAACAGATTCCCTTGTACCAATTGACAATAGTGGCTGAGGTGCTTTAGGAGAATAAGAAACTAAAATAAAACACATTCTTCCGGAACATGAATGACCTTCAGCTACAGGAAACAAGGGAATTGCTAATAATAATAATAATAATAATAATAATAATAATAATAATAATATCAATAGCTAAAAGTATCTTGATAACCTAAACGTGTAAAACAAAATAAAAATGTGACCATTTGTGCTAAAAGGAACATAACCCCACTATAAATACAAGGATTAATAAGAAATGACAATGAATACAATTTTTTGTACTTGATCACAGTCTAGAATTATCTCCGGTCCATTGATTTGTAAAATATACAATGTGCCATGAAACAATCTTCTCACTGCTTGAATTTTGCTTGAATTTTCTTCAGGAAATATATATGATATATGCTATAAAAATATTTGTTTCGTATCACCTGTGTATACAGTTTGTCACAAGCAACCCAAAAATCAAAAATATGGTCCTTAATTAATAATAGGTTTTTCTAAATCTACCGTCATATTTGGTCCTCTTTCTCCTGATCCAGAATACTCGATGGGTATTGGAAGGTTTAGTTCCGAACAAACAAACTTAATAATATTTGCAGTCACAGCCCCAAAAGAAATCTTGTTTACTGTAACAGCAATAGCAAATCTGTTCTTTATGTCGCAAAAGCCAGTTGATCCACCCATTCCTGGGTGCCCAAAACCGACGAGGGAGCCATCCTTTGACTTAACTCTCTTAAATCCAAGCCCAAAGTCTCCATTCGGGGATATTAGATTCTCATATTGTCCAGAACCCAAGAACGCGTCATGAATTCCTGGATCACTAAAAATCTTGGCATTATTTTGACGACCCTCAAGCTCAGCCCTGGCAGTTGTAATATTATTGCTACTGCTGCAACTATTGTCGTTAGGAAGCCTGGAGTAGGTGTTTCGATCGTGCCTACTATCAATGGAATTACCGTAATTTGCCAATTGTTCAGAACTATCAGATATGCTCAAGGCTCCATTTAATTCCCTAGTATTGGGACCTTTACGCTTCTTATAGGTTTTCTTGAGATTGAATTTGGGAATATGGGGATGGCTGCCAAGTGGTGGCTTGGAAGAAGTGGAGTGTGGTGGTGGGATCACACCATGATCAGCCAGGGCAGCATAATAACGAGCAAGTGCGCGGGCAGAGCAATGTCCATTAGCCGCAGGTAATATGGCACGACGAACATTCAGTGCATTGAATAAGGCTGGAAGGGTAGTAAGGAGCTGGAGAATATTGTCAGGCTGGAAGGTGGATGGAAGGTCACTCCGGCTGCTAATTGCTGAGAACTTGCTGAGATCATCATTATCTAGTGCAAGTGTGGCAAGTCGAGATTCCAAACCTGCAGGAGATCATTAAACGTTACAAACTTACGAAATCAACCGGTAAAAGTAGATAAAAATTGTACTTGCATTTGCCTCACAGAAAGACATAAAATCTATAATTGCCCGAGCTTAATAATTGGTGCCTGCAAGGGATATACTCCCTCCATCCCATTTTGGATGTCTTGGTATTGGCAGAATTTAGGATGTGTCCATTGACATTGACATATTTATATATAACAATTTTAACTTTTTTTGTTTGATATTGCAGTTTAGACGCATAAGAATAGTTTTTGCAGATATACTGGAAACTATTGCTTCTAAATATATTTTTTGAATTTCTTAATAGCCCTACATAAACATGGTTTTGAGCATTTAGTCATGACAAATAAAGTAGAAGTGTAGAACAGGACTGCTAAATATTACTACCTCCATTCAGAAAAGATAATGCATCCCATCTGTTGTTGACTTCTATACGAATATCAAGGTTTCCATTCAAAACACTTTTATCCTAATGACATCAATTGCTACCCAATTAAAATTCACACTCCAACCGTTCCAAAATTAGTGATTACATTTGTACAACGACTTTTAAGGACAATTTTAATTTTTCAAACTTATCCCTAATAATGGCTAGAAATGTAGTAGTGGGTGGCATGATAGTACTATATCGAGTAATAAAAGTAAGACAAGTTAGGAACTTCATGTCACTTTATAGTCTAAAAATATAATTATATCTCTAAATTTGGAATGAACCAAAATGAAAAATGTCTCCAATTTTGGAACAGAGTAAATAACAAATAAAAGCTTATTGTTGTTCTCATCATATATGGGCTAACTAAACATGTTTGTTTTATTACATTTGTACCCTCTTGGAATTAGTGTATACTCCCTATAGGGGTGCACAAAAGGCCCGCGAACTGCGACCTGGCCTTGGTTCGGCCTGAGACCGGCCTTGTCAAAGTCTGGCTTGGTCACGGCCTGGACCGGTCAGGCACGGCCAGAAAGCTAAAAAAAGGTTGTTGTTTGAAAGAAAAAATCCGGTCTGGACTGGCTTAAAGCCCAACCTGGACCGGCCAGTGGCCTTAGTTCTGCTTGGCCTAGCCTGATCTAGAGCCTTAGGCCTGGCCTATTCACACTAGGTCTATTTTTATTTTAATATCTTAGAAGCCCAGCCAAACATGTCATGATATTAAAAATATATTCAAATTGGACCAACACATAACTTGTGTTAAATTGAGGAGTCCCTTATAAAAGGAAAGCTTCCTTTTAAGACTTTTGTCTTCTAAACAATGTGGGACTTCGATCTAGTTATTATGTGCAATCCTAATAACAACCCACAACTAACCTTTGCTAACACATACATCCAAAAGAATTTTGTTATATCAGAATCCTAATATCCTCTGATGGAACATAAAACTAAAGAAATCCTTCTCGACACAGTAAACCCACATCAAAGTTGTCCTTGTATTATTCAATATGAGTTGAACCTTGGAAATTTCAACAAAAACCAATCGCACAACACACAATTAGTAAAATCCAATTCTTTGTCCAAAGAATCTCCGGCAATCGGCCAAATTACCTCAACCAGCAACCAATCTTCCCTCAGAAAATCAAAAGCTCCACCACCCTGTTTCACAATTTATCTCAAATGTCAGATTCTCCGACTCCCAATTCTATTTTTTCCCGGAAAATTCAAATTCTTCAAGACCAATTCCTAATTATCTCTAGTAAAACAAAAATCTCGAACAAAAACCTCAAAATTTTCCGGGAAAAATTAAATGTTCCAATACCCAGATCACATATCGACAAAACCAAATGACCCAGCAAGAAACTAAAAATTTGTATAAAATGGTGGTGATGGTGATTTGATCGAGACCAAGACTAGACCACGATCAGGAAAAGATGAGAAATATCAGAAGGTATTGGATTGGAATGCCAGGGTATTGCTAGAATGTCAGTATGATCTACAATGGATACTTACAGAGGATGTTCTTTTTCGGGGCGGACAGCGACCTTTACAGGAGGTTGAGGCTGTTGTGATGAATGGGTAGCCCATCCTTCACATAGTTAGTAGATCAGAAACCTTTCTCTTGCAATAAAATAGTTAGCAACCTGTCCCCTTAACATCCAATCTGCAAGCAAGCTGGTTTGAATTTTTTTCACACATTTACAAGTTTAAGAGTTGTAATAGGAGTCCCACATTGGATTTAAAGGGTTCTAACTCCAACTTCATTGAGTATTTGTCATATTTGTTTATCTATTTGCATTTTTAAAGTCCAACATTGTCTAACATTGTTAACTTGTCTTACATTTTTTTTATAAATAGTGTCAAGGCTAAATTTTTGAAGTAAACTAGTAAAGTATTGAAGTAAACTAGTAAAGTATGGAAAGGCTTAGACCGGCCTGGACCTGACATGCAAGCTTCTTCAGACTAAGCTTTTAGCTCAATTATCTGGCCCGGCCTGGTCAATAGTCAAAGCCTGGCAGGCCTAAACCAGCAGTCTGTTTGTGCATGTCTAACTCCCTACTTTCTAGAATTAGAGAAAATTTTGATTTTTTTAATGAATTATAAATCTTAAAATTCAATATCAGGAACTATAACTATTGTAAACTTATTAAAAAGTAGTACTCCCTCTCTTTCAAAATATAAGATCACTTACATTTATAAAATATAAATATAAAGGCAAGTGAACTATTATTTTTACGAAGAAAAAATGAACCATCATTTTTGTTGCTTTCAAATCTCAAGTGCACTAATATTAATTTAGAATTTCAGAATTTCGCAATTGAGTTTGTTGTCAAATAAAGTAGCTTGTAAGGCTGAAATGGAATTTCCACTAGCATCTCCCAATCTTCTACGGTGAGTTATAGATTAGAATCCATGGGTTTATCACAAACCTAACCCATGAAATCCCAATATTGGTAAATCTAGAACATACATTCTTTAAGAAAGATTACCATCTTGGATTGAGTCACCTTGGTCCCCAAATACTTTAACGTATTCAAGGCATGTGTTTTAAGTTTAGTGTGGAGAAAGGAATTCAACTCCTCACCATTGCATTACTCACTAGAGCTAAGCCCCCGCCTGTTCGAGGCCTTTACGATTGATGTTTATCCCCAAACCAAAATATTGGGAGACTTTTTTTTAACACCCGTAGAGCAGAGACAAAAGTCGACCTTAGTGATCCGACGGTTAAAACGTTAACATGCACCACCAACAGAATACAACAATTATTAGAATGGTTATAGAAGATAGAGTTATCAAACCCACTCCTCCAGTTATCCAAACTCCATACCAACCTCAACGAATTTATGTTCCTACATAAGTAGAAAGTTGAGATAGTTTGGGAAGTCATTGCCTATGCAATTATAGTGTGATAATCAGGCAGCCCTGCATATATAGCTTTAAAGCCAATGATTTTACTATATTGAGGTGGATTATCACCTTCTTTGTGAGAAATCGAACATAAAAAGCTCATAATTACTACTTATTTTAAACTGTTGAACATTTGATGACAGATTTTTCATAAAAGCACTTATGATGGGGGGTTGGATTGACAACAGCTATAACAAGCTGGGCAAGATCAATATATATGCTTCAACTTGAGGGGGAGTGTTCTACAGATTTGATATGCATGAGACAGACTACTACTAGTTCACTATTAGTAAGGCTTCACAAATTCTTTTCCACCTCTTCTCGAGGTTATATTACATATTTACATGTACAAAGAGTTGTAGAACTCCTTGTTAAAGAAGAAATCAAAGGAGGAAGCACTTAAAAATCAAACATATTAACAATTTAAGAAACTTATATTTATTTATTTACTTCGTTTGATTCTAGGATTGGTAATGATGCAAAGCCTTCAAAAGATTTGTTTCACGTATAAATTATCTTTCCACAAAAATAAACATATTATTTCATTAACACGAGCAGTGTTCTAAAAATCTCCGCCTAGGTGTTAGGCCCCCCTTGGCACCCCGCCTAGGTGCTAGGCCCCCGACACCTCACCTAAGCCCAAGGCGGCAAAAAAATCCTTCTAAAAAATTAGGCGGGACCTAGGCGGAGAGTTTTTTTATTTTATTTTAATAACTACTCAAACCAGATCTTAATATATTTATTTTTCTAATGATTTACCATATTCATAATACAGATTATAACATATCAAATCACAACAAGAAGTGAATCATATCAAATCAAAATGGATAATTTTATTATAGTTGTAATTTTTTGAACTTGTACCAACTTTAAATTATATAAATGATGATACATTTGTAATATTTAATTTAATTCAATATAATTCTTAAATTTATGTTTAGTTTCTTAAGTTTTAATATTGAATTAAATTCTTGAAATTTTAAATTTTATTATTTAACAGTAATTTTGTTTATGAATAAAATTAATACGTTAAAAATATGTTTGAACTTTGAACAATTGCATGTTTGTGTTTGAACTTTGACATTAACAATATGAATGTGTTTGAACTTTAACCAAATGTCTTTATTATCTTTATCATAAGTTGTTTTGCTTTATATTATTGTTTTGTTTGGATAAATGTAAGATAAAATATTAAAATTGGCTTAAAATAAAAAATCCCGCCCAGGCCCCGCCTATGCCCCCTAGGCACTAGGCCCCCTCCGGCCGCCCGCCTCCCGCCTAGCGCCTTTTAGAACATTGAACACGAGTACACCACTAGTTTCAAAAGTATTTGATTACTGAGTTTTACATATCAATCCTACGTGCTAAGTAAGTAGGGGAGTCAATTATTGTGTGAACAATAAGCCAAGACTTCCGCCTATGCTAGAGATCTATTATGCGAGGACACAATCTTTCATAAGTCTGCTACTTAACACTGTAAAATCATTTGGTTAAAAGTAGCTTAAAATACATTGGTCATAGAACTAATTTGGTTAATCACAAAAGTTATTAATTATCAGGTACTATTGCTAAAGCATATATGGAAAGGAGCAAGAGCTATTCTGAGCAAAAACGTCTGCAAAGCATCCACACTTAAGATGAGAGAAATCATAGTAATAGAGCATAATTTTCATCGTGCCTGGTGGAATTCCAACATATAGCTCGCCTTCAATGTTGAGAGGGTGAACAAAAGCTTCTTCCAGAATCTCCTGAAACTTCTTTCCAGAGGCATGCTGGACAATCAGATCACATCATTAAATAAGTAGGAAGTTAACACTGATATGACCAATGTCAAACATCATTGTGAAAGAATCTTTATTTCCTAAAGTCATCCATGAAAAAATGGACACGTAACTATTCCCATAAAAAAAAAAATTTATTAAATCTTATCAGATAGTCGATAGATGTGGCACAAAGTGGACAAATTGTGAACAAATTATTAAATCATAGAAAAATGATGAGAAATTTGAAGTTTGAACTTTGAATATATAAATGATGGCGAATTAGTGATTTTTCATATTCCCTCCGACTCTTTGAAGTCAAATTATGATATTTTCAAATTCAAAATTGATATGAATTATTTTCATTTTAGATAGTACAATTATGAAAATTATAAACTACAGTAAAACTACTACAAAGTACACAATTGCCTGTATTTTTGAGTTGCATCCTGATCATTAGAACTTTCTCTTATGGTTAAATCACTACCATTCATGCTGGTTCTTATACCGGAACCCTCAATCTTACCACAACTAGAACTATAAATGTAATTGTTACTGTAATTGTCACTATCACTTACAATGTCAGTCTCAATAAAGATTCGAAGATAATTGTCAAATTAAGATAATTTCAAATTCAAAATTGATATGAATTCTTTTCATTTTAGATAATACAATTATGAAAATTATAAACTACGTCAAAAGTACTACTAAGTACAAGATTTATGTGTTACCTTATAAATATTAAGGGGAGATGTGAGATTTTGCTCAAGCCTCGAGTGTTCATTTAATTTTACCCTTTATTTTAAAGTAAAATTTTCCAGGATTGTGTAAAAGCAATGGAGAATTTTTATCTGTTAACCTTGCTGCATTCAATTCTTACATAACAATAACAAAACGCCAGGGAAAAGTGCATGATTGACAATGCCACTGACATCTAGATAATAAAAAGTGCCAACAGTTTGAAATTTAGGACAAATTATCAAATTTGAATCTGACCTGTTTGCAGTATGCTGAATATTAGACATTGAAGTATTTAGGACACTATGATCCTATTTTAAGTACACATTACTAAAGACCAATATTTACTTTTATCAAGAGTTATGGATGAGCAAAAAGTTACACAACATACGAAATCAGTTATCTTAAAAAAAAAAGAGTCAAGTAACAATACCTCAACAATGCCACCACATAACCAACCAAAAGATAGATAATGATAAAGCTGTTTCTCGCCAGGTAAAGTCTCAGGGACAGTATTAGCAATGCGATTTAGGCATTCATCCCAGTCGCACATTAGTAAAGGACTTTCCTGACTAAGATCGGAAAGAGCATTGTGCATACCAGATGTATGGTTAAGGACATGATGAACCTACACAAATGAAAAGGTAATATATAGTATATTGTAAGACATTTCTTTTCACATGTAGCATTGTTTGATTGGTGATCCAAAAGTAGGAAAAAAGATCGAATTCCAGTTACAATGGTTTATGCAGTTAAGCTTTTTCAAATCAAAAACAGTACAAAAAAATTCAAATTCAAGACAAAACTTTTAAAAGATAGCTACTCGCTGGTCCCTCTGCAAATCCAAACACAATAATCTACCAAAAACTTTCTTTGCCAATAACCAGAAAGAAAACATGATTATGACAATGTCCCAGAGGAGGTGAGAGGACACCAATTGGCCACTAAAATTCTGAGCTTTCCTCTCCATCCAAATGCAAATCACATGTCAATGCTGGCATAGCACCTTATCATTTCTTGATGCAGGACAAGGTTGAAGTAAGGAATAAAGAGTTAAAGAATAATTACCCAAAGGCCATGTTCACATAAACTAGTGTAAATATCAATAATACATCTACTTAGAGCCGTTCGAGAATGACTTATTTTAAATGACTTATAAGTTGACTTATAAGTTGGTTTAAGTTGTGACTTATAAGTACGTGTTCGGCATCAATTTGACTTACAAGTCAAAAATTAAGTTAAAACAAATTATGAAGGTGTTCGGCTCATAATGACTTATAAGTTAAAATAAATGTGAAAATTACTAATAAGGACATTAATAAAAAGAGGGGCAAAATAGACATTACATTTGGTCAAACTAACTTATTTTAAAATGACTTATAAGTCATTTTAAAATAAGTTACAAATACTTATTTTTTTTGACTTAAAACTCAACTTATAAATAGAAAAATAAGTCATTCCCGAACAGGTGAATAGTAACAAATGACTTATAAGTTGGTTTGTACCAACTTATAAGTCATTCCCGAAGAGGCTCTTAAACTAGTGTAAAGGGACTTATTAAGCTATTCTAATCTTATATACTAAAATAAACTAATTACAATTGATTTATCTCTAAATAATGATTTTATAAAAATTAATCAAAATTTTCTAAATTTTCTTTCTTTCATCATAATCATTTCTCCCCTTCATTGAAAAAAATTAATCAAAAATGTCTAATTTTTTTTTTCTTTCATCATAATCATCATCGTTCTGCCCTTCATTGACAAAAGTTAGTCCTCGGATTTTTAATGTGATAGGATTAGGGGACATTAACAAAGGGCAGTCATCCATTAAGCTTGAACATTGTAGGTCCGAAAATGAGATACTTTCGGACGCAGGTTCTTTAATAGCTGGTGAAGCGAGCAATTAGTAGAGATTAAAGGATTTGGACGAAGTAAAGTATGAGGGAAGAGAACATAGGCGAGTTCCGTTTGCCAATCCAATGGCAGAACCCTTTAGGGGGGCTGTGTGTAGAGTATGTCAGGGTTGTAAGAAAGGGAAGTCTCGTAGAGACTAAATCGGTAAATCCTCAAATGACTATGTCTTGTGTAGTCCATGTCTAAGAGAATTTAATCTTGTGGAGACTAAGTTTAAAAGTTAGAGAGCTCTACAGAGTGAATGTTTCAATTTTTAGAGAGAGAGAAGCTCTCAACTTAGGGGGTGTTGCCTCTTGCATACGCCCACATCAAGCTTATGCCACATACTTATGTCATGCCTATGACACTTACAACTTGTGACTTACAAATTTCAACTCAACAGGTGTTGGAATGGCATTTCAAAGTCCGAACTGTCCTCTGCCGAAAGTCGAAGGCATCCCATTCATCCGGTTGAGAGGAATTTTCTGTTGGTCTTCCTATGTCGGAGCTGAAAAATACTGCATCAAACTATAAATTGTCCATCGGTGGCTCTTCTTTTGTTGGTTTTGCAATATAGTTATGAAGAGTCGGTCACCTGCAAATTAGTCATTGTCCTGCGGTTGTCTTCTTCTTCATTTGATTTTGTCGCTTTAGATTGATAAACCAAATCAGGATAAACATTTTTTTGTTCCTGAACAAAATACCGACGTGAATAACGTTCGGATGCTTCCTCGTAACTTGTCTTTAGAGCTTCAAGGATTCACTCATCCCATTTTTAAATAGTCATGCAACAAATAGAGAATAAGTCTTTCAAGCATGTTCAAAGTCACGGTAACGGCCTATGTTTCGAAAGGTCATTTTTTGACTCGGTTTCAGTTTTGGTGTTGGTACCAGGCGAAACACACCGTTAGCTAGTTAGTAGCTTCAAAAAAAAGTTAAAAAAAATTGTGAAAAAATTTAAATAATAAAAAAAAGATAAATCAATTAAGTTAAAAAAATTATCCAGTGCACACAACATTGTCCAAGTTACAAAACAGACGTCTCACATATGTTTAAACAATTTTACGTTTGAATAAAGTTGATATTGATATTATCTTAGCTCAAATATTTGAGCACACATGTTTTGCATAATTTAAGTACAATTTAACTTAAATATTTTTAAGTGAAATTTTTTCATCTTGTACTTAACTTGGGATTATATAGGTACAATTTAATAATAATTTAAATATAATTTTTTTTAAACTAATTCTATATGTTAAGTACATTTTTTATATTTTTAAAGTTATACGTAACGAGGTGCTATACAGGTACATTTTAAGTACAATTTAACTTGACTAAGTATATATGAAGTACAATATTTTTTTATTTTTTAAGGTATACTTAACTAAGTACTACATAGGTATAATTTATAGAGAAAATGTCATTCTCTTTTGTCATCTCCATTTATACCTTTTAGCATATTCGATATTTATTTTTTGGTGTGGCATTTTTCCCCTTTACACCGTAAATTCTCCTTTATTTGGTCTGAAACTACTACGTTGCACCAAGATTTCTCATTTATTTGGTCCGAAACCGCTACGTTACGTCGAGCTGCCGAAATTTAGCCAAAAATTACTATTTACATGAATAATTCCTATTTTTGTGAAATGTGTGTCAAGGTTGTGGTTCGGCACCGACTGATACCTAACCAATACACCCATATTTCGGCATAATGGCCGATTCGTTAACCATGCTTTTAAGTTTCTCATGCAACACAAATACTCTATGCTCTCAAGTTGCACTATTTTATGCCAAAGAAAGTCAGAATTGTTAAACCTGAAAATGAAATATTTCTTCTACTCTATTTCTATACTCCTTTTTTTAGACTTTTTTGTTAGTCTTTCTATCAGACTGGTTCAGTCTTTTTTTTAAAACTCAAATAAAAATCTAAGGGAAAAAACATATGGGGTAAGCCTAGAAAGAAAGGAAGTTTTCAAAATAGGAAAGTTCAAGGACTAAACTGTCAAAGAAAACAGTTCAAGGGTTAAAATGGAAAGTTCACAAAACTATGAGGTACCAAAACTTTAAATTGATTTTGCACAGGCATGGCATGATGACTACTTTTTGACACTTATTTTTTCTTTTTCTTATGCAGCAGGATTCATGAACCCCCTCCCCCCTCCCCCCTCCCCCCTCCCCCTTTAATTTGATTTTGCACAAGCATGGCATGATGACTCACTCCTACGAAATGCAGAGGCAGCCTAGGCGTCCTCTCCGTCGCCTAGGTCCGCCTAGGGAATTTTAAAACACTGTACTAATCTACTATAATTGAAAGATATCTTAATATATGATGTGCATTGGGATGTAATCCAAACGGAAGCGGATACGTTGAAAAGAAACCATTTTTTTCAGAGGTGCTGACCCGCAATGAAGCAGAGATGACTAACATGTCATTTTCAAAAGAAAAGTTTGTGTCATGGTCTATATTACTCGGACTCGGGTGCGGGTACGAATCTAGATGTCAGGCACGTGAAGTCAAAAAATAAAGGATGCACGGATATAGATCCGAATTTGGACACGGGTACAGGTAGGGTTGTTCAACAAATTCAGTAATTTCGATTTTCAAGGTGAATCGGACCGGTCCAAACCGAACGGTTTGGTACAAAAAAAATCGATTCGATTCGGTACCGATTCCGGTTATCAGTTTCATAGGTCCGATACATACCGGACCGAACCGGTTGTGCCGGTCAAAATCCCTTTTTAAATAATTTTTTTACTTAGCCTTGTAAAATTGGCTTAAAGTCTTCTCAATTTATAAAATAGAAATAACACAAAAAAAGACATAATAGAATATTTAGGACTTGATGAAATTATTGGTGGTCTCCCCTATTTATAAAATAGAGGTAAGACAAGAGAACACAAATTAGATAATGTGGGATATTGGTAAGACAAGAGAACACATATTAAAGAACACATATATATGGTTGTTTGGAAGTCCCACATTGATTAATAAAAATTTAAGAAAGTTTTTCTTATAAAAAACTACCAAGTGCAGGTTAAGTACTCAAGTCCCACATTGGTTAATTGGTAAAAATCTAAGAAAGTTTTCCTTATAAAATGAGTACCAAGGAAAGCCTTAATAGTTGGTGGTTTACAAGTTTCATATTGATTAAATTGGTAACAGTATAAAGAAATTAGATAAACTTAAATTATTTATTAATAAGTTGGGAAAGCCCCACACTCTTGCAACTTTAATAAGAGATCTGCTCCAAAGTCTAGAATAAAAGTCTTAATTAATTAATTGGATAAAATATGGTTGTTTGCAAGTCCCACATTGATTAATAAAAATTTAAGCAAGTTTTTCTTATAAAAAGACTAACAAGTGAAGGCCTTAATACTTGGTGGTCTCCAAGTCCCACATTGGTTAATTTACAAAAGTTTAAGAAAGTTTTCCTATAAAAAAACTACAAGTGAGACCTTAATAGTTAAGTCTCACATTGATTAATTTATAAAAGTCTAAGGAAGTTTTCCTTATAAAAAGACTATCAAGTGAGAACTTAATAGTCAAGTCGCACATTGGTTAATTAATAAAAGTCTAAGCAAGTTTTTCTTATAAAAAGACTACCAAGTAAAGTTTTTCTTATAAAAAGACTACCAAGTCTTTTATTTTTTCTTAGGCCGAATTTGGGCTTAAAGAAGGCTGGGTCTGGTACAAGTCATGGACTGCTTAAACTTGGGCCAAATTTTGGCTTAAAAGAAAGTCATGGGCTGCTCTTTCTTGGGCCGGTTTTGGTTTAAACTTGGGCTGAGTTTTGGCTTAAAAATGGGGCTGGTTCTAGAAAGGTAAAACCAAGGAACCGATCCGGATCTGCATTCTGCATTCCCTCTTTTGGCTACTATCGATGATCTGTCCTGGGATTCGATCGATTTTTTTACCAGTGAACACCCCTAGGTACGAGGATACGGTATGTTATGATTTTTTAACAATAATGTTTTTAATTGTATCACCAAGTTTTTTTTTTTTGCTCTACGGACTAAAGTGCAAAAATATAAAGAAACAAGGGCAAAAATAAAACTTCAGAGGCTGAAATGGAAGAAAACAAAACTACACGGACTGATATGTAATTTTTCCAGGGCTATTTTGAACTTTCAAAAAACCTGAGAGACTAAATTAAAACATTATAAAAACTTTGGGGTACCTAACTATACTTTTCCAGAGGATATTTAATATTCCAGATCTATTTCATTCTTCACATGACATTCTTCACGTCATGCGGGAGTAAGGGACAGTAGCGCTTGGGGATGAAAATTTATCATGTTTGATATCTCCGATCTCTTCTTCTTCAGTCGATCTCTTCTTTAGCCGTATCCAGATTGAAAGTGTCTCACCCGACACAAATCCCTTTTACTCACTTTCCTTTTACTTTTGACCTGTCGGATCGTGTCGACGCGGGTACTCCATCAGAAATAGGAGAGTCCGAGTAACACATGTCATGGTTATCTATAAAAAGACTACCAAGTAAAGTTTTTCTTATAAAAAGACTACCAAGTCTTTTATTTTTTCTTGGGCCGAATTTTGGCTTAAAGAAGGCTGGGTCTGGTACAAGTCTTGGACTGCTTAACCTTGGGCCAAATTTTGGCTTAAAAGCAAGTCTTGGGCTGCTCTTTCTTGGGCCGGTTTTGGTTTAAACTTGGGCTGAGTTTTGGCTTAAAAATGGGGCCTGTTCTAGCAAGGTAAATATCGGAACCGATTCGGTACCGGTACCCTCTTTTGGGTACTTTCAGTATCTGGTCCGGTTCGGTTTGATTTTTTACTAGTGAACACCCCTGGGTACGGGGATACGTTATGTTATGATTTTTTAACAATAATGTTTTTAATTATATCACCAAGTTTTTTTTTGCTCTAGGGACTGAAGTGCAAAAATATAAAGAAACAAGGGCAGAAATGAAACTTCAGGGGCTGAAATGGAAGAAAACAAAACTATAGGGACTGACATGTAATTTTTCCAGGGGCTATTTTGAACTTTCAAAAAACATGAGGGACTAAATTAAACATTATAAAAACTTTGGGGTACCTAACTATACTTTTCCAGAGGATATTTAATATTCCAGATCTATTTCCATTCTTCACTTGACATTCTTCACGTCATGCGGGAGTAAGGGACAGTAGCGCTTGGGGATGAAAATTTATCATGTTTAATATCTCCGATTTCTTCTTCTTCAGTCGATCTCTTCTTCTTCTTCAATCGATTCTTCAGCCGTATCCAGATTGAAAGTGTCTCACCCGACACAAATCCCGCACCCGCACCTGTGTCGGATCGTGTCGACGCGGGTACTCCATCAAAAATAGGAGAGTCCGAGTAACACATGTCATGGTTATCTATAAAAAGACTACAAAGTAAAGTTTTTCTTATAAAAAGACTACCAAGTCTTTTATTTTTTCTTGGGCCGAATTTTGGCTTAAAGAAGGCTGGGTCTGTTACAAGTCTTGGACTGCTTAACCTTGGGCTAAATTTTGGCTTAAAAGCAAGTCTTGGGCTGCTCTTTCTTGGGCCGGTTTTGGTTTAAACTTAAGCTGAGTTTTGGCTTAAAAATGGGGCCGTTTCTAGCAAGGTAAAAACCGGAACCGATCCGGTACTGGTACCCTCTTTTGGGTACTTTCAGTATCTGGTCCGGTTCGGTCTGATTTTTACAGATGAACACCCACAGGCACGGATACTGGTATGTTATGATTTTTTAACAATAATGTTTTTAATTATATCACCAAGTTTTTTTTTGCTCTAGGGACCGAAGTGCAAAAATATAAAAAAACAAGGGCGTAAATGAAACTTGAAATGAAATGGAAGAAAACAAAACTACGAGGGACCGATATGTAATTTTTCCAGGGGTTATTTTGAACTTTCAAAAAACATGAGGGACTAAATTAAAACATTATAAAAACTTTGGGGTACCTAACTGTACTTTTCCAGAGGATATTTAATATTCCAGATCTATTTCCATTCTTCACGTCATGCGGGAGTAAGGGATAGTAGCGCTTGGGGATGAAAATTTATCATGTTTGATATCTCCGATCTTTTCTTCTTCAGTCGATCTCTTCTTCTTCTTCAATCGATTCTTCAGCCGTATCCAGATTGAAAGTGTCACCCGACACAAATCCCGCATCCGCACCCGTGTCGGATCGTGTCGACGCGGGTACTCCATCAGAAATAGGAGAGTCCGAGTAACACATGTCATGGTTATCTATTAAAATAAACTAATTACAATTTATTTATATCGAAATAATAATAAAATAATTAACCAATAATAATCTCCTAAGAAAAGATCTCATTTCCTTGATGCAATTAAACTCTTTCTATTTTACTTTTTCATTTCAATTCTCCTTTCCAAAGAGGGATATCTTTCTTAACAGATATTGATCTCTCATCTAATTAGGCAAAAAATTAGCATACATTATGGGAATCAAACTTACATCGAAGAGAAAGCAAATGAAAAACTTTAATAAAAGTTATTGTAGAACCAAAATTAACTTTTATCCTCATCATCTCTCCTCTTGACAAGCTTTGAAACCTGGTAAGAAGAAACTCTTCCACTCCCACTCAAAAGACCAAACATTCACTGCACCTTTTATTTCAGTCTTCTATACGTCTGGAGACTCTTTCACTCAGTTTTTTTTTAAAAAAAAAAAGAAAGTCAAAATCCCAAATAACGAAATTCAAAACTTCCACACCTCGAGTTAGTGGAGAAACACATGAAAACTATCCTCACAAGCCTGCAAAACACATCACACAAACGTCCAGAGAAGACCAAAAGAAAAGTTATAAGTTAAGAATGAGCTTTTGCCTTCCAAATATAATAGTCCAAAAGAAATGTCTTAATTTCATTTAGACTACAAAATTAAGAGAATAAAGACTTGCAAGAAAAATCCTAAATGAAACAATTGTTCAAAGACGCTTAACAGACGAAGTGGATATAGAAAACGAACAGAGTAAGAGGAAAGTAAAATTAATAACCTCATAGTAATTCAAATTATGAAAGAAATGTATGTTTCAAGACACTTCATCTGCAATGGTCAAAATAAATCTGGTCACAAATGCATTATGGAGTGACAAAACTTAATATAAAAAAAAAAGTAACCAGAAAGGGAAAATCACACAACCAAGCATCCTCCAAGAGCAAAAAAATTTTGTCATCTCCCATCCTATATTAAGCAGGGACAAAAGACACCTAACCCTGACAGACAAACTTTTGGAGACTTGTATGAGTAAAAGAAGAGGTAATAAATAAGCTCTGATGACAATGGAGGTCAAACTTACTTTATTCACTCATATATGGGAGAGGTGGAGTCAAAAGGGAACCGTCACAACCACTTACGGACTAAGGAAAATTCAGATTCCCAAAGCAAAATTGTCCTCTTCCCATGGCTGACACACTTTCTAGCTCACCAAATATTTCCAATCCTCCCCCGTTCCATACCAAAAGAAACAACACATAATATGCTCCACAAAGTTTGAAAATCCTGCTGGAAGCTTAAACTGAATACTGAACATATAGGCTTTTATGAAAGTAAGTTTACTCCCAAGAGAGAAAAAAAAATCCCTTCCATCAAATTAATATCTTAACAAACGGTCAACAACCAGTGGACTACCAGATCATGGAAGGTAAATGACTTGTGATTTTCCCCTTAAGGAACCATAAAAATACATCATGGAAAGTGATTACAGTACACAGCCAATCAAGGAAGCGCACAAATCTAAGAAATGACTATGCTAAACTATAGTTAGCCATGTAGACTATAACCCCATAGACACTCTAACACCCTTCTTACGGACAGTGCAACGCATCACCAGGCATGCCTCCACGAAAGTACTAATCATTCTACAAAACATATGAACCAAAAAAGTGAAGTGAAAGGGAGACATAGGATCCTCGACGCACCACCCTAGACGTTCGAAAACGTAATTTAACTATTAATAATGACATGAAAAGAAAGAAGACCAACAACCACGATTTGAAGACTACCACCTACCTCCAGACCCCTTTCGCTCCAACACCCTGTCAAGGAAATCTGATGCAGGACAAGCCGCTAGACTTGGTTGGAGAAATATAAGTGTCTTTGGAAGACCATGGAAACAAAAATTCTAGAAGTCATATTAAATTAACGTACTTTATTTATAATTTTAGTAGTTATCCTATTAGAATTCATTTTAGGTTAGAAAAGTTATTTAGGAGTATTATTAATAGAGATGTACTCTATTATTTTTGATACATTGATATATTAGAATGATTGAGAAATTTTGTTAAAAATATTTTGAGATATCCTGATGTAGGACAACGTTTGGAGAAGAATAACTGCTGGAAATATTTTTGATAAAACAATGGCAAAAAATTAACTTATGTGAAGCTCCACACTTCACTACCCCAAGGATCTCACTACCACAAGGGTTACAATTGAGAGGAAAATAGCTCAAAGCTCAATATCAACACCAATAGTCTATTTTGTAATTAACTTGTGATGATGTCACTGTTGAAAGATATCAAAACCCTAATATTCTTTATATTCTTTATATATGTCGTATCCCCGTATTTTTCAAATTTGGCGAATTCCGTATCCTCACCCGAATCCTTGCTTCTTAGAATAAAATTTCCAGCCACATTTAATTTAATTTAGTAAGATTCTAGCCACGTTTAATTAATTTAGTTAATTTCCAACCACATTTAATTTAATTTACTAAATTTCCAGTCACATTTTATTTAATTTAGTAAATTTCCAAACACACTTTATTTAATTTAGTAAATTTCCAACAAAGCAGCCATATTTAATTTAATTTACCATTATTGTCACATATTCAGCGAAATAAAAACGTGAAGAAAAAAGAAAGAAACAAGCATATGCAGTAAAATAAACAGGAAAAAAAAAAGAGAAAAAGAAGGAAACAATATGGCATATCAGTGTTCTAATTTCTAAATTATAATATGCACTACAGTGTTCTTAAAAGAATAAAAGTCCATTCGTATGTAGTTATGTACACATGACCACTGATCATTAACCCAACAAGTAGTCACTATCCACAATCCACAAAAGAAGAAAACCAAAAAAAAACAGAACGAAGAGAAAACGAAACAGAGAAAAGAAAGAAAAAAAAGAGAAAACGAAGCGAGAAGAAGAAAGATAACTTACCTGTCGCCTCGTCGCCGATCACCACCTCTCTCCTCCCTCACTCAGTCGGTCCTCTCAATACAACAAATAAGTCGACTTTTGCCTTAATTTGCAAATTGATTTCCTTTTGCCCTCTTTTTTTTCTTCTTCATAATTTCCAAGTATGCCAACGCCGCACCCCAACACACCCTTTGGACAAAAATTCGAGGCAAAAGCCACACCCCGTACCCACCATAGCCACAACCCCAAAGCACCCGGTGCACACTGCTAAATGGTGTGGCGCACCCCTGCTTCCTAGATAATATTATATTACTTGAAGAACAATAGAAGTACTGAATGACTCAAGTATCCTAACTAAATTATAATATTTCCTAATAAATATAAATATCCTAAATTTCCACGATAAAAAAATAAATAAATATATCATTTTTTTCCCAAATTAAACATAATAAAAACTCCAAATAATAAATATAAAAATATCTTCTTTGCTCTTGACTAGTGGTCCTCACCATATCTGACCACATTAAAATACCAAATTACCTTATATGAAGCTTATTAACAATCTACGTTGAGAATCATCGTTTGACGCAACGCTAACAAATACTCTTATTAATCTAGAAAATTGCTTATTGGTTGGTACTTTGGATACCAAACATGGTACTCTTAGGTACCAGTACTCTACCCAAAATATTTCTTAGATTCTTTACCTATAGTTGCACAAATATCAATAGTTTAACTTTGTATTGAATGTGCAAACATCACATTCGTACTAAATCTAACATACCAAATATTTCTTTGACGACCCATTTGGGCACATCTTTAACAACCTCATTCGCAACTAAAGTAGCTTCCAGAATTTGCCTACCACCTACAAAAGCAATTTGATGCAGCAACACCATCTCTGCAATACCTCCAAATGCATAGACAAAACCTTGGGAAGAATTTACTACACAGTATGCACATGACCTAATGGGATGAAAATCCTTCACCTAGATAGAGCTAAACTTTTTAGAAACCAAGATGATAAAAGAGGAATTGTAACTGTTACAACTCTTTTGCATAGAATACCTGGAAAAATCTCATCAACTTTCTCAATGGTGAAAGTGACAGTATCATGAAACATTATAATGTTAATGAGAAAATTTTATCATAAGATGTAAAACAAAATACTCCCTCCGTCCCAGGATAAAAGTTTTGGTGGTCTTTTCACGCATATTAAGAATAGAAATGAAATGACAAAATTGCCCATAATAATATATCATTAATTATTTTCAATGTAAGTGAGAGAGTGACTTTCTAACTATTCAATTCAAAATATTCTCTCTCCATACTTATTAAATATGGAGAGAGAATTCGAATAAGAAAAGTATGAGATATTTAATGATACGGGCATAATAGGAAAAAATGTGTAAAAGTTTAGTTATTAAAGGAAAGTGGACATTTAACATGGGACTATCCAAAATAGTAATAAGGACTTTTATCCTGGGACGGAGGGAGTATAATACCTTTATTGTATCTTTTCCATTTGATCTAAATTCTGGCCAAATATCTGCAACATTTTCCTCAAGCTTCAGTTTCCTGCAATAAAACGCTATAAACAATTATTCTAGTTGATACGGTATCTTACATTTCAGTGGTATCAAAATGAACAAAAAAAGGGCATAACTGAAGAAGACTAATTCATGGTACTAGCACATAGAATTTTGTCAAACTAGAGGCTTTTATTGGGATTTTTTCTTGTCGAAGGTCATTTGAATTCTACTTTTTAAGATTAAACCGAAAAGTTCAAACTTTCTAGGGTTAAAATAAACCATAAGTATCGATAATTAAAAAAGAGATATCAGTTGGTTCAAAGTAGCGACATAGCCCTGAATTGATTAAGCTTTCTATTGCTATTTGTTTTACCGTTAATTGGTGGATTAATATTTAACTAAATAATTAATTTAAACTAGATATTAATCTGCTTACCGAAATCATTGGTTGAAATAGCAATTAAACCTACCTTTAAGACTTTTAGTAACTTTCAATAAACTTCAATACTTTCGAAAAAATTCCATCTCCTTTTGTATTCTCCCTCTTGACATTTACCCTCTCAGTCAGCCTCAATTTTCTCATTCATGACTCATGCAATCGGTGGTAGGAGCATATGTGATTTCCACCTCGTCATCTCCAACCCCACCCTCTCATAACGATAAGAATTGGGTTTTAGCATTTGGGTTATTCAAAAATTAGGGACAGGATTGGGGTTGAAAATGCGCCTTGCTATGGTGATATGTTGTATTATAGCTCTTTGAAAGCGATAATATCTTGATAGATTAAGTCTCGATAGATTAATGACATGGTTTATAATTTATAACTTAGTTAAAGCTTAATCCACGACATAACGCTACTTTGAGTAGAGATATGGTTGCCGAGTAATATCGCTCCTCCAATTAGCGTAACTCAATTAAAAAAATTCTCATCGCTCTTTTTAAGGGCGTTACTTTAATTTGGCCTACCCTTAGAAATATTGAAATTTCCAATCTAACCTCAGAAAGAAGAATTAAAATTGGCCTACGACAAAAAAAAACTCCGGTTTTATTAGTCTCTGGATCCAAAAAGGTTCAATACTAATAAAGCTTATCAGCAGCCTGGACATTACAAGACTAAATCTGAACATTTAATTTTGTTAATCAGAGACACATTCTCATATTTTGTTTAGAGCTTGTGAAACGCTATATTAGGAAAAGAGTGGGTGTGTCCCACTTCAATGAAGGACTTGTTCAGTTTTGAGGACGCATGACAATAAGTTACTACGAAAGTGTGCAACTTCAGTGTTCTATGGGGGATTTGGAATGAGTGACATGCTTGACTTTTTTTATGGACACGTAATTATTAGTTTCTTTGTCACACAATAAGATTATTTTCTTGCTTTGCTTTGGGCTTCTGCCGTGGAAGCCTTTGTAGAGATTGGAGGTTGCACTTCTTTAAGAATTCTTTTCTTTTTCAGTTTTACCCGTTCTAGGGTGGCTAGAATCCTCGTTCCCCCTTAGCTTGTATTTTTTATCTTAAATTAATAAAATTTACTTTTCTATCTAAGAAAGTATGTAAAAGATTTTCTTTATGCATCAGCGTGACATGGTGGCCAACAGGTGAGGAGAGTTGGAGACTAATAAGTAGAAAAATTCGTAAAAGATGATGATAGCAAGAGCACAGTCAGCTCGTGAATATTGGCAAAACTACAATTATTGGTACCCAAAGAAAAAAATTTGTGGTAAAGATGAGATACACTTGGACAGTCATCTTAAGCAGTAAATTGTTACAGAACATAGTTATATACTGCCATGAGTTATCCAACTTTTCTCCCCTTATTCGGAGATAAGTCCTTTCTTTATCATGACATATTTGCATATTATTCAATAACAAATATGAGTTATAAGGATCAAATACTAATACCGTAAATACACTAATTCTGCTATATATTGATTAAACTAATTTAATAATGAACAACTCCTAATAATTATCAACTAAAACTAATTAAAAATACACTAATTATTACATGTTATAATTAAAAGATAATTGATTTATCTCAAAAACAACAATAAAAATAATTTATTTGTAATCTTTTGCAATTTATATTGGCTAACGTGGCTCGTTTTGCTCATTTTAGAACCATGTTGCTATCATTAGTAGAACCATGTTTTTAATTCCAATGTGAGTCTGAGTCCACACCCTTACCCTCTTTCTCTCCATAAATTAGGCGAGGGCAGGGGTGAATTCCCAATTAAATCTTTTATACAAAATATTCTTATGGGGCTTGAAATATCTGATAAAACGTAATAATGTATTCAAGTACAAATAATCAAAAATTCTTAAATTTATGTTCATAATAGTAATCCTAAATTTAGTTTAAGGGGTAATATTGTGTTTCACATTTTCCATGAAAATTTATTATCGGTTTTTCATATCTTTTTTGGATAAAACCTCCACTCAAGACATTCTGTAGTCATTGAGCTGGTCAAGTACAAATAATCAAAAAGTTCAATTGAAAATATTGTCATGAAAATTGGTATATCCTTTGTAACCTCCACTTTCTGTAGTCGGCTGGTCAATGAATCTTGTCATATCCTTTGTAATTTGACTACTAAAAATAAGTACAAGTACTAACATGATTTTATTGTTCAAGACAAGTTTCCTTGGGCACATTTAAGTCACCGAAATCACAGCTGGTCTTTAAATAAGTGAAGGTGACAAGAATTAGATACAGTTCCATGTTCACTATCAATATCAAATGAGATTGACAATTGCTTGGCCATTTTATTATGTACTCGTAAGGGTATATCATTGCTATTTTGTCAATTGTAGGAATTATCCTCTAACGGGGTTTACTATATTAGCCCCTACAATTGTTACATATAGTCTAGTAAGAACAATGATAACAGTACTGACGTATAATAAAAATTTATTCTGATCCCCAAAATTTTGAGGAAAAGAATATGAAGATTGATTTATCCTATGCAATTTTGTATCCTGACACTGCCAAAATATTACTAGGAAGAAGCATCTAAGCATTCGGGAGTGCTAATTCCTGGGAAGGGAAAGAATCTTCTTCTTTTCTTCTCCTATTCCCCTCTTCCCCATTCTCGTCCAGTATTACATCTGTGAATAACGGATATAATAGTTTTGAATGATTGGCGCAATGACAGAATGACAGAATATTAATAGATATGAGCCTTTGAGAGGGGGTACATGCATAGATACATAAAACGAATATAAATTGATAAAATATTTGTGTAACACGACAAGGAAATATGAAAACTTGAATTGTTACTGTTACGTACCCATTGTCAACCAACCAATGTAACATTCCTGCTGTGATACCCTTTGTTACAGAAAAAACATTAAAAAAGGTATCAGGCTGCACAGCACGAGGATCATATCTTCCCAGCACACCAGCAACAGTGTCCAAGTATCTTACTAATTTCATATAATCAATTTGTCTAGGTTTATATGAGCCTTTGACACATGGAAGGGTACATGCATAGATACATAAAACGAATATAAATTGATAAAATATTTGTGCAATACAACAAAGAAATATGAAAACTTAAAACTGTGGAGATGCAGATATTGTTACTGTTACGTACCCATTGTCAACCAACCAATGTAACATTCCTGCTGTGATACCCTTTGTTACAGAAAAAACATTAAAAAGGGTATCAGGCTGCACAGCACGAGGATCATATCTTCCCAGCACACCAGCAGCAGTGTCAATGATAACTTGTCCATCTTTGTAGGCACATACCTAGGGACACCATCACTTACAATGAGAAAGGCACAAGACTACATGGCACAAGACTACTAAACATAGAGTGATCACTGTCACATAGATTTCAAATTCATTATTCCCTGCTTATCATCGCCGGTAATAACAAATCATCAACATACACGACCAACAAAATTCTTCTAGCACTACTCTCACGATGAAACATAGAGTGATCACTGTCACATCGAAGTAATACAAATTGAAGAACAACCTGTGTAAATTTCCCAAACGTGGTGATTGTTTCAGCCCGTACAAGGACTTCTTGAGTTTACATACCAGACCTGATTCTCCTTCAGAAACGAAGCCATGTGGTTGCTTCATATATACAACTTCATTTAAATAACCATGAAGAAAAGCATTTTTGACATCCAACTGATGTAAAGGCCAATGATGAGAAGCTGGCAGAGAAATTAATAATCTAACAGAGGTCATTTTAGAAACAGGAAAGAAAGTCACAAAATAATCAATACCATGAACTTGAGCATATCCTTTTGCAACTAATCGAGCCATAAGACGAGCAAGAGAACCATCAAGATTTACCTTCATTGTGTAAACCCACTTACAACCAACAATCGATGTATTTGGAGGAAGCATCACCAACTCCTAAGTACTATTTTTCTCTAAAGCCATCATTTCCTCTTTCATAGCTGTTCTCCAACCAAAATTAGATAGTGTTTCCTTAACTGTTTTAGGAATAGGATGAGCAAAAATAGTAGATAAACAAGTATTATGGGCAGAAGAAACACCAGATTAGGAGAGAGAAGCAGAAAGAGGATGTTGGGTGCAACTTCGTTTAACTTTTCGCAAGGCAATAGGTTTATCTAAATCAAACAGTTCAGGATCAGAAGGAGATCGGACAAAGATGTTGACGAAAAAACCGAAAAATCATTAGGCGTTATATCTGTCTAGGACGACGACTGTATACATAACGAATCTCGAGAACTGGTTGAGATAGAGGTAGAAGAGTTGAAGACCGAATGATGTAAGTAGGTATCTCTTCATCTAAATCAGAGAGACGGAATGAGGCTGTGAAAAAAAAGGGGTAGACTCTAAAAAGGTCACATAAGAATAAAGCTCAAGATCAGGAGAATAACAACGATAACCTTTTTGGAAGTGAGAATAGCCAACAACTAAACACTTAAATGGCTTTAGGATCCAACTTTGTGTTATTAGGACGATGATCATGAACAAAACAAACACACCCAAACACTTTTGGGGGGCAAAGAAAATATAACCCGAGAAGGAAACAACAAAGAAAAAGGTATTAGTCTCATGTAACACAGATGAAGGAATGTGATTAATAAGACGACACACGGTTAAAACTACATCTCCCTAATATGGTTTAGGAACACGCATTTCAAACATTAAAGGACGTGTAACCTCCATAATATGTCGATTTTTGCGCTCCGCAATACCATTTTGTTGTGGTGTATCAGTACACAAGGACTGGTGAATAATGCCTCTTTGAGTCATGAAAGTAGAAAAGGGAGATGAAAAATACTCATGAGCATTATCACTACGTAATACACGAATAGTACTGCCAAACTGAGTTTGTATTTCAGTCACAAAATTGGAGAAAATAGAAAACAATTCAGAACGATTTTTCATTAAATAAAGTCAAGTAACACGTGAATAATCGTCCACAAAGACTACAAAATAACGAAAACCAAGCTGCGACACTACTGGACAAAGACCCCAAATATCAGAATGAACCAAATCAAATAGGTGCGCAGACCTTTTAGTGACTAGGAGAATGAGACACGATCGTGTTTCCCAAATTGACAAGATTCACAATCTAAACTAGACAAGGAACTGACACAAGGCATTAATCTCTTCAAGTTTGCAAAGGAAAGATGTCCCAACCGACAGTGGACTTAAAGTAGTGAAGCGACACTAGAACAAACAATAGGTCGAGGGATTAAACATCGAACATATATAAACCTCCCAATGCACGACCTACCAATCATCCTCTTCGTCGTAAGATCCTGAAAGACGCACGAATTAGGATAAAAGGTTACAGAACAATTGTAAGTCTTTGTTAATTTGCTCACATAAAGAAGATTAAATAGAAAGTCAGGTATATATAGTGTAGAGTAATGAGAGAGACGGGTTTAACGCAGCAATGCCAATTCCCTTTACAGTGATCGTGGAACCATCTGCTAAAGCGACACTGGGAATAGGGGACAGTTTGAAAATTAGAGTACTAGATGTACCTGTTTGAACAAAAGTAGCGGTGGAAGTAGAGGATGGTTGTTGAGAAACATGATACTGCGTGTAGGCATCATACTCTGATGGGATCATAATCACTGTATTTTCCTCGGATGATGTATGAACAAAAGATTGTCCTCCATTTTCCAAACCAGCAACCACATTTGCAAATCATGGTTGTCCCCGATTATGAAGATGTCTACAAAAGTGTTGAACATGACCAGGCTCTCCACAATGATAACAAACTCTGCCCAATCTTGTCCCTCCATTGTTGTCTGAACTCTGACTCCTACTAATCCCTCTGCCTGCCTCCAAAACCACCTTGACCTCGTCCTCCAGAATGACCATCAAATCTACCGCTACGACCATTTGCAGGGCCACTACGACCTATACCTCTCCCATAAGAAGCAATTAAAGCAAACCTATCGGAAGAATCAACAATAATGGTAGCATCACGGGAGACACGTCAAACTCGAACAAAAGTATCAGTAAGAGATGGTACCGTCAGGCTACTAAGAATCTGGGAGCGAACAATTTCAAATTCTGATCCAAGAGCACCTAGGAAACCCATAACTGCCAACTGGTCACATTGGGCTTGCATTTGTGTCACATCGACGGTAATAGGGACCAATGAATTGAATTCCTCGTACATCTTAAAATCAGCAAAAAAACTATGTAAGTAGGCGTCCATCTCGACGAATCGACCTCATAGATACGAGTAAGATTATTTTGTCCCAAGTACAACACCGCCAAGTACTCCCACAATTCTTTGACGGTATCAATATGGAATTAAGCATCTGATAGAGAATCCTGGCATCGACTGTCCTCCAGCCCTAATTAGAAACGTTTACCGTCGTTAAGTGATCGCCCTGTTCTCTACTAATCAGGGCCAACCTCACAATCTTCCTCCACTACGGATAAATAGTAACGCCTTCCAATTTTCTATCAATAAGACGAGTTGATGAAGATAGTACTTCTGTAACAGTTGTTGATGGTCAAGAATCAGAGGAAGATGTATCAGAATTCTGGGTCTCAGGTGTTGCTGACATCTTGCTTGAAATATCTTATATTAAATATTTCCAAACAACAAACTACGACAAAGGATCACAACTAAACAGTAACCACATACACCTAACCCAAACAAATATATACTAGTGCGTCAAGCACCTCATATATCCAATCGCAAAGTAAATCCCATGAAGGCTGCTATTAAATCATCAAAAATTTCCACGACCCAAGTACTTCTCACATGCATCTACCAAAGCAAAACAAAACAGTGTCGTCACTATTCGCGATGAACAGTACTGCTACTGTTCACGATGAACAATAACGTCACTGTTCACAATGAACAGTTTTTTTTTTTAAGGAAAAAAAATAAAAGGAAGAAGGATGAAGAATTAAAAAGAGACTTGGAGAAATTTTATAGACTAAAGCTCATGCTATATAAGGAAAGTAAATCAATGACTAGCACATATCACTCCACACATTACTCATAAAATCATGCTCCTGGAATTCTCTAGAATCCCCAACACACCCAATACTTCTAACATACCTATTTGCACTTTAGGCATCACTTTTTAAAAGGGAAAAAGCACTTTTACCCCACTGTGGTTGTAGTGTTTTAAGCAATTAGCCACTGTATTTTTAAAATATTCAATTAGCCCACTGTAATTACACACGTGGCATTGAAAAAAATTTCAAAAAATCATTATTTTCTGATGTGGCAACACAAAAAAAATAATAAAATAAAATCATTAATTATGTGGCTTTTTCTTTTCCTTTTCTCTTTTCCAAATAATATATCAAAATTTTTGGGAAAAAACACATTTACCCCACTGTGGTTGTAGTGTTTTAAGCAATTAGCCACTATGCTTTTAAAATATTCAATTAGCCCACTGTACTTTTTAAAAATGTTCAATCAAACAATTCCGTGACGGACGTCAAATAATTACACACGTGGCATTGAAAAAAAAATCAAAAAATCATTATTTTCTGATGTGGCAACACAAAAAAATAATAAAATGAAATCATTGATTATGTGGCAAAAATTAATTAAAATAATAATAAAATTAAAATAAATATTTTAATTCAATTTTTAATAATTTTTCATTTCCTATTTTCTTTCTCTTTCAAAATGAATAAATAAGCCTAAAATAAAACAATAAATAAAAATACAATTTTGCCATGTACAATACATGTTGACTTTATATTTGACTGAATAAGACCAATTTTTTTTAAAATTTTTAGACAAAAAAGAAATAATGCAAATTACAAACATAAATAAATAAAACATTATTTATCCTCACTTTTTTCATAATTAATTCAAACGATTGGATCTGTTGAGATTAAAGGTCGTTCTGATCTTTACTCGTTAGATGAGACTCTGTTCTCATCTTCCGACGGCCAGTTCCGTTGCGATTTCCTTCACCACGTGTTGCCTAAACAATTGCGTTTAATGGAGCTTTCGAGGTTCCTACTTGGAACATTGATGGAGACGATGGCTCCGAACAAGATGGTTGTTACCGGAGAAACTAACGGAAGAATTTAATTAATTTTTATTTTTAAAATAAAACAAACATATTATAAATATTATAATATTAATTTTTATTAATATTATACATATTATAAATATTTAGGTAAAGAAAAAGAAAGAAAATAGAACATAAAAATATTTTTAAAACCACAGTGGACCAATTGCATTTTTTTAAAGTGCAGTGGCTCAATAGTATTATAACTTGTTTTTTTTTTTCAAAAACCACGTAGGAAAATTGACCCAATTTTTTAACGTCCGTGAGCAAAATTGGACGGAATTGCTTGATTGAACATTTTTAAAAAGTACAGTGGGCTGATTGAATATTTTAAAAGCACAGTGGCTAATTGTTTAAAACACTACAACCACAGTAGGGTAAATGTGTTTTTTCCCCAAAATTTTTGTATCAATGAGATCTATTACAACATTATATTAATTTCTACAAAAATTAAAAATAAAAAAACATTAATTACGTGGCAAAAATAATTAAAATAATAATAAAATTAAAATAAATATTTTAATTCATTTTCTTTATTTGTATTCTTTACCTTATCTCTTTTCCTTTCTTTTAATAATTATTTATATTTTAAAAATTAATACTAATATATATTTTAATGATATAAAAAAAAGTAAGTACATAATTAACATAAAATAGAAAATTTGATACAATTAGCAAAAATTAGTTAAACAAATGACGTAAAAATTAAAATTAATTATACAATCAAAACCTCATTATTATTTTATTTTTTTTTCTTTCTTTTAATTATTTTAATTCTAAATAATACAAATAATCAAAATATTCATCTTTGGTTTATCCTTTTTTTATTTTATTTTGTTTTTTGTTTTTATGTTTAGTTATTAAAAGTTTTAATATTATTTGGAATTAATTTTAAAAATAAAAATAATTATTAAAAGGAAAAGAAAAAGAAAAATTATATAGAAAATGAATTAAAATATTTATTTTAATTTTATTATTTTTAAAATGTACTTTAAAAAAATGAGTTGGAAATATTTATAATATGTATAATATAAAAATAATAAAAAGTTAAAATATGTATAAACTTAAAATAATAAGATAAAAACAAATCATCACTCCATGTAAACATCTTTTTCTCAACCGATCAAAACAAAATCATTGCCCTGTAATCTTCTCATAGCATACATACATAAGTTTGGGGTTCTTCACAAATGATAAAAAAAAATCAGCACACCCTATAATCTTGTCATAGCATAAGTACATAAGTTTGGGGTTTTCTGCCATCAGAAAGAAGAAAAAGCTGAAATTTAAAGCAAGAATGACACGACTTTAATGGTCATGCATGAAGAGCCTCATGACACTCCCACATCCACCGATGTCGTATTTACACCCACAACCACCATTCTTGCCGAAGCTACTGACCAAAGAAAAAAACCTCTCGCACCATAATACATGTAGGAATATTGATCTCCCCTGCTCTTGGAGAATTTCTGGGCACCTCTGAAGCCTCTCGCATCGATGCCATTAAGAAAATCTGAGAACACATCAAGCTCATATGCTGCTACACATAGATCTGAGAGTTTTTGGACTTGTGGGTTTTTGTTTTTGAAAATCTGATGAGATTTAGAAAATTAGAAGGGGTTTTGAAATTAACACTATAAACTTAGCCCATGTGCTTAACTTCATAGAAGTGAATCAACCCATATTTTCTGATGGAATCAAATAAGTGGTTTGAATTGATTTTATGGGTTGAAGATGAAGAAGAATCGAGAATTTTATGGGTTGAAGATGAATAAGAGGAAAGAGAAAATGAATAAGAAAAAGAGAAAAATTATATAGAAAATGAATTAAAATATTTATTTTAATTTTATTATTTAAATTATTTTTTACCACATAATTAATGATTTTTATTTTTATTTTTTGTGAAATTAATATAATATTGTAATAGATCTCATTGATACAAAAATTTTGATATATTATTTGTATTATTTGGAATTAATTTTTAAAATAAAATAATTATTAAAAGAAAGGAAACGAAAAAATTATAAAAAAATGAATTAAAATATTTATTTTAATTTTATTACTATTTTAATTATTATTTTTTTACCACACAATGATTTTATTATTTAATTTTTTTGTTTGAGAAGAAAAAATTATAAAGAAAATCCATTAAACAAGCATATACCACGTAATTTTTTATTTTTTTTCAAAAAGCCACGTAAGCAACCAAAGCTTTTTCAAAAAGCCACATAAGCAACCCAAGCAGATTTGTTAACGTCGGTTACTCAAATTGGACGGAATGACTTGATTGTACATTTTTTAAAAGTACAGTGGGTCAATTGAATATTTTAAAAGCACAGTGACTAATTGCTTAAAACACTACAACCATAGTGAGATAAAAGTGTTTTTTCCCCTTTTTAAAACTATTGTCACCATCCAAACTCTCAACGGGTCAAAAATGGACGAGAAAGTCATCCAAATTTTAAAGGGTAAATAGGTACATCACTAAGACAACTTTCAATTTATACCCTAACCCCCAAAACCCTCATTATTTTTCTAATTCATCACTCTTTCTCTTTCTCCTCTCTCCCTCTCTCCTTCATCTCTATCTATGATTTATTTCTCTTTATCATTCATCTCTTTTACCATAAACACTATAGCACCACAAAATTAGCACCGCCAACATATCATCTACAATGCAGCAAGAAAAAAAAGAAAGAAATATTCATTATCACCCAGCCAATCAAGCTTGTCGAGGGGAATTAATAAAATAATTAATTTAGATTTCTCCAAATATCAGCCGCTATTGATACTTAGAAAACCCAAATTTCATCACAGTTTATACCGTATTAAGGAGCGTCAACGGAAAAAGGAGCATCATTACCACAATTACAGTAGGCTGATCTAGGTTTGCCATGAGAAAGAGGAAGAAGCTTAGGTCATCGCTTGTGCTGTCGGAAAGAAAAGAGACAAAGTAAATAGTACTATTGAACCATCACTAAAGACCACTCCTATTTACGGGTGTTCATCGGTAAAATACCGAACCGAACTGGTTCGGACCGGTTACCGAAAGTACCCAAAATTGGGTACTGGTATCGGTTGAACCGGTATACCGGACCAATTAAACAATCCGGTACCGGTTTTTCCCGAAGCTTGTACCGGCTTTTTAGCCAAAAATTCGGCCCAAGGCCTAGTACAGGCTTGGCTTTTTAACCCAAAATTCGGCCCAAGGCCTAGAGAACAGGTGAAGGCTTGGTTTTTAAGCGCCAAGAACAGCCTAAGGCTTTAAGCCAAAGTTCGTCCCAATTGGTAGTCATTTTATAAGGAAAACTTCCTTAGACTTTTACCAATTTAACCAATATGAGAATATGAGACTTGGAGACCACCAACTATTAAGGGTTTCACTTGGTAATCATTTTATAAGGAAAACTTTCTTAAATTTTTATCATCTAATCAATGTGGGACTTAGAAACAAGTTAGGTGTGCCATAAGTTCCCTTATGTGATTGGGAGAGGCAACATCGTTGGATTCCCTGCTTCTTTGCTGTTGCAGGTGACACCATCTTTCTTTTAGTCTTCTATTCTTACATCTCATATTATTGCTGAATAAATGCTTCTGTTACTGGTTTAACTGGGGCATTTGTTCAAATTGTTGGGTAGAGGCACCATGCAACGGTAAGCATTGTCCACGAGTTCACAAAGAACCCAGAAGAGATTAGTCGTGAAGCTAACATTGTAATCACAGCAGTGGAAGTTCCCAATCTAGTTCGTGGAAGTTGGTTAAAGCCAGGTGCAGTAGTTGTTGATGTTGGTACATTTCCAGTTGAGGTAAACACTTATTTTTTTTTTACTTTTCATGGATTCCCAATATTTTCAATAGCTTACTAGTGGATTGTTCAAAAGAGAGATAGCACGAAACTATGATCATGAAGCCCATAAAAGAAAATTTACTTGATTAAGGAAAAGGAAAAGGAAAGAAGCAAATAAAAAAAAGGATTTTAACTTCATAAACTGGGTATTCATTCTTTTTAAATAAACAAAAATTGATTGCAGGATCCCAAATGCGAGTATGGCTATCGCCTTGTGGGAGATGTCTGCTAAGTGCTATGAAGAAGCTGTTAGGGTGGCTTCAGCAATCACCCCTGTGTCTGGAGGTGTGGGACCTATGACGGTAGCAATGCTGTTGTGTAACACTCTTGAATCTGACAAGCGTGCTTACATATTCATTTAAGCGTGCTTACATATTCATTTAAGCGTGCTTACATATTCATTGACGGGTAAAAGCTTAGGCCATTGTCAAATAAGTCCCACTCCCACATTGTCTAATAAGTCCCACATTGAATGACCACCACTGCATGTAAGGAAGCCACACCAAATTCCAATAAATCCCACATTGTCTAATATGCCTTCTCTTGTCTTACCTCTATTATATAAATAGAGGAGACTTTCAATCTAATTTTACATGGTTAGGCAAGAAAGTCTGAAGAATGGGATTGAACCGGTATTATCGGTTCGGTCCGATATGAACCGGACTTATAAATTTGCTAACCGGAACTGGTACCGAAAACCAGTTTGTACTGAACTGGTCTTTTTTGTCCCAAACCGGCCGGTTCAAACTAGTCCGGTTTACCTTATAAACCGGAAAAACCGAAAATTTTAAACACCCCTACTCCTGTTGGTGCCACGGTTGTCATCTTCAAGCAGCTTGCTGACTTCTGCATTTTTGTTGTATGTGTTTTCCATAAGAGAGGAAGAAATGAAGAAGAAAGAGAAGGATATATGGATAGACAGAGATGGATAATCAGAAAATGAGGGTTTAAGGTTAGGGTTTTAAAAAGTGACGTCTACGGTAAAAGTGGGCACCTTTAGAAGTGTGGGGGGCAAACTTCAACATGTCTATAAAGTAAAGTTTAGGGTGCAAAGTATTTTTAGTCGTTCTCCATTATCAGTTTCATCTTTAATTAGTTTAATTACCATCTTACTTTTCTTCAAATTTTAGTTACTCATGTTCACCTTCTTTTCTTCTAATTCGCCCGAAATACATATTAAGGATCTAAAATGAATAAACTAGTCTCGGTTCAACTTGTACTTGCCTAAGTCTTCAAATTGACACTGTGCACTTGAAGTTGGCGCATGCACTGCCATGTCTTTAACAATAATCTGTTACTATGTTATAGTATATGATAGTATGGCACTTAGTGGTTGACTGAAATTAGAGTGGACTGTAGGGAGAACAACTGAAAGAGATGCATTGTCATTAGAAACAGAAATCACATGCCATTATACGCGATTAATAGTGTCATATACCTGTATCCCTAAAATTTTATCAGCATTTCCCAGCTCAACTAATAATTGCCTCAGTTTGGCCTCCACATTGGAGTGAACAGGGGTGTCATAGATCCATTGCGCATTTAATCTCGGTCCGTTATTGTTGTTGCTGAAACCAGATTATTTACAGCTATATAAGTGGAAAGAAAGTCATAAAAATGGAAAACTTGAATACAGGAAAGACTTACCATTGTAAAACAGATTCGGCAAATGGTCTCATGATATCTACATAATTTATGCGAACCTTCATTATGGATGAAAGCCCTGTACGCATGTCAACTACAAATCAGAAGAGCACTACTAATTAACACAATAGAGTAAGGGGGTGTTTGATAAAAACTGAATGAATCTGAATCTGAATATGAATCTGAATGAGCTGAATCTGAATCTGAATGAAAAAAGTTATTTCATAATTAATATGTCTGAAACATCTGAATGACAAAATTTTATTATTTTACCTCCTTGAAAAAATTCAAAGTTGTTGTAAATTTATTTAATATTACTTAATATAATAGTTAATATTTTTTTAATTTTTTAATTTTTTTAAATTTTTTTACTTTTTTCAGCTGCTCATTCGGCAAAAAAAATCTGACTTAGCCATTCAGCTCAATCATCAGACCGATTCAACCATTCAAACGATTTTTTTCCAAAACAAACGCACTTAATGGCTAACCGATTCAGTCATTCAACCATTCAGATGTATTCAGTCCTAAACAAACAGCCCCTGAGTAATAAAGGGAATTCTTAGAGACCTCTAAGTAGATTAAGGACCCGGGTAAATATAACAATATCGCCTGGAAAAGCATCAACCTGGGGATGAACGTTATAAGCATCTTGGTTATGACAAAGAAAAAGCACAAGTATATCAAACCAGACTAAAACAGAAGAAGCTAATATTTTTATTTACAGGATTAAAACGATGATTTTTTTTCTTGCTGAGCTTCAACCTTTCCTTCTTGAATTTTTCTTTGTCCTTGAAAGATTTCAAGTGCTCCTTGACAAACAAAATTATTGGCATCAGATACAACTTAGAAAAGGTGAACAGATAATCTGATTACAATGTGTGTTACTCACATCATCTTCCTTAGAGGGCACTGAATTACGAAATATCAGACTTGTAACATCCATTGCCTCCTCTGGCAAGTCCATCCGGAATTTAAATCCCATCTCCGCAAAGGCAGACAAAAGTGCCACATGGTCACCCTGAAGAAAAAAAAAGTAACTTAATAATTCAACATCTCTACCACAAACATATAAAATATATACTAGAAAAGAAAAAGAAAAGGAAAAAGAAAAAGTCTTCAACAACCTTGAAACCACTATAACATAACCTTAATCTGGTGTACAGATGTATAAGTTCAAATGCTAAAAAGTAAAAATCCTTAATAGTTTACACAACGAAGCAAGAATCCCACAATTTTCAAACTGGAAATATAACAGATTCGGATGTGATGAGTAATTGGACCAGAAAAGGAATTTCAAGTGCCTTATACTCTAGCAGACACATGGGTGAAGCTGTTCAGCTGGATTATCAAATAGAGGGCGACTTGAAAAAGAGAGACCCTATTGAAATCCCAAAGCAGGCCAAAGATCGGAGCAAGCACACTTTTGTAGAGCCTATTAGAAGCAAGACGGTGGATAAAAGGTCGCAAGCTCTGCCATTGATAGTAGACAGAATCGTCCTCCTCCTTCTCCCAAAGTGTTAATTTTTACATTGTCGTCATTTTGGCCATATAGCTTCAAATATATGTTTCCCATAAGCAGTGTTTGATCACTTTTCCTGTTGACAAGCTTACAGACTGTCATGTGTAACGTGTTGCCTATTAAGCTTTGTCACATCCTCTCAAGGTTATAGTCTAGACAAAGTTGCCTCATCTGCCTTCCAATGCACCCAAGGAGTAGCAATATCTCCTTTCTTATTTTCACTTTATTTGGGATAATGATGGCATGATGCACAAGATGTCGAGTATGCAAACCCTTTATACATTCGCTACCAACATGCCAACTTTGCAGATCCAGAAGAACTCTTATAATAAAAAGTAAACTCAAAGTAAACTTACCAACTAAAATTACTATAAGCATGAAAAATGGAGATATATGTTGTCCTAATCTATATCTAAATCACTAAGACTATATATTACATACCCATAGCGCAAGTATTTAAGTATTAAGAAATATACATTATACTCAAAAAAAAACTTTCAACAAGTTGAGCAGCATATGTTGAACAAGTTATCACGTTTATGACACCAAGAACCAACCTAAAACCACTTATTCCATGTCATGTTCAATCTGTGTTAATGAAACCCATACTACGTGAGAACTATCATCTAATATGGGAACCATAATCTACCTATTACTTAAGCATCAAAATGTACTTTACAATGTTATCTTGGTGAAAGGATTACCAACCTCGGCAGATGCCAGAAACATTTTTGCTAAACCTCGTTTCATAGAGCTACTCAATAACTTTGTGAGACCAAAATCAAGTAAAATTGGACGATGTGGAGGCTCCTTGCTCACAAGAAAATTCCCTAAAAAAATTAACAAAGAAAGATTCAATGGACAAAGCCAAACCAGAAAACCATATATACAATTAAAAATAACATGTGGCAACATATGCCATATTGAACAAGCAACTTAGTGGAACAATTGAGTTGAAGACCAGGGGAAACAATACCAGGATGAGGATCACCATTGAATAGACCGTCGACATAAATTTGGTGTGCATATGCCCGTGTAATTTCTTCAACAAGTTTTTGCTTATCAACACCCATATACTCAAGTGATACTAAGTCATTCAAACGAACCCCGTCCATATACTCCAGAATGAGGACCCTTTCAGTTGACTGTTATTGAACAAGCAAGAAAAAAGTAACAAAGTATATACTAGAAAAGCCAACATTCTCAAATGAATGAAACAAAATCAAATTCTGCACTGTGAGTCAAAGACAATGATGGTTAGGTAACATATGATATTTAAAATATAAAAAAATTATACCATACTATTCTGTTAGAGTAGTTGGCCCAAGTTAAGTGATTAAGTCTTTTTGTACTCATGACTCATGGACTAGCCATATCGTATAATTTTTATTATTTATTAGACTTGTAATGTCTGATGATTGTTAACTTGGTTGATCTTTTATTCTCTATGTAGTGTTTGTTAACTTGTTCTATTGGTTTTCAATGTCAAGTATTTTATTTTTGAATTTTAATTGTGAAGTATTCATATAATTGTGTTTTTAATTGTATTTCATACTGTTAGTTATTATGTTTTGAGTTTTAATATATATAAAATGTTATTGTCGAATATGTTTTTAAAGTAAAACAAATAGTGTTTAAATTGTACATTGCTAACGACTTGTCGGCATATGGACAATATGGCGTGAACCTTATTGCCTAGGCATCCTGGCGGTCAACTACCGTCGCGTCTCGCTATTGCGCCATGACAACTATGGCTTGTGCAAGTCCACACCCGCCTTTAGTGTCTTCCAATCAGAAGTTTTCTATAAATAAAACTTGATTAAATCAAGTTAGATAATCATTATATAGATACCTGAATTACTTCGGGAATTAATACATCCACACAATTGGCAGGCACTTTACCATCATGTTGATTGTTGCAACAAAGGTTTCTGGAGATTGTACTCGTATTTTCTAGCAGGTACCAACAGAAGCATCAGCAAAAGTACAGAAAGCATACTAACAAGCTGAAGCTTCAATTGGAAGTGACGGGATAATACACTTTTTGGTTATTGTACTAGGGTCCGATTTTCATTGTGGTTGCCAAAACTTTTTTTGTTACAATCGAATAACTGTACTCTCAAAAATTACAAAATGGTCATTATTTTTAATTTCAAATGCGAAAAAAGCGGACGGAATCTTGACATTGCATATTTTTTCGACGCGTGGCGTTATTTTTCTTTGACGTGGAGTTTGGGCTTGCCGAGCTTAAAATTTCCTTAAAGAAAATGTTGCTCACGAGTGTTGAACTCCAGACCTCTCTAAACTAGAAACCTTATATTCCAACAAAAGCCACTGGACCAACTAACTATCATGCTAGAATTTATGTAACACTAATATTTAAACCACCTAGCATCGTTTCTATACATGTGAAGATGAGATAATACACTTTTTGGCCACTGTACTAGGAATTGTAATAATAATAATAATTGTAATAATTGTAATAATAATAATAATTGTAATAATTATTATTGTAATAATAATAAATTTTAAATAATTAAAATAATGATAATAATTAAAATAATGCATAGAAACGATGCTAGGTGGTTTAAATATTAGTGTTACATAAATTCTAGCATGATAGTTGGTTCAGTGACTTTTGATGGAATATAAGGTTTCTAGTTTGGAGAGCTCTGGAGTTCAACACTCGTGAGCAACATTTTCTTTAAGGAAATTTTTAAGTCTGGCAAGCCCAGCTCCACGTTAGCAAAAATAATGGGTCACTTCAGCAAAAATATGCACAGTCAGCATTTTGTCCGTTTTTTCGGACGAAAATTAAAAATAATAACCATTTTGTAATTTTTGAGAGTACAGTTATTCGATTGTAACAAAAAAAGTTTCGGTAACCACAATGTAAATCGGACCGTAGTACAGTGACTAAAAAGTGTATTATCCCTGGAAGTGACAGATGACAACAATCTTACAAACCATCAAAATCTTACCAGCTTCACGGTTGAAGTCTAGTTCCTTAGGTGCTTCTTTGCACCATTCGTCGATCACAGGATTGAAGTCATACTGTGGTTCTGCCCATGCTATCCAATCGACAACTGACTTTGCATTCTTTAAGTCCTGAACAAAGAATATGCCACTCAATCAATTCAAGAGATCAGGTGTGACTATCACTTGCATCCTAAAATTTGAAAAAGAAAAATATGAAAAACCTCCAATATTATTGTTTTGATGCCCTCATGTTGAACTTTGACAACCACCTCCCGCCCATCACTTAGAGTTGCACGATGAACTTGTGCTATCTGCAAAGAGGAACAACAATGATGCAAAAACAACATTACAAGCAAAAACTTAATGCTGCTACAGCAAGACAAATAACCATTAAACCTAACCTTGCTGGTGCTCAGCACAACATTTTCTGAAACAACCACTCTTAAGGACAGACATGGGTCAAAATCTACCCAAAAACACGGTGCAAGTGAACAGCATTATCTACCCTACTTGAAGCTTTAAACAAGGTCATGTAGCGTTAGAATGAAGTAGAATGGATCTAGTTGAGCACGAGTCTTGATATAAAAAGGTCCATATCTCTACCTAGTTTCTCCTCAAGTGCTATGCTATTTAATTATTAGCATACAACTGATTGAACAATATAGCAACAATAATAACAAAATAATATCATTAATTCAGAAATTCACTAATAACAATAATGATGATAGTTTGTATGCCTCATTTATAATGACAATGATACAAATTTTGGCTGGCAGCCAAGCTTAAGAGTGGTGTTTCAGAAGAAGATAGCTACTCAGGAAAAAAACATGGAAAATTTGTTCAACTACCTCCACAAAGAGGTCGACATAGGGTTTGTTTATTAAACTTTGGTTCAACGATCTTACCGATGCCGTTGCCAGAGGCACTAGAACAAAATTTAAGAAGAGATCGCCCATCGATTTCTCCAACTCCTTCTGTATTGTCTCACAAACCTGTGCAAAACAGTAAAATAAGGGAAAAGATGGGGGGGATTGATTAATGGTGTTTCCCAGCTATTTTGGACATTTACAAAATAAATTTGCATACCAACAACTGCATGCACATAGATATTGGCATACATATATATAAACACATTTACATGCGTGTAAAGTTGATTTCATAGTTCAAAATTTTAGTACCTCGCTATTATCTTGTTCAGAAGATAAAATTACAACTCGTTATCAAAACACGTTTAGTCTTTGAGGCTCTCTGTTTAACTTGTTAAACTAAAAGAACCTACTGGTAGTACATCTTTCCAGCCACTCAAATGTCCTAAAGTTGCCATGAAGAACACAAAGGAGTTTATTTCCATAGTAGATTAAGGACCCGGGTAAATATAACAATATCCTTATTGATTCAACTAATCCTTAGTTGATGATTATTGAACTCTAAATTACCCTTGAGATCAATTCAAACCAAACTTCCTTTGGTGCGGACACTAATGTCAAAGTTAAGATGAACAACCCTGCTACAGGGGATTATATTACGCGATAGCGTTAATATGTTGTGCACATACATGGTAGTAAGGGCTGATCCCCCTAAGTACGAGAAATAAGGTCCATATAATCTTACGACTGTTAAAGGTTTAAAGTATAAATACTTGATAACCTGGGACATAGTTCATGGTCTTATGACCCTCAGATGTACTTTTGATTCATGTTCTAATCTTGACTCAAAAGCCGAATTTTCTTTGTTCAGAACCTATTGTTTATTCGCATGTTATTATTTTTACTGTTATTAAACATGTGGACAATTGTTGCTCACTCTTGCATAATAACATTGCAGCTAAGGTTGAAAGAGTTGATGAGCCATCTACTAGTAAGGGAAAGGGCAAAGCAAGCAAATGATGAAGACTTATTTATTATTATTGAAAATGTTGACGTTAAGACTATTTATGTTATGTTTAAGACTTGTTGTTTATGATGTATTAAGGTTAGATAACCTGGGATTGATTTGTTTAAGCTGTTGTAACCCTTAATTGGGAGGATTTCTATTTTATTTATGAGTTTATTTATTTATGGGTAGTTAGATGCTATTTATTTTGATGAGTGAACACCAAATCTGTGGGAAATTCGATTACCTAAATTTGGGGGTGTCACAGTTTTAATAGGAAACAAATCTTTTATGATATTACGTAATTGAGTTCTTACCTATTAAGATTTCTTTCAATAATAATTAGTTACCTATTAGGAGTTTATTTCCATAGTTATAGGGATTCTTTAGCTATAAAACCCGGTTTGTGGGTTTAGGGTTTAGACAATTAAATCGTACTTTATTATCTTTTACGATTGATATCGTTTGTTTCTCTGGTGGATTCCAGTTTGTATGTTTAGAATTTACGCTGATAAATTCTTTTGTGCTTTCCGTACTGCGTCAATTGGTATCAGAGCAAGAATTCTAGCCTGCGAATTGATGGTTGTTGAGCGCGTGCACCCACTCCAATGTCGATGTAAAGGAGAATGGTGACGATAGAAATTGCTTAGGCGAGGAATTGCGAGCAACCGTTCGTTCATCGTGAGGACTAGGTAAAACTAGTCGAATCTATCTTTTAATTTTCTGTTTATAAAAAAAAACAAATCTGTGTAGCAAAGATGTCTAAAGTCACAAAGGCCAGAATTGAACAAGTATTGGATTATATTGATTTTCTTAATAGTGAATGTGATTGGTTCGATTATGAGATTTATGTTTGTCATCGTAAAAACTTGTTGCCCCAATATGATGATCTTTTGGATTTTGGAGGAATTAGAATAAGCACAATATAGACTTAACAAGTTGAAACATCGGTATCAAGTTGAGAAAAAAAGGGTGAGAGAAGAACATCAAAGTAGGGAGATTTCTTTTATGATTAATGAAGTTAGGAGGTGTCGCAAGAATTTGATAACCTGCAGGGAAAATCTTCAAGAAAGATGTAGCGTCATCAAACCTATTTCACAGACATGTGATTCGTTCCTTTTAGTGGAAAGCGTGGAAGACACAAAATAAGTAGTTGAAGAGGCAGTTGTTGTTAAAGACGAACCAAGCTTAGTGGTTGTGGAGGATCATGATTTGGAGTCGACGCGACATAAGGATACAGACATCATAAAGATTGAGATTGATCATGAGATTCATAATCTTGTATTCGACAACTTGAAATATTTTGATTTCATCGTTCCTAATCATTTGTTGCAAGTGCAGGTTAATATGAAGGTTTTAGATGTTTCAGAATTATTTCCAAAAATTGTCTTTGAGAAGCAACATCATGAATACATGGTACAAAGAAGAGGGCGAATATCTAACCGTTGGTGCTTGATATTACTTCATTTTAAAATTCGAGGTCAAATTTTCTCCAAGAAAAGGAAAAATACACGGGAAGAGTTATCTGCAAAGGTTTGACATAATTTATATTTTGGTATTTATGTTCAGGCTGAAATGAAAACTCGGTTGGAGGCGAAAAATACTTAAGTGTTCGACTTGCCTGCCGATATCAATATCTCTCGTACTTTCAATGTATCTGATCGTTATGAGTTTTGTGAAGATATTCCGTTTAATCCAGAATATAACTCGAGCTCAAGTTCTTCGTAGGTGGGAAGGATTGATGTAGGACAAAAATTGGAAAAAAAACACTGGTCCGAAGAAACGACATTAATTCCCGAAGACACTAATTTCCGAAGGGAATAATGCTGAGTAAAGTTGACTTCGGGGTCGGGAGTTAGGTGCGGCTTCTCTTCGGAACAGTAGATTTCATGCAGGAATGATCGACTTCGGTATAGGTCTTCGGGTACAAAAATGTCGTCATGACTTCGGGATTGGCGACATGACTTTGGGAAGATCGGAACTTACTTGAATATTATTAATTTTAATTATTCTCATTTTAGATGGGATTTGTTTTTATATGTAATAGTGTTTTAGTAGGAAACAAGTCTTTTATGATATTACGTAATTGAGTTCTTATCTATTAGGATTTCTTTTCATAATAATTAGTTACTTATTAGGAGTTTATTTCCATAGTTATAAGGATTCTTTAGCTATAAAACCCAGCTTGTGGGTTTAAGGTTTAGACAATTAATTCCTACTTTATTATCTTTTACGATCGTTTGTTTCTCTGGTGGATTCCAGTTTGTGTTTTTAGAATTTACGCTGGTAAATTCTTTTGTGCTTTCCGTACTGCGTCAAATGGAATTCCAGATATGGGAAGCTTTGAGTTTTTTGAAGAAACAATTATTCCAAAGCATAGAGTCCTGTGCGTTGGAGTTAAAAGTCCTAGAAATCAAAGTGATAATGTCTTTCAAGGTAGCCTTCATACCAAGATCAAAGTGAATGAAAATGGGATCATGAGTGGAGGCAAATGGCAAGCCCCGAGACCAAGGATCAAACCATAAGCTAATGTTGCTACCATTCCCAATTTTATAAGAAATATGAGGTCTAGCAACAGTTCTCAATTAAAGAACCTTCCGCCAGATCCAGGAGCAATCAGTAGGGCAGGGATTTCCCAAAAGAACTTGTCCTTAAGAACAGTATTCCGAATCCAAATAGCCCACATAGAAGTGGGCCTAAACTGAATAACATTCCATAAATGTAAGGTGATAAGAGCCTTATTCCAATCCTCAATCTGTTTGAGGCCTAGACCACCTTCGGAGACTGGTAATCATAGTTGTTAAGTCGTAAAGTAGAGTCCAGTCGTTGGCTGGGAGATTAATCGACTAGTCGTCCATAAGTCTACAAGACATTTCCTACGTACAATTTTTAAATATATATATATATATGTAAATTTATATATATATAGATACACACTGATAAGTAGGTTTTATACCTATTTATCCGGTACCTATTACTTGAATTAGTTGCTTAAACCTATATTTCGTAGTTACTTTGCACGCATTGTGTGTGTATTACATGCATTTTATGTTATTTTGTAGGCTACGACACGACATTGGCATGAGGAAGCGAGGAAAAGCAATTCGGACATTTTTGGACTAAAATATGCAAGCAAATGCAAGATGGGAAGATTGCAAGGCTTTTAACACTAAGTTAGATGCATGTTCTTGGCTTGGAACTTGGATTATTTTGTAGAGCTTCTTAGCTTTCCAAAATATCTTGAATCGTCCCAATCGGAGTTCGAATACGAGAGTTATGGCCTTTTTATCAACGAAGATCAAAGCTCAAAGTTGTCATGCTTGCAATTTACATAGAATCTACTTCAAGCCTGATTTCGACCTTGATCCGATCAGAATCTGTCAATTCTCAAAGAATGAAAGTTGTAGATGTTGTCGATATCTTCGATTTGATAGGTGACAAGCCCCGTAACTCTTAGCGGATCAAAAGTTATGTTTGTTTTATCAAAGGACGTCATGAGAAAAATAGGCGGTACTTGGTCGCACGTGCCAAAGAAATTTTTTTCTACATGAGCGCCTTGAAGGCACGCACGCCCAATTAGCCTAGAACAGCGCAGGCGCCACGGTTGCGAGGGAGAGTTAATTTGGGTGTTATGTTGTCCAATTTGAGCTAGAATAGAATTGTTAGTTGCCTAACTTGATAGGGATTCCATTAAAACTATAAATACTTGATTAAAACTTGGATTGGGGGGATTCCATTAGATTAGATGAGAGTAGATTATGACCAAAACCCTAGTTCTTATGAGATTTGGAGATTGAAGCAACTTGAAGACCATTGAAGAAACTTGAAGACCATTGAAGATTCAAAGTAGGAGCAAGGAGGGAACATCAAATCTGCAGACAACAGATTCTATCTTTTTCTCTTCTTCTATTTTTGTCTTTTAATGGTTATTCAATTGTGGATTCTTAGTTTTAATTCATTAATCATGAACTAAATCTTTTGTTTAAGATTACAATGGATCGTATTGCATAGTTTATTTTAGTATGCTTCTCTATTACTTATTGTGATTATTCTTGAATTGTCTATAATAATTTGTGATAAATTGCTTAATTCCCTAGCTAACAATTACCGTGATAATCTATATAAACTCGAGAGATGAATTATGGATTTAGATCTAATCATAATAGCATGTGATTGTGTTTTCTGCATGGCGTTGGAATACATAATTTATGTCTAGGATAGAGATATACCTATACATCACATGTAATTAGATAAAGAACTTGTGTTTAAAATCCTTTTTAATTGTAATTCACATAGAAATATAGTGAATTAGTTAATTAGGGTGTTCTTAATTCTATCATCTATGGATTTAAGTTGATTTGAGTATGATGCATTAAGAGATGCTCATATTTACTCGTGTTCTTGATTAACAATTCAGAATAGTGAGCATAATTGATAAAAAGTGTATTAATATAAGTGAAGCAATAAGTGAAATTGTGATCTTAAATCTCCATAATCTGATTTTTAATTAGTGATAATTAGAATGAGTGTAATTAAATAATTTAATTCATCATCTTAAATTGATTGTTTAAATAAAATTAGTTTGATTAAGAGTTAGTATTTGGTAATTTGTATTAATAATTCTTCGTGGGAACGATACTCTACTTATCACTTTATTACTTGTTGACTATGTATACTCGCGTGCGAGCGTAATTAGAATTTACACCAAGCCGTTGCCGGGGAATTAGTTTAATAATTTTTGCCAATATTAGCTTCAATCAAATTATTTTAATAATTCTCTTCCTATTTTTCTCTCTTTTCAGGTACCATGGCTGGATGCAAGTATCAATGGCCATATTCGAGTATGACTCAGCCAAGAGACACAGGGATTGATGGACTCGATGAAATTGTTGCATTATCAGCACAACTTGAGATACTTTCGAGGAGGTTGAATGTAGTTGCAGCCCAACATAATCGAAGGATAGCAGTTACTTGCAATTATTGTATTGGAAATCACCCGAGTAATCAATGCACCATCAGTCTTGGGCTGATACAGTACGAGGGTAACATCATTCCTTTATTATAAACTAAAACTATTTTACGTGTCTCACTGTTCTATGATTTGATGGTGAAATATTTGACATGTTTGGCAAAAGGAACTTTGGTTCTATGCTTAATATAATTCTCATTGCCGACTTTGTCACTAAGTTAATTCCTCGATGTAAGTTCTATGTTAAATTTTATTGAAGGCTTAGACTTTTTTTTTGTTTCAATTGGTTTTGGAACCGAAACCGCACCAATTAAAACCGCACCGCACCAGTCACAAGCGGTTTCATGTGCGGTTTTGAATTTTTCAAACCGCACCTAAGCGGTTTCGGGTGCGGTTTGGATTTTAAACCGCACCATGCTCACCCCTACAGTATGCATATGCCAATTATCATCAAGCTTGGGGGTATCACCCAGATTCGTCATAGAGCTACAATTATGAAGATCAATACTCTGTCCAAATCCAACCTACACACCGGAATTCTCATGTCCACCTCCATTGCCACAAGAAGAAAAGTCAAACTTGGACGAATTCTTATCAAAGCTCATAGAAAACCAAGAGGAAAGGATGATGAGTCAAGCAATATCGAGCCATAATTTTCAAAACCAGATGGAACAACTCATCACTACTTCCACACATAGTCCGCAATACATGGATTCCAAAACTGAGACAGATAATTCAGGGGTGGAGGAATTGTTGTCCAAGTTCATAGCTTCAAGTGAGGAGAGGAGGATTAATCAAGAGATATTGAGTCAAAATTTTGTGAACCAGATGGAACTACTTAATGCCTCGAACATTTGTCCTCAATACACTTGGCCCTATAACATTGATTATGAGACTGATGGCGAACCTGAACCAAATCTGTAACCGGATGTGCCAAACGATATAGATGTTGAAAGAGAGGAGACACTTGGGGACCAAGAAAAGGAGATCGGCGAAGATCTAACTTTGAGTACCAACAAAGATGAGCCGATTTTGATAGTGACCCATGTACCTTCTCCACCAAAGTTCAAGGCTCCATGCAGTTTTGCAAGACCGTGTCCAATTGGTAGTCATGTCATAGGCAAGGCTATATGTGATATGAGAGCTAGCACAACTTTAGAGCCATGGTGGGATGAGAAAGGGAAGATAGAAGAAGACCATGTTGTGTTTAACAAGCTTCCATGCCACAATTTGATCACACACATAATGGGGAAAGCACCTAGTAGTTTGCCATACTTAATGGGGATCCCATCTAAAAAGATCATGCTAGGTGAATTAGATATATTGGCCATTACAATTGGGAATCTCTTAAAAGAGACATTGTTACTGATGGATGGAGGGTTCCTCAATTTTCGTAAGGGAATTTGATAGAGAATTGAAGAAGTCAGGTTGAGACTATAAAACAAGCGCTTATTGGGACGCGACCCAAGTTTAAATTTTTATTTTTATTTTTATTTTTAGTAGTTGATAAATTTGCATTTATTAGGATTTAATAAACTTGTTTCTATTGTGTTCACAGGTTGGTCAAATCCAATTCAAGTGTGGTGCCCGATTCATTCTAATGTGCCTAGCCTATTCTCCAAACTTAGTGGACAAATGGTTTTTTAGGGAAGTCCTCTGCTTTACTTTTTCCTATTTCAACCATTGAGGACAATGTCTAGTTTAAGTTTGGGGGATTATTCTTATTGTTTAGGATTGCATAATTAGTATAATGTCTAGCTATTCCTTCATTGTGCACCGAGAACTTATGAGCAAACAATTACGTTTTGGACCATTTGAATGAGTTTAATTAATCTATTACCACTTATATAAACTCTATTCATACATGTTATACTTAATGTTAATCTTTGATCTAATAAAAGTACTAATTGTGTAACTAATGAGAATCTTGTGTTAATAGTGACACAAAAATTGTATTAATTTGCATTGGTGTTTTTATTTGAACAAGATGTAGACATTAAATTAATACTTGGCCAAATTAATTATTTTAAGCATTACATTTTGTATATAAATGGTATTTCGGCCAAGTGGAAGAATGTTAAGAATATTTTATTTCTTTATGTGGCATCTACTATTTATGGAATTATTTGGCTTACACATTGTATTAATTTAATCACTTTATTTATGGGTTTGGTAACTGTGTGGCCTATAAATAACATTACTGATAGTATTTGGCATAATGGGCTCTAGGGTTTCATAATCTTGATGGACGATTTTGACCCTTAGCTATTCTATAAATAAAACAGTTAGGTTTGGTCTCAATTGTCGTCTCAAGAACTTTATACAAACCTATACATCCATCCTAAGATTGAGAGAGACAATTGAAGACTTTCACCCTTAGCGTGATATATACAAGATGTTTTCTCTCAATTCATATAAGTACCTAATGTAATGATTAATTAATTGATTTTATTCTACGAAATAGCATGTTCTAATATAAATTTATTTAACATTATAAGATACTAATGTGGGGTTAATATAGCTCCCACTTGCACATCTAGCTTTCTAAAATGGGCTCTCCCATGACTTCGTAAAATCGCACCGATCTACGAGAAGAGCTGATGGATGAGTAGGCTTCCCCTTTCAATTCATGGAATGTGATCTAGGCCACGATGGGAGTTTGTGTGCCTCGGTAGGAAAGAGATCACCAGAGTGTAGAAATCGCCTTTTCTTGATGCCATGGGGTCGACCTGTGAACCTTAAACCCAATTATATTTCTTACATTTCGTATCAAAGCAACGTGATCCATGGCCTACCCACTAAGCAAGAATTTGAAGCCTAGAGGAGTGGACTGCCTGGAGCTGCAAGGTGCAAAGGCCTAGGAGTCTTAGGCCTAAGGCGAGGCCCATTTACTTCAGTGTGGAAGCATGGTGGCCTATCATGAACTCAAATGTGGTGTTGTCATATGGGGGCAGATCCTACATTGGGAGTATGGGATACTAATGTCAGGTTAATATAGTCTTGGGTTCTTCTACTTGGACAGCTAGCGTTTCAGGATGGGTTGATCCTCTGATACCAATTGTCATAAACTAGTTAGTTCATGATATGGACTCTTCAACTAGTAACCAAAATTAGAGAGAAACAAAAGATATAGAAGAAATAGAGATAGAATTAGAGGGATAGAGAGAAAAATTGAAACTGGACAAATTGCCATTCATTTAGAGAGAAAAACATATTATAAAAGAGAGGAGATGGAGAGAATTAAGATTATTTATCTATATGCTAACTACTTTCTAATAGATAAGCCTTTGAGGATAACTGCTTATCATTATAGATAAGTTCTATTTATTTTAGATAACTACTATTTCTTTAAATTCCTAGATATCCTCTGCAGCATGTGACATAAGGACTTGAGACACCTCAAGCTAATGTCTTGTGTATAATGAAGGTGAAAAAGCCGAGTTAACAATTGTGAATAGTAATTCAATATCCACCAGATCAATGAAGTGAGAAAACAACCAATAGCATAGTTATCAAGGCAACAAGTCGAGGCGAGGCGAGAACTAAAGCGCTTAGGTGACAAGGCGCCCGACTAATCGTCCACAAGTAAACAAGTCGTTAACAATGTAAATTTATACAAATAAAATTATATATATTTAATATTTATATGAATATAGATATATTTATTTTTCTAATAATTTACCATATTCATAATACAGGTTGTAGTATATTAAATCACAACAAGTAGTGAACAAGATCAAGTCAAAATGGATAATTTTATTATAGTTGTAAACTCGTATTTTGAACTTGTACCAACTTCAAATTATATAAATGGTGATACCTTTGTAATATTTAGTTTAATTCAATATAATTCTTAAATTTATGTTTAGTTTCTTAAGTTTTAATATTGTATATATAGAATACCATAAATTTCAATACTAAGAATTCAATAATTAATGATAAAACAAGTAAACAATCATTGTAAAGATAAAGATATAAACAAGCATATAGTCACATATCATAGCATTAGACAACCACCAGACATGTTCATTGTGATATTGCCAGAAACAAACATAATATAAAAATAAAACAAAGTCATAAAAACTCAATATTCATCAACACAAAAGATTCATTTTTTAGAACGAAAGGATAACTCAAGTTATCAAGCATAATCATCAAGGGTTAAATCATCGTCATCTCTCCCAACAACGGTATCATCACTTGAAACAATAGTTACTCTTCGGTTATAATCATCATCCACATCCTTATCATCATTAGGAAGGCCTACCTCCTCATCTCCAACATCAGAATCAAAGTCATCCACAATTCTTACCATCAGATCCCTCAAAGTCGAAGCACCACCACGCCGTGAGTAGACATTACCCGTTCTACGAAAATTGCGACCCTCGGCCGCATCAAATGCACCAACAGCTCTATCAACATCCTCCCATGTAAGATCATCTTCATGATGAACTACATCTTGCTCGGGCACTATCCACTCATTACCCCAATCGAAATAATCTAGGACTAATGGATCAAAGTTTCTTCCAAGTTCGCGCCTCTTTTGAAACCTTGAAACAATTCGGCGATTGTATTGCACATACGTCAAATCATTTAACCGTTGATGCTCTAACCTATTTCTCTTCTTCGTATGAATCTGAAATTTTTAAGCAAAATAATATATAAAATATTTATAGATATTAGTTATGTACTAATTAATATTAAATACAAGATATTTAATTACTAAATACTTACAAACTCAAAAGTATTCCAATTGCGTTCACAACCGAAAGAAAAAAAAACAAAGGTCGAGGATTCGCTTTGCAAACTTTGCAAGCTCAATAGCACACCCGCAAAAAACATTCCACCAATCAACTGCATTAGATGTAAAAAATTAAAAAAGTCAAATCATAGTCTAAACTATAAAACTTAAACTTTAAAGTTAATTAAATATACTTGCTAGGATTTTTTTACTTTCGTTGCCAAATCGACATGTCTTTAGAAAAGTCATCACGATAGACATCGGCTAGGTTGTTTATCTTATCTGTCAAAACTTGGTCAAGAACTATTTTTGAAAGAATATCATTGAAGTTGTTACGTAACCTGTAAGCTAAATCAGATTCTTCTTTGATGTCAAAATATTTTCCCGGATTGAGAAACAATACTGCCCCATATAATTTTTGCTCCATTTGGCATGCTCATCTTCGCTCGATAATGTCGATCACTTTCTTGTATAGCCTTGTTATTAAAGGCATCTTTGATCTTGTTTGAAAATTCCAACGCAGCAAAAACTTCAATCATAACTAGCCTCTCATCCGAATCCACAATCCTCAAGACAACAAGTAATGGTTGTAATGCTCTAATGCAACCTTCAACGACATGCCAAAAACTAGCAGAACTAACTGTAGTTTGTATCATACACTTTCTTCCCCGCCTCTGTAGTTAACAACCTAGGATTTGTCCAATCATCACTAATGAATAAATGTCTCAAAGCATCCTTGTGCTTGCACAAGCTTTGAAGGGTCAGAGAAGATAGAGCAAATAAGGTGACTCCCGATCTCACAAGATCCCTCCCATTTGTTTTGCTCCTCATCGCATCAAGAAGGTGATCGTGTCTATAAATGAATGTTATTATTTTTCTTGCCCTCCCAATTGAACACTTAAACTGCTTTAAATTGCTTATATCCTCCAGCATTAGACCAGCAATGGGCTGCACATAGTGTCCAGAATAAAGTAGGCCTCCTCTCCATTAAAATATGACCCGTTTCCTTACAATTGGAGGCGTTGTCTGTCACTACTTGCACAACATACTCAGCCCCAATCTCTTTGGTCTTCCCATCAAGCAACTCAGCCAACATGCTTGCATCCAGATTGACTAGAAGCATCAACTAATCCCATAAAGTAGGTCCATGCAAGACTATTAACAAGAAAATTTATCAAGTGTCTAACATTTCTGTCTGTCCATCCGTCTGACATAAGAGTACAACCGTGCTACTTCCAAGAAGTTTTGTGCTTCTCCTTAAGTTCCTCTGTTTTAGTCTTTGCCTTCCCTAAAAAGAGGAACTCTCAACTCGTGATATGAAAGAGACTTCAAACCCGACCCATATTGCCCGATTGCCTCTATCATCACCTCAAAATTTCATGAATTTGTTGCATTAAAAGGAATGTCATGCTCATAAAATCAGTTAGCAATGCGCATGTGAACTTTCTCTTTCTCTTCCGGTGACCTTAGATGATTCTCCAAACCTGTTTGGCTCGGACCTTTGTGATGCCTTTCGTTCACAACTTCTTCAGGAAATTTCCTAAGATGAGTTTCAATTGTCTTTGTTTGTGGTTGTGACTTGGTGAATTAAAATGCACTCTTCATCCTTTTAGCTACAATCCCAGAACTTAGAACAGTTGCAAAGGAAGCGTTGGAAGGATTAGATGCATTGCTTGAAATTTAGATGACTGAATTTCTTCTACTTCGTCAATATCACCAAATTGAATTGGTTCCTTTTGTTACTCAATATTGCTTGATGCATACCCACTGGTAAGATGTTGCTCGAATCTCTTGATTCCTCCGTGAACTTTTTTCCTACAAATTATGCATTGTACAATATTTTTATCGCTCAATTCCGGCCAAAATCGCTCGAATCTCTTGATTCCTCCGTGAACTTTTTTCCTACAAAGTATGCATTGTACGATATTTTTATCGCTCAATTCCGGCCAAAATCCATATTTTCACTCCAGATCCTTAGACTTGGCCTTTCTTTTAGGATCCTTACTTGGATCATAATCCTCTGCTATCGAACTTTCCGCCATTTAACTATCAACAAAATACAATTATACAAACAAGCAACATCAGATCACATCACATTCATATGTACCTATGAAATGTAAGTCTGACTTGCTAGTTTAAAATACTAACAACTTGCATAATTTAATAGTTTAAAATACTAACAACTTGTGAGTGAAATTGGTTTAATAGTTTAAAATACTAACAATTTTGAAGTTTAAAATTTACTATGTGAGTGAACGAGTAAAATTGGTTTTTAATAGTTTAAAATACTAACAACTTGCATAATTTAATAGTTTAAAATACTAACAACTTGTGAGTGAAATTGGTTTAATAGTTTAAAATACTAACAATTTTGAAGTTTAAAATTTACTATGCGAGTGAGCGAGTGAAATTGGTTTAATAGTTTAAAATACTAACAACTTGCATAATTTAATAATTTAAAATATTAACAACTTGTGAGCTAGGGAGAGAGTGAAATTGTTTTAATAGTTAAAATACTAATAATTTTGAAGTTTAAAATTTACTATGCAAGTGAGTGAGTGTGTGAAATTGGTTTAATAGTTTAAAATACTAACTTGCATAATTTAATAGGTTTAATAGTCAGTAGCTTATAATAATAGGTTTAATTGGATAGGTTTAATTGTTAGTAGCTTAAATTTAATAGGTTTAATTAATTTATTTCCAATGAATAATTTACTGGGTCACTAATTCACTATTAGTCAGTAACCTTATAAGCCTCAAAAGGGGAACAATTGAACAAAGTCCAAACAAATTAACACTCCATTACGTAAAAGCCTTAAAAGGAACACATATATACTCTGCTTACCAACCAGGCCGACCAACATATCCCTTTTGATTGCCGACAGAAGAAATCTAACCGAAAGAAGAGGAAGAAGATGCAGTCAAGTTCAGCCGGAAGAAGAGGAAAAGATGCAGCCAAAGCAAGCCGACGCAGCCGAAGGAAGAAGACGAAAGATTCGCGCCGACCAATTAAACCTTTTTTGATCGCCGACGAAAGAGGAAGGAGAAGAAAGAGTCACGATTCCAAAGCTTTTGTTGTCCGAAGTATGTTCGAACCCTGATCTTTATTTTGTCTATTGTTTGGGTCTTTATTCTTTAATTTGGTGGGTTATAGGTCAAATAGATTTTGGGTAAATTTTGAGTTATGAGTTAGTCAGTCGATTAGCCAACAAAGCGAGCAAGTCGTCCGCTTCGAACAATAAGGTGACGACAAATTTGCAAAATCAAGCGACTTGGCCACTGAACCCAAATCGAGCCCTCGACTTGGACTGTTGCCACCGCCTGGACGCTTAGTCGACGACTAGGCAACGACTTGATAACCATGACCAATAGCAGCTATATCTTCATGGGGTTCCAAAATCATGTTACAAGTCCTTTAAGTTGGGAAAAATTAGGTACATGGACTAAGATTTATTATGCATTCATAACTAGATTTACTGTGGTGGGGCTAGAAAAGGGTAAAATTCATGTTACCCCTGAACTTTAGGTGTGTTTGGGTATTGAGCTCCTTTCTTTTGGTTAACGCAAATCGAGCCCCTTTCTGTTCTAAAATTTGGATATGGAACCCCCAGGTGCCACATTTGCATTGACCTGCTAACGTGTCCCACGTGGCACCGCTGACGTGGACGTATTCCAATTAATTGCCAAAAATGGGTGAAGCCCAGTATTCGAACTCAAATCCTCAATATTGATCATGCAACCACCCAAGCACCACAAGCCTAACTATAAAATTTACTCGAGGATTAAGTTTTATACGAAAACAGTTCATTTATTACTCGGACAACTATTTTGGACATTATAATTGAACCGTGGGTGCCAACTCTTATTTTTTTTTTTACAAAACAATATATTACACTCTTCATCCTCCCTCCATTTGTCGAGTCTCTTATTTGCAGACAACCCAAGCACCATTTCCTCTACTTTTCCAGCCAAACCACCATTTTCTCTCACATTCTTGTATCAATCTTCGAATCCTTCTCATTTCCCTTCTTTTTCCGTCCCCTTCTTGCGATCTTCTTCGACATGGAAACGGCCTCCGGCGCGAAAGAACAGGACAACCTCGGAGACTGCAAAAGAGGTGGTTGCGCCACCTGGTGCGGCGGGGCAGCTCAGCAAAAGGGGTAGAGTTGTTGTCAAAAAAAATATTCTCTTTTAGATCTAGATCTAGGTTTAAGAAAAGAAAAAAAAAACCTCTTTTCAGATCTAGGTTTAAACGGAAGTAACGGTTGGTTAAATTGCTACATATCCATTAGTTTATATTACATGTATTATACTGTACTTGAAAGTTCTTGAATGTGAATTGATGGATTCAGAATGAAGATATTACATACAAAGCAAATCAATGGCTTCCTAACTCTTCTCTTGGTAAATATAGAATGATGGGTTTTCTTTTTCCATTTCTTGTTCATATTGGCCTCTCTCTCTCTCTTAGTCTATCCAGGATACCCCTACACTGTTTTCATACATACAAATATATATAATTGAAATAATCATTGTTTTAAACAAAAGTTGACGGAAATAATTACACAAGAAATACATTTTTTCTGAAACTCGAATATTGGGTGTGAGGCTATGTTTGGTACAGGAAAAACGAGAAGGGAAAGAGAGAAAAATTTAAATATTAAAAAATTAATGACAATAATATAATGTTAAACTCAACGTACAGGACCCACTGTCCAAATTTCCAGTCCGGTCCGTGTATAATAATAATAATAATAATAATAATAATAATAATAATAATAATAATAATGAATTGATTTGGTATAAAACTTAATCCTTTTAATATTAAGTTGGGGAAATGAATTGATTTGGAATAAATCTTTATTCTTTTGTTAAAGTAATAGCTAGTCTTGTGTAGCTCAGGTGGTCTGATGACCAAGATCTCAAATTTGCGGTTTTGAGTTCGATTCTTTGGAGACCTTGTTTTTTAACAATTAATTGGAAAATGCGCATGTAAGCGGTTCCACATGGCAAAAATGTCCACGTCATCGGTGTCACGTGTGCCACATAGGCAGGTCAACGCACATGTGGCTCTTGAGGGCACCTAAAGTTCAAGGGTAACATATACATTTTACCCGGCTAGAAAATATTCTTAAAAACTTGAAATTCTTAACCAAGCCTACATGAATGAAAGCTAAAGCTTATGAAACTCTAGTCTCTAAAATTTGAGAAAAGATTCGTCCTTTTGTGTTTCTCTACCGATTTTCTACGGGGATAGGAACTCTTATTCCTTGTTTCTACCTTTTCCTACATCAATTGGTATTGAAGATGGTTGGTTATGAAAAAGCATATTTTGAGGAGGATGTACCGATTGGATACACAAAAGTGATTTGGAAAAAAGACTTTTCAGGGTTACTTCTAGTTGATGAAGAGATTGTGAAGAGATTTAACATAAACAGGAAGAAAAAGTGGAGATCAAACATGTGATTTTCTCTTTTCGAATGATACACTCGAGTCCCAAGATAAGATGCTTCAAACAATTTTGAAAATGTCGCTTCTAGTTTCAATAGTTGTGCTTATGAAATTAAACCATGGTATGGACATGTTTTTTTTTTGGGAAACATCTCCTTACTATGGGTTTTAATTCTTCAATATTTCAAAACTCGAAGATGAGTTTTTTCAAAGGCGGGAAGAATGATGCAGAATAGAAGAGAAAATTAAGAAATTAACTACTCCATCCCTCAAAGGATAACTAAAGGTACAAATATTATCTGTCTCCAAAAGTATGAGATAAAGTACATAAGGTGAAGGGAAATTTAGTTATTAAGTAGATCCATTAGTATAAAAAAAATAAAAGTACTCGTCACTTTATAGTTTATATAATCTTGTGGGGTCACTAAAGATAAATTTAGAACTTTTTTACTCTCTTTCTACTTTTACTTTTCTTTATAAGTTAATATATGTGCCAATTGTACTTTGCTCATCCTTTTGGGGACAAAGGGAGTATTAATCTTGTTTGTTATTTAGAGATAAATATTTAATTAGTTATTACTTATATTAAGTAGGATATTCTAGAAGTTTTAATTATGGTAAGTATATTTTAATTAAGAGATATTTTCCTTTTCAAATTAGGAATTTCAATTATGGTAGGAAATTGTTTCCTTTTTAAATTAGGGGTTATAATTATAGTAGTCAATTTGAATTAGGAGATTAATTTTAATTATATTAGTAGATTCTAATTAGGTAATTTTTTTAATGTTAAAATTCTTTACTTGGTCGCTAAGTCTTAAAGTTACTATATAAAGAGTTGTAATGTTTATTTATTTTCAGATTATTGAATATATTTATAGATTTGTGATAAAGCTTAGTGCTTTTGTGTGTTTTTTTCACATATTCTCTACAAGGATGGGTACTCTTATTCCTCGTTTTCACCTTGTCCTAAATCATATGGTATCTTTTTCATTTAGCCTAATCTTTTTCTACCCAATTTTGTGGCCTCTATGAATTGGTCAAGTTCGCTAGAGAATGGAGAACTTTCCAAGACAAAAGTGTGATCTACAGAAGGAATCGTCATTGTCGCAGTCTCCACCTATCCAAGAACAAAAAAAAAAGAATTGAATAGTGCTACAGTAATTCGTGGCTACATTGCTAATTACTGCTACATTGCCTAGTTGTATTGTTCCTGACTGCTTCAAAACTTATAGAATCAACTACCTAATATATTTAGTAAATTATTATATTAATTACTGAAATACTTGTCTCTTCGGGTGCTCAACTGGTTCGCATCGTTTGGTTTTTGACCGAACTGATCGATTTGGTATGGGCGGTACCGGTTCTTTTCCTTTTGTATGCTTCTTTGATGAAGCATCCAGAATGATCACAAAGGGAAGGGGGAATCGCATTTAAAATTTTCAAATCAGAAATTAAACGTCTCTTCGAGAATATACTATAACTAAATCTCTTTCTACTTCTTTTTTGTTTTTTGCCCAAATGAATAACCAATTATGTGAATTCTGATATTTTTGTCAACCAAAATTTATTTAAAAGTTTACCTCTTCCATAGGGCGAGGAGGAAGAGAGTCTTGCAACTGCTGCAGAACGCATATATAGGCATTAGGAAGCACATCAGCGCGCGTGGACAAGTACTGTCCAAGTTTCACCCACAAACCTTCTAATTCTATCATCGCCTTAAGAACTCGCTTTGCATTACGCTCGTGAAGCTTCTCCCACAAAGCAGCTCTTTTAGATTTACTTGTCCATTTCTCTCTCTGTTGTAAAGCCTTAAGCATATAACCACAATCCAAAAACAAATCAGAAATAGTTAAGAGCCCAAAAAGGTTTCCAAACACCAAATTCACAAAAAATAAATAAAGAAACAAAAAGTACCTTATAGTCCAAGTACATTAGAACAGCCAATGAGAAAACTCTCATGCGCCTCCTATATATGTTTCCCCACCCCATTAGATGTGGCTTATGCACGCAAAACTCAGCTTATAGATCTTTGTCAACAAAAGAAAATGAAGAAACTATCAGATTTAACGATACATGAATTCAGGGGAACAGCTTTCATTATCAGACAAAAATATTTATGTCAACCAAACAAGCCGATAAAATCTGTGATAATAATATTTGAATAAAATTCAAAAAACCACTTATGGTTTACAACAATTCTCGAGTTGCCACACCTGTGGTTCAAAAACTATCTCACCACCTATGGTCGGAATACTATCTCACCTCCTGTGGTTTCATATCCAGTTTCAAGTTACCTCATTTCCGTCCATTTTGACAGCAAGTGGAGTAAGTGTTAACTAGCAATAATAAATATTGTTTCAATGACCTTAATACCCTCAAATCTCCCTCAAATTTAACAAAGCATACCCTCAATAATACCCAGAAAACACACAAAACCCAAATAAACAAACAGGAGTATATCCCTCCTCCATCATCACCAACAATAGTTTCCTTGGATGAAAAAAAAAATGATGAAATTTTCTTCCTCTCTTCCTTAGATAAAGAAATTATGAAATTAACTTCCACCATTAAACTACATCCACATCTACATAAACCCAACCCAAATTCCATGATTTCAAGCGCATCTAAATTCCATTAAACTTCATAAAAGCGGATAATCAGCCTTAAACATTCAATTACTCAACGAACAAACACATAAAATTCCCCAAAACAATACCCTAAACCCAAAAACCTACCCACTGAACCATTAAGTGCGCGACTCCAAATCTGCAAAATTATGCCGCCTCTGTAGTGGTGGTGGTGGCCGTTGAAGTCACATAACCATACCCACCTAAGATTATTGCAGAAGAAGAAGAAGAGAAGAAGATCAAGGCTTGAATATTACAAGTTCACAAACCTACCTGTACAAGTACAAGCTAACTTGTCGGAAGGCTCTTGAATTGCGATTAAGGGAGGGAGTTCCGGCGCCAAGACATTACTTTCTCCATTCGGAGAGATCTTTTCCAGCACTAGAGTGAGATTTGGATTTGTTGTTTAGATTGATTTGAGTTTTCACTCATTGATTTTGTGCATAAATTTGGGATTTTGGGTATAAATTTAACTCTTTGAATTTTCTTATTAGATTTGGTATTCTGGGTATGAACTTTTCTTTTAGAAATGTTTACAGTAATCTCTCACCCCCTCTCAAGTTATGAAATTTCTTCGGTACATCGCAGCAGTTTTGATGCAGGTACATCTTAACATCACAAAAAATAATCTATTTTAATAAAACTGACACATTAGTCATCCCATTACAAGATAATTAAAAAAAATGTTATTTTTACATATAATATAATTTTGATATTTTCAAGTGGGCTTTTCTACTCTTTTATGATAAAAAGCATGAAAAAATATCAAAATTACATGCACACATAGTATTTCTTTAAAAAAAGTCAAAACCTACTTAGAATATATAAAAAAATACCTAAAATCCAAGAAAAATCACTCACCTACGGCCACAAAAACAAATTTTAATCAAGTCATTTTAAAGTTTTAATACTTTTTTTTCCTCTTTTTTCATTTTTTTTTCTTTTTACCAAATACACTGCGAATAGTCAAAGCCGCATAGTGGATTATTTTAAGCAAAATTAATTTTTTATTAGAATAATTTCCTCCTCATTCATTGAACTCCTTGCATTAATTAAAAAGTTAACTATTTATTTGTTATTAAAATTTTAAAACTATCATACTTAAACTAAAATGTATCAATAAGTTTGAGTACTCCCTCCATTTTAAATTATAAGACCAATATTATTTTTTTAATTTAAAATTGACATATTTATTTAAGTTTGAAAATAATTAATCTATAATTTTAGGACTTTTTAGGTAGTTTATGTTATTCAAAAATATATTGAAATAAACTAAATAAATTCATGTCAATTTTGAGTTTGAAAATATAAAGCCCCCCAGGTACTTGAAATCCGAACTCGGTGCTTTACGATACCATTTCTATGAGCGAAATAATACTAATAATAATAACAATAATATAGATACCAACTTAATTTATATATTTATCAAAGTCTAAATCCCAAGTACGCAACCTTTAATACATTCCTCACAATACGCGATAGGTAATATAACTCATACTTGTCTTAATAAAGATAACTATTACATAAAATGGCATTGAATTCATTCTGCAACCTTTCCTTTCCCTTTATTTTTAGCCGAGCCTTCTACTTGTTCACACTTAGCTGAAAACATTTAAATTAACCAAGGATGAGCATTTGAGTGCCCAACAAGTAATAGCAATTATATATATATAAGCTGAAAGAATTTAAATGTTTTCTTTATACTATCCTTTTACAACAAATCAATAGTTGTGAAGTAATCTGAAACGATAATATTAACATAACAACCCTCTTTCAAATCTTAAAACTACGAACTAACTATATATAGGGTTAAGGGGACATACTATGAACATTATTTTCATTTTCGAATAGGTTTAGCAGAAACTTCATCCGCAAACCGTCATAACTTACGGGCACGGAGAGTGATCAGCCCGTTGTACCCTGTATTGATCAATACTACATTACAATAACGATATTATCGTTCACTATGGCTGCCTTGGGTACATAAAAATTTTCCCATGAATAGAATGTTCATACTTGTCAGGGTTCCAAACCAAAGCAATTCGGTTGGATAATAGGTAGGTTTTATCTTATTCAACAATAATCTATAATTCAACATATATATATATATATATATATATATATATATATACGGGTAATTAACAAAGGTGTATCAACATGTGGTTAAATGCAATTATTATCCAAGTGGGGACACTTGTATAACCATTTATAGAAATTATCGAACATAATATATGTCTGAATTACCATATACTAACATGTTGATAATCAATGAGCTATATATAATATAGGGTTAATAATCTATACAAGAATAATATAATTACGAAACATTCTTACTCATGTCCATTGATAAAGAAAATACAAAGGTAGGATACTTTTTCGATCTACCGCTTCATAATACGAACTTAGTTTTATCTTTTATATCACGACCTATCATTAATCGGATCATTCGCTCTATTAGAACAATATACTATAACATATAGTACTCAATTTCACAATCAAAGACATAACCTAATCACATTATCACACATGTTCAACAGTTATTGCATCACAAACAAACATCAATATAGTCAAAATATCTAAGTTTAGATCAATTTCTGAAATATGTCGGTATACCGACAGCTTTATCGGGTAATTATCAAGTCTAAGACTCTATTCCGAAGTTCAATAACTATAAGTATCAGTCATAACATTTTAAATGACTTAATAAACATTTAATATAATTTATCATGAATTTTCAAACACCGAAATCATTATTAAATGATTCAATATCAAATAATTCTATTATTATTTAATTATTATTAAACTATTAATGAAACCATTGCCAAAAGATTAAAGTTATTTAAATAACTCATAATATTTTTAAAACATTTATATTACCCTTAAATGATTTTTAAAATATTTAAAATCATTTTAAATAATTACCATTCATATTAAAATATTAATGTACTATTTATTAAAATATTAAACGTCATTAAGTATAACTTAAACTATTTAATTAACTTAATATTATTAATCTTGACAATATTTAATTCCCTCTTAGTATTACTAGTTCACTAATAACACTTTTATTCGCTTACTAATATTATTAACATCTTAATAATATTTTAATACTTTACTAATATTATTAATCATCTTGATAATATTTTAATCATGCATTAATATTATTACTTTAATAATATCTTACTTATAATACTTTTATTCATTTACCAATAGTATTAATATTTTATTCATTTACTAATATTATTAATCATTTAATAATATTTTATTTCTTTACTAATTTTATTACATTTTTAATAATATTTTATTTAATCTCGAATATTATTATTTATTTAATAATACTTTAATTTAATATTATTAATCTTTTAATAATATTTTAATCTAAGATTAATACTTTAATCTAATATTATTAATCATTTAATAATATTTTAATGAAGCTTTAATCTTAATATTTTTATTTACTTAACAATATCATATTCTAATATTATTAATATCATAATAATATTTTAATAATTTATTTGATCAATAAACAATTTATTCTAATTGTTCACCCTTTACAAAACCACTTATTTAATATCCATAAAAGGTCATAAATAATATTTCTTATTATGAATTATCAAAATGCCCTAAAATAGTCATAATATTATATATTAGGGTATTTAAACATTAAAATCATATTTTTCTTATTTAAGACATCATTTAACTATTTATTTCCTTTTATTCATAACTTCATCATTTTTAGGACAAATACCAAACTGATTCCAAAAATTCTTCTTTTCTGGGTTTAGACAGTATATGACCCAACAATGATTCCTAAATTTTTCTGGAATTTTAGAAAATGATTTACTATTTTTAAAGTGCCCAAAACACTCGGATCTTGCTTCATTTTTTATAAATTGAGTTTTGCTCAGCAAAATCTGAAATTTTCAGGGTATATTTTCATAACATATATGAACCTACTGTAAAAATTTTAGAATTTTCCAGAGTATACACAATGAGATATTCGGGTGTTAATATTTAGGAGTCCTTTACGGAAATAGTCATTACGCACAACCTATAAATCGAAACGCGTCCGTTCTTTTTCCTACACGTAGATAACTTCTTAAGGTACTTCTGTGATTTTTCCAAGATTTTTAAAAGACTTACAACTGACTGAAACAACCTCAAGAAAAACGGGAACAGTAGCTATTTTAGGGTTTCAAAACCTCAATATACTATGTGGACTGTTTTGGGAAAAACAGTCCCCATGACTTCAATACTTGCTAGATTTGTGTTCTACTACTTGGGTTTACTAGATAACTCATGTATCTAGCACCCCACCCCCCCTTCGACGGATTACAAATCCAAGTTATAAAACTTTAGTTATACAAGATTTAGTGGAAGAAAAACAAGGGTTTCACCCCTTGGAGAACATATGCTCATTTTCTTCCTCTAAGCCTTTGATCTAACACTCAAGATAATTAGTTCCAGACATGATGATATGTAGAACTAGGGTATCTTGAGTATTATTTCATAACCCCAACAAAACTCAAGCTATAATACAAAGTAGAAGAAGAAGATGAAGATTTAGGTTATACCTTGATCTAGTAGCAACCTTCCTTGATTTACCAAAGTAGAATATAAACTTAGGGTGCATAATCAAACTAGCACACCTCTCTCTCTCTCTCACTAAAAATCGAACCCTCTCTCTCTTTTCTCTCTTGTATGTTGCTAGCTTGGGAGAAAAAGAAGAAGAAGGAGAATAAGAGAAATGAAAATGATCTAGCAAATGAATGGGTGATTAACTATTATCCCCCATACTTTTATTATCCCATGGATAAAAGACTACACCTTATCTCTTCAATTAGCCTAATCATGTGATTAAGGGTGCTTAATAGATTTGCAAGCAATGGGAGATTGACACACATGTACTTGTGTGTAAGACTTACTATTTAAGGAACTTGATTAGCATAATTTGTTACCTAAAATGGCCTAATGTGGCCGGTCCCCCTTGCCCCATTATCTCCTCCATTTTGATTTTATTTTAATGCACAAATTTGATTAATCAAAAGTCTAAAATACCCTTAATCAAGTGGGCTAAGTATTGGTTTGCATTTTATTTCTTTTGGGCTTCTCCTTTAATTGTTTTGGGCCATGTAATGAACATAGTCTAACAATTTTAAGGGTCCTTTACATAAGTATACAACAAATAAAAAGTAATTACAAAAATAAAACACAAACAACATAATTACAAAAATAACGCCAACATAATATTACACGGATCTTTTTTCCATATACACGTCGGTTACATTCTCTCTCATCCCCAAACCGCTCCTAAAATCAAGCGAGTGGAACATAACATTCATATTTTGAAATCGAGAAATCCAATTCTTCATGCGCGAGAGTGAGATCTAAGATCACAAACAACTTCAAGTTCACAACAACAACTAAGATCGGAAAGGCGAAATAGAATACAAAATCATCATCAACAACTAAGATCACAAAGAACTTCATGCATGAGTGAGATCGGAGAAGACAAAAGCGTTTAATCGCGGACGACGCACGCTAAGACCAGGAAAATAGCATACAAAATAAACATCAACTTCAATTCCGATAAACAAAAACAAATCGAACTACCGCCATTGTTGAAGTTCGAAACAAAATCGCAAAGAACTCAGAGCAAAAATCGAATATTGAGGTATGTGAGGTTAAAAATCGTATACATATAGTTTCATCTGTTTTTTTCAAGATTTAAAATGTTTACTACAAATTCATATAACGATTTGTTGAATCATTGATATGTTTTCTATTATGGTTACTAAATAGATATAAATTGGTTCTTTGTTTATTATGTGTATTTGTTTGCTAAATAATATTTATTTTAATGGCTTTATAATTTTTAAATGAGTTCTCTTGATTTTTTATATTAATTGTTACTCATCAAATAATTTGGTTACCTTCATATTACATTTGTTGGTTACTCTCTAAATGTTGAATAAGTTCTTTGTCTAATGTTGTATTGGTTACTTTAGCATAATATATTGGATTATGTGTTACAATATATTGGTTACTAATTAATCTTTGAATCGATTCTTGAACAATCTTTGGTTGGTTATTGAAAAATGATAACTTGTTCTTGACTAATTTTTATTTGATTCTTGATTAACATTATCTTTGATTCTTTCTAATGTTGTCTTGTTCTTGACAATTCTTTTTTGATTCTTGTAAAACATTAAAATGTCTATTACTATCTTAATTCTTGACTAATGTTGCCTTGGTTCTTTGCATAAAATTACTAAATAATGTTGAATTGGTTCTTGACTAATCTTGATATAGTTCTTATGTAACATTATTTTGATTCTTGACTAATGTTGACTTCTTTATTGTGTAAAACTATAATGGTTCTTGATTAATCTTGACTTGAGTTCTTGTGTAAAATTATAATGCTAACTTTATTATTGATTGAATGTTGACTTGGTTACTTTGGTTACAATTTAAAATGGATTTGATTCTTGATTATATTCTTGACTTGGTTACTTTTATTGTAAAATACAAGGAAAATCCTATTTTTCTTTGGTTGTTTTTGATTTCTTGATTAATCTTTGATTGATTCTTTATATAGCTACTAAGTTGGTTCTTTGTGTAAAATTATAATGGTTCTTGACTAATCTTGACTGGATCTTTGTTTTACATTATATTGGTTCTTTGTCTAATCTTTGTTATTACTATGTAAAATTATAATGGTTACTCAATAGTCTTGACACAGTTCTTTGTGTAAAATTATAATGTTATATTCTTTTGTAATTGTTTCATTTATATTGGATGTTACTTATTGACTACATTGTATTGGTTACATGGACTAATAGTAACCAATACACCAAATTTGATGTTTGGACTAATAGTAACTAATACACCTTTAAGTACATATTGATATTTTTATATTATTTGTTTTTTTATAAAATATTGTCAAATATGTTTTATGTTATGGATACTAAGTAAATATATGTTGATTCTTTGTCTAATCTGGAATTGGTTAGTTTATAATGCTTACTTGTTTCTTGTGTAATATTACCATGGTTACTACATAATATTCTTTGTTTTTATCTTGATTTTTTATATTGATGGTTCTTGATTAACTACATTGGTTACCTTTACACACCATTAGTCTTTAATTTGTAACAAAGTCATTCTTGATTATTTTGGTTGTAAAATGAATGTAAAAATATTTTTTATAATCTTGGCTCTGAATTACATATATCTTGATTCTTTGTATAATATGTATTTAGATCTTTGAAAGGTGTTTATTTGGTTACTCTATAATGTTATTGAGTTTTATAATTGTTTATTTTATATTGGTAGTTACTTATTGACTACATTGGTTACCTTCATACAACTTTGTTAAATATTGGTTGTTGTATCTTATTTAATTAGTTCTGATATAATGTTTATTTGGTTGCGTTGACAATTTGGCAATTTTCTCATCAAGTTTGGAGTGTCGAATTTTGGCGTTTTGAGCCTAATTTCATTGAAAGCGGTCAACGATCAAAAGTCACCAAAGCTTTCTTTGGTGAACTGCAGGATTTTTAATTGAATTCCATCATTTAGGCCTTCAAATTTGCATGTAAAAATTTGGTTTATTTTACAGTTACTAATATTATGTAATTTGGTTCTTTATCTAATATTGATTTGGTTACTTTATAATGTTTATTCAGTTGTTAGACAATGGAGACTGACAATAACCAATACAACAAATCTAATTGTTTACAGGAATATATAATTGTTTACTGTTAGTAACCATTAACCACATGGTTGGTAACATTTTTGATGGTGTCTGATAAACAAAATTGATGTTGATTAATATTTTTATTTTTGATTCCATCATGAGTTATCAATATAAAGTAAACATATACAAGCTTTATAACGGTCTTGATACTGACTTATAACGATCTTGATCTGACTTATAATTATCTGATTCTTAACAAGCTAGTAACTATCTATGATAATTATCTGGTTACTAACAAGCTTGTAGATAAATAGGACACTCACACATGTACATTTAACAATTAATGTTTGTCCTGATACAAGCTTGTAACTATCTGGTTACTAATAACAGTAACCATAATGTAACATAATAAAACAAGAATATATATACTTATATGATAGTAACGAACATGTTTTAATGGTAGCCAAAAGCGAAAAACATCATGTAATAAAACTTAGTTTAAGCAATCCATGTATACTATAACCATAATGTAACATAATAAAACCAGTAACCATCTAATTATATGATAGTAACAATACCGGGTTTTAATGGTAACCAAACAGAAACATCATGTAATGAAACCCGGTTTTAGGCAATCCGTGTATACTAAAAACAATTACATATTAACGAAATAAAAAAATAAAAGTATCCAAAATTCCATATTGAGGACACAATAATAGTAGCCAAACCATAAGGTAACAGTAACCAAAACATAATAAAGAAGTAACCAAATAGTTATATGAAAGTAACCAGAACATGTAAGATGTGTTTGTGGAAATGGAAGTAGAAATAGAATAGCATAAACCTTGTAGAATATATTTGAAGGAATTTATGATGAAAACTAATTGGCTACATTGGTTACCTTTATACAACTATCATAATTTAATTGCTAAACAAATAACATTAAACTGATTGTTTCCATTGTCTTGATTCTTTGCATAATATTACTAATTAATGTTGAATTGCTTCTTGACTAATGTTGACTTGGTTATTATGTAACATTCTTTTGATTCTTGACTAATCTTGACTTGCTTCTTGTGTAAAACTATAATGGTTCTTGACTAATCTTTGACTTGATTCTTGACTAATCTTGACTTGGTTACTTTGTAAAATTATAGTCTTGACTTGGTTACTAACTAATCTTTGACTTGATTCTTGACTAATGAAAACTTAATTCTTGTAATGATTAATTGGTTCTTTGTAATATTGGTTCTTTGAAGCATATTAATGTACACTTCTACTTATGTTTTTTATATTAATGGTTACTTGTTAGCTACATTGGTTACATTCTTACAAAAGTTTGCCTTTAGTTGGTAACAAACAAATTATACTAGTTATTTTTTACTATAAAAATGCAATGCAAAATGTATTTATCTTGTGTATACTAAGTAAATATATGTTGATTACTGTCTAATTTGGATTTGGTTAGTATATAATGCTGACTTGGTTAGTGTGTAATATTATCATAGTTACTGCATTATATTACTGTGTTTTATAGTGATTATTTTATATTGATGGTTACTGATTAACTACATTGGTAGGTACCTTTATACATCTGTTAGTCTTTAATTTGTAACAAAGTCATTACTGATTATTTTGGTTGTAAAATGAATGTAAAAATATTTTTATAATCTTGACTACTAATTACATATATCTTGGTTCTTTGTATAATATGTATTTAGATCTTTGTAAGGTGTTTATTTGGTTACTTTATCTTTGTTATTCGGTTTTATAATTGTTTCTTTTATAATGGTGGTTACTCATTGAATACATTGGTTACCTTCATACAATTTATAATCGATTATATATATTGGTTGTTGTATACTATTTAATTAATTCTGATTATAATGTTTATTTGGTTGCGTTGACAATTTGACAATTTCATCCAAGTTTGGAGTGTTGAATTTTGGCGTTTTAGATCCTAATTTCATTGGAAATGGGTCAACGATCAAAAGTCACCAAAGATCAACGATCAAAAGTCACCAAAGAAAGTTGGTGAATATGAGGTTTTTGGTTGAATTCCATCATTTAGGCCTTCAAAATTGCATATAAAAATTTGGTTTATTTTACGTTTACTAAAATTATATAATTTGGTTCTTTGTCTAATATTGATTTGGTTACTTTACAATGTTTATTCAGGTTGTTAGACAATGGCTATTAACAATAACCAATACAACAAATTTAATTGTTTACGGGAATATATAATTGTTTCTTTGCTAGTAACTATTAACTACATGGTTGGTAACATTTTTGATGGTGTCTGATAAACAAAATTGATGTTGATTAATATTTTAATTTTTGATTCCAACATGAGTTATCAATATAAAGTAAACATATACATTGAACAATTGGAAACTGTTCTAAAATATTTTTATATAAATTTGGTTATCCATCTAAAATAAAATGGTTACCTCTATATTTATATTTAGTTACCAACTGGCATAGACCATTTCCAAATAACTTTTATAACTATGTAATTTAAAAGTATCCATCAGCTAGATAAATGGGAACCCTCACATGTACATTAAGCACTTGATAACTATTCTGATATAAGTTTTTAATTATTTGGTTACTAACAAAAACTAAAATGGTTACCCTTATAATAACTCCCTTACTGATTGTACAATAATAGTAGTTAAACACAATTAAATAACAGTAAAACAAATATAATAAATAAGTAACCAAATAGTTACATAACAAATAACCATAATATGTTTTAATGGTAACCAAAACATAAAACACCACATGTATCCAAACATCACATAATGAATGTGATATTGTTTGTTTAGGAAACCCAATTATACTATGACATGTACATTTCACAATTGATATATGTCCTGAAACAAGATTGTAACTCTCTGGTTACTATTAAAACAATAGTTGGTTACCTTTATATACATATTTGGTTACCAACTGTACATCTCAAACAATGTATCCAACACAACTTAAAAGATACAATAAATAATAACTAAAATACCTCATTGATTGTACAATAATAGTAGTCAAAAACCATTAAATAACAGTAAAACAAATATAATAAATAAGTAACCAAATAGTTACATAACAGTAACCATAATATGTTTTAATGGTAACCAAAACATAAAACAACACAATATATATCCAATTATGTAATGAAGATTTGTTTGTTTAGGCAACCCAATTATACTATGACATGTACACTTCACATTTGATATATGTCCCAAAACAAGCTTGTAACTCTCGTGGTTACTATCAAAATAATAGTTGGTTACCTTTATATACATATTTGGTTACTAATTGTACATCTCAAACAATGTAGCAAACACAACTTAAAAGAAACAATAAATAATAACTAAAATAACTCATTGATTGTACAATAATAGTAGTAAAAACCATTAAATAACAATAACCATAATGTAACATAATAAAAGCAGTAACCACATAATTATATGATAAGAACGAAACAAGTTTTAATGGTAACCAAAAAGAAATATCATGTAATAAAACTCGATTCAGAATAATCCATGTATACTAAACAATTATATATTAACCAGAATAAAAAATAAAAGTAACCAAAATCCCACATCGAGGGCACAATAATAGTAGCCAAACCATAAGATAACAGTAACCAAAACATAATAAAGAAGTAACCAAATAGTTATATGAAAGTAACCAAAACAAGTTTTAATAATGATAACCAAAATGAAATAATCAGTATATCCAACCCAGGTTTACATAAACTCCAATAAACATTACTGGACTCACAAACATTACAGACTCACAAATCATAACAAATTGTTATGAATATCCAACAAAATCAAAGTACGAAATAGGGAAAATTTAGCGCAACTCCCAAAATTATATTTGTACAAATTCAGATGGGGAAGAGTTGCCCAGATGTGCTGCCATCTCTTTGACAATATGCAAGTTTAAACTGTCAATTTGGTATCGAACGAATGTCGCCAGAGATTTAAAGACTCATAGTATGACAATATCACTTCAACCATGTACATATCGCATGGTAGGTTTCAAAAAGAGGCGGTTCCATCGTCTGAAGAAGTAGATTCAGTCCGTTGACGACGAGTGGCTTCAAGAGGAGTGAGAGAAATAGTAAGGGCGGAGAGAAGAAGAAGAAGAAGAAGAATAAGAAGAAGATGATTTTAGAGAGAGAAATACCAGAACAAAGGATATGGGAGTTGGGAGAAAAAGAAGAAGAAGAAGAAGAAGAAGATTTCACGCGTTTAAAAGAAACCACCGATTTTTCCATATCGAATTTCATTAATACTAATCCCTTAAATTAAGGAATCCTAATTGCACTATTATTGTAAATAAATATGGAAAAGTGTAATATTTTTGTAATTATTTTATACGTGTATGATTTTTGTAATTATTTCTAAAAAAGTACTAATATATGTAATTCTTCCCAATTTTAATATATGCTACCCAAATTGTTTATCTAGGGTTTCCATTCCCAATCTTATGAAATTTAATTACTTATACATGTGACTTTAGCTCATAACCTAATTAGGTTTACTAGAAATAGCTTTAAAATTATTAGTCACTTGAAATAACAAGATTATCCACATAAATTAGTATAATATTAAATACTAACCCTTCCTTATTACCATAACTCTTAGGTTATTTAATTGTCTCACCTAATGTATAATTAGGTTACAAAGCTTTCATTTAGGGTTTAAAATAAAATAAAATTAGTTTCTAAAACTTGTAATTAGGGTTTCACACAGTAATACAAGGGTTTGTCACATAACACCATAATTGACCAACCCTTATCGGTCCACATATACAGTACATATTTATAGCACTGAAATTAAAATATAATTAATATTATATTATTATTCTCATGCCTTGATCAAAATCCAAAAATTAGGGTTTGGATTCCATATCTAATTTATCTGTCATACTTAACATTATTAATTAAGTTAAAATAATTAACTTAATAATCAGTACTAAAATTCATATAATAAAATAATTATTATAATAATTCTAAAATCATTTCATATATAATATATGATTATATTTTCATGGAAAATAATTAATAAAATATTTCTACTATAAAATTAATTATTATAATAATATAGTTTATAACAATCAATAATTCTAAAATAAAATTATTTAAAATCATTCATGTAATAAATATATCACATAAATACATACACATTATTATTCTTGGCATAATCCCCATATTTAAAATTAAAAAATTATACATAAAAATTTCTAATTTATTTGCATAGAAAATATCGGGTTGTTACAGAAAATGTTTAAAATTGATCTTTAAAAAGTCAAGTATTGGTCCTATAATTTGGAACAAGAAATATTATTATGTTTCCTCTATGATAAAGGTGCGAGAATAATTTTTATAATATAATTTCATATTAAATGTTTGGGGTTAGGGTTTAGAGTTTTGTTGAAAGATTTTTTGCATATAGTTTATGCATTTATAAAAATTTATAATCTCAATATGAATTTGCAATAAGGTAGGGAAATATGCGTGATGGAGTAAAAATTATTTAAAGTTTTGATGATAACAAAATTAGTTAATAAAAAATTAAAATTAAAATTAAAAGACTTCATCTAGAAAACCTAGGTTAGAATCATCTGCATATGAACATAATTACATTGCATAATTATATTCTTATTGTAATATCCGAGAAAAAATTATAATAATGTTAATAATAATAAATAAAGTAAATAACATTTAAATCTATATTTTAAGTATAATAATTAGGCTTGTCTTTTATTTGGGTCAAATTTAAAATAATTTATGTAAGCTAATTAGAAGGGTTAAATAATATTATGGGTTCTTTACAAAAATATACAACAATTAGAAAATAATTACACCATTAGTGCATCAAAAAATAATTACAAAAATAATACACTTTTTCATATTTATTTACAATATTAGTGTAATTAGGATTCCTTAGTTTAGGGAATTAGTATAGGATTCAATTCACAATAATAAGAAAACATAAAATCAAGGAGAAATAACTGCCATAATTAATAATTCAAATTCAAATATCTTGGATCTAACAACAAAAACAAATTCAAATTCAAAAATAATAATTCAAATTTAAATATTCAAAGTTTGGCAACGTCATCTTCCTCCTCCCCTTCACCAGTCATCTTTCTCCTCCCTTCGCCGGTGAGACCCAATTTCATATTCAAAAGAAAATAAGAACACTGCATAAGAAAGAGAGAGATAATAGAGTGATGTGTAATGTAATGTTGATAACCAAACCTTCTTAAAAAAGGTAACCAAACTTGTATACCAATGTAACTAAACCTTTATACCAAGGTAACCAATCTTCCTCCACACCTGCAGTATGAATTGGTTACCTTGATCTGAAAGTTTGGCAACCAACTACATGAAGGTTTGGCTACCAACTGCATCACATTCAAAATAAATTGGTAACCTAATAACACTGAATTGGTTACCTTGTTATGAATGTTTGGCTACCAACTGCACTATGAAAAAATTATCAAACAAAGCCTGCCTTTTAGCCGACTAAAAATATCAAACTCTTTTCAAAGTCTGCTTGCTTTTTACAAATAAGCCTCAGAACTCAGAAGCTGTTGTGTTTTCAGAATTAATCTCATTTTTTCTCTCTCCAACTTCATGTCTTCCTCCATAAAATTCGGCGACCGGCGACCCACAAAACCAAACCAAATGGGTGGACCACCGTCGGAACCAGAGCACTTGCCCTGTCCACGCTGCGATTCAACCAATACAAAGTTTTGGTACTACAACTACAACTTCTCGCAGTTACTGTGTTTCTATCCTTAATGTTCCAGAATACCTTGGTTACCAAACCAATGTTATGGCACTTTGCATACATGTCAACCACTGCACTTTGTACAAAGATATTAGGCTCGAAACTGGTCTTCACAATATATCAATGGATTTTCTTTCCTTGGATTTATGGGTAATAATGGAGACTGAGTTTGTGTTTATGAGAGAGAGAGGAAGAGGAAGAGGAGTTTACTTATTAATTACTTAATTTAATAAGTAAATCAATACTTATCCCCTAAATTAAGGAATCCTAAATGCATACTAATTTCCTAAATTAAGGAATCCTAATTGCACTAATATTGTAAATAAATATGAAAAGTATATTAATTGTGTAAATATTTTATGAGTGCACTATTGTTGTAATTATTTAAAAAAATATAATAGAATATGTAATTGATCCTAATATTATTTGGTTAAAAATTTGGACCTTAATATTCATTGAACCCAATTAAAAGTTCATTAGGGCAAGACCCTCTTAATTAATAAATAGCTAGCCCTAATCTTATTTTGTTACACAATATTTCGAGGGAAAGATAGGAAGCGGTGACAGGAAGAACATAAAAGAGAAGGGAATTGACAAGTTAATACTAGTACGTAGTCTTGCTATAGAAAAGAGGTAAATTAATCCTTTTGTTGAATTTCTTTTCTTTTTTTGCCATGCATGTAAGTCTTTGCCTGATATTATTAAACCTATTGGTGAAGATAGAAATCATTGTAAAATTATTTATTTAATTGATAACACCATATATACGATTAGCCTATTTCATGAATGGTATATGTATACATAAATTATGTGTGTTCATCGTTAAGCTACTAACATAAAGAATTATTAATTCTTTTAAATTAAATTATTTCTTTTATATAACCTCACATGATCATCATTTAGATCTAACTAAATAATAATGTATAACTGCTATATAAGTTTAGTAAATTTTATAATATGTTATAATTCGAGAAACATGGATAATTCGGATTCAATCACCAAGTTGCATAACAGTTTGTTGTTTTCTTTAGATATTTATATTAATAGTTACTTGTTATGATTCAACTAATATATTATATTGTTAGGTTTTCGGCACATCAAAGCAACGCACAATGGAATAAAAATTGAATAAAACAAAACAATTTCCGAAACCCAAAACAGGATCCATGCGAAACAGACATTAATTCAGTGTTTAAGAGATTATATCGATTATGAAAAAGCCTCTGAAATACTTCGAATCTCTAACGCAATCCCTCACGAAACTGTGTCTCTATGGTATCCACACGAGCGCACGCGAACCATTGCACGATTCTGTAATAAAGGGAGCTGCGGTACTAGCCACCAAAAGAACATGATTTTCAAAAACTTTTTCTCTAGTCTCTCTCTAAGAGCGGCTAGGGTTTTTAGGTTAATGATAATACCTAATATGGCTGCTACATATCATATATATAGCAGTTAAAAAAGAATTAATCAAAACCTAATTTAATTAAAATAAAATCCAAATATATATATATATATATATATATATATATATATATATCTTAATTAAGTCTTACTTAATTAATATACACATATATATAAATTATCCTATTAATTTAAATTAGTGATTTAAATACTATTAATCATATTAATATATTTAAATCTTTACAATTTAAATTAATTCCCTTTTAAATTACGTTCTATGTGTGTGACCCTATAGGTTATTATTAGGTTGACAATAATTTTATAATCATATTATAAAATTATAAACAGTGAGCGGCATCTACTAATGCATTACTGCTACCCAAGTAATAATAAGATCGATGATTTGATGCAACCTTTTCATGACCAATGTTTCAATGTAATTTAATCCTTTTAACCTTAATATCCTAGATTAAACTCGAGTCATGGAATGTGTCATACTCTTCATAATTTAATCTGAGTTTTCTTGATCAATGAGTAGACTATATGAAACAAATCACTATTTGAGCATGGCCATGCATTTCATAGTCCTACTCAATCGAGAGGCCTATGGATATCACCCCTAATATATAGGAGGGTTAAATTCCATCTAGATCACTCATATTCCTCACACGATTCATGATGTACCCAATAATCATCTTTATAGTCCACCCTATTAAAGGTGACATTTGATGATATCAAAGTACATAAATTCCCGTGTAGTAATATAGTGATTTCAGGTCGGAGGACCATTACATCATTGTCACTATGAGAATCGCTAATGACACTTTGCATATTGTTCCACGTAGAATTCTCATGGTGGGTCTGTCCAATACATCGTTCTCTAACATGTACCTATGCATTGACTTAATATCTCATATATTTATGACCAATGAGATTTGGTCATCAGTCAATCCACATACTAGTCTCAATGCTTCATTGTTGTCCCATCAACAATGATACTCGATTAGGGACATTTAAGAGCAAGATACTAATTGTAATTATATAATCTCATGTTCAACTCGCATACTTGAAACTATATAATTTGTATCACTATTTTAAGGAATTTTATTATGTTAACATTTATATAACGCAGTAAATAAAACCATAACAAAATCTTTCATTTATTCAATCAAATATAATATCAAAATGTTAAGCAATTATATCAAATAATTGGCCTCTAGGGCATAAACTCTAACATATATAACTATATATAGTATCATATAAATATATGCGTATGTTATATATATTAAATAATAATTAGAGTTTTCTGCAAATTTGGAAGTTTCATTAATTTAACTCATAATTGTTAATTGTAAATTCCCATGTAAAGAAATTCTATTTAAAAAAAATTTATATATGTTTTCTAATTGAGGTGATTTATAGTTAATGTGTGTATATATAAGTATAACCATTAGCATAATTTTGTTTTTGAATGTACTGAAGTTATTTTGTACTTATATATATATATACACTAATTAATGATATGTGCCATGTTTGTTTTATACGAATAAAAGAAAGTAATTTTTTTTAATAAAGTATGTTTGGCTTGCTATAGTTGTAGTTCTCATTTTCAAATTAATTGATTTATGGAACAAAACTTGGACAAATGTTCATGTGTATATTGTAAAGAAATAAAGTATAAAAATTAGGCATCATGGTCCTTACATGTTACACTAATTAATTATTATTTAAATTTTGGTGGACTGATAATTAATAAATAATAGAATTGTTGGCAACTGCATACTATTTAATATATTAGCTATGTGCAAATTAATATGCATAAATTATTGATTTGGTAGGCTTATATACTTGATGCAAAATTATAACTTCTATCTATGTATTTAGCTATTTAGTGTGATAGTTCGGACAGAGGGCTTTAACGATTTTATTTGGGAATTTTGGATATTTTATTACTTAATCCAAGTACAAATTCCGTACTCTTTCAGCGATACTCTTGTTAAATTTGATTTGTTCGTTTGTTTCCTTATTTTGAATTATGTTATAATTTCACATAATTGTTTCCTGTGAAATAAATATATTAGTTTCATTTTAGATATGATACATATGACTCGTATTTGTACTCTTTAGTTATCATGTTTAGTACCATTTATTTTTGATAATTGTAGAGCGGTACATATTGTTACCTTCTTTTTGAAACCATGTGACTATAATTTGATTTGGTTCAACATGTACATATAGAACCCTTTTGTTGGTATTATGTCGCATGTGTTGTGACATGATATTTTTGTTAGAATATACTGTAGGGTATACCTGAGCTATAACCACCTGTGGGGGTACCACAGATAAGTCATCTTGGCACGAGAGGCATGACACTTTCCGTGGCGGTGTGATTAGTCCACGGTGTCTCCGTTTTGGGCTCCGGAGGAAGTGGGCCATTTGGTGTTTTGTTGTGGGAGGCGTATGAGTTAACCCTAGTTTTCTGTTCTGCAGATTTGTGATGTTGTGTCAAACATACCTATCCGATTTGCATATATTTGGATTTGCGGTCCAATGTGTGAGTGCATGTGTGGCATTGTTTTGATTGCCTGTGTGGCATCATTTGATTTGCCTGTGTGGCATTAGTTTGACTTGCATGTGTGGCAAGATATATTTCTGAGCTCAATCGGTATGAAATAACCCCAGACATTTGTTTCAGCCTATTATTTTATTGTATTAGTTTTGTTGGCTTCTATTTAGTTCAATTAATTGTGTTAGTTATTTCAGTTCATTATTTTCTTTACTCTTATTTTTGTTTCGTTAATTCTGTTGGTTCAAATATATTCTATTCAAATCTTTAGAGATTTTATTTTTTTTGTCAGAGGCAATATTTTGTCTATGTTGATTTCGTATTTCAGTTGTATATTTTTTGTATCTTTATATTTGTACTGGGCATTTGGCTCATGTCGTGTTTTTTCTTCCCAAGTTTTTGCATAGGGGTGATTCGTATTAGTGTGATGAGATTGTTGCCTTTGACCATCTAGGTTGATTTGAATTTTAAGTTTAGATTATTTTGACTCTGTTTGGAAAATTGTATTTAGTACTTTATTAATGGATCACCACTATTAATATTTTGAGGTTGTTAGTGCTCTGTTTATTTATTTTGAAGTTTGTTGTGCTTTGCACGTGACCTCCCTTTTCTTTTCGGGAAGGGGGTGTTACGCTTATATTTCCCTAAAAACTCGATTGGGCTAAAATTCAAATTGCTTAACTAGGGGTGAACTTAATTGCTTGATTTCAAACACCAACATTTACATGGTTAAAGGAAAATATAATTTGGGCCAAGTTCATGTGCTATAAAAATTTCTACAAGCCCAAACTTATATAATTATCATCTAATTCTTCCTAGTTGGCCGAAATAAAAGACGAAACTCCTTTCATACTTTCAGAAGAAAAATATGATCTGGCTTCATAGTTTATATAGAGTAAAATACACTAAAATTCCATATAGATAATTATAATAACACTCACAACTCTTCTAGTTTTTTAAATTTACAATATGTAACCTTCACTACCCCTAGTGTGGTTGACCAACTAATACTCAAAAATATTTTTAATATAGTGTCTAATACACTCTTCAAGTTATAATGTTTAATTTATCCACTAAATATAAATTTTTATATTATAATTTGTACTTAATTTGATCTAATTAATTAAATTATGAACTTGTGCAATAAATAACATAATTGTCAAAAAATAATAAATATTCATTTTATCAGGAAAATAAAGGCATACAATTTTTGCTAATTAAATTTCTTTTTTTTGTTGCTAAATTTGGGTATGTATAAATAAGGGACCAAAATTATATTGGCATAGGGGCATACCCAGAGATATAGTAGGATCATATGAAGACATGCCTAAAGATGAGCAAGGTATAACCATAGAACAATATATACACAGACAAACTGCTAATAATTACAAAAGCCAATTACAATAAAAAGCACAATGATTAGAGGCTTTGATAAAAGAAATATATTTTGACAACCTAGATTTAATAATATGTATCAGTATCACTTAGGTAACAAGTTGTCTTGAAGGAACGAGAGTCCCCTTTAAGATATGCTTGTTCCTTGCTTCCCATATTTTGTATAGACAAACAACCAATGTGAGCCTTAGAATATTCTTTGACAGTTTCCAACCATGAAAGTTTGAAAGTGGAGAATGGAGTTAATAAGATCATCCCAAGTAAGAGGCATACTCTACCAATCGCCTAGCTTAAGAGCTTCTTGAATCACCAAGGTAGAATATTGACATGTGAAGAAAATGTGCTCAAAGGTTTCATTTTGCCTTTGACAAAGAGGGCAAATGGCAGACCTGGTAGAAAGATATTAGCTGATTACATTATAAGTGGGCAATCTTCTTTGGAGTGCAAGCCATAAAATAAAAGAGTACCTCGGCACCTGTAATTTATGTCATAGCAACTTATGTCAGAGATCATGGGTTCCGTGATGTCGAATACTAACCTAGATGATAGACGCCTTTAGACCTTTAACGTCCGAAGAGTTCCATGTAATGGAGTCATCAATATCAGGTGGAATTGGAAAGGCTTCTATTTGGTGTCTGAACATGATCTAATCAGGATGGGATCCCTAAGGGAGTACCCAAGCAAAATTCTGAAGGATATCACTTATTGTAGCAGAGTGGCCAAGCCCAGAATTTGAGATCAATGAAGGGTTGGGATTTATTGGAACCCCTTGAAACCATGGGTTGAACCAGCGATTAATATTTGAACCTCGACCAACACGGTAATGAATGAATTGAAGTGCAGTGGGTCTGAGCTTGAGGATTTGCTTCCAAATCCAAGAGCAAACATTTGGAATAGGAATTTGCCAAAAGAAAAATTTTGGACAACGGATTTATGTGACACCCCCAAATTTAGGTCTCTTGAACCTCAGATTCGATACTCACGATACAACATACAATTCACATCTATCTACTCATTCCTCATGAATTACAGCATTCATTACAATATCTTAATTCAAAACATATCATTATCCCAGGTTTAACTAACCTTAACAATACATGCACTAATAATACAAAAGGTTTATATTAATATATATTATAATAACCATTACATAAAAGACACTATTCGGTCGCCATCACTTTGTCTTTGTCTTTCTTCGAACATTCGGGCTTAAATGAAATAATATCATGATATAGCAAGGATGATCAACTAATTCGCTCAACAAGTTTAAATACAAGAACGATATATCATGATTAGAAGAGTTTAACTCTCTAGAACTTTAAGAATATTCAAAAGATTTTGAAGTAGCTGAAATAATGAATCATTTCCAATAACAAGGATTTTCTTAACTTTCATGCTGAATAACACATCAAGGATGAAAGAATTAAATTCTCTTGAGATTTTAACAATATTCAATTAATTAGGAAGAATTAGCAATACTACAACGATATTCAATAAATAGGGTTATTCCCAGATTTCATGCTGAGTGGTCACAAATGGATCGTGAACTGCTAAAAGAATTATTAGTTAATAAAACTGAATTACTGTAAGGTTTATAATATACATGAACACAATCATATTGCACAAAATAAGCGAAAGCATGAAAATTAGAGTTTTTAAAATTTTACAAACCATATACCCGAATCATCCTTTATGCACAATTATTAATTAAACGAAAAGAAGAAGAATAAGAATTATACCCTTGAAGATTCGAGCTTTCTCAGGTACTAGTTCACCTCCAAATCTTTTCGCGTTCAACTTAAATTCACCGAGTTTGGTTCCTTCCTTTGATCAATGTTAGCCACCCAAATGTTTGGCCTCTAGATATGATCCACCAAGGAAGAAAAAAGATTCAAGAAGATGGATATTTGGGAAAACCCTAGTTTTTTTTATCTCTCATAGAAAAGGTGTACTCTCCTAATTATTGGAAATACGTATGTTGTGAAAAGTCAACCACACACACCCATAATAAGATTTCTCTTATTTATAGATGTAGGCAACCATCATTAACAATTAAGGAATTAGGTTTTATTTTAATTAATTAAACACCTTTAATTAATTAGGCTCCCAATCTTATTAGGAATAATTAATTAAATTCTTTTAATTAATTAGCCTTCTAATCTTATTAGGATATATGATAGTACTTTTATTAATTAATTCCCAAACTCCTTTAGGAATTAAGTAATAATAATAATAAGACTCCTCTTATTAATTTATATTTAATATTTCTAAAATATTAAATAATAAGTATTAAGCTATTTAATTTATTCTATCACCATAGATTAAATTAAATATACTTAACTTATTATTACGATTATGCCATTTGCTTCTTAAATAATTATTCTTCCTTTTATGGTGTTACCCTTTAGGTTCTCCATATTAAACCGGTTGTGAATAAATCAATTAGAACAATTCTAATCTTATTTAAATAAATAAATTAAAATATTAATTTATTTAAATAAATAATATTTATTCTACAATAGAGATAAGTCTCCCTAGCGATTAACGACTTTCTAGATAATATAAATTTCAACATTAATCATAAAAGAACCTTTGAGTAAATAGTTACTGTACAATTCAATCCTTCCACCATACAATGTCCCAAATAAATATAAGACATATAATTACTGTCAAGTCTTATTTTATTTAATTATATGTTTTTCGATTCTTAAATGCACAACACCAAATAATGCAAATTAGAAACTCCTTTCTAATTTCATTCTGCCTTGGCCAAAGACTATTGGGTTGTCATTTATCGAATCACATAGGACATTTCACTTCTTTTACTAGAAGCGGTAGATTCTTTATTGATCACACATTATCTCCATGTACAACTTATTATACCCAAGCATACCCTTTGATATACCCTAAGGGTCTTAAGGAATAAGTCAAAGTATAACTCATCATACACAAGATACTATGATGATCTCAAGTCCAAGGATCACTTGTACTATTATCACTATAGGAATTCCTATTGACATGCAAGTAAAAATTCATTAGGTATTCCTTAGTGAGCCACGTTTAGTGAACTTATTCTCTAATAAGCACTTATATACTTGCTTTAGTGTCTCCACACAAATGATCATGAGATCAATCATCTTCATCCAATGAGCAAGCAACGTATGTACCAATCTATCCGGATTCAATAATCCCCAATTTAGTAATCCAACAATTGGGAACTATTTTAGTTTTAAGCTTTCTAAGAATTTAGATCTCATTAGAATGATCATCATCATTGACGACTATTTGTTTTAAAAAGGGACATTAAACTGAAGAGTTAATGGGGGAGTTACAGCTCATTACTGGGCATCGTGCAACCAATGGCTAGTTAACACATCACAACATATGCAGAGTCAGAAGGAACTGCCATAAAGACAAATTCAAAATCTGCAAACAGTTACCAGAAACTATTTAACCTCTCTCCCTCCCATTTTCAAACCCTAGAATCCTCTTCGAAGCTCAAATCAATTAAAACTCTAGAACCCAAATCACAATCAGCTATCTCTCATAATCTCTCTGAATCACATACCCATATACCTTGAACTCTTCAAATGGCAGAATGGCGAGTTATAACAGGAATCCAACTCGGCTTCAAAAAGTTTGAAAAATCAGAAAGGAATTTCAAGGACATACTTGAGCTCGTAAAGAAGGCTGGGTTCTCTGAGTGCTTGGAGGCCGACACTCCAGTCTATACAAAGCTAGTGAAGCAGTTCTACTAAAATGCTTCAACGAATTTTGGGCTTCTGACTACTAAGGTGAAAGGATCAAGTCTGAAGATAAGAGCATCAGATATCAATCATTGTTTAGGGTTTCCCAATCAAGGTCTGATAAACCTGAATGAAGTCGACATTGAAGAAGGCAAGAGGCTAATGCGGTACCAAAGAAACCCTAGTCTGAAGGACATAAAGAAGAAGGAGTTTACTGAGGAATTCGAGTTCCTTGCTGAGATAGTATGCAAATGTATATTATGCAAGGATACGACACATGACACTGTGCTTGATCAACAACTGAAGATTATGTCTGCAATAGTTCTAAAGAAGAGAATCAACTTTGGAGTTATCCTGTTTGATCAGATCTCTAAATGGGTAGAAAAGGCTGAGTTGAAGAAGTCTACAGAAAAACCCCTGATAAACGTGTTTTATGGAAGACTGTTGAGTATAGTGCTAAAAAGGAAGCTGGGAAGAAAAATCAAGGATGATGAAGGAGAGCCTCTAAATGTTCACAAAGTAAACTGCTAAGTACAAAAGATGTTCAAGCTTAATGACATCTTAGCAGCTCAGCAGCACCACCACCACCACCACCAACAACAAACAACAACAAGAAGAAGCCAGGGCCTGAGGGGTCCTTGTGCAGAGGGACTAAATGAAGTTCCAACCCTGCTGGGCTTGAAGAGTTCCTAGGGAACTAGAGGAGTTCCAAGGCTGCTGGCCTTGAAGAGTTCTTAGTGAATTGAAGTTTCAAGGTCACGGCCTCAAGGAATCTTAGTGATTCGTGTCTTCCGCCTTCCTTAGTGGAAATCTCGCTAGTTGAAAGCGTAAGAGTGGATTAGAAGCTTGAGTCTCTGAACCACTTAAAATCCCTTGTGTCATTTACTTTATGTCATTTACATTATGTACCTAACTGCTATAACTGCTATGTATGTATTAACGGCTTATAACTTAACTAACTCTAAGAACAATGTATATATGATTATGAATATATCAATGAAGGGGATCTTTTACTTATTCCGTTGTGCTTGAAAAGATTCTTATGTTTGTCATATGCTAATTCATCAGCAATACAAAATAAAAAGGAAAAGTATTTGAAAATAAAAAAGGATCTATTCAACCCCCCCTTCTAGATCTATTGTGTGCCTATGAGAATTAACAATTGGTATCAGAGCAGGTTCTCATGCTATATTCAAAAGCTAATCGCTTTGAGTCTGATCCTAGGCACAAACATTGTTCTAAACTTGGTTTAGTAGTAAGTCACTTGTTATATGCAGATGAGCTCACACGTTGAAAATATTGTGTACAGGTAAATGTGTATATACCCCTGAAGCTGCTCAGATTGGTCCATGTTCTTGATTGCCATACCAACAAGACCAATCCTTGTCTGCAGTCAATCTTGTAGTCTGAAGACCAGGCTAGAAAGCTCAAGAGTCAAACATCCACCAGCCAGAAAGATGAAAAGGCTATACATGCTAAGAAATGCTTATTCAGAGAAGAAAGAAGAACTTCTCAAATAAGTGTCTGGCCAACCAGCAACTGGATGTAAACCTTGTGAACTCAAGGATGTCAAAGAACTAAAGATGATGAGATTCTCTTAGCTTGCATCTTCAAGACCACGAATATTTGATTGAAGGTCAACTGGAGCAACTAGCTGTCAGGAGCAAATGAGAAACCATGCACATCAATGCCTAAACTTAGTATATCTAAGATAAATGACTGTTAAGAAACTGACAATAAAAAGGTACAGTTCCTCACTAATATAAATATGTGCATCATGATTGCACCTCCTTATGAACTAAAACAATATTCTTTCAAGGAATCATAATCTACCTAAAAAGGTGAAGAGAGAAAGTACACTGAGGGTGGAAACTCAAATGCCTATAAACTTTCTCTCCATCCAAGCTTTAGGTTGAAGATGACATCTTGAAAGAAATCTGAAATGGGTCATAAGAGCATCACAGGTTAAATTAATTTTATATGAAGTAATCTTTGCTGATGGGTTAGTATGTATGTATAACCTATGGTCTAAGTGTTTAATAACACACAAAGTATGATCAGTTCTACAAGAGTATCTTGAAGATTCATAGAAATTGATCACCTCCATGAATCAACCAGATACTAATAAATCGTAGAGTTGATTCTCACTCTGTGAACATTTAAACCCTGAGAACATAACCTAGAAAATGATGAAACCATCAAAGAAAAAGAGTGTTTTATTAAAATAGCAAATCTTACACACACTCACCATCATGCATCTCAAAATGTAATATCTAAATTAGTTACATGCATATGACTGGTGGTGATCAATATGATGATTATCCAAATATATGAGGAACAGGGGTTTAGAAAACTAACCTAGCAGGACCCATTTAACCATGGGTACCAAAAATAGAAATTTATAAGCTGCAGGTACTTGGTCCATCTGGCCACACTAAGGAATGTTGAAGCAAAAGACTTCAGTCAAGAAGATTCAACCAGCAGAAGACTTAGGACCATTCAAAAATAATTCAGATAAAACTCCTATATGTCAAAGCCTGTCCTTGAAGACCTGCTGAGCTAATCTAAATGAAGCTCACATGGCTGCTGATCTTTATATGAAAGCAGGCCATTCAACCAAAGATGAAAAAGGGTCTTAGATGCTCAAGCATGCAAAGCTTGTCGTCAAAGAAGTGCACCAGAGGATCATCGATCATCAAACATGAGGAACTCATTACGAGAGCAGAACTCCACAAGTATAAACTGTAAAAGAAGACTACGTTCGTAGTACTGTCAAATGATCGTAGAATGATCAGTTCTGGAGATATCCATGTCTACGATGTAAATAGATTTAATTGTCAGTGGTGATTCCAGTCAAAAAGAGACATGCAAGGATACCTCCTAATGCACATGAAGAAAAGGAAATCACACCTCACTGAAAAGGCAACATCAACCATAGGGGAGCAGTGATCTGTTAAGGAACAACAACACTGAGATATACTATGAAGCATTGTACTAGCTACAGAGTCCCAAAACCTTGTGGCTGATGAACCAAATTAAGATCCATAGTCAGTAGGAACGTCTCAAAACATACCATTGATAACCTTTCAGCCACCCAACTCAAAATCGTGGAGCGCCTACGATCAAACACCTGATTGTAGTGTAAGAGCAGGAGGACACCACGATTACAACAAATGCAGTTGGTAGAGAACCTCACCACCAGAAAAGGTCAAATGAAATATTGGTGCAAATCACTTCCAAAGTATTTCATCTGGAAAGCGCCTCAGGGACAAACCTGACCCTTAGCTCACTAAGAGGTTGGCCCTTCTTGAGCTACCTTAACCCAGAAGGATTGCTTGATCAAGTTCATCTCAAGGACCAAGCTAGTCGACGATCGTAGAGTAAAGTTTGAAGAAAACTCAACAATCGTGATGAAATCTCAACGATCGTAGTGCAACCTCAGCGATCGTAGAAACCGACTCGACGATCGCAGTCTTACAAGAGGTTACTCTAACTCATAAGAAGCTTGAAAGAACGGGACAATTGCTCAACCATTCAAATTATGAGAGAGATAAGTTCGAATACAGTTTGGAAAGATATCATGCAAACGTATCTCCGAACTTAAGTGCCCAAACTGGCTTGGGGTACATCAGTTGTAAGATCCCAACTTTTATGAATAAAGAATAATTTTCTCAAAATATATTTTTGAATATTATGGTGTGGGTTTGATATAATGTTATAGTTGTGGGTAATATTTACAAATTTTGCAAAGTAAGCAAGTGGTTATATAATATTCGATTGGTCGGGGAATATTCGTTTTAACAGGGAATATTCGTACGATGGCACAATCATTGGTGGACCCCACAACGGAAGTATTATCGTAAATTGACAGAATTATCTTTTTATAAAAATAACTACGAAAAGTGTTACCGTTAAAACCGCTTGAACTACCCTAGTAGTAAAAGTACAATGTACGCTGCGGGTTGCATAGTAGCACACGGTATTGATTATTGATGCTTACGTGAGAAGTCACTTAGTTATACTCAATTATTGCTACATGTAATTACTTGCATCACATCTCTCATATTATTGATTCAATTATTGTTACTAGATCATCTCAGATAATATGTTATATTATTAAATCAATAATTGAGACGACAAAGTTATTCATATTATTAAATTGCAATATTTACAATGTCTAGAAGTTCTGTCAAGGAGAGGTTTGGTCATCTAATTGCGCGCCAATAAGGAGAAATCCTTATCGGAAAGCCCCCTCTTTTCTGGGAACGACCTGATTGTTAAATATTGTGAGTTATAATATTAATGATGAATAAGTTCGTGTTGATTAAAGATGAATTTGATAGTTCCATTGTGTTGGAATTATTAGTGTTAGTGAAAATCGACATTTATTTTGATAATAATTGATGTCTGGAGGTTATACTGACCAATCGGGTAATTAATCGGATAAATGAGCAATTAATTGCTATTGATTCACATGATTATAACTATTTGTTCACATGTGTGTACTATTGATTCACATTCATTTACTATTAGGGGAGTTGGTGCAAGATTGATAATACTTGCATGACTAAGTTAAAAATAGAGGTATAGATGGAGGTACTATACTATAATTCGTATTTTCACATGTCTAGAACTATTGATTCACATGATTTACTATTGAATCACATTATTTACTATTAGGTGAGGTGGTGCAAGTTTGATAATACTTGCAAGACTAAATTAAAAATGAAGAAAAAGAGAAAGGTATTATACTGTAATATTTTGAGCCCCAAAATGTGTAATTATCGAAACCATATTTTCCTATAAATAGAAGCTCATTCTTTCTTCATTTCTCACTAATTCACTAAAGCTATAAAGCAATTATTATAGAGAGAAAGAAGAAGAGAAGTCTGCTACCTCTCTACTCCAGTATCCAGTTTCTTTCTAAGGTAAGGGGTATTATTTCTTTCGTATTCAAGAAGAGAGCTTCTGTTATTCCATTCTTTATTATTCTATTGGAATATCCTGTCTGTATGGATTACGCATGACCTGGTTCCATTCTTTATTATTCATTTGAATATATCTTTGTCACGGTCATGCATTATCGCGTGACTTCGTTCCATTATTTATTATTCTGTTGGAATAACCTGTTTGTGCGGTCTATCGCATGCATGGTGAATTCTTCTGTTATTCTATTCTTTATTATTCTGTTGGAATATCCTGTCGGTGCGTATTACGCATGACCTGGTTCCATTATTTATTATTATGTTGGAATAACCTATCTGTGCAGTCTATCGCATGCATGGCAAATTCTTCTCTTATTCCATTCTTTATTATTCTGTTGGAATAACTTGTCTATGTGAATTACCACATGCATGGTGAATGATTCTTCGTATTCATTCCTTATTACATTGTGGAAATGATCTGTCTACGTGGATTACCGCATGGCGGGTGAAAATCCATTTGCAGTTTAATATATTCTATGATACTCATTTGGTTAATGTTTTGGCTTCTATACTCCATGAAATTAGTGGAATATCCTTGATATTTGCGCTTCATCCAGTATCTTTTCATGGAAATATTCTTCGGAGCATTCTTGAATTTTACTCCACAAAGAAGTATCATGTTGACAATTTGGACATTATTGATTTCTGGATAAATTAAATTATAAACCTTTAAAATTTATCCTTGAACTTGTTTTATTGAATTATTATGTCATTGTCATCATCCTCATACTTATATTGTGATTAAAGTCATCTTTGGCTTATGTGCATAGATGGACTTGGTATGATTATGACCAGGGATTATTCGGTATAGTCATGACCGTAATGTGACGAATGATGCGGTAAAAGTCCTCATTGGACTGTAGTTCATTGGTGGACAGTTGTTGGTATGATTATGACCAAGGATTATTCGGTATAATCATGACCATTGATGATTACATGAATATCCTTGGCCGTGGTGCGCGATGTCTTGGTTTTATTTATTAAGTCGAGTCTCAAAGAATAAAGTTGATGAAAATCTTTTTAAATCATAGAAGATAGTAGATTTTATGCTCTACTTGACTCTTCTAATGGATTGCTTATTCCGCTGCAGTTGTTGATCTAAAGCTTGTTGTCTATTATATTCTGTTAGTTGTTATACTGTTGAAGGCTAAGGATAATTTATTCTGCATTATCTTAGTCATAATATTTCTTACTGGGCTAGTTGAGCTCACCCTTTCTTTCACTGTTCTCTTCAGGAAATGAGAACGTAGTCGGGACTAGTCGGGGAACGGAGTGACGGTCCAGATGATAGCATTAGTAGTTCTCACTATTCTGTTAAATAGTGTGACAATAAATGTAATGAGGACTCCATTGAGTGTGGATATTGTCTAGATGACAATATTCTTATTAAAACTCTTAGATTATGTTTTGTCGTATTTTACACGACTGTTGAATAATTAAGTTGTATTTGAATTTTGCACCATGTATTTGGCGACTCAAGATGGGTGATGCATACCTATTTTGGGGGCGTCAGAGTTGGTATCAAAGCTTAGGGATATGATCCCTGGCTGAGATGTGAGACAAGAACTAGGAGGGGAGAGACGGGGAATTCCTTCACTAGTATGACCTACCTAAGTTTATTTGGTATTTAATTGGTCATTGAGTATAGGGATAATATGTGATATGATAATTAACCCTTGTTTTGTGGCATTATTTGAAAATGGCATCCGAAAATGTTGAGATAATCAATGAAGCACATGAGACCGTGGAGTCACCATATATTAATACCCAGGATAATGTGCAATAGGAAGACAATTATCCTCAGGAAAACAACAACGATCAAATGATGAATGATGGGACGTTCAGAGGTTTTATGCAATTCATGCAACATCAGACGAGGGCGGCTCCTGTCCAAAATGCAGGTGGAAACACTGACAACTCTCGGACGGTCACCGCTAAGCAGTTCAAGGAGCTGGGACCACCGGAGTTTTTTGGAGAACCAAAACCACTTAAGGCGGAGACATGGATAAAGCAGATCAACAAGATATTTGATGTCTTGGGATGCTCTGAGGAGCAAAAGGTTCCCTTTGCCACCTTCATGTTGCGGCGCAGAGGCAGACATCGTGGGAATCAGAAGCGTACTCAACTCGCCGCATCAAGATGTCTTGGGAGAAGTTCCAAGAAGAATTCAACGACAAGTACTTTCCCGAAAGTATTCGCTATATATGAAGGAGGTAGAGTTCATCAAGCTTGAGCAAAACAATATGACCGTGGCGCAATCTGGGCTAAGTTTGCCGAGTTATCCCGGTTTGCGTCCCACTTGGTTGATAATAAGGAGAGAATGACGCGGATGTTTCTAAGAGGTTTGAAACCCGAGATACGTCAATACCTAATTTCTCACAAACTGTGTTTGTATTCAGATGTTATGAATATGGCTCAGTTATTGGAGTGCGATAATGAGTCAACCCAACCAAGAGAGAGAAACTGACAAGTCGATAATACCAGTGGTAGCAGTCATCGAAGTGGTGACAACAAACGTGGAGGGAATTAACATGCCAGAAATGATAATCACTTCGGTGGTAATCATGACCATGATAATAAGAGTGGACATTTCAAGAAGAGGAGATTCAACAAAGATGGAAAGACGTCAGCACCAACACCTGTTGTTAAGGAAGGAGAATGACCGCCGATCGTATGTTACAAATGCGAAGGGGAGGGACATATCAGTCCAAACTGCGTGATGCAGTCCAAAGCGTGTTATAATTATGGAAAAGAAGGTCACCTAGCCCAATTTTTTTTTATGCACCAAAGTCAAGTCCAAATTGGGATGGAGGCATCAAAGGGTGTCCCGCACAAGACAAAACCTAGAGTTCAAGGGAGAGCGTTTGTCATAACCTCCCAAAAAGCGAGGAACTCGACGAGGTGATCACGGGTAAGCTAATCATAAACTCTAGCGAAGTTTATACTTTATTTGATAATCGGTTCTACCCATTCTTTCATTTCTCCTACTTGCGCCAACGCTTAAATTTGACTCCGGAGAAATTAGACTTTGACTTATCTATTGAAACTCCGTTGGGAGAAACCTTCATTACATCCACTGTTTATAAGTCTTGTTTGATTCAAATCGATAACTGCACGTTACCTGTCGATCTTATTTCCTTGAAAATACTTGCATTTGATGGGATTTTAGGGATTGATTGGTTAACTGCTCATCATGCTAAAATCGATTGTTTTCGTAAGGTTGCTAGATTTCATATTCCTAAGCAACCTATTATACGAATTCAAGTAACCAAACCACTAAAGTCAATCACTGTCATATCAAGTCATAAAGCTATTCGTTTATTGAAAAACGGATGTCAAGCTTTCTTAGCCCATGTCACGGATTTAAATAAAAATACATAAGATTTGAATGATATTTCTATTATTAATAAATTTCCTTACGTATTCCCTGAAGAACTTCCTGGCCTACCCCCAGAGGGTGAAATTGAATTTTGTATCGACCTTGAATCCGGTACAAAACCCATTTCCAAAGCCCCATATCGAATGAATTCCCTATTGAACTTCGTGAGTTAAAACCCAACTACAGAATTATTAGACATCGCTTTCATTCGTCTAGTACGCCTCCTTGGGGTGCTCTGTTCTATTCGTGAAGAAGAAAGATGGAAGTATGCGACTTTATATTGATTATCGGGAGTTGAATCATGTCACCATCAAAAATAGGTACCCATTGCCTCGTATTGATGATCTGTTTGACCAGTTGCAAGGTGCCAAATTCTTTTCAAAGATTGATCTTCATTCCGGATATCATCGGTTGAAGATTAAAACCGATGACATTCCAAAGACCGCTTCGTAACTCCTAGACGGGCATTATGAATTCCTAGTCATGTCTTTTGATCGACTAATGCTCTTCTTTTTCTTCATGGACATAATGAACCGAGTATTCAAGGAATATTTGGATCACTTTGTGGTCATCTTTATTGATGACATCCTCATATACTCCCAAACCCGTGAAGACCATGAGCAACACTTGAGACTGATACTCCAAAAGCTTCGTGAGAACAAGCTATATGCCAAGTTGAAGAAATGCGAGTTCTGGCTTGAGGAAGTTGCATTCCTTGGGTACGTAATATCAAATCATGGAATATCTGTTGACCCGACAAAGATTGAAGCAATTCAAAGCTGGGACCAACCTAAGTCAGTGACCGAAGTACGTAGCTTTCTTGGCTTAGCTGGTTATTATTGGAGATTCGTTGAAGGGTTTTCTCGAATTGCTACTCCATTAACTCAGCTGACTCGAAAAGATACAAAATTCGGTTGGAGCGAGGAATGTGAGAAGAGTTTTCAAGAACTCAAGAGTAGACTCATTTCAGCACCTGTTCTGACAATACCATCTTGCTCGGAGGGATTTGTCATCTACAATGATGCTTCAGGCAAAGGGTTAGGATGTGTTCTCATGCAACATGGAAAAGTCATAGCCTATGCCTCGCGACAACTCAAAGAATATGAGAGGAATTATCCTACTCATGATCTAGAGTTGGCAGCAGTCGTTTTTGCACTTAAGATTTGGAGGCATTACCTGTATGGAGAGAAGGTGGAGATTTATACGGATCATAAAAGCCTCAAATATTTCTTCACTCAAAAGGAACAACATACTGGACAACGATTTATGGCTTGAGCTGTTGAAAGATTATGATCATACCATCCAATACCATCCTCGAAAAGCAAACGTGGTAGCCGGCGCATTGAGTAGAAGATTATATGCGCATTACGAAAAGCGATATTGTCAACATGAGGCCCATTTTGTATGACTTACAAAGGATGGAGATAGAGTTAAAGACTCCAGGGACCCATATGATGATGGAGAATATACGAGTAAAACCGACTTTAATCGATAAAGTTAAAGCTGCTCAAGCTACAGACCTGGAGCTGATGCGTATGAGGAAGAAAGTACAAGAAGGCGCTATTCCGGAGGCAAGAATCAATGAAGAAGGAATACTTCGAGTCAACTCCAGACTTTGTGTTCCTAACGATTCTGACTTGAAGTATAAAATCATGATGGAGGCGCACAACACACCGTTTGCAATCCATCCTAGGAGTACCAAAATGTATCATGACCTTCGACATACATTTTGGTGGAGCAATATGAAGAGAGAGATAGCGGGGTTTATCTCAAGGTGTCTAACTTGTCAAGGAGTTAAGGCGGAGCATCAAGTGCCAAAAGGTCCATTACAACCACTTGAAATTCCAGAATGGAAGTGAGAGCACATTACCATGGATTTCTTCGGTCTTCCCAAGGTTTCTCAAGGCATAGATGCGATTTGGGTCATTGTTGATAGATTGACCAAGTCCTTTCATTTCTTACCGATAATCGAGAAACTTATACACTTGAACGCCTTGCTAGTATATACATAAACGAGATTGTAAGATTGCATGGTATGCGGTATCCATAGTTTCGATCGAGACCCAAGATTCACTTCAAGATTTTGGGTTAGTTTGCAAAAAAGCTACGCACAGATTTACGATTTAGTTCGACATATCATCCTCAAACGAATCTGTAGAATGAAAGGACTATTCAAACTCTTGAAGATTTATTAAGACTCTGTGTCCTTGAATTCAAGGGAAGTTGGGACAAGTTCTTACCATTGGTGGAGTTTCCTACAACAATAGTTATCAAGCAAGTATTGGCATGGCTCCATTTGAGGCGTTGTATGGAAGAAAGTGTCATTCTCCAAAGATTTGGGATGAGGGTGGGTGAAGCAATGTTGTTAGGACCGGAGTGGTACGTATTTATACTACTACGAAAAGATTCAAACGATTCGATTACGTATAAAAACCTCAAAAGATCGACAAAGAGTTATGCCGATCTTCATCGAAAGGACGTGGAATTCAATATTGAGATCATGTGTTGTTACGTGTTGCTTCCATGGAAAGGAGTTACTAGATTTGGAAAGAGAGAAAAGCTCAATCCTCGATTCATTGGCCCATTTTAAATCCTTGACCGAGTAGAAATCAGGGCCTATAGACTCGCCTTACCGCCAAGTATGTCTCGTGTTCATAAAGTTTTTCACATATCTATATTACGTAAATATGTGAAAGACCCGAACTGTGGCAACCCCAAATCCGGAGACTTGAAACCCGAACTCGGTTCTCCACGATACCATTTCTTTAAGCTGAATAATACTAAATAATAATAATAATATAATTCAACTTAATTTACATACATCAAAGTTTACTTTCCTGTGCGTGACCTTCAAATACATTCCTTACAATACCGACAATAGATTCCATTGTCTTACTAACTATAACCATTAACTCATACTAATTCTCATTCGAATGACTTTTCTTTTCCCTTGTTCGTTCTCGAGCCTTCAATTCGATCGTAGGTAATCGAAAACATTTAGTTTAAGCAAGGATGAGCATTTGAGTGCCCAAATAAGTAATAATAGCAATTATATATAAATTTCGAAAGAATATAAGTATTCTCTTTCCATAACACTTCTACAATCGAATCGAAGTTGTGAAGTAATCAGATCTTGATAAAAGATTCACATAACAACTCTCTTCCAAATTATTTAAATTTGGCTCGCTCTCTACCCATGAATAGGGTTTAAGAAACATACTATGAACATTGTTTTTCATTTTCAAAAGGTTTAGCGTAAATTCATCCGCAAAACCGTCATAACTTACGCGCACGGAGGGTGATCAAATTTCACATTGTACCTGTGATTGATCAATACTACATAACTTGAACGAAATTCATCGCTCACCCTTTGTCCGCCAAGCGCATAAAATTTTTCCCATTATCGGGATGTTCATACATGCCTCGGTTCCAAACCCAAGGTTTTAATCTTGCTTTCAACAATAATATGTAATTCAACATATATGTATACGGGTAATTGACAAAGGTATATCAACATGTGAATAAATGCTATGATTATCCAAGTGGGGACACTTGTATAACCATTTAGAAATCAACTTAATGTAATATATATCCGAGCTAACATGTTGATAATCAAAGCGCATATAATCATGACAGGAATAGAATAATTACGAAACTTCTTACTCATGTCCATTGCATAAAGGAAATGCAAAGGTAAGATACTTTTGCCGATTTCGGTCGATTACAAATCTCAACTTAGGTTTTATCTCTTTATCACAACCTATCAATAATCGGATCATTCGTTCGATTAGAACAATATATCATAACACATAGTAATCGCTTGTCTATTACAACAAGACATAGTCTAATCTCGTCATCACATAATCGCAGTTGATCATACTTTTAGTTCATATTCTATACTTGAAATATTTTTATACATTTTCAAATATCTCATCCATGCTCTTACGTAAGTCTTTTCTTTCTATTATAGAGATTCCACATTTGTTTGCGTCTCGACTGACTTTTATCGGGTAAATAATCGAGTCTAAGACTCTTATCCTATACCTCAACATCTCAGAATATCAAACATTTTATTTTTAATCATTTTTCGAATTTTCCAGAAATTGAAAAATTTAAAATAATTCAAATTTGTCACTACCGGGCCTATAGTGATATAACTGTTACTATAGGTGTTCCTCAAAACTTCATAACTTCATAATCGGTTCTCAAGTCAAACTAGTTTGGCCATTTATAACTTTCAAAACATCTAATCATAATTAAATGATTTAAACATTAAACAATTCTATTATCATTAATAATTAATTTATATTAAACTATTAATGAAACCATTGCCAAAATATAAAAGTTATTTATAATAACTCAACCTATTTTAAAACATTTATATTACCCTTAAATGATTTTTAAAATAATTAAAATCATTTTTAAATAATCACCATTAATATATAAATATTAATGTACTATTCATCCAAATATTAAAAGTCATTAATTATAACTTAAAATATTTTTAAATCCTTAATATCCTCTTTAAATAATTTTAAATAAATAAAACCATTTTTAAACTATTTATTTAATAATAATTATTAAATAAACTAAATATCACTAATATTATCTTAATATCATTAATATTAAATTATTAATGAAATTATCCTTTAAATATTAAAAGTTATATTTTATAACTTAAAATATTTTAAATACCTTAATTTCATTTAAAATGATTTTTATAATATTAAAATTATTTTTAAACTAAATTATTTAATATAATCATTAAATAACTTTAATATCATTAATATATAATTAATTAATGAAATTAATCACAAAATATTAAAAGTCATGGGAAATAACTTAAAATATTTTCTTATACCATAATATAATTTTTCATGATTTTTCATGAATTAAAACTATTTTAAATAATTTATTTAATATTATAATTAAATAAATAAATACCTTATATATTCCAAAAATATTAAATATTTATGAAATATACTTAAAATAATTAAAAACTATTTTTCGGACTTTAAAATAATTTTTCATAATTTATTTGCTATTTTTAATAATTAAAATCTAATTTTTCCCATTTTTAAATCATTTTTCTAAAATCGTAAATTAAAATAATTAAAACTGCGTATTAAAGGCCCCTATAGTGACGTATGTGTCGATTATAGGTGTTCTTGAGCCTACCTGATCTTCATAAGGCGTAACCGAGGTAGGCTACTTTGACCGTGAATAACTCTCTCATCTTATCGAATTTGGACAATCTATAAATTGGGTATTGTAGAGGAAATACAATACTACAAGATCCAACAATCATAACCTCTAAACAAACATCGATCCAGGATAAATCACCATCAAAGTAGTTACCAAAGTCGTTTCTTCACGGAGAATGCTTCGAGGTGCCTACTTTGGACCTCTATAACTTGATGATCGTGTAACGCTTATGTGATCTATCAATTCCATTGTGTAGACAACATGTAGGACTACAACTCTAACACTTAACATCATCATAAAAACAAGAAATCAAGCATCTAAAGTATGGTCAAACCTTGTCGGAAAAATTAACACTTAGAAAATTCTCAATTTTGCCTGCATTTTCTCGTCAATGCCACAACCCACTTTGACCTTAAATAACTCTTAATCCGTAATATATATGGACCTGATTCTTTTTGGAGGTTAAATACCACATAACGTGCTACACATATCAACCTTTAGAACACAAAACACATTAAAGATGACCGAGATATAAGGCCTGACATTTTCCAAAAAAACATTTCTGGACACTTAGAATATTTTCTGGGTTTGAAAAACAGCCGGTCAATGCCGATCAACCCACTTTGACCGCTTATAAATCTCGATATACAATAGATATGAACTTGATTCCTTTTGGAGATTAAAGACCACATATCAGGCTACCTATAACAACTTTTAAACAACAAAACGCGTGATCGACCAAAGAGTTATAGCCTCTGACATTTGGTGAAAAATAACAGAATTCGGTTTTTCCAACTTGTTTAAATCTTCAAGTTCGTGCACTTTGATGTTATGAGTCTGTGTTTTTACAACCCAGAACATTAATAGACTCCCTATTACACTACTTTAAACAATCAATTGCATCAATTAACATCGAATCGAAGGATTTCTAATTTTTGGGATTTCATACCTTTTCTTACTTTGATTTCTTGATTTCTGACTTTGATCTTGTGTTTTTGATGCTTGTGATCGTAATTTGTACTTAGGAGTGTATGGGCAAGTGTTTTTGGGAGCTAAGAGGTTGAGAGAGCATAGCTAGAAGAGTTGGGCAATTTTAGTGTACAAATGAGCTTAATCCTCACTTAATCTCTATTTATAGAATAATTCAAATGCCTTGGATGCTAGATTGGTTGATTGAATCTGAGCATAATTGAGTCTTGGATGCTCAATTGGTAGGGTAGTGATGTTGGCCATGATTTGTTGCTAGATTCCTCCAATAATACACTAATAATACACTAAATGGACAAAAAGGGCATTTTAGTCATTTCCACTCTAATAATTGGTTTCTTCCTTTAATAATGCACAAGGGTAGTTTAGACTTCTCATGTCTACCATGAAGGGCATTATAGACATTATCCATAACCATTAGGGTTTATCACTTTATATTTTAAAATTCCATAAATAATATAACTAATAATACACTAAAAGGGTATTTTGGTAATTTCGCATAAAATTTCAAGGGCATTTTTGTACATAGCAATTAAATGTAGTATTTAATCACTAGATAGTAATTCTTATCATTTACCAATTAATTCTATCCTTTGGTAAATTAAAACTTTTATACATTAACATCGTAATTAAACCCGATAATTTTAAATTAGGGTTTTGATTGAAAAATTAGGGTTTTCTAATTAGGGTTTCTTAACGCCATCAATTAGGGTTTCTAATTGACCATTAGGATTCTCTAATTATCTCGTGTATGTTCTAACACGTCATTACAATCTCTAACTTCAACCGATTAGGGTTGTAATAATTAGGGTTTGTCTAATTATCGACAAACAACATAATTAGGGTTTTCTTCTAATTACTGACATCTTATACACATTAACCTTCATATACACACATAAACTTCATATACACATCACTACTCTACCATTTCTCATAACTAAGTTTAATAATTAGGGTTTCACAAAGACGGTAATATCTTATGACCTAAATTGACCATCATTACTTTCAATATTATCTCATCACACATACACACGAGTACATAATTATTGTCTTTGAAAAATCATTATAACAATAATATAATATTATTATTCTCATTCTCTTGATCACAATCCCAATTCGTGGTTTGGATCTCATATCTCGACTTCTCTTTCGCATATCAAGTTAAAATACTTGATTTAAATATTCTAACAATTCATATAATAATATATATATTATATAAATTCTAATTATCACTTCATATATTATTTCCAATCATGTTTTCATGGAAAATAATTAATAAAAACATTTCGCTTCTGTAAATTAATTACCATAAAAATATAATTTGTAGTAATTAATAATTCCAAAATTATTTCTAATTTTTCAAGTAATAAATATATTCGCATTTATCGTTCACATTACTAGACACTTATTCTCGTCATTAAATAAAAAAAAAAATTATACGCAAATTTTCTTATTTATTTTATTTAGGAAATCTCGGGTTATTACACGAACCACATTATTGAATTAGAACCAGACGAGATAGAGGAAGATTTAACATATGAAGAGTTACCTGTTAAAATCTTGGATAAGAAGGATCATATTATACGCTCCAAGGTTATACCTCAAGTCAAAGTTTTGTGGAGAAACCACGATGTGGAAGAAATGACCTTGGAGTTAGAATCTGAGATGAAGTCAAGATATCCTCACCTCTTCGATATACCAGGTATGTACCCTAATTTTGAGGACGAAATTTCATAAGAAGGAGAGGTTGTAAGACCCTAACTTTTATGAATAAAGAATAATTTTCTCGAAATATATTTTTGAATATTATAGTGTGGATTTGATATAATGTTATAGTTGTGGGTAATGTTTACAAATTTTGAAAAGTAAGCAAGTGGTTATATAATATTTGATTGGTCGGGGAATATTCATTTTAATAGGAAATATTAGTACAACGGCACAATCATTGGTGGACCCCACAACGGAAGTATTGTCGTAAAGTTTACGTAATTATCTTTTATAAAAATAACTACGAAAAGTGTTACCGTTAAAACTATTGAACTACCCTAGTAGTAAAAGTACAAAGAATACGCTGGCGTGGTTGCATAGTAGCACACCCGTATTGATTGATTATTGATGCTTACGTGAGAAGTCACCGGTTATACTCAATTATTACTACAAAGAATTGTTGCATCATATCTCTCATATTATTGATTCAATTATTGTAATAAAGATTATCATCATATAATATGTTATATTATTAAATCAATAATTAAGACGACAAAGTTATTCATATTATTAAATTACAATATTTACAATGTCTAGAAGTTCTGTCAAGGAGAGGTTTGGTCATCTAATTGCGCGCCAATAAGGAGAAATCCTTATCGGAAAGCCCCCTCTTTCCTGGGAACGACTTGGTTGTTAAATATTGTGAGTTATAATATTAATGATGAATAAGTTTGTGTTGATTAATGATGAATTTGATAGTTCCATTGTGTTGGAATACTAGTGTTAGTGGAAATCGACATTTATTTCGATAATAATTGATATCTGGAGGTTATACTGACCAATTGAGTAATTAATCGGATAAATGAGCAATTAATTGCTATTGATTCACATGATTATAACTATTTGTTCACATGTGTGTACTATTGATTCACATTCATTTACTATTAGGGGAGTTAGTGCAAGATTGATAATACTTGCATGACTAAGTTTAAAATAGAGGTATAGATGGAGGTACTATACTATAATTCGTATTTTCACATGTCTAGAACTATTGATTCACATGATTTACTATTGAATCACATTATTTACTATTAGGTGAGGTGGTGAAAGTTTGATAATACTTGTAGGACTAAATTAAAAATGAAGAAAAAGAGGAAGGTATTATACTGTAATATTTTGAGCCCCAAAACGTGCAATTATCGAAACTATATTTTCCTATAAATAGAAGCTCATTCTTCCTTGATTTCTCACCAATTCACTAAAGATATAGAACAATTATAATAGAGAGAAAGAAGAAGAGAAGTATGCTACCTCTCTACTCCAGTATCCAGTTTCTTTCTAAGGTAAAGGGAATTATTTCTTTCGTATTTATGAAGAGAGCTTTTGTTATTCCATTCTTTATTATTCTGTTGGAATATCCTGTCTGTGTAGATTACGCATGACCTGGTTCAATTATTTATTATTCTGTTGAAATAACCTGTCTGTGCGGTCCATCGCATGCATGGTGAATTCTTCTGTTATTCCATTCTTTATTATTTGTTGAATATCACCGCTTGCATTATTACGCATGACACAGTTCCATTATTTATTATTCATTGGAATAACTCCGTCTCATGCGGTCTATCGCATGCATGGTGAATTCTTCATTATTCCATTCTTTATTATTCATTGGAATAACTTTGCCTATGTGGATTACCACATGCATGGTGAAACGATCCTTCGTATTCATTCCTTATTAAATTGTGGAACTGATCTGTCTACGTGGATTACCGCATGGCGGGTGAAAATCCATTTGCAGTTTCATATATTCTATGATACTCATTTGGTTAAAGTTTTTGCTTCTATACTCCATGAAATTAGTGGAATATCCTTGATATTTGCGCTTCATCCAGTATCTTTTCATAGAAATATTCTTCAGAGCATTCTTGAATTTTACTCCACAAAGAAGTATCATGTTGACAATTTGGACATTATTGATTTTTAGATAAATTAAATTATAAACCTTTAAAATTTATCCTTGAACTTGTTTTATTGAATTATTATGTCATTGTCATCATCCTCATGCTTATATTGTGATTAAAGTCATCTTTGGCTTACGTGCATTGATGGACTTGGTGTGATTATGACCAGGGATTATTCGGTATAGTCATGACCGTAATGTGACGAATGATGTGGTAAAAGTCCTCATTGGCCTATAGTTCATTGGTGGACAGTTGTTGGTATGATTATGACCAGGGATTATTCAGTATAATCATGACCATTGATGATTATATGAATATCCTTGGTCGTTGTGCAGGGATGCTGTGGTTTATTTATTAAGCTAAGTCTCAGCAATAAAGTTGATGAAAATATTTTTAAATCATAGAAGATAGTAGATTTTATGCTCTACTTGACTCTTCTAATGGATTGCTTATTCTGCTGCAGTTGTTGATCTAAAACTTGTTGTCTATTATATTCATCATTGTTATCTTTGTTGAAGGCTAAGGATAATTTATTTTTCATTATCTTAGTCATAATATTTCTTCTTTGGGTTAGTTGAGCTCACCCTTTTTTTCTTTATTCTCTTCAGAAATGAGAACGTGGCGGAACTAGTCGGGAAACGGAGTGACGGTCCGATGATGATAGCATTAGTAGTCCTCACTATTACATTAAATAGTGTGACAATAAATGTAATGAGAACTCCATTGAGTGTGGATATTATCTAGATGACAATATTCTTATTAAAACTCTTAGATTATGTTTTGTCGTATTTTACACGACTGTTGTATAATTAAGTTGTATTTGAATTTTGTACCATGTATTTGGCGACTCAAGATGGGTGATGTATACTTGTTTTGGGGGCGTCACATCAGTGATCAAGCTATGCAGTTTCAAGATGAGGATTAATTTCAAAACCATCCACTGCAGTACATCTCAAAAGTTTATCGTTGAGTTAACAAAGGAAAACGTAGAGTCCATAGCTGCCTTACCATGCTACTCTACGAACCAAGATGGTCAATGGTCAATCCACGTCATTGACGACTATTTGTTTTAAAAAGGGACATTAAACTGAAGAGTTAATGGGGGAGTTACAGCTCAATGGCTAGTTGACACATCACAACATATGAGGAGTCAGAAGGAACTGCCATAAAGTCAAATTCAAAATCTGCAAACAGTTACCAGAAACTATCTAACCTCTCTCCCTCCCATTTTCAAACCCTAGAATCATCTTCGAAGCTCAAATCAATTAAAACTCCATAACCCAAATTATAATCAGCTATCTCTCATAAATCTCTCTGAATCACATACCCATATACCTTGAACTCTTCAAATGGAAGAATGGCGAGTTATAACAGGAATCCAACTCGGCTTCAAAGAGTTTGAAAAATCATAAACGAAGTTCAAGGACATACTTGAGCTCGTAAAGAAGGCTGGGTTCTCTGAGTGCTTGGAGACCGACACTTCAGTCTATACAGAGCTAGTGAAGCAGTTCTACTCAAATGCTTCAACGAATTCTGGGCTTCTGACTGCTAAGGTTAAAGGATCAAGTCTGAAGATAAGAGCATTAGACATCAATCATTGTCTAGGGTTTCCCAATCAAGGTCTGATAAACCTGGATGAAGTCGACATTGAAGAAGGAAAGAGGCTAATGCGGTACCAAAGAAACCCTAGTCTGAAGGACATGAAGAAGAAGGAGTTTCCTGAGTAATTTGAGTTCCTTGCTGAGATAGTAGGCAAATGTATATTATGCAAGGATACGACACATACACTGTGCTTGATCAATAACTAAAGATTATGTTTGCAATAGTTCTGAAGAAGCGAATCAACTTTGGAGTTATCCTGTTTGATCAGATCTCCAAATGGGTAGAAAAGGCTGAGTTGAAGAAGTCTACAAAAAACCCCCTGACAAAGGTGTTTCATGGAAGACTGTTGAGTATAGTGCTAAAAAGGAAGCTGGGAAGCAAAATCAAGGATGATGAAGGAGAGCCTCTAAATGTTCACAAAGTAATGTCTCCTCAAATTGTTAAATGGCGGAAGAAGAACCCAAAGGAAAATAGGAGGCTAACAACAACTGGGGGCAGCAAAAAGAACTCTGCTAAGAAAAGAAAGGCAGAAGAAGTGGAAAGTTCTAAATCTGGTGACTCTGTACCAGCATCATCTCCAAATGCAAATGCTCTAACAAGCCCAGATGATGGGTCAAATGATGTTGATTCTAAAAAAGGAGGACATGACCCTGCCAATGCTAAAAGTCAAGGAAGCTTCCCTAATGATTCAAAGGCCTCAAAGTCTGAAGAGGAAGAAGAGTCTGACTCTCCCATAGCTGAACCCCCAAGGAGAAGGAAGAGCTACAGATTACTTGCTCAATTTGCTTCCAAGAAGAGAAGTGATCACTCTACTGCAGTCATTGAATTAAGTGATGATGAATCTGAATCACAGAAAGAAAGTGCTGAAGATGGGACTAGTAATGAAGAAGATGAATCTGAGGAAAGGAGCCAATAAGATTCAAGCTCAAGAAGTGAAGAATTGGAGAAAGACTCTGGTTTTGCAAATCAGGAATTAGAAGAACCAACAAACTATCCTATCATCTCTCCAGCTAGGAGTAACAGAAGAATAAAAGTGGAAGCCTCGAATGAACCACCAGAAGTACTTCCAAAAATTCCAAGACTAGAACTGGTGGCTTAGAACTTCCCAAAGTTGAATAGTGATGCAACAATAATGATCAAAGACAAGATCCACTACAAAGTCTACAAACATGCTGACAACCATTATATTCCTTATGATCGTAGAGTGGACTCTGAAGGAAGAAGGATCATGACCAAGGAAATAATCGTAGAGTCTGTTCACTCTACTACTGATGGCGTTCAAGTCCAAAATGAGAAGCCTCCATCTACTCAAGCACAATTTCCCAACATTTCTTCATCCACCAATAGCGATTGGTACTCAACGATTGTTCATATTCTCAATACCTTCAAAAATCTGTCCAAGGATGAAAATCATAGAGTCCAATCTGGTGTTCAACAAGAGGCTGCCCAACCAAATGACCAAATTCCTATGGAGCAGGAGCTGATGAAAACTCTGATGAGCTGTTTGAGAAGATATCTCTAATCCATGAAGAATCAAAGAGGTTGACAGCAGCTGGAGATAATTCAGTTCAAGACAGACTCCAAGCAACGATGGCTGATGTATCTCTCAAAATCAAAGAGAGAGATCACATCTATCTGAAGGCTATGAATGATCAGAAGGCAGATGCACTACGAGCGCAGAAGGCAAATGAAGAATAACTCCAAGTCCTCTTTGACAAGATTGATAACATGAATATGTCTTTCTCCGTGCAACTTGAGCTAAGCCAACCAGAACTTAAGATTGAAGTTGCTAACTCCTCCTACCTGATGGAGCAACTTATGTCCAATATGGAGCAGCTCTCCTGAGTGATTAATGACAAAAAGGGGGAGAAAAAGAGGCATAGAAAGAGGCAGAGTAAGAGGCACTCAAGAAAGGGCAAGGAGAGCATAAGGAAAGAAAAGAAGAAGACAACACAAGAAATAGCTGAGTCATCATCTAAGGGGGAGCCAAAGGATGATGAGGCTGAGGGGGAGCCAGAAGAAGAAGAGGAGCATACATCTGCAGAGGAGCAGACAAAAGAAATGAAGTCAACATCCCAAGGTGAGCAGGTACAAGAAGATTAAACAGATGAATAGCTGATCAACAGACATCCTGGAAGTATACATAGAGCCAAAGAGGTACAAGAAGATCAAACAGATGAATAGCTGATCAACAGACATCTTGGAAGCATACATGGAGCCAAAGAGGTACATCTCTAACTAGTTAGGTATGTTCTGGATCTAGGATGTAAAATGTCAGTGTATTAAATTCCATATTATTATAAATGACATTCATAATTATCTATTTTAGAAATACAACTGCTCATTGTATATAAGATTCATTCATAACATGCATATACACTTATTGTTTTTGTTATAATTAAATAGGGGGAGATGGTTAGGAATAAGCATGTGAATGATATTCCTATTTACATATGATTTGATTATGATATATATATGAATGAATATGCAAGTATGCTTGCATTAAGAAAAGCTGTAAGTCCTTTGATAGATAATAGAAACATATGTACAAGGACTTAGAATGAATTGATCAAAAATGTTAGGTTGATCCTACATAAGCAAAACAACTTTATAAAGTCCTTAAAATGAAATAATGTATAAGGACTATAAATATAGAAAGATCAAACATGTTAGGTTGATCTTATGATGTAATAGATAGGCTTGTCTGATCATCGAGTACTGCACCAGAAATCGTAGTATGCCAGTAGAGTCAAGGAAAACTCAAGAGCTATCGAGGCGTAATCGTGATCTGCAAGATAGTAGATCTCGGAGTTCAATGAGACATTTAGGAGAGAGAGGAAGGAGATCGATCGTAGTGTGTCGAGGAGAACTTCCTCGGAGCCGTAGTCTGCTGAGGAAGTCATGTTCAGAATCGTAGAAATAACCTGCCTACGAGCCGACCGAGCATCTGTCGAAGCTAAGTTAAGAATCATAGACTACACTCAGAGTCATAGAGTCTACTGATCATATCAGAGGCAGAGATCGTAGTCGAGCAAGATCAGATGAAGACAACAAGCACAACGACAGAAATCGTAGAGTGTCAAGATTTGATCTCGAAGTCGTAGTGTCTGCACAGCCGAAGCTGAATCGTAGAGTGTAGAACTGAGACTTCAACAGATGTGCTCACAACGCCAAGGCAGAATCGTAGAGCAAATACGATTCTCAACAAATGAGCACTGTAATGCCCCGAAAAATCGAACAATTGTAAAAACTTTTAATAATGAATAAAATAATATTATTTATTATTATTATGTGTTGAGAAGATGAATGTCGTTTTATAACCTAGAAACGTCGGAATATCGTAGTATTTTAACTACGTGAATGAATTAAGGTGTTTGAATTTCTAAGACGAAAATAAAAGCTTTTCGAGAAATTTTCTGAAAAATACTATTCATCGATTTCTGCTTGGGAATTATTTTTGAATTTCCGAGAAATACGTAACGTTATAATATCAAGGCGATATTGATTATGTAATAATAATCTAAGTATAGAAAACATAATATTTCGCATGTGGACCTAATTTGGGAATGTTAGGTTTATTAAGCATTAAGGAAATAAGTATAATACGACGTATTGTACTATTATGTATGAAGAATGAAATAACGTATATTACGAATTAATATACGAGTTAGTATATGAAGATTATACGTGGGGTATAAATGTTAAGTTATGTAAATTAAGGTAATGGACTTGTAGGATTAATAGCCTAATATAGAAGTCCAATATAAAACCCAAGTGTTTGATGTATCATTAGTCCAAACTATGTAGCACAAGCCCATGAAGAAAGTAGTTAGATTAATTATCAAAGCCCAATGAAAAGCCTTGATCCATGGGTCAAACCTATTAGGAAATGGGTAAGCTTGATGGGCAAACAAAAAGTGTGATGAGCAAGTATTGTGGCTAGCAAGTTACTTAATGGCTAGGTTATGAATAGTAAGGAGGTGGAGGATGAGGAGGTGGAATGAGGAGGTGGAATAAGGAGGTGGGATGTTTTAAAGTCTAAAATGCCCTAACCTTTGGTGGCCTATAAATACAAGCCTCATTTCAAATTTTGTTGGTTGTTATTTTCATCCAACTTTCCTCTCAAATATAAGCTACTTAATTAGTAGAGAGAATAAGTAACTTAAGACTTCTAAGCCACTTCAACCTTTGCTAGTTTTCCAAAGTGAATTGAAGTCTTCAAGGGTAAGACTCATCTCTTTTATCTACAACTCTTCTATGATAGGATTGATAGAGAAGGGAGATTGTATTCTAAGATCATGTAATAGGTTAATAAGGAATGAACTTAAGCCGAATAATTTGGATAAGCAACTTGAACACTAATAAGTTGCTAGAACCATGAAGAACTTATCATATGTTGTCATATGATGATTAATATGTTGAATATAGTATGAGAACATTGATTGATGGACTTAAGTTTATAGTAAGTCATAAGCATGAAGAATTGTAGTTCATAAGTTGATTAAGTCATTGACTTATGAGAATAAGTCAAAACCTACTTTGATTATAAGTTGGTGTAATAAGTAACTTGTGATGATCATATATTGGTTGAAATCCATTTAGAATCATTAAGAATGTAGTTTTTCCGGAATTCACACGATTGGACGATTATCGTCGAATTCGTGAAATTCTCGGAATGGAAGTCGTATTTTGTGTTTGTAGTCGGAAATGTTGGTTTTCGATGAAGACAAGTCATATTTGGAATTATAGAGTCGCGGACTCAAAAATGACCGAATTCTGACTTAGAACGAAGAAACGAACGTTGAACGTTCACGGACGTTTATCGTTTTCGTTAAAAATGAACTCGTAGGTGAAATTTTAGCAATGAAGTCAAATAGATAAAATTCTTGCATGAACGCATAGAGTATGAAATTTTTGAATCGTAAGCTTTTGAACGGACTAATTTGGACTTATAACGAAAAAGTTATGCGTCCGGGAAGTTCATAAAATTTTCAAATCAAAAATTATCTCGAGAGCAGAGTTCGGCCACCATGACTCATATATTAAAAGCAGCGCCATGCCAACAATAAGGCTAGAACTGTATATCTCGCTAACTCATGCCAGTGGCATGAGATGCAGAGTTAAGTGGCAACCTTGCATGACGCCATCTAGAATTTTGATGGACAAGAATGTTTACAAGTGTAGAATGAAAAGAAACTTGTTAGTAATGAACTGAGATATAAACATAACATTGTAAGGTACTTGTAAGACACTAATGCATGATGATTAAGATTTAATAATCAAGCAAAGATGAATGAAACATGAATGACGTAATGAAAGCCGGAAACCCATAATAGTAGATCTAAGTCAGGATTTACATTGAGATGAAGGGTAAGATATAATAGTATACATACTTGATTATATATAACCTAATGTGGTATGTTATATGATTATGTATTGTAGAAACGTAGAGACTTAAAGTGTACATGTGTTAATCAGTAAGCAGATGTTGATCGATTTCGCAATCAATGAATACGTGCAAGTATACACGGTCAACAAGTAATAAAGTGAAAGTAGAGTATCGTTCCCACGGGGAATTATTTAATAAAAATTACCAAATACTAACTCTTAACCAAATCAATTTTATTTAAACAATTACAAATTATGAATTTTCTAATTAAGAAAACTAAATTAACAATTAAGAGAAATTATTCTAAAATAAATCAAATAAACAAAACTAAGATTTGATTGAATTCAGGTAAATAAGGATTAAGACTCCAATATCCCCAATTATGAACTATAAATCAATTATCCAATTATCCCAATTATTATATCTACTGAATTGTTAACAAGAATTCTCAAATGCCAAAAGCCCTTTCTCAAGTGATCCTTTGCCTTCTATTTAATCCAAGTTAATTTTGCTATATCCCTATGCAAAACAATTGAATTAAACTCACTACAATCCCAATTCCTAATGTGTTACATGCGGCAAATAGATATTCTCATTCTATTCATAAACCTAATTATTCAATGTACAAATAACTAAGTCACATGATATCATGCCCAGTTCTAACCCTAGAATTCCTCTTCCAATTCCTTCTAGAGTAACAAGGTAATTACTGATCAGATAATTAATCAATAAGCATAAGGCAAGATAAATAACTCACTTTGACACAAATAATTGGAATAAATCAAATAACTAATTTATAGCCATAAAAGGTTCAATTGAAATCTTAATAAAAGAGTTAGTTCACAATTAATGAATTAAAACCAAGAATCCACAATTGAATAGACATTAAAAGATAAAAGTATGATAAGAGAAGAGAATAGAATCATTGTCAAGAAATCGATGCTCCCTCTTGCTCTTGCTTTTGATCTTCAAAGATGTTCTTCAATTGCTTCAATCTTCAATGGCTAATTAAGAACTAGGGTTTATATTCTAATCTAATGGAGTGTTTAATCTAGTCTAATCTATGTATTCTCCCTTTATTTTATGTCTTACATCATGTATTTATAGGTTATAAGTCCAATTTTTAGCTTAGGAACAAACCTAATCCAATTTGAAGTCAAAAAGGTGTCAAAATTTGCTCAAAATGCGTCCTGTGCCATCACTAAGTTTCTTCCCAGTCACTTCAAATACCGGGCTTGATGTCAACCCACCTCAAATCTGGCCATCAAGGCCGGGCATAAGTTTATTTTAGGCGCCCGTATTACCGCACATGTTCTGACATTTTCTACTCTAATGTCCTTTGGGAAAATGGCCATAACGTCTTTGTCCGAACTCCGATTTTGATGATTCAAGATGATCCGAAAAGAGGAGAAGTAGATCTACAATTTTCATTCTTTGAGTTTTTCGAAATAAGGTCCAAAGCAATACTTAAATTGGATCTGAAGTGACTGCTGTGTAAATGGCAAGCCGAAAATGCGAATCTAGCCACCCCAGACGTCGATCCAAGTAACTTTTGTCCCAATTCCTATAAAACAATGTAAAACATGCATGAATAGACATAAAAACATAAAAACTATTCTAAAAGACTTGAGAACAACAATAAATTAAGCCCGAATGTATCCAATTCATGTGTATAAAACTCACTCATCAGCAGACGCTGAAGGCAAGTATTCTAACCCTTGTTCCAGTTCAGTCTGGACAAGTTTTGTAATTCATGTATTCTTTCGCATGAAGTTTTGAATGATGAAGTCTTAAGCCAATTCTTTCGGCTAAACTTATATATGATCCTGTCAAGCATGATTTATATTTACCGAGTTACATTGGTATGGTTTTCAATCGAAGACCAAGTATGCTAAAATGTTTTTGTCATTTAACAACATGCACGTGAGGTTGCCACAACTTAAACGTATACACGTTTAATGAATGTAGTGTTGATCAACATAGAGTACTATGGGCTGATCACCCAGAAGTGCTCATAAGCTATGTCGGACTTACGGACTTGGTGCCAGGTTGTCCTTTTCAAAAGAAATTATGAACTGCTCATAGTTCCGACCCTTAGTTGATATTCTACTGAATATTTTTGTTGGAAAATGTTTTGAATGAAAAGAAGTGCTATTTTGAATTATCGATAGTACTTACGTAACTATTGTTCGATTCATCAAGATATATGAGTTCTATGTTTCAAGCATGTTGTTTATTAGAATTGTAGTACTTGCTGAGCTAGTCATGCTCACTCTTGCTTGAACCATATGAACACAGCTAAAAGATCGAGCGACCAAGGCTCAGGGAAAGGACAAGGCAAGGCGAAGACAAACCCTTAGATTACTTATGTAATAGTATAGGTGAACGATTGTAATATATTTGATATTATGACAAGAACAAATGAATGGGTTACAAAGAACCTGGGAATGTAATATTATTTTGGTTATATAGAAGTTATATTAGTCCTTTTGAGACTATTCAATTGAATGAATGAATGAATGGTAGTACCGTATAGCACCATCTGTCGGGTTGGAAGAGACCCGGATTTGGGGGCGTCACAAGCACACCCCGAATATCCAAAGGAATGAAGCCTCTGGTTGATACTACAAAGATACATCCCACCTAAAGGAAACCAGAGAGCACTCAACGAATGGCATGCAAGCTAACAGAAGATCTAAGCATCAACCCAATCAGCATCCAGATTGAGTTGTGAAGCTATTCGAGATGAAGTCTTCCACAAGATGATCATAAGAAGACTTTAGTAGCTGACTAAGGAAAGTCAGCAGGTGTAGTAGCTATCAAGTGGTAAGATGACAACGATCTTGGAAGTAACCAGGATCGTAGTGTTTGCCAAACAAAGAAAGAACTGATGGATTGTATACAGAGATACTAGTCAGCTTCTGAAGAAGAAGACTAAAGTGATTAAGCATTGGGTCAGTCCATTGATGATAAGTTTACGGGAGATCACAAGGAGAAAGCGAGCTGGACACGCCACAAATCTGAAATGTCTTGTTGTTCAGAAGGGACCAAAACAAAGAGTCAAGCCGTGAGTATTTGAGAGCAGTCGAGGCAAACAGAAGTGTTGAGACACTGCACGAGAGAAGGAAGAAGTGTCTCAATACTTCTCCTTGACAGAAGTGTTGAGACACTGCACGAGAGAAGGAAGAAGTGTCTCAATGAGAGAAGGAGTGTGGAAGCAAACTCCTTTATGGAGCAACTCTTCATGCCCAGCAGGGTTGGAACTTCGTTTAGTCCCTCTGGACAAGGACCCCTCAGGCCCTGGCTTCTTGTTGTTGTTGTTTGTTGTTGTTGTTGGTGGTGGTGGTGGTGTTGAGCTGCTAAGATGTATCCAATACCCAAGTAGAACCTTAACTTATAAAAAGATTAATTTTAATCATGAACAAAACTGTATTTTGTAACCGAAGCTTCACTAAGCTTCTTCTGGTTAGCTCTACAAGATGCTTCTCGCAGTTTGTTTTCCAGTGTCCAAGCTTATTGTAGTGGAAGCAAACTCCTTTGCTATCTGTATCAGTTTTATTCTTATTATCCATTATTTTTTTGCCTTTTCTATTTACCTTCTTAGAATCGTTCTTCTTTTCAGAAGATCCTTTGGCCCCTACCAGTAAGACTTGGTTTTTCTTGGTTGGAAAGTGACAGTAAGACTTGGTTTTTCTTGGTTGGAAAGTGACTCTCAACATTTTTCAACATGTTAAGCAAATCAGCAAAGCTGATATCTAGCTTGTTCATACGAAAAATTCATAACAATTGTGAAAGGAGTCCAAAGTGACTACAAGATCAAATCTTGGCTTAACTCTCCATCCATGACAAAACCCGTTGTCCTTATTGTTCAATCAAATTGATCATGTTAAGGAATTTTGTCTGTACTGTAGTGTCATTGGTTATTCTAGATCGGAAGAACTCCTTTGATATTTGATATCTATCAGTCCTACTTTTCTCACCATCAACTACTTGATGTGCAGGAGTATAGTAGGAGCATCCACAGTTTCATGCTGACGTTGAAGTTCGTTACTCATGGATGCGAGCATGATGCATTGAGCCAACTGTGCATCATCTTGTCACTTTCTAAAAGTAGCAATGTCTTTCTCAGAGGCATTGTCTGCAACCATTGCAGGGATAAGCGTATTAAGGACATAAGATAGCTTTTCAGTCGTGAGAACTATTCTCAATTTCCAATCCATTTAATTCGGTCCGGTTAATTTAGCATCTAATATGCTAAGCAGTGATAGTAATTTTTGACATTGTAAAATTCTATAAATGAATTTGTTGTTAACAACATTTTAACATATATTCTTTTATTAATTACCAAAATAATTTAGGTCCTGTTTTAAATTGGTATCTCCCACTATTTTCATCAAACTATATTACCCTCACTTATTTAGTTCGGCAAAATCTAATTAAAGTTTTGCTAGTGAGAATAAGGATCCCATTTCAAATGTATATAGCCTTGTGTGTGCATAACAAACTATATATAAATAAATAGGCAGACAACTTTTGTCAATTACATCAACTATGCAACTCCTTGTATTTTTCCTCTTAAATCATAATGGTCAAGTGTGTGCACACTCGAACTAAAATGATTTAAGTTAAGTCAGACACAACATTTCTATATAAGTGAAGAGATAACTACAGCCCTTGTGTGTGCACAACAAAGCAGTAATGTTCAATTCCTTATAAACATCAAATGTAATAAAAATAACATCTTAAATATTTAATACTTGCCTTGTGTGTGCACAAGAAACTCATATTAAATATTCAATACTCTACTGTTTCTATCATGCTAGAAGGCGACGTTCGATATTCCAAATATATTTGAATGTTACAACTTAATATAAAATGTTGAGGGGTTCGTTATTAATTTGTCTCATCTTGTTTAGTGCACATGCACATATATATAAAAAATATGCGTCATATTAATTAACATGCGAAGTATGTTTGCATAATATATATATATATATATATATATATATATATATAGTATAAGTGTTGGGTAAAATCTAATTATGCACAACACGCAAGTATACGTGGTCAACAAGTAATAAAGTGATAAGTTGAGTATCGTTACCAAAGAGAATTATTTAATAAAAATCACCAAATACTAACCCATAACCAACTCAATCTTATTTAAATGAATGAATTTCAATTTATAAGTAAACTAATTCTAATTACCACAAGTTAAATTAAGATTACAGAGATTTAAGGTCACAACTTCACGTATTGCTTTATTTAAGTTAACACACTTCTCATCAATTATTCTCTATCCTGAATTGTTAATCAAGAACAATAAAGCAGATAAAACCACCTCTCGATGCATAATACCCATACTCACTTAAATCCACAGATGATAGAATTAAGCAAGACACCCTAATTAACTAATCCACTATATCTCTATGTGAATTAAAATTAAAAAGGATTTAAAGCACAAGTTTTCTATAAGATTACATATGGCGTAAAGGCATATCTCTATCCTAAACACGAATCATGAATTCCATATATACAGAAATCACAAACACATGCTATCATGATCAGATCTAAATCTATACTTCATCTCTCGAGTTCATATAGATTATCACGGTAATTAATGGCCAATCAATTAAACAATTAAGTCCAAATCACAATAGACAATCCTCACAATAGAACATAGTAATTGATAGTGAAGCATATTAAAATAAACTAAACAATAAGATCCATTGTAATCTCAAACAAAAAATTAGTTCATGAATTAAAAATAGGAATCCACACTTGAATACACATTAAAAGACAAAACTAAGAGTAGAGTAAAGAATAAATCTGTTGTCAGCAAATCTCCATCTTCCTCAAGCTCCTACTCTTGATCTTCAATGGTCTCCAAGTTGCTTCAATCTCCAAATCTCATAAGAACTAGGGTTTTGCTCCTAATCTACTCTAATAGAATCCTCTAAAACTAGCCTCCCAATCCAAGTTAAAATCAAGTATTTATAGTTCTAATGGACACCCTAGCAAGTTAGGTAACTAAGAATCCTATTCTAGCTCAAATTGGACATCAAATAACCCAAATCAGTTATTTTCCCGCCGATTGGTGCCCCCCGTGCTATTCCTAGGCCATTTTGGGCGCTCCCATAATATAAATGGGCGAAAAAAATCACGACAAGGCACGCACCATGTTCTCGCATTTACTACTTTGTGACGTCCTTTTGGTAAATTAGGCATAACCTTTGCTCCGCTAAGAGTTACGGGGTCTGCTACCTATCAAATCGAAGATATCGACGAGCTCCACAACTTTTAATCTTTGAGATTTAATAGATTCGGGACGGATAAAGGTCAAAATTGGTCTTGAAGTAGATGTTATGTAAATGGCAAGCATGACAACTCTTAGTTTTGATCTTTGTTGATAAAAAGGCCATAACTCCCGCATTCGATCTCCGATTAGGATGATTCAAGATGTTCCAGAAAGCTAAGAAGTATATCTATAATAAAATCTAAGTTTCAAGCCAAGAACATACATCCAACTTGGTTTTAAAAGCCCTGTAATCTTCCCTTCTTGCATTTACTTACGTATTTTAGTCCAAAAGATGTCCAAATTGATTTTTCTTCCTTCTTCATTCCAATGTCGTGTCATAGCCTACAAAATAACATAATATGTATGAAATGAACACACAATTCATGCAAAGTAACTATAAAACATAGGTTTAAGCAACTAATTCAAGTAATAGATACCGGATAAGTAGGTATAAAACCTACTTACCAAATACCCCCAAACTTAAACATTTGCTTGTCCTCAAGCAAAAATACAAAGTAGATAGATTCATTCTTTAGAAATGATACACTTAAACAATGAATCAATATGAATTTGAACAATGGCCTCAAAGGTTACCTCAAATAATAACCCGTAGAAAATTTTAAAACAATGTCATGTCTATAATTTCAACAACTTTCATTAGCTTCACATCTACTCTTGATCCTTTAAGTGAGTGTGTGCATCCATATGTTCAAACTAGTCATGATTTAGATTAGCTTAACCAATACTCATAAATGATTTTCAAAAACAACTCTCAAAACTTCTTATCACATCAATCAACGCTAAAATAGACAAAGCACAAAAAAAAATTCTTCTTTTTTTTTCTTTGAGGATCAACCGGATATTCAAATATTTAAGCGCATATGAACTCTTCCCAAGTATTTTAAACATACATATTTTCTTTTCTCTATTTAGTGAGTGCATTTTACGCTCCATCTCACTTTCCACATTTCATTGAATGAGTGCGTTTTACGCTCCATCTCGTTTTCCACTTTTCATTGAACGAGTGCGTTTTACGCTCCATCTCGTGCCTGTGTTTATGGGGAGTGCATTTTACGCTCCATCTCGACCCACCACATGCTTCAATTATTCAACTCGGGAAGGTTCCAATATTTTTTTTTCCAAAAATATCCCAAGATTTCCCCCAAACTTATGTGAGTGCCTATTTTTCACTTCGAATGATGCTCAAATAAGATTTCTCAAGTTGTAATGGTATTTTCCATAAGCATTTAGCCAATTTTTTTTTCCAATCCCAACTAGCTAAATAAATGGATATGTGTAAAATTTTTCAAAAAATTCGCAAGTATTGTGAAAACCAACTAATGAGTTGAAATATAGACTAAGTATGCTCATCAATTCTCCAAGAGTTAAAATCTCATTAACCACCCACTTATCATTGGCCAAAATCAAATTCTATCAAAACATTGCCCATGTAAATACTAAACATGATAAATACCCCCAAACTTAAAACAGACATTGTCCTCAATGGCTAAGATAGGAAAAATTAAAAGAGAGGACTTCCCTGACATATATCAATTTATCTCCTTGTCTGCGAAGTCTGAAGAATAGGCCAGACAGATTGGAATAAATTGGGCACCACACTTGAGTTGGACTTGACTAACCTGTGAATATGATAGAAGTAAGCTTGTTAGATCCTAAGACATAAAAATTTATTAAATACTATGAAACCTAAAAAAACTAAAAATTAAACTTGGGTTACCTCCCAATAAGCGCTTAATTTGTAGTCTTTCAGCCAGACTTTGTCTGGTCAACGCTATCCAATTCCTCTTCGATAATTGAGGAACCCTCCATCTATCGGAAACAAATTTTCCTTTTGGAGGTATAGGCGAGGGTCAATGCATCAAAGTCACCTAGCATGCTCTGATTTGGTATGATCTCAATCAAGAACATCCTACAGATAGGTATTTTCTCCATTGTGTATGTGATCACTTTGGGGCATGGAAGCTTGTCAAACACCATGGGTTCTTCGTCTATCTTCTCTTTCTCGTCCCACCATGGATTCAAAATTGTACTCGCTCTTATGTCATCAAGAGCTTTGCCGACGACATGACTACCAAGTGGGCATGATTTTTCAAATATGACTAATTCTTTGATCTTTTGTGGAGACCTATTTAGATCTTTGTTGACCTCTATTTCATTATCCCCAATTGTCTCCACACTTTCGATATCTTGTAGCTCATCCAATCGCAGATTTGGTTCTAGTTCTTTGTCAATTTTGTTATCCATGTCATAAAGCCAAGTGTTTGGAGGAAGGTTGCTTACAGCTTTGGTCATTTGCTCTATCTTATTCGTAAGATTTTGAATTGACCTCGCTTGATTACTCATCTTCTCCTCATTTTCTATGAACTTGGACAATAATTTCTCCAGCCTTGAATTATTTTCTTCTTGTGGCACTGGAGGTGGACATGAAAATTTCGGTGTGTATGATGAATTTAGAGGTTAATGTTGGTCATCATAATTGTAGCTCCTTGAAAAATTCAGGTGATACCCCCAATCTTGGTGATAGTTAGGATTAACATAGTTGTTGAGATAATCACCACAATATTGTACCGGTTCAAAACTGACGGTGCATTGATGACTTTGATGGTTGCCAGCACAATAGTCACACGTAACTGTCATCCTTCAACTCCTTTGGTGTGACGCCCCCAAATCCGGGTATCTTCCAACCCGACAGATGGTGCTGCACGGTACTCATAACTGTCCATTCATTATATTGAAACGACATCAAAAAGTGTGTATCAACGACATTCTTATTACATTAATAATATTACATCCTGTTCCCAGGTTCTAAAACCATTACATTCTTTGTTCATCATACTATAATATATATTCAACTTACTAGTTTATTACAAGGTAATCTAATTGTTCATCTTCATCTTGCCCTTATCCTTGTCAGATACCTTGGTTCATTCGGTCTTAGCTGCATTCATATGGTTCAAGCAAGAGTGAGCATAACAAGCTCAGCAAGTACAACAATTTCTTTTAAACAATATGCTTGAAACATAGGAATCGTATATCTTCAATAACTGGATAATAGTTATGAAGTACTATCAATAATTTAAAATAGAATATCTTTTCTTTCAAAATGTTTTACAATAATAATATTCAGTCAAACATCAATTCTAGCTCAACACCATGAGTGTTTCATAATTTCTTTGAAAAGGACAACTCGACACTAAGTCCGTAAGTTCGGCATATCTTACGAGCACTTCTGGGTGATTAGCCCATAGTACTCTATGTTGATCAACACTACATTCATTAAACGTGTGTACGTTTAAGTTGTGGCAACCTCACGTGCCCATCGAATAATCGATGAAAATACATTTGTTTATTTATACTCAGGCTTACCTTGAATCCGTACCAAACAATTGGCGTAGGATAGCGTTAGCAATTCTATATTGAAAGACTTGTAAATAAATCAATCAACTCTTCAAGATTAGTCTAGCCAAGGTAAAATTGGCATCGACCCTTTAGTAAAACATTTCATGCATCTCATAACATGAATCACAGAAAACTTGGCTAACACGAAGGTTAGACAAGCGTTTAAGAAAAAACTTGCCTTCAGCGTCTGCTACAATAAAAATTACTTTCCCTTTCAGTCTTTACAATCTCTACAACACATAACCACATAACATACCACATTAGGTCATGAATGAACATACATGGTTCCTAATGAATCTTACCCCTCTTATCAATCTAATCTTGTATTAGATTTGTTATTATTGGTTCCGGCTTGACGTCGTTCTTTTATACCGTTCTTACCAACTTCTTTCTCTTCTATGTCTTACTTGGATTTACTTCATTAATACAACTCGTTTTGAGTCAATCATCCTTCCTCACGGCTTACTAACGTTCTTATGTTCATATACAATTGACTTACTTCAACCCTAAATGATCATACTTAAGGTTTAAACATGTCTTGACAATGTTATAATTAAACTCTAGTTCATTACTAATGAGTTACCGTTCATGCTCTCTTTACAAACATTCTTCAATGTCAAAACCCTAAGATCGCAATCATGGCACCAAACTCCCTTTACTTTAGCTACACATGCAATGCAATACTACAAAACTAAAGACCTTGACTCATTGCTGCGGCTCGAGTCCCTTCATTATAGTCATTTGCACAAGACGCGAAACTCCAATAGGTTACAACATTTCCCGGCCAAGCTTGGCGTTGCGATGCGGGCTTTTATGCCTTGACTGGCGCTGCGGCGCCAGTCCTCAGCACCAGAAAAATTTGATAGTTAATTTCTTAGGTGAGATTCCCGGCCTCATAACTTCTTCATTATAAGTCCGAATTAGCTAGTTCAAAAGCCTACGGTTCACAAATTATATACTCTATGTGTTCATGCAAGAATTTTATCTATTTGACTTCTTTAACTAAAAATTAACCTATTAGTCCATTTTAACGAAAATGATAAACGTTCGTGAACGTTCAACGCTCGTTTCTTCGTTCTAAGTCGAAATTCAGTCATTCTCGAGTTCGCAACTCTGTAATGCCAAATAAGACTCGTCTCCATTGAAAACTAATGTTTCCAAGCTCAATATCAAAATTCGACTTCCATTCCTAGATTTTCATGAATTCAACGATTATCGTCCAAACTCGTGAATTCCGCCTTAACTTCATTTCTTAAGATTTGTTCTTTGCTTCAAATGGATTCAATCCATCATATTAACATCTTGACATACATACTGCATTAACTTATAAACATGATAAGTTATTACTTGTTCTTTGTGAGTTTATAACTTATAAAAGTATAGACTACTTATGACTGCCTTTCTCATGACTTATTATAGATTAAGTCTTTTAACCACCATTCTTGCTTCTTATTATCATACAATCTTATTAAGGTAAACATATGAGTAGTTCATATAAGCTCTTCATAAGTTCATAACTTAATTAAGTTTGAATGTCTTATTCATGACTTATACGGCTTAAGTCCATTGACTAATCATTCTTATCATTCCTTAGCATACATGTTCTACCACTACCCACTTCTCTAACAATGGAAGAGAAAGAGATTTATGGTTTAAGTTCTTACCCTTGATAATCACTTGGTTATTCTTTAATCTCCTTCTTGCTTCTTGAATTCTCAAAGGCTAACTTGTTCAAGCTTTTGTAGCTTTTTCTCTCTAACCAATAAGCTATAAGTTATTGGATGAAAATCTAACAACTAACAAATGAGCTAGCAAGCTTCCTATTTATAGGACTTCCTAAGTTAGGGTAGTTTAGTCAATAAACCACTCCCACCTCCTTTCTATTCATTACCTAGGAATTAAGTTAACTTGGCCTCCACATTTACTTAGCTCTTAAGTATACTTGTTTAGCACATATCTTATTCTTTACTTGCTCATCAAATTAATTACTTGGTCATCACAACACTTAGCCATTAAGTTACTTGGTCATCACATATAAGCACTTTGATTGCTCATCACACATAAGCACTTTACTTAGCCTTTAAGTTTACTTAACTTATCCTTTGCTTAAACCTTAAGTCTACTTGCTCATCACACTTATTTCTTGGCCACCAAGATCACCCATGTGATCATGGGTTATCCCATGGATCCTCCTAATCCATTGGATTCTTACTTAGGGCTTAAGGTTTAATTAATCCTAACTTATACATTGGGCTTGCAATTAAACAAACACTTGGGCTTGTTCAATAATTTACATTGGACTTAACATTATAAATATTTGGGCTTTAACATTAATTCTTATTGGGCTTTATTATTATCACAATTGGACATTACAATATCCTACACATTCCTACAAATTCAATACATTTGCCTTAAAGTCTTATAACGTATAATCTATGTATTAATCTCGTATTCTAACTCGTATACTTATTTAATATACGACATTCCATCATTGATACATACTCGTATAATACCTCGTATTATACTCGTATTCATTACCTCGTACAATACTTACGTATTATACAATCATCGCTTTAATTCATTATACACATTTAAATTCCTTCTCAGAACTCACTTTCCCTAATCGTTAGATTTTAAGTCCGCAGGCGAAAACTACGTTTTCCATAACTGAAATATTATTGGATATTCCATCTCGTCTTAGAATTCTACCATTACGTATTTCTCGAAAGTTCAAAAATAATTCCCGAGCAAAAATGCGTGAATAGTATTTTTCAGAAAATTTCTCGGAAAGCTTTTATTTTCGTCTTGGAAATTCAAACACTTTAATTCTATCACGTATCCAAAATACTACGACATTCTGACATGTTTAGGTCATCGAAAAACCTTCAAATAGCTTACCCCTATAAATAATCAATTAAATTTATTTAGTCCACATAATCAAATAAAAATTTAATTCTCATAAAATTTGATTTTTCTGGGGGCGTTACATTTGGACTGCAATAACGTCCAACTTCCTTGAAAGTTCTTCAATCTGTGCTGATATTGCGGAAAATGCATTAAGTCCATCAATCCCTATTTCCCTTGGTTGAGTCATGTTTGCCATCCTTCGACTCCGTTGGACTGCGATAACCTCCAACGTCTTCGAATTTGCCTTAATTTGTACTCACTCTACAGAAAATGTATTAAGTCCATCAATCCCTGTTTCCCTTGGTTGAGTCATGTTCCTGTATGGCCATTGATACGCAAAGTCATCCATGGTACCTGAAAAGAGAGAAATATAGGAAGAGAAATAAAAATAAAAATAAAAATAAAAATGTTTAAATTAAGACTAATTTGATTGAAATTAATATTGGTAAAAAATATTAAACTAATTCCCCGGCAACGGCGCCAAAAACTTATTGGGCAAAATCTAATTACGCACAACACGCAAGTATACGTGGTCAACAAGTAATAAAGTGATAAGTTGAGTATCGTTCCCACTGATAATTATTTAATAAAAATCACCAAATACTAACCCATAACCAACTCAATCTTATTTAAACGAATGAATTTCAATTTATAAGTAAACTAATTCTAATTACCACTAGTTAAATTAAGATTATTGAGATTTAAGGTCACAACTTCACTTATTGCTTTATTTAAGTTAACACACTTCTCATCAATTATTCTCTATCCTAAATTGTTAATCAAGAACACTAAAGCAGATAAAACCACCTCTCGATGCATAATACCCATACTCACTTAAATCCACAGATGATAGAATTAAGCAAGACACCCTAATTAACTAATGCACTATATCTCTATGTGAATTACAATTAAAAAGGATTTAAAGCACAAGTTCTCTATAAGATTACATATGGCATAAAGGCATATCTCTATCCTAAACACGAATCATGAATTCCATGTATACAGAAATCACAAACACATGCTATCATGATCAGATCTAAATCAATACTTCATCTCTCGAGTTCATATAGATTATCACGATAATTAATGGCCAATCGATTAAACAATTAAGTCCAAATCACAATAGACAATCCTCACAATAGAACATAGTAATTGATAGCGAAGCATATTAAAATAAACTAAACAATAAGATCCATTGTAATCTCAAACAAAGAATTAGTTCATTGAATTAAAAATAAGAATCCACACTTGAATACACATTAAAAGACAAAACTAAGAGTAAAGTAAAGAATAAATCTGTTGTCAGCAAATCTCCATCTTCCTCAAGCTCCTGCTCTTGATCTTCAATGGTCTCCAAGTTGCTTCAATCTCCAAATCTTATAAGAACTAGGGTTTTGCTCCTAATCTACTCTAATCTAATCTAATGGAATCCTCCAAAACTAGCCTCCCAATCCAAGTTCAAATCAAGTATTTATAGTTCTAATGGACACCCTAGCAAGTTAGGTAACTAAGAATCCTATGCTAGCTCAAATTAGACATCAAATAACCCAAATCAGCTGTTTCCCCGCCGATCGGCATGCCCCGCGCTATTCCTAGGCCATTTTGGGCGCTCCCACTTTTCTACAGCAGGTAGAAAATCTCTTCGACACGGCCAGTGCCTCACATTAAGCTTCACAGCGTGCTCAATACTCTGCTTTTCTATTGCGACGTCTTTTGGTAAAACAGGCATAACTTTTGATCCGCTAGGAGTTACGGGGCCTTCTACCTATCAAATCGAAGATATCGAATAGCTCCACAACTTTATTCTTTAAGATTTGACAGATTCGGGCCGGATAAAGGTCTAAATTGGGGTTGAAGTAGATGCTATGTAAATGGCAAGCATGACAACTCTTAGTTTTGATCTTTGTTGATAAAAAGGCCATAACTCTCGCATTCGAGCTCCGATTGAGATGATTCAAGATATTCCGGAAAGCGAAGAAGTATATCTACAATAAAATCCAAGTTTTAAGCCAAGAACATGCATCCAACTTGGTGTTAAAAGCCCTGTAATCTTCCCTTCTTGCACTTATTTGCGTATTTTAGTTCAAAAGATGTCCAAATTGATTTTCCTTGCTTCTTCATGCCAACGTCGTGTCATAGCCTACAAAATAACATAAAATGTATGAAATGAACATACAATGCATGCAAAGTAACTATGAAACATAGGTTTAAGCAACTAATTCAAGTAATAGATACTGGATAAGTATGTATAAAACCTACTTATCAATAAACATGCACATATAGAATACTATATTCTTCCCGGATTGATTATGGACTTTATTCTAGTTTGGTTCACTAGAGCCACCAAGTGAACCAAAAGGTCAAACCTAGGGTGCAAGAATTAAATTTAAATATAACTATTACATTTAAAATCCAGGCTCTATTACAAATGGGTCTTCAAGCGCTCCTTGTTCCTTGATCTCCAATTCTTCAAAAGTAATTCTAACTATTCCTATTACAAAACTATTTAAAAATAAATAGAAATCTTGATCAGCAGTAAAGGGGAAGTACATAGGAGGGAGATATAATTTACATTAAAAAAAAATTTAGAGAAGACGAGGTACGCAGACCCTATTTAATAAAACCCATACATTCATGTATCCATTCATCCATCTAAAATAAAATCCAATCACATTGGTCAATAGTCCATAATCAATCCCATTTATTATCATACACATCTACATATGCATCAATAAATAAATTATCTCATAAATAATAAAAATTCAATATTTATATTGATATATTTTTATGGGCAAATTTAGTTAGCATAAAATTTAATTTTGAATCAAAATAAACTCCTTTATTTTAATCCAAATTTAAATAAAAATAAACCTCTTTTATTTTAATTTATCTAATTTTGAATAAAATAAACTATTTTATTTTAATCACAGCTCTTTAATCAAAATAAACTCATTTATTTTAATTAATTATGGAATTTAATTCCTTGTCAAAATAAAGTCCTTTATTTAGGATAATATGAAATCTTATTTCATATCTAAATAAACTCCTTTATTTAAGAAAACACAGATTCTCTTTCCTATTCACAAATAAACTTGTTTATTTTAAATAATATGAAATCTTATTCCATATCTAAATAAACTCCTTTATTTAAGGAAACATGAATTCTCTTTTCTATTCACAAATAAACTTCTTTATTTTGAATAATATGAAATCTTATTCCATATTTAAATAAACTCCTTTAAGGAAACCTGGAATCCAATTCTATATGTTAATATAAAACTTTTTTGAATAAACTCTTTTATTCAAACAAACATGGAATCTAATTACAATTAATATAAAACTTTTGAATAAACTCTTTTATTCAAACAAACGTGGAATCCAATTCCAAGTTAATATAAATTTTTGAATAAACTCTTTTATTCAAACAAATGTGAAATTCAATTCCAATTAAAATAAACAACTTTATTTTAATCCAATTCCAATCAAAATAAACTTCTTTATTTTTAATTTAGAATTACTGAAAAAATATTTAATTTAATTTTAATAAAAATAAACCTTTTATCTTATAAAAATTAATATATATATATATATATATTTTTTTTGGAGAGTGACGTTAATCTCCAAAATCTATTTTTCAGTTCGCGAATTATGCAATTTTCCCCCAAAACATGATTCTATACCAATAATTATGCCCAAAAAATTTATTCTAAACACATATCAACATACATATCGAATCTGAACAATTAATAATTCGCTTAAAAGTTTGGCTCTGATGCCACTGTAAGGTTTGTAATATACATGAACGCAATCATATTGCACAAAATAAGCGGAAGCATGAAAATTAGAGTTTTTAAAATTTTACAAACCATATACCCGGATCATTCTTTATGCACAATTATTAAATAAACGAAAAGAAAAAGAATAAGAATTATACCCTTGAAGATTCGAGCTTCCTCAGGTACTAGTTTACCTCCAAATCTTTTCGTGTTTAACTTGAATCCACCGGGTTTGGTTCCTTCCTTTGATCAATGTTAGCCACCTAAATATTTGGCCTCTAGAGGTGATTCACCAAGGAAGAAGAAAGATTCAAGAAGATGGGTATTTGGCAAAACCCTAGTTTTTCTATCTCTCATAGAAAAAAGGTGTACTCTCCCAACTATTGGAATTACGTATGTTGTGAAAAGTCAACCACCCACACCCATAATAAGATTTCTCTTATTTATAGATGTAGGCAACCATCATTAACAATTAAGGAATTAGGTTTTATTTTAATTAATTAAACACCTTTAATTAATTAGGCTCCCAATCTTATTAGGAATACTTAATTAAACTCTTTTAATTAATTAGCCTTCTAATCTTATTTGGATATATGAGAGTACTTTTATTAATTAATTCTCAAACTCCTTTAGGAATTAAATAATAATAATAATAGTAATAATAATAAGACTCATCTTATTAATTTATATTTAATATTTTTAAAATATTAAATAATAAATATTAAACTATTTAATTTAATCTATTCTATCACCATAGATTAAATTAAATATACTTAACTTATTATTACGATTATGCCATTTTCTTCTTAAATAATTATTCTTCCTTTTATGGTGTGACCCTTTAGGTTCTCCATATTAAACCGGTTGTGAATAAATCAATTAGAACCATTCTAATCTTATTTAAATAAATAAATTAAAATATTTATTTAAATAAATAATATTTATTCTACATTAGGGATAAGCTTCCCTAGTGATTAACGACTTTTCAGATATTATAGATTTCAACATTAATCATAAAAGAACCTTTGAGTAAATAGTTATCGTACAATTCAATCCTTCCACCATATAATGTCCCAATTAAATATAAGACACTGAATTACTGTTAAGTCTTATTTTATTTAATTATATGTTTTTCGATTCTTAAATGCACAACACCAAATAATGCAAATTAGAAACTCCTTTCTAATTTCATTCTGCCTTGGCCAAGGACTACTGGGTTGTCATTTATCGAATCACATAGGACATTTTACTTCTTTTACTAGAAGCGGTAGATTCTTTATTGATCATACATTATCTCCGTGTACAACTTATTATACCAAAGCATACCCTTTGATATACCCTAAGGGTCTTAAGGAATAAGTCAAAGTATAACTCATCATACACAAGATACTATGATGATCTCAAGTCCAATGATTACTTTTACTACTATCACTACAGGAATTCCTATTGATAGACAAGTAAAACTCTATTAGGTATTCCTTAGTGAGCCACGTTCAGTGAACATATTCTCTAATAAGCACCTACATACTTGCTTTAGTGTGTAAGACCTCTAATTTTTATGAAATAAAAGTATTTAATTTTCTTATAATTATTATTTATTAAATAGTTAAATTGATAAAAGGTTAAAAGTTAAGGGTGATATGCGAAAATTTTGAAAAGTATACAAGTTGTCTTAAAATATTCGATTGGTCGGGGAATATTTGTTTTAACATGGAATATTTGTACGACGACACAATCATTGGTGGGCCCCACAACAGAAGTATTGTCGGAGTTAAAAAATGATAGAAATATCTTTTTTATGAAAAATAACGGCGAAAGTTTTACCGTTAATTGTTGAAATATCCAGTGGTAAAAGTACAGTATTACGCGTGGTTGCATAGTAGCACATGGTATTGATTATTGATGCTTACGTGAGAAGTCACTCAATTATACTCAATTATTGATACAGTAATTGCTGCATAATATCTCTTATATTATTGATTCAATTATTGTCATAGTATCATCTGCAAATATTTTATATTTTTAAATCAATAATTGAGACGACAAATTTATTCATATTATTATTTGCAATATTGACGATGTCTAGAAATTTCTGTCGAGGAAAGGGGTTTGGTCACCTAATTACGTGCCAATAGGGAGAAATCCTTATCGGAAAGCCCCCTCTTTCCTGAGAATGATCTTGTTGTTAAATACTGTGAGGTATAATATTAATGATGAATAAGTTCGTGTTGATTAAAGATAAAATTGATATTTTCATTGTGTTGAGATAATTAGTGTTAGTGAAAATCGACATTTATTTCGATAATAATTGATTTTTGGAGGTTAAATTGACCAATCGGGTAATTAATCGGATAAATGAGCAAATAATTGCTATTAGTTCACATGCATATAACTATTTGTTCACATGAATGGAACTATTAATTCACATGTATGTACTATTGATTCACATGCATGTACTATTAAGGGAGGTGGTGCAAGTTTGATAATACTTGTAGGACTAAATTAAAAATGGAGGAAAAGATGAAGGTACTATACTGTAATAATTTGAGCTCCAAAATGTGCAATTATCGAAACTATGTTTTTCCTATAAATAGAAGCTCATTCTTCTTTCATTCTCACCAATTCACTAAGACTTACAAGAGCAATTATAGAGAGAGAAGCTACAGAGAGAAAGAAGAAGAGTATTCTGTTACTTCACTATTCCAGTATCCAGTCTTTTTCTAAGGTAAGGGATGCTATTTATTTCTTATTCGTAAGGGATATTATTTTTGTTCAATATTTGTATAAAATATTATTTTCTTCTATACTCTATAGTATGTAAGTAATATTATTTCGTTTTGTATCCGTAATTCTACACTCATTTTATTGAAGTATTGCTTCTATACTCCGTGAAATTAATAGAATATTCTTGAAATTTACACTTCATCTAGTATCGTTTCACAAGGATATTTTTTTGAACATTTCTATTAAATTTTAAGTTTTCATGTCGGAGTACTATGCATGGGTACTATTCATTTATACGACACTATTCATACGTACGGTACTATTCATAAATATGGTACTATTCATAAAGTACTATTCACAGGGTACTATTCACAAGGTACTATTTATGAAGTACTATTCACGGGATACTATTTACAAAGTACTATTCTCGAAGTACTATTCACAAAGTACTATTTATGGGGTACTATTCACTCAGGTACTATTCACCTGGGGTACTATTCATGACAAAAAAATTAATTTTTTCCTGTCCAAATCATTTTTGATACAATATTATTCTTGAATTTTACTCCACAAAGCAGTATTATGTTGATAATTGGGATATTATTGAATTCTGGATAAATTATAGTATAAATCTTAAAAAATTTATCCCTTGCTTTCTTTTAATTGAATTCTTATATCATTGTCATCATCATCATGCTTATATTGTGTTGAAAGTCATCTTTGGCCGTAGTGTATAGATGGACTGTTGATTGGTATGATTATGACCATGGATTATTCGGTATAATCATGACCTGTAATGTTACAAATGATGTGGTAAAAGTCCTCATTGGCCCGTAGTGCATTGATAGACAAATGTTGGTATGATCATAACTATGCGTTCTCTTCGGCCAAGGATGCAAAGATGAATTGTTGTTTGGCATGATCATGACCATTGGTGAAAACACGAATATCCTTGGCCCATAGTGCATGGATAATTCGTGGTCGTGATACTAATGAATATCCTTGGCCCATAGTGCATGGATAATTCAATTATGTGGATTATTTATTAAGCTGAGTCTCAACGATAAAATTGATGATAAACTTTTAAATCATAGAAGATAGTAGATAGCATTCTCTACTTGACTCTTCTAATGGATTGCTTATTCCGCTGTAGTTGTTGATCTAAAACTTGTTGTCTATTGTATTCTATCAGTTGTTATACTGTTGAAGGCTAACGATAATTTATTCTGCATTATCTTAGTCATAATATTTTTTACTGGGCTAGTTGAGCTCACTCTTTTCTTTCACTATTCTCTTCAGGAAATGAGAATATAGCTGGGACGTCGAGGAATGGATTGACGGTCCAAATGGTTGTTTTAGTAGTCCTCACTATTCTATAAAATAGTGTGATAATAATTGTAATGAGATTGAATTTGAGTTTGGATATTGTCTAGGAGACAATATTCGTGTTAACACTTTCAGCTATGTTTTGTCATATATTACACGATAGTTGTATAATCAAGTTATAGTTGTATTCTGTACCATGTATTTGGCGACTCATAATGAGTGATGTATACCTATTTTGGGGGCATCACAGTTGGTATCAGAGCTTAGGGATATGATCCCTGGCTGAGATGTGAGACTAGAACTAGTAGGGGAGAGACGGCTAATCCTTCGCTAGTATGACCTACCTAAGTTTTGTTATTTAATTGGTTGGTCAGAGTATAGGGATAATATGTGGCATGTTAATTAACCCTTGTTTTGTGACAGTGTTTGAGAATGTCATATGAAATTGCTAAGATAAGCAATGGAGCCCATGAGATCATTGAGTCACCACCGATCAATAACCAGGATAATATGCATCAGGAAGGCAATAATCCTCGTGTAAACAACAACACCGACCAAATGACGAACGATGGAATGTTTAGGAACTTTCTAAAATTTATGCAAAACCAAACGAGAGAGACTCTTGTTCAAAATGCAGGTATAAACACTGGCAACTCACGGCTGGTCATCGCTAAGCAGTTCAAGGAGCTGGGACTGCCAGAGTTTTTGGGAAAGCTGGAACCACTTAAGGCAGAGACGTGGATAAGGCAGATCACCAAGATATTTGATGTCTTGGAATGATCACAGGAGCAAAAGGTTCCCTTCGCCACCTTTGTGTTGCGTGAAAAAGTAGATTACTGGTGGGAATCTGTAAAACGTACTCATCTTGCTGCACTAAAGATGTCTTGGGAGAAGTTCCAAGAGTTGTTCAATGATAAGTACTTTTTTGAATGTATTCGTCACATGAAAGATGTGGAATTCATCAAGTTGGAGCAAAATAATATGACCATGTCACAAGACAAGGCTAAGTTTACCGAGTTGTCCCAGTTTTCATCCCATTTGGTTGATAATGAGGAGCGAATGACGCGAATGTTTCTATGAGGTTTGAAACCCAAAATACGTTAATACCTCATTTCTCACAAACTTTGTTTATATTCGGATGTTGTGAATAGGGCTCAGTTAGTGGAGCACGATAATGAGTCAGCTTAACCAAAAGGTAACGACCAACAACACAATAATAATCTTACCAGTGGCAACGACCATCGGAACAACGATAACCATCGTGGAGGAAATTATCAGGCAAGAAATAGTAACCACTTCAGTGGTAATCATGGACAAGATAATAGGAAATGGGATATGTTATACACATCCTCAGACAAACAAAGCTTTATCCCCATAGATCTCTTATACACAAGAGGCACCTCTATGGAATATAAGTCTGTGTCTAGGATTCAAGACTTTGGTGATAGCCCCAACGTTGACATCCTTGAAGACTTGGATCGCATGTCCAAGCCATCACTGATTGTCATCCCAGCAGGATTAACGGGGAATCAACAATCATTTTTCATCATGCATCATACATTTGCATCATGTTGCTGCACATAACATCATGTTTATCTTGTTGCATTTCAAGTGTCTAGGATTCTTTATCCTATCCATGCCTTGCATTGCATGAATATGATAAAGAGGGGAATCTGTAGACACTCAAAATTTTCTGCACACCTGTTACTGACATTGCAGGAGGGCAGATTCATCTTTCGGAGATAACCCTGGAAGATAGTTCACATCCATTCCGGATACTACCGAAAGTTCAGACACAACCTCAGAACACACACCGGGAGTATCATTCCAACCTCGGAGATAACCCCGAGTTTTGTCCTTCACGATAACCCCAAGGAATGTTGTTGCAGTTCCGACGATAACTCCGAAAATGCTTATTTCAAATGCATGCTATCAACTTCAATCTCAGACCTCCTGCCGAGGCACTCATACCTCAGACCCGGAGCTAACATCGGGCAAACAAACACATTTACATATGACATTGCGACATTCAAACAAGCAGTTCAATCTCAGATGTAACCCTGAGCAACGTCTGCTTTCAACTCAAACTGGAGATAACCCCAGTGAGGAGTCAAACGTCATCTTGCCACCTCAACACCTGCGCGTCGTCTCAACGCTTCACACATACATACATACATACATACATACATACAATAATGTCCTATAAGAATCAAGGAGTTCCAATCCCAAATGACTATTACGCGTGGCAGCACACCGGATAGAATTTGAAGCTTGAAGACCATGGGCATGGTCCCCTCTTCCTGACTTTGTACAACCTCTAATCCCATGTCATTGCATAACTCTCGACACAAGCGGTCCGAAGAAGGTCTTATATACCTCGTTCGGATGCTCGGATTGAAGTTCTGCAAGTTCGAGATGACAGAACCCGCAGAACTCGGGGCACCCCGGGCAGTCGCAGGTGCATCTGCGGCTACCACAGGTACATCTGCGGCTCCCCCCTCTATAAATAGAGGGCTTGGGGTGGCCATTTATAAAAAAAGAGATGCGAGAAAGCCCTGTCCAATTTGCTTTGTACACACCCCATATTGAGTGTTTCCTCATATTAAACATCTGTTAGCTCATATATAGCTATATTTTTATCCCAAGGAGGGGCCGAGTGTTTATCCATATAGAGTCATAGAAGCTGCATTGGCGTTTCTCACTATAAGCCTTCTTACACTCTATAAAGCCTTTCTTCATCTTTGCACACACTATTATACACATTGAGAGTCGTGTTGTAAGGCGTTTGCCCTTGACTTCGCCCCGTGGTTTTCATTTCTCATCAGTATATATATACTTATATATGTATATATTTATATATGGACTAACATTATCGAGTTATACCTCGATTGAGCCTGAACTTATGTCTCGAGCGCTTACTTGCTTATATATATATATATATATATATATATATATATATATATATATATATATATATGTTGTTTAGACATATCTCGATGAGCCCGGATTTTACATCCGGCGTTTACTTATATACTTATATATAATTGTTGTTGTTTGACATATCCAATGAGCCCGGATTTTATATCTGCAATGCGTTCTTTTATTTTATATATATATATATATATTTACATTTCTGCCAGTTCAAGTTTACTTCGAGGCCTTTTACTGCTTTATTTACATTTAGTCCCTCCTGGAGTTTACTTCGTGGCGGTTGATCGCATTTACTGTTTTATTTAATTTTCTGATCCCCCATGGAGGTTCTTCGTGGTGGTTGATCATGTCCATATATATATATATATATATATTTACCGCTTTTATATATTTACATTTCCAATCCCCCATGGAGTTACTTCGTGGTGGTTGATCATGTCGGTATATATATATTTACAACTTTTATATATATAACTCGCCATCGCTTTTTATATAAAAACCATGACATCATGTGAGCCTAGAATTATGTGATCACTGATTCAAAGCATCAATCTAGATTCGGTTCTGTGATGGATATTTTTCAAATTGTAAGCGACTTGTACATTATTTTACAGTGTCTGAATTTCCTTGGATGACTGTCATGCCCATGAGGATTTCGGCACTACTGTATATTATTTTCTCGAGAATGCTTCGCATCTCAAAAATAAAAGTAAATAAGTCGAACATTTTAATAATAAAATGGAGGTATAAAAAGGTCTCAATTACTATTGAGCACAGGGTTTGAAAAATCTCTTTTTACAAAACTTCATTGCTATATCCTATTTAAAATTGAATTTTTCTATAAATTCAAACCCTTTGTATATAGGTGCGAACGAGGCCTCGCACTATTTCCAAATAATTGCACATTGATCCTCACACACACACACACACATTCATAAAACAATTTTTTTTTGAAAGTGGCGGTCATCACAGAATACACGGATGTGTCTGGGTGCCTAACACCTTCCTCCACATAATCAAGCCCCTAAACCCAAATGAATCTCGGTTTCACAGACCCATTTAGCAGTGTCACATCATTGGGTCAATGTGCAAACCTTTTCGGTTGGGTTGGTGCAACCAGTTAAAAACACCAACTGGCGACTCTTAAAGTTAAATCGTCGACATTATACATGTCAGACCTTTTTCACCTGTTTTTTCAAACAAATCTCACCTAACATGAGAACACCAAAGAACAAGTAATGAAAAGGGACAAATAAAAATCCCGACGTCGACACTAACTATTCATTATTACCATAACCCTTAGATTATTTAATTATCTCACCTAATGTATAATTAGGTTATCAAGCTTTCCTTTTTAATGAAATCTATAAATATATATCCATAACTATAGTATATATATTTATTTAGCCATACACCACTTCACATATGTTATCACATATTAAATCACTATATAGCATAAAGTTTTAAATATCAATAATGTATATACATATAAAGTGACTTGAAATTCCTGGTTATTATAGAGAAGGAGAGATGGATCTTTATGCTCCCAAAATTCATCTCCTATTTTGAAAAAGCAAGAAGGGTAGCCATTAAATCAAGGTATAATCCCAAAGTTCTAAACTTTTGTATTCATTTCCTTTGATGGTTTGATTAAATGAAGAGTTGATGTTTTTGAACTTTAAAAATTTAGATCTACTTGTATTTGAGTGTTGCATGTATAGATCAAAGGAAGAAAATTAAACTAATGTTCTAAAGGGCTAGAAAACCCTAACTTTCTTCCACTTTGATCATCTACCATTTGAAATCTACACCTTCTTTTTATGATCCGTCAAAGAGGGGTGTTAGACGTATAAGTTAGCTTTTAAACCCAAGTGATAGTACTCAAAAATGTTGATTTTAAAATCCATGGTGGCTATTTTAGTCAAAACAGTTCAGCTTGAGAAGAAAAAAGAAATGACCTATTTTTGGCCAGCCGCTTGCAGGGGCATTTTTATCCTTTATCTTTACTTTAAAAATTCTTGAAAAATTCGAGATGTTAATATGATGAGTTATCATGATCTGGTCCAAAGAGGATGATTTTTGGATATGTAGAATGAAAGATATGGATTTTACAAGAAATGACTATTTGAAAAGTATACGAAAATAACACTTTGTGGTTAATTCCAAAATTTGTGAAATTTTTACTGGGAGTAGATGTTCATAATAGGAGTATGTCCTGAAAATTACAGAATATTTGGAAAAAATTTCTAGTTATAAAAAATGTTGCAAGGTCTGACTATTTTTGACCATTTAAAATTAGTAAAAGGAATTGAAAAATTCCAGAAAAAAATATATGTTCATTAGAATATCATATACTTATGTTTCCTAGAAAAGAAAAATGTTCAGACATATTTTGGTATTTTTCATGTAAATGATTTAGTTATGAATAAATGGATAAAATAAGTAATGTGATGTTATAAAGGGTAAAAATATAATTTTTTGACAAAAGGATCTTAATATGATGTAATCAGAATTTTGGAGGGTATTATGGTCATTTTTAATAAAATTTTATATTTATGACATTTTATGATTGTTAAATAAATGAATTAGTAATTGTAAACAATTAAAATAAATTATTTATTGGGTTAATAAATGATTAAAATATTATTAATTGATTAATAATATTAGATTAAGATATTATTAAGTGATTAAAATATTATTAAAGGATTAATAATATTTGAAAATGATTAAGATGTTGATAAGTGATTAAAATATTATTAAAAGGTAATAATATTTGTAAATGATTAAGATATTATGAAGTGATTATAAGAAGTGATGAGATTTTAGTAAGTGATTAATAATATTAGAGAAGTGTTTTAATATAATGATAAAGTGATTAATGTATTATCAAATGATGATAATAATATTGATGGTTTAAGGTGTTATTTAATTTTAATTTTGTAGCTAAATGTTAGCTAATTTATTAAGGTAGTTGTATTATGAGGTATGATATGATATGCTGATTGAGAGATCAATCTTATTAATGACAGGTCTTTCGTAATAGATTAAATTAGATTGCGCAGCAGTAATTGACAAGCAAGACAAGTTTCCTAACTCAAACTCGAGTTATTATATTTCAAGCATGCTAGCGATTTAATTATTGACAATTATTCCACATCTATGATTATTGATTCGCACATAGTGCAAGTTACAAATGTTTAACTGGTATGAAAGGCTGATCACCTTGATTACCAAAGTATTTGTTTATGGTGTGACGCCCCCAAATCCGGGTATCTTCCAACCCGACATATGGTGCTACACGGTACTACAGTTCACACATACATTCAATTGAAATGCCTTAAAAGAACGAATATGTTTTATATATATTACAAACAATATTACCATTCCCCAGGTTCTTTATAACCATTACATGCGTTCTTGTTATAATATCAAATATTAACAACATTCACCTATACTATTACAAAGGTAATCTATAGGTTCGCCTTAGCCTTTCCTTTATCTTTACCGGATCCTTTGGTCCGTTCGGTCTTAGCTGCATTCATATGGTTCAAGTAAGAGTGAGCATAACTAGCTCAGCAAGTATGACAATTCCATTTAAACAATATGCTTGAAATATACAAATCGTATATCTTCAAGAACTGAACAATAGTTATAAAGTACTATTGATAATTCAAAATAGCACTTCTCTTTTCTTAAAACGTTTCATAATGAACAACATTCAGTAAAACATAAATTCCGGTCCAAGACCTTGAGCATTTCATACTTTCTTTGAAAAGGAAAACTCGACACCAAGTCTGTAAGTCCGGTATATCTTACGAGAATGTCTAGGTGATCAACCTATAGTACTCTATGTTGTACAAAACTACTTTCTTTAAACGTATGTACGTTTAAGTTTTGGCAACCTTACGTGCCTGTCGTTTGACAAAAAAACATTTGTTTAGCATACTCAGTCTTTATTTGAAAACCATACCAAAATAGTTTGGCAAAACTTGACAACATTGACAATAGTTTGATAGATTATAAGAAATTCATAAACCATCTTAAGTCTAGTCGAAGAAATTGGCTTCGACTTCATCATACATCAATTCATGTGTAAGATACATGAATCACAAAGCTTGTCCAGATTGAACATAGACAAGGGTTAGAACACTTGCCTTTAGCGTCTGTTACTGTTTAAATACTTTTCCTTTTGAGTCTTTAAGGATTCTATAATACATGATCACATAACATACCACATTAGGTCATATATAATCAAGTATGTTTACCACTATATCTTACCCTTCTTCTCAATCTAATTGTTCATTAGATTATTTATCATTGGTTATGGTTTATCGTATTACATTGTTCTTACGTTCACGTTCGAGTAACTTATCTTCAACCTTTAGTTGTATTACATAAGGTTTATAACATCTTAAACAATGTTAATTTAGGTTTATTAATGTGTTAGTTCATCATCAATTAACCAATTACCTTTTTATCTTTAAAAACCTTCTTCTCTATGCATTACCTAGTCTTTGCAGCCATGCGGCTTCCACTTCTCCGTTTCTACTTCTCTTTGCGGTATGGGCTTCCTGCTTAGGATGTTTTAGTCTTAGTGTTCTGCACGCCACTCTCAAGATTAGAGTTCATATGCATGCAAGTGCCACATTCTAATACCTCATCAATCGACCTTACTCTGCAGTAGCACGACCATTAATCTACATACCATCATGTGCGGTGCCACTTCCCGTAGATCGAGGGTCGGCTTGGCTTGTATATGCCCACGGTTTTCCTCCTTGGCCCATCATTGTCGGCCACGGCCTTGTCTCAAAGAAACTTTTGATGAGATAATTTTCTTCTGCGAATTTCCCGAGCTCATAACTTATTCGTTATAAATCTGAATTGACTTGTTCAAATGCTATTAGCTCATAAATCACATGAACTACGTGTTCATATAAGAATTTTACATTTTCAAATCTTTTAACTCAGAATTCACCGATTAGTTCATTTTAACGAAAACGATAAACATTCGTGAACGTTCAACGCTCGTTTCTTTGTTCTAAGTCAAAATTTGACCATTTTTGAGTCCGCAACTCTAAAATGCAAACTTGGACTATTCTCCATCGAAAACCAACATTTCTGAGTTTAATGTCAAAATTTGACTTCCATTCCGAGAATTTTACGATTTCGAAGATTATCGTCTAATCTCGTAAATTTCGCCATAACTTCGTTACTTGAGATTTCTAAATCGTTTCAAATGGATTCATTACATCATACTAACATCCTAACCAAACATATTTCAATAACTTATACACATGATAAGTTCTTACATGTTCTTCATAAGTTTATAACTTCCATAAGTATGAATTACCTGTTCATGGCTTATTAAGGTTTATGTCCATTGAATAGCCATTCTTATTACTTCTTATCATACATGATCCACTAATCAACACTTCTCTATCAAACTATAATTGAAGAGATGGAAGATTAATGATCTAGGATCTTACCCTTGAAGATCAAACTTTGTTCTTCTTCTTACTTCTTGAATTATAAAAGACTAGCTTTTATTGTTTTTTCTCTCTAACAAATAAGCACTTAAGTTGTTGGTGAATTTTGATCAAGACAAATAATGAAAATCCATAAAATTTCCTAGTTGAGGGTAGTTTGGTCATAAAGCCATCCCACCTCCTTAATCACCTCCTTAACCACCTCCTTACTATTCATAACTTGGCCATCACTCATCTCATCCTTTGCTTGCTCACCAAGATCAACCATGTGATCATGGGGCCCACATGGGTTGCCCCATGGGTCATTCTTACCTATTGGATCGATCCATGGACCCGGTTCTTAATTTGGGCTTTAGGTTTAATTAACTTAACTTATGCTTTGGGCATGTATTAACAAACATTTGGCCTTAACATTAATTCCAATTGAACTTTAACCATTCCTACACTTGGGCTTGTAATTCCTACCAAATCCTACAAGTCCAATAAATTTGGCTTAAAGCCTTATAATGTATAATCTACGTATTATTCTCGTATGCTAACTCGTATACTCATCCATTATATATGACATACCATCATTCATACATACTCGTATAATACCTCGTATCATACTCGTATTCATTACCTCGTACAATAAATACATATCATACGATCATCGTTTAACTCATTAACTCTTTACTTTCCCTAACGTTCTCGAATTTAGTCTGCAGGCAAAAAATTATGTTTTCCATACGTGAATTATTATTATATAATCCATCTTCTCTTGATATTCTATCGTTACGTATTTCTCGAAAGTTTAAAAATAATTCCCGAGCAGAAATCAATGAATAGTGTTTTTTGAATTTTTTTTCGAAAAACTTTTATTTTCATCTTGGAAATTCAAACACTTTAATTCCTTCACGTAGTCAAAATACGACGACATTCCGACATATCTAGGTTATAGAACAACCTTCATCTTATTAAGACATAATAATAACATATAATATAATTTTATTCATTATTTAATTAAATAAAATTATTTTACAATAAATTCGAATCTCGTCTTACATTAAACAAATAACTGAGGGTAATATTTCCTCATCTTTTCTTCAAGTTCCCACGTTGCTTCTTCGGCATCGTGGTTCTTCTATAACACCTTTACTGAAGGTATAACTTTGTTCCGCAGAACTTGTTCTTTTCTATCGATGATTTGCATTGGCATCTCTTCATATGTTAATTCCTTCTCGATATGAATAGGCTCATACTTTATTATGTGCTTATAATCTGGCTTATAAGGACGTAACACAGATACATGAATTACATTATGTATTTGTTCTAAGTCTGGAGGTAATGCTATCATATAAGCTACCTCTCCTACCCGTTTTAACACTTCAAAAGGTCCTATAAACCTTGGAATTAACTTTCCCTTCTTTCCAAAGCATATCTTTCCTTTCTAGGGAGATACTTTTAGAAATACATACGAGCCTACTTCAAACTCTCTATTTACTCGATGCTAGTCCGCATACTTTTTCTGTCTATCTTGAGCTGCTACAAGACGCATCTGTATCAACTTCACTACATTTGCTGTCTGCTGCACCAATTCTGGCCCTAGCATTCAACGTTCTCCCACTTCATCCCAACACAACAGTTTTCTGCATTTCTTTTCGTATAAAGCTTCGTAAGGCGGCATACTTATGCTTGCATGATAACTATTGTTATACGCAAACTCTACTAATGGTAGATGATCATCCCAACTACCCTTAAAATCCATGATGCAAGATCTCAACATATCTTCTAACGTCTGAATTATTCTCTCGCTCTGGCCATCAGTTTGTGGATGATAAGCCATACTCAATTTCAATTGCGTCCTCATCTATTCTTGCAGACTCCTCCAAAAGTTTGATGTGAATCGTGGATCACGATCTGACACTATCGAAATTGGTACTCTATGTCTGGAAATAACTTCCTTAACATAAAGTTTAGCTAACTGGTCTAAGTTATACTTAACCCGTATTGGCAAAAAGTGAGCCAACTTTGTCAATCGGTCCACTATTACCTAAATCGCGTCATACCCCTTCTAAGTAATTGAAAGTCCCACCACAAAGTCCATCATGATATGCTCCCACTTCCACTCCAGAATCTTCAATGACTGTAACAAGCCACTTGGTCATTGATGTTCGACCTTAACTTTTTGACAAGTCAAGCACCTACTCACGTACTCGGCTATCTCTCTCTTCATGTTCGGCCACCAAAAACTCTGTCAAAGGTCTTGATACATCTTGGTACTACCAGGATGAATCGAGTACCTCGAACTATGAGCCTCTTGTAACACTTTCTCCTTTAATTCTTTCTCATTCGGAACCCAAATTCTTCCTTCAAATCTTAATAATCCCTCATTATTAAACCTGTACTTTAACTCTTTTTCATCTGCTAACTGCTTCTTCATCTAGTCACACTCATCGTTTCTGAGCTGTACCTCCCTGACTCTCTCTACAATGGTAGATTGAATCTCCGTCATAAACAGTCTCTGTTCTGATTCACTCGGTAACTTCACCTCTATCTCCATCTTAGCCATCTCTGTTATTAACTAAGTTTGAGCAGTTAACATAGACAACTTTTCTCGACCCTTCCTACTTAAGGCATCGGCAACTACATTGGCTTTTCCAGGGTGATACAAGATTTCACAGTCGTAATCCTTTATTAACTCCAGCCATCTCCTTTGTCTCATATTCAACTCCTTCTAGGTGAAGATATATTTTAGACTCTTATGGTCCGTGTATATCTCACATTTCTCTCCGTAAAGATAATGTCTCCATATCTTTAAGGAAAACACTACCGCAGCCAGTTCCAGATCATGAGTAGGGTAAACTTTCTCATAATCCTTCAACTGCCGTGATGTATACGCAATGACCTTGCCATGCTGCATGAGCATGTAACCAAGTCCTCTATGCGAAGCATTGCTGTAAACTACAAAAATTCCTATATCATCGGGAAATGATAATACAGGTGCTTCACTTAACCTTTTCTTCAGTTCTTAAAAATTGTCTTCATTTTCTCAGTCCACACGTACTTCACTGTGACGCCCCCTAATCTGGATATCTTACAACCTGACAAATGGTGTTTCACGGTGCTACAATACACACAAACATTCAATTGAAAAGCCTCAACAGAATGAATATGTCTTACATATATTCCAAACAATATTATCATTCCCCAGGTTCTTTATAACCATTACATTTGTTCTTGTCATAATATCAAATATTATCATTACAAACCTACACTATTACGTAGGTAATCTACAGGTTCGCCTTAGCCTTTCCTTTATCCTTGCCGGATCCTTCGGTCCGTTCAGTCTTAGCTGCATTCATATGGTTCAAGCAAGAGTGAACATAACTAGCTCAGCAAGTACAACAATTCCATTTAAATGACATGCTTGAAACATACAAATCATATATATTCAATAACTGAATAATAGTTATGAAGTACTATCGATAATTCAAAATAACACTTCTCTTTTCTTAAAACGTTTTACGATGAACAATATTTAGTAAAACATCAATTTCGGTCCAAGACCTTGAGTATTTCATACTTTCTTTGAAAAGGACAACCCGACACTAAGTCCGTAAGTACGACATTACTTACGAGCACGTCTAGGTGATCAGCCTATAGTAGTCTATGTTGATCAACACTACATTCATTAAACGTATGTACGTTTAAGTTGTGGCAACCTCATGTGCCTGTCGTTTGATGAAAAAACATTTGTTTAGCATACTCAGTCTTCATTTAAAAATCATACCAAAATAGTTTGGTAAAACATTGACCATACTTTAATAGATTATAAGAAATCCAATATATCATAAGTCTAGCCGAAAGAATTGGCTTTGACTTCATCCTACATCAATTCATGCGTAGGAATACATGAATCACAAAGCCTATCTAGGTTGAACATAGACAAGGGTTAGAATACTTGCCTTCAGCGTCTGCTACGGTTATTTCACTTTCACTTTAAGTCTTTACGGTCTCTACAATAGATGATCACATAAAATAATACATCAGGTCATGAATAAACATACATGGTTCCTAATGAATCTTACCCTTCTTCACAATCTAATCATGTATTAGATTTGTTACTATTGGTTCCGGCTTATCACATTATAGTGTTTCTTACATCATCATTACGTTCACGTTTGATTGTTTATCTTCAACCTTTAGTTATCACACTTAAGGTTTAACAATGTCTTAAACAATGTTATATTTAAGTTATAATTCGATACTAATCAATTAACGTTCTTGCTTTACTTACAAACTTTCTTTACTGTGCAATCCCTAAGGCTGGTGCTGCGGTGACAACTTCATTTCCTTGTGTTGCCGTTGTGCTAGAAGTTAGCGAAGTGGTCGTGGTCGTGGCTCGTGAGTCAGTAGCAGTCAGAGTCCTTGTTTCAATGAGGCGTACTTGCAAGACGACTCTTTAGTGTCTAAAGTCCCGACTCAAGGCTATGCGGTGAGTTTCAAGATTATCTATCGCTACCGTGGCTAACACTTCAAGATGTCTGGTATCGCACACGCATACAAAATGCCACTCTTTGGCCTTGAAGGTCAAGGTCATGGCGCCATTTCGTCTTGAGCGATTAACAATTTTGTTTTGCACAATGAACTTCCCGGACTCCAAATTTGATTATTTTAAGTCCGAATTGGCTCGTTCAAAAGCCATTAGCTCATAAATCACCTACTCTACGCGTTCATGTAAGAATTTTACATTTTCGACTCCATTAACTCAAAATTCACCTATTAGTTCATTTTTAATGAAAGCGATAAACGTTCATGAACGTTCAACGCTCGTTTCTTCGTTCTAAGTCGAAATTCGGTCATTTTTGAGTCTGTAACTCTATAATGCTAAATAAGACTTATCCCCATTGAAAACCAACATTTACGAGCTAAATATCAAAATTTGACTTCCATTTCGAGAATTTCACGAATTCGATGATTATCGTCTAATCGTGTGAATTCCGGCAGAACTTCGTTACTTATGATTTGTTCATCATTTCGAATGGATTATTTCCATCATATTAACATCTTAACCTACTCATTTCATTATCTTATTTACATGATAAGTTATTACTTGTTCTTCATGAGCTTATAACTTATAAAAGTATAAACTACTTATGCTTTCATTTCACATGACTTATGATAGTTTAAATCTTCTAACCATCATCCTTACATCTTCTTCTCATACAAACTTCATTCATATAAACATGTTACAAGTTCTACCTTAGTTCATAACTTTTCTATGAACAAAGTGCTTATTCACGGCTTACTAAGACTTAAGTCCTTAGATTATCCATTCTTATCATTTCTTAGCATACATGTCAATCAATCAACACTTCTCTTATCAACCTACAATTATAGAGATGGAAGATTAATGACATAGGATCATTACCTTTGATGATCAAGCTTTTCTTCTTCTTTTCTAACAATGAAAGTCTAGCTTATTCTTACTTATTCTCTTTAATAATTAAGTTGAAAGTTGTTGGATGAAAGTTAACAAACAACAAATGAAATCCAAACTCTCTTATTTATAGGAAAACCAAGGTTAGGGTATTTTAGTCCATAGCCAATCCCACCTCCTTAGTAAACCTCCATACTATTCATTACTTCACAATTAAGTTAACTTGCTCAATACTTCCTTTGCTTGGCCATTACATTATTTACTTGGTCCTCACATTATTTACTTGGTCATCACATTCAACCATGAGATCATGGGTTGCCCCATGGGTCACCCTAACCCATTGGATTAATAATTTGGGCTTTAGGTTTAATTAACTTATCTTACACTTTGGGCTTGTATTAACAAACTCACTCGAGCTTTACCATTACTTACACTTGAGCTTGCATATTAACTTCTATTGGACTTTATAAATTGCTACACAATCCTACAAGTCCATTTCATTTGGCTTAAAGCCTTAGAACGTATTATTTATGCATTAATCTCGTATTCTAACTCATATACTTATTCAACATATACGATATACCATCATTCATACATACTCGTATAATACTTCGTATCATACTCGTATTCATTTCCTCGTACAATACCTACGTATCATACGATCATCACTTTAGCTCCTTAACGCTTTATTTTCCCTAACGTTCTCGAATTAAGTCCGCATGCGAAAAACTACGTTTTCCATACTTGAATTATTATTACATAATTCATCTCACCTCGATATTCTATCGTTACGTATTTCTTGAAAGTTCAAAAATAATTCCCGAGCAGAAATCGATGAATAGTGTTTTTCGGAAAATTTCTCGAAAAACTTTTATTTTCGTCTTGGAAATTCAAACACTTTAATTCCTTTACGTAGTCAAAATACTACGGCGTTCCGATGTTTCTAAGTTATAGAACGACATTCATCTTACTAACACATAATAATAACAAATAATATAATTTTATTCATTATTTAATTAAATAAAATTATTTTACAATAGATCCGAATTTCTCGGTCGTTACATTTTTCCCCCTTATAAAGATTCTGTCCCCAGAATCTCGTTTCACATTACGCAAACAATTGAGGATAATCCTTCCTTATCTTTTCTTCCAATTCCCACGTTGCTTCTTCTGCATCGTGGTTTTTCCATAACACCTTCACGGAAGATATAACTTTGTTCCGCAGAACTTGCTCTTTTCTATCGATAATTTGAATCAGCATCTCTTCGTACGTTAAGTCCTTCTCGATATGAATATGATCATACTCTATTACGTGCTTATAATCCAGCTTATATGGATGTAACACAGATACGTGAAACACGTTATGTATTCGTTTTAGGTCTGGAGGTAATGCTATCATATAAGCTACCTCGCCTACCCATTTTAACACTTTAGAAGGTCCTATAAACCTTGGACTTAACTTTCCCTTCTTTCCAAAGCGTATCTTTCCTTTCCAGGGAGATACCTTTAGAAACACGTAAGCGCCTACTTCAAACTCTCTATCTAATCGATACGAGTTCACATACTTCTTCTGTCTGTCTTGAGCTGCTACGAGACGCATTTGTATTAACTTCACTAGATCCGCTATTTGCTGCACCAACTCTGGCCCTAGCATTCGGCGTTCTCCCACTTCGTCCCAACACAATGGTGTTCTGCACTTTTTTCCGTATAAAGCTTCATAAGGCGGCATACCTATGCTTGCATGATAACTATTATTATACGCAAACTCTACTAATGGTATATTGTGACGCCCCCAGAAATAGGTATACATCACCCATCTTGAGTCGCCAAATACCTGGTACAAAATTCAAATACAAACTAAATTATACAACATGAACTGTCGTACAGAATACGACCACAGTTAAGCTGTGAGTTTTAATACAAATATATGTAGCTCTCATGGTGCCTCGACCACAACCTTATAATGGTACTTCACATAAAAGTACAGTCAAAAACTATTTTAGAAATTAAAATCTTTTGGAAGTACTCAAGGAAACCTTCGTACATGGGAGGCCATGCGTCTAGGTTATAATAGATATCACATGTCCACAGAATTATCCTTGGTTGACCCAATAGACCCCAAAGAAAAACGAGAAGATTACTATCATCTTCTTTCCAATGGTGAGTCTTCTCTTGACATATAACTATCTCCACTGTCTCCAAGTAAAAATTATATCTCAAATAAACTCCAAGATCGTATAGATAGTGCTCGTAGATATACTTAGCAAGTGGATGTGTACAACCCTGTCTTATGATAACACGAGGTTGTATGTCATTAGACATCTTGTATGATAGTGGCAAAACACCCTTCTAAAGTTGGGTTCACCTCACCCTATTCGGTTCACCAAAATTAAATATCAAATGACATATACAATACGACGCACTTATCTAAAGTTCTCAATAAAATTATTTTCATACTATTTAGGGAGAACCTCAACAGCTATAGACCACCGTTCTATTCCCCTGTTATCCCCGGTCAACCCAGCAACACTCTTATTACCTGAAAGGAATTGTGAAGCAAAAAGGGTGAGCACAACTAGCCCAGTAAAGAATATCATGACTAAAGATAATTTACATCATCAATAGCCTTCATCAGTAATAAATCAGAGATTTAGAACATATGGTAGATGATAAAACTTTTCAACCATAGTTGCAGCGGAACGAGCAATCCATTGGAAGAGTCAAATAGACCATTAGATCTATTATCTTCTCTATGTTAAAAGTCCACTGATAATGTTTTATCCCTGTAACATCAATCAACAATTCCTATCCACAATCATATGAATAACTCATAATCATAATCGTGGTTCTAAATTCCTCTTTGCACCCAGAACGAAGATGATTTTCATCACCTATTTTTACCTGAAACATCAAAAAATCATGGTTATACCAAATCACAATTTCTGCTCATAATCATACTAATTAAATCATCTTTGCACTACGACCAAAGATATTCATTATTATCACATCCATGAATTAATATTTCATTGCTGAGATTCAGCTCAATAATTAATCCACATCATCGAATCATCCCTGCACTACAGGCCATGATATTCTTTAGTATCATGACCACGAATTATCCATGCACTACGGGCCAAAGATAATCGTGTTTTCATGAACGATCCTGATCATGCCATAAAATAATTCATCTTTGCACCCTTGGCCGAAGAGAATCCATAGCCATAATCATACCAAAAACTGTCCATCAATGCACTACGGGCAAATGAGGACTTTTTCCACATCATTTGTAGCATTACGGTCAAGATTATACCGAATAATCCCTGGTCATAATCATACCAAGTCCATCTATGCACTACAGGCCACAAATGACTTTCAACATAATATAAGCATGAGGATGATGACAATGACATAAAGAATCAATCAAATGAGATAAATGATAAATATTAAACTTTTATAATACAATTTATCCAGCGTTAAATAATAACCAAATGTTATCAATCACTTAATAATCTCATAATCTAATGTCATTAATAGTATAATAATATTTTTATCATTTCTTAAACTTATAAACAATTTATTTCAATTGTTTACACTTTATCAAATAATGCATTTAATCATTCAAAAATGCCATACTCATAAGATTTCATCATCAATGATCAAATCCCTCATCAAAAATCTGCATATACCCTATATAGGATTCCCAAGCCATAAAATCCTATTTACCAATTTTGTTACTTCACATAACATATTTAATTCATATATTTGTAACTAAACTATTTTCATGAAAAATACCAAATTAGTCCCAAAAATTATTCTTTTCTGGGATTTAGCAGAATATAGTCCCATATTGAACATATATTTTTCTCGGAATTTTTAAAATTCATTTACTATTTTTCAAAAATCAATTTCTAATTAATTCCCTAAGAAATTAGCTACCTCAAGTTTAATTCCAAAAATTCCCAAATCTTGGCAGGATCTTACACATGTTAACGTGAGCTTCCAGTTTAAATTTCATGGTCATCGGAGTTATAAAACTCCGGTTATAGCATTTTTCGTCAGAAAAACCTAAATATTGAAATAGTCATAACTTGCTCATTTTAAGTCGGAATGAGCTCATTTGTGGACAGGAGGTACTTTATACCATATATTTCCATGTCCCAAAAGGCCGGAATTTTTTCACAATTTAAGTGGCCGAAATTGCCCTTTTAAATTTCTGGGTAGTAGCTTTTTGGAAATTTGCAGTTTTTGACTCTTTTGCTAAAATCAATCCACACGAAAATCTACAACACCTTTTCCAGTGATTCCACTTGGATAAGTTAGAAAACTCATAGATCTAACTCTAGAACTTGACCACACTCAAAAATTCAAAATATAATAGGAGATATGGTCAATTGAATTTCATGTTCTATTTTCACCAAAATCTGATTTTCAACCCTTTGTGACTTCAAAGAAACTTTCATGTTTTCATATAATAACCAACATAACTCATCATAACACTTACTAATAATACATATACCCATGATTTTCATCAATCCAATGCGTTTATTATGACTTTCCAAAATTTTTGAATGTTTGAAAAATTATGAAACTACAAATGGATTTTCGCCGCCATGCGGTAATCCACGTATACAGATCATTTCCATAATTTAATAAGAAATGAATACAAAGGATCATTCACCATGCATGTGGTAATCCACATACACAGGTTATTCCAATAGAATAATAAAGAATGGAATAACAGAAGAATTCACCATACATGCGATAGATCGCACCGACAGGTTATTCTCAACAGAATAATAAATAATGGAACCAGGTCATACGTAACGCACAGACAGGATATTCCGACAGAATAATAAAGAATGGAACCAGGTCATCCGTAAACGCACAGACATGATATTTCGACAGAATAATAAAGAACGGAATAATAGAAGAATTTCACCATGTATGCGGTACTTCGCATAAACAAGTTATTACAACATAATAATGAAAAATGGATTAACAGTTCTTATGAGTATTGAAAGAAAATAATTCTTTTCATGAATACGAAAGAATAATACCCCTTACCTTTGAAAGAAGAGTATTCCGACTGGTAGGGCAAGGATTTACTCGAAGAAAACTTGTACTACGCTCAAAGCATTCTTAAACTCTAAAGAAATACGCTCAAGATTATAGAAGAAGAATTCTCTCTATAGTTTCTCTCTCTAGAGTTTCAGTGAATTCGTAAGAAGTAATGAAGGAATGAGCTTCTATTTATAGAAGAATGGACTGAATAGAAACTAATTCATGAACGGTCCAGATTGATTTACTTTTAAACGAACGGTCCAGATTAATTTAATAAAATATTCTAATAAAACAAAATCTTTTAAATAAAATATAATATATTCTATTTATAATCTAATAAAACGAATAACTTTATAAAAGTATTCTGTTTTATATAAAATGATTTTACTATGCAAAATACTATGCAGGCACTATGCAATACTATGCATAATAAAATATAATATATTCTATTTATAATCTAATAAAACAAATAACTTTATAAAAGTATTCTGTTTTATATAAAAAGATTTTACTACGCAAAATACTATACATAATAGAATATTATATATTCTATTTATAGTCTAATAAAATGAATAACTTTATAAAAGTATTACATTTTTATATAAAAAGCTTTTACATTTTTTATTACATTAATAATACTAATAAAACAAAGTGAGTGACTTCTCACGTAAGCATTAATAATCAATACCATGTGCTACTATGCAACCACATGCCAGACATTCTTGTTCTTTTACTACTGAAAGTAGTTTAATGTTTTAACGGTAAAACTTCCACCGTTATTTTCATAAAAATATTTTTGTCGTTTTCTCAATCCGACAATAATTCTATTGTGGGGTCCACCAATGATTGTACCGTTGTACGGATATTCCCTGACAAAAAGAATATTCCCCGACTAATCGAATATTTCTTGACACAATGAATATTTTATATCAACTTGCTTACTTTGAAATTTTTTTCACATATTACCCTTAACTTTAAACTTTTATCAATTTAACTATTTACCAAAATAAAAAAATTAAATACTTTTATTTCATAAAATTCGGGATCTCACATAGATGATCATCCCAACTACCCTTAAAATCCATGACGCAAGATCTTAACATATCTTCTAATGTTTGAATTGTCCTCTCACTCTGTCCATCAGTTTGTGGATGATACGCCGTACTCAGATTCAACTCTGTTCCCAACTGCTCCTGTAGACTCCTCCAAAAGTTCGATGTGAATCGTGGATCACGATCTAACACAATCGAAATTGATACTCCATGTCTGGAAATTATTTCCTTAACATAAAGTTTAGCTAACTGGTCCAAGTTATACTTGACCCTAATTGGCAAAAAGTGAGCCGACTTCGTCAACCGGTCCACTATTACCCAAATCGCATCATACCCTTTTGTTGTAATCGGAGTCCCACCACAAAATCCATTGTGATATGCTCCCAATTCTACTCCGGGATCTCCAATGATTGTAACAAGCCACTTGGTCATTGATGGTCGACCTTAACCTTTTGATAAGTCAAGCACCTACTCACATACTCAGCTATCTCTCTCTTCATGTTTGGCCACCAAAAACTCTATCGAAGGTCTTGATACATCTTAGTACTACCGGGATGAATCGAGTACCTTGAACTATGAGCTTCTTGTAAGACTTAATCCTTTAATTCCGTCTCATTCGGAACCCAAATTCTTCCTTCAAATCTTAATAACCCCTCGTTATCGAGATTATACTTTAAATCTTTTTCATTGGTTAACCGCTCCTTTATCCGGTCACACTCATCAGTTTTGAGTTGCACCTTCTTGACTCTCTCTACAATAGTAGATTGAATCTCTGTCGTAAACAGTCTATACCCAGATTCACTCGTCAACTTCACCTCTATCTCCATCCTAGCTATCTCTATTATTAACTCAGTTTGAGACGTTAACATAGATAACTTCTCCCGACCCTTCCTACTTAAGGCATCGGCAACTACATTAGCTTTTCCAGGGTGATACAGGATTTCACAGTCGTAATCCTTTATCAACTCCAGCCATCTCCTTTGTCTCATATTCAACTCCTTCTATGTGAAGATATATTTTAGACTCTTATGGTTCATGTATATCTCACATTTTCCTCCATAAAGATAATGTCTCCATATCTTTAAGGCAAAAACTACTGTGACCAGTTCCAGATCATGAGTAGGGTAAACTTTCTCATAATCCTTCAATTGCCGTGATGCATACGCAATGACCTTTCCATGCTGAATGAGCATGCAACCAAGTCCTCTATGCGAAGAATCGCTATAAACTATAAAATTTCCTGTGTCATCGGGTAATGACAAAACATACGCTTCACTCAACCTCTTCTTCAGTTCTTGAAAACTATTTTTGCATTTCTCAGTCCACACGTATTTGATCATCTTCCTTATCAAGATAGTCAACGGAGTAGCTATCTTCGAGAAATCCTAGATGAATCTCTGATTGTATCCCGCTAACCCTAAGAAACTCTGCACCTCAGTCAGCATTTTTGGTTATTCCCAATTCATCACAGCTTCCACCTTTGCTGGATCTACTAAAATCCCTTCATGGTCAATGACATGACCTAAAAATTGTACCCTTTCTAACCAAAATTCACACTTAGTGAACTTTGCATACAACTTCTCCTTTCTCAGTTTCTCCAACACTATTATTAGGTGTTCAGTATAATCTTCTGGCGTCTTAGAATAGACTAGAATATCATCGATAAACACTACGACGAACTTGTCCAAATATTGTCTAAACACTATGTTCATCATATCCATAAATGTAGTTGGTGCATTAGTCAACCCAAATGACATCACCAGAAACTCGTAATGACCATAACGAGTCCTGAATGCCGTCTTTGGTACATCCTCCTTCCTTACCTTCAACTGGTCATAGCCATCCCCAAATCTATTTTAGAAAAATACTTTGCCCCTTTCAATTGATCAAAAAGATCATCGATCCTGGGTAATGGCTATTTATTCTTTATCGTTAACTTGTTTAACTCTCGATAGTCAATACAAAGTCTTAATGATCCGTCCTTCTTCTTTACAAATAGTACCGGTGCTCCCCACGGTGAAACACTCGGTTGAATGTACTTTATGTCCAATAGTTCTTGTAACTGAACCATCAACTCCTTCATTTCCACTGGCGCCATAAGATACGGTGCCCTGGAAACTGGTGCCGCTCCTGGCATAATATCTATTACAAACTCGGTCTCCCTATCCGGTGGAAGACCCGACAATTCACTTGGAAATACATCCGTGAATCGTGAGATCCCGAATTTTATTAAATGAAAGTATTCAATTTTCTTATAATTATTCTATTTATTAAATGGTTAAATTGATAAAAGGTTAAAGTTAAGGGTGATATGTAAAATTTTTTAAAAGTAAACAAGTTGTCATAAAATAATCGGTGATAAAAGTATAGTTATACGCGTGGTTGCATAGTAGCACACGGTATTGTACAGTATCTTTGATTATTGATGTTTACGTGAGAAGTCACTCAGTTATACTCAATTATTGTTACAGTAATTGCTGCATCATATCTCTCATATTATTGATTCAATTATTGTCACAGTATCATCTGTATAATATGTTATATTATTAAATCAATAATTAAGACGGCAAAGTTATTCATATTATTATTTGCAATATTTACAATGTCTAAAAGTTCTGTCAAGGAGAGGTTTGGTCACCTAATTGCGCGCCAATAAGGAGAAATCCTTATCGGAAAGCCCCCTCTTTCCTGGGAACGACCTGGTTGTTAAATATTGAGAGTTATAATATTAATGATGAATAAGTTCATGTTGATTAAAGATGAAATTGATAGTTCCATTGTGTGGGAATTATTAGTGTTAGTGTAAATTGACAATTATTAATAATTGATGTCTGGAGGTTATATTGACCAATCGGGTAATTAACCGGATAAATGAGCAATTAATTGCTATTGATTCACATGATTATAACTATTTGTTCACATGTGTGTACTATTGATTCACATTTTTACTATTAGGGGAGTTGGTGCAAGATTGATAATACTTGCATGACTAAGTTAAAAATGGAGGTATAGTTGAAGGTACTATACTATAATTAATTTTTTCACATGTTTAGAACTATTGAGTCACATGATTTACTATTGATTCACATAATTTACTATTAGGGGAGGTGGTGCAAGTTTGATAATACTTGCAGGACTAAATTAAAAATGAAGAAAAAGAGGGAGGTATTATACTGTAATATTCTGAGCCCCAAAACGTGCAATTATCGAAACTATATTTTTCTATAAATAGAAGTTCATTCTTCCTTCATTTCTCACCAATTCACTAAGTCTTACAAGAGCAATTATTATAGAGAGAAATTATAGAGAGAAAGAAGAAGAGAAGTCTGCTACCTCACTATTCCAGTATCCAATTTTCTTCTAAGGTAAGGGGTATTATTTATTTCATATTCTGAAGAGATATTATTTTTCGTATTCGTATGAATATTATTTTCGTTCAATATTCGTAAGGAATATCATTTCGTTCAATATTCGTAGGAATATTATTTTCATTCAATAGTTGTAAGGGGTATTATTTCTTTCGTATTCATGAAGAGAGCTTACATTATTCCATTCTTTATTATTATGTTGGAATAACTTTTGTCTGTCATCAATACCGCATACATGGTGAAATTCTTCCATTATTCCATTCTTTATTATTATGTTGGAATAACTCATCTATCTGAAGTACCGCATACATGGTGAAATTCTTCTATTATTCTATTTTTATTATTCTCATTGAATATCACGTCTGTCGCGTATTACGCATGACCTCAGTTCCATTTTTATTATTACATTGGGAATAACTTTGTCTACGCGATTTCTATCGCATGCCTGATTAATTCTTCTGTTATTCCATTCTTTATTATTCTCTTGGGAATCACCTGTCTGTGCGGTCTATCGCATGTCTGGTGAATTCTTTTGTTATTCCATTCTTTATTATTTTGTTGGAATAACCTGTCTACGCGGAATTTCGCATGCATGGTGAATGACCTTTTATATTAATTCTTTATTAAATTGTGGAAATGATCTATCTACGTGGATTACCGCATGGCAGATGAAAATCCATTCAGTTTCGTATATTCTATTATACTCGTATGAGATATCATTTCTTTTGTACTTGTCATGAAATATCATTTTATTTGGTATTTTATTTACCAGTTACTATTCACGTGTTACTATTCACCCGGTTACTATTCACCCTAGTATTATCCACTCGGGTATTCGGGACACTTTTTATGCCGAAGTACTATTCATGAGTTACTATTCACGGGTTACTATTCACCCAATTACTATTCACTCTAGTATCATTCACTCGGGTATTCGGGACACTTTTCGTGTCGGGACACTATTCCCGAAGTACTATTCATGGGGTACTATTCACCCGAAAAATATATTTCTTTTTTGTCCAAATTATTTTTGGTACATGAATATTATTCTTGAATTTTACTCTACAAAGCAGTATCATGTTGACAATTTGGACGTTATTGATTTCTGGATAAATTAAATTAAAAATCTTTAAAATTTATCCTTGAACTTGTTTTATTGAATTATTATGTCATTGTCATCATCCTCATGCTTATATTGTGATGAAAGTCATCTTTGGCTTACGTGCATAGATGAACTATTGGTTATTGGTTTTACAGTTGTATGTCTTTCGCCTGTAGAGCAAAGATGATATGTTATTGAATATCTTTTGCCTGTTGTACAAAGATGATCTGTTGTTTGATAGCTTTGGCCCGTAGTGAGAAGATGGACAAGTGTATGACATGATCATAACCACTGGTGATAATAATGAATATCCTTGGCCCGTAGTGCATGGATAATTCGATGATGTGATTGGTAGGATCATGACCATTAGTTAACAGTTGAATGTCTTTGGCCGTAGTGCACTAACAGACAATTGATTGGTATGATCATGACCATTGGTTTAATAGTTGAATATCTTTGGCCCGTAGTGCAAAGGTAGACAACTGATTGGTATGATCATTGTTATTACATTTGAATATCTTTAGCCTTTGGGGTAAGATATTGAGTAAACGTTCTATTAAGCCTTTGTGGCAAGGAGAAACTGTTGATTTACATGATTATAAATATGAATTATGGATTTTACTATAATCTTTGGTGTTTAGGTGAAGACAGGTGATGATAATTCTCTTTGTCTTGGGTATAACAAGGAACTGTTGTTGAGTATTACAGGAATGAAATATTAACGATGGATTTTTAAATCTTAGAAGATAGTAGATTTTATGTTCTACTTGACTCTTCTAATGGATTGCTTATTCCGCTGTAGTTAAACTTGTTGTCTATTATATTCTATTAGTTTAACATTGTTGAAGGCTAATGATAATTTATTCTGCAGTATCTTAGTCATAATATTTCTTACTAGGCTAGTTGAGCTCACCCTTTTGCTTTCATTATTCTCTTCAGGAAATGAGAATATAGCTGGGACAAGTCGGGAAATGGAGTGATGGTCCAGGATAAGTGGCTTTAGTAGTCCTCACTATTCTGTGAAATAGTGTGATAATAATTTTAATGATGACTCCATTGAGAGTGGATATTGTCTAGAAGGAAATATTCTTGTTTAAACTCTTAGCTATGTTTTGTCGTATATTACCCGACAGTTGTATAATTGAGTTTGTATTTGATTTATGTACCATATAAGTGGCGACCCAAGATGGGTGATGTATACCTGTTTTGGGGGCGTCACAGTTGGTATCAAAGCTTAGGAATATGATCCCTGGCTGAGATGTGAGACTAGAACTAGGAGGGGAAAGACGAGGAATTCCTTCGCTATTATAACCTACCTAAGTTTATTTGGTATTCAATTGGTCGGTCAGAGTATAGGGATAATATGTGGCATGTCAATTAACCCTTATTTTGAAACTATATTCTAGAATGATATTTGAAATACAAGAGATGAGAAATGGGAAAATCATTATAGAGAGGAAATAACCGAGAAGGTACATCCGAAAAGAAAGCAAGGTATTCTCATCTCTTCGAATATCAGGTACGTACGTAAATTTCATGGGCAGAATTTCATAAGAAGGGGATATTGTGAGATCCCGAATTTTATGAAATGAAAGTATTCAATTTTCTTATAATTATTCTATTTATTAAATGGTTAAATTGATAAAAGGTTAAAGTTAAGGGTGATATGTGAAAATTTTTCAAAGTAAACAAGTTGTCATAAAATAATCGGTGATAAAAGTATAGTAATACGCGTGGTTGCATAGTAGCACACGGTATTGTACAGTATCTTTGATTATTGATGTTTACGTGAGAAGTCACTCAGTTATACTCAATTATTGTTACAGTAATTGCTGCATCATATCTCTCATATTATTGATTCAATTATTGTCACAAAGATCATCATAGATAATATGTTATATTATTAAATCAATAATTGAGACGACAAAGTTATTCATATTATTATTTGCAATATTGACAATGTCTAGAAGTTCTGTCAAGGAGAGGGTTGGTCACCTAATTGCGCGCCAATAAGGAGAAATCCTTATCGGAAAGTCCCCTCTTTCCTGGGAACGACCTGGTTGTTAAATATTGAGAGTTATAATATTAATGATAAATAAGTTCGTGTTGATTAAAGATGAAATTGATAGTTCCATTGTGTGGGAATTATTAGTGTTAGTGGAAATTGACATTTATTTCGATAATAATTGATGTCTGGAGGTTATATTGACCAATCGGGTAATTAACCGGATAAATGAGCAATTAATTGCTATTGATTCACATGATTATAACTATTTGTTCACATGTATGTACTATTGATTTACATTCATTTACTATTAGGGGAGTTGGTGCAAGATTGATAATACTTGCATGACTAAGTTAAAAATAGAGGTATAGTTGAAGGTACTATACTATAATTAATTTTTTCACATGTTTAGAACTATTGAGTCACATGATTTACTATTGATTCACATGATTTACTATTAGGGGAGGTGGTGCAAGTTTGATAATACTTGCAGGACTAAATTAAAAATGAAGAAAAAGAGGGAGGTATTATACTGTAATATTCTGAGCCCCAAAACGTACAATTATCGAAACTATATTTTTCTATAAATAGAAGCTCATTCTTCCTTCATTTCTCACCAATTCACTAAGTCTTACAAGAGCAATTATTATAGAGAGAAATTATAGAGAGAAAGAAGAAGAGAAGTTTGCTACCTCACTATTCCAGTATCCAGTTTTCTTCTAAGGTAAAGGGTATTATTTATTTCATATTCTGAAGTGATATTATTTTTCATATTCGTATGAATATTATTTTCATTCAATATTCGTAAGGAATATCATTTCGTTCAATATTCGTAGGAATATTATTTTCGTTCAACAGTTGTAAGGGGTATTATTTCTTTCGTATTCATGAAGAGAGCTTCTGTTATTCCATTCTTTATTATTATGTTGGAATAACTTTTCCTATCTTAAAGTAGCACATACATGGTGAAATTCTTCCGTTATTCCATTCTTTATTATTATGTTGAATAACTTTGCCTATGCTAAGTACCGCATACATGGTGAAATTCTTCAGTTATTCCATTCTTTATTATTCTGTTGGAATATCCTCGTGCATGCGATTTACGCATGACCTAGTTCTATTTTTTATTATTCTGTTGGTGTAAGACCCCATTTTTTTTTTAATAAAGATGATTTTTCTATAAATATCATTTTTGAATATTATGGAATGAATTTGATATAATGTTATAGTTGTGGGTAATATTTATAAATTTTGCAAAGTACGCAAATTATTATATAATATCCGATTGGTCGGGGAATATTCATTTTAACAGAGAATATTCGTACAACGGCGCAATCATTGGTGCACCCCACAATGGAATTATTGTTGGATTGAGAAAATGATAAAGATATTTTATGAAAATAACGACGAAAGTTTTACCGTTAACTGTTGAAACACCTGGTGTTAAAAGTACAGTAATACGCGTGGTTGCATTGTAGCACACGGTATTGATTATTGATGCTTACGTGAGAAGTCACTCAGTTGTATTCAATTATTGTCGATATTTTATATATTGAGATGACAGAGTTATTAAAATTAGTATTTGCAATATTAACGATGTCTAGAAGTTCTGCCAAGGAGAGGTTTGGTCACCTAATTGCGCTCCAATAAGAACAAATCCTTATTGGAAAGCCGCCTCTTTCCTGGGAACGACCTGGTCGATTAATAGTGTGAATTATAATAATGATGATTGTGACACCCCCAAATCCGGGTATCTTCCAACCCGACAGATGGTGCTACACGGTACTCATAACTGTAAATTCATTCTATTGAAAAGACATCAAAATGTGTGTATCAATGACATTCTTATTACATTAATAATATTACATCCCGTTCCCAGGTTCTAAAACCATTACATTCTTTGTTCATCATTCTATAATATATACAACTTACTAGTTTATTACAAGGTAAACTAATCATTCAGCTTCATCTTGCCTCTATCCTTGTCAGATCCCTTGGTTCGTTCGGTCCTAGCTGCATTCATATGGTTCAAGCAAGAGTGAGCATAACAAGCTCAGCAAGTACGACAATTTTTTTTAAACAACATGCTTGAAGCATAGGAATCTTATATCTTCAGTAACTGAACAATAGTTACGAAGTACTATCGATAATTCAAAATAGCACTTCTTTTCCTTCAAAACGTTTTACAATAACAATATTCAGTAAAACATAAATTCTGGCTCAAGACCATGAGCAGTTCATAATTTCTTTGAAAAAGGACAACCCAACACTAAGTCCGTAAGTCCGATATATCTTACGAGCACTTCTGGGTGATCAGCCCATAGTACTCTATGTTGATCAACACTACATTCTTTAAACGTGTTTACGTTTAAGTTTTGGCAACCTCGCGTGCCCATCGAATAATTGATGAAAATACATTGTTTATTCAAACTTAGGCTTACCTTGAATCCGTACCAAATAATTGGCGTAGGATAGCGTTGACAATTCTAATATTGAAAGACTTGTAAATAAATCAATCAATCTTCAAGAATTAGTCTAGCCGAGTCAAAACTGGCATCAACCCTTTCTTTTAAAATCATTCATGCATCTTATAACATGAATCACAGAAAACTTTGCTAACACGAAGGTTAGACAAGCATTTAAGAAAAACTTGCCTTCAGCGTCTGCTACAGTAAAAATAACTTTTCCTTTCAGTCTTTACGGTCTCTACAATACATAACCACATAACCACATAACATACCACATTAGGTCATGAATGAACATACATGGTTCCTAATGAATCTTACCCTTCTTCTCAATCTAATCATATGTTAGATTTGTTACTATTGGTTCTGGCTTGCCATTATCTTTTACATTATTCTTACCAACTTCTTTCTCTTTTATGTCTTATTTAGACTTAATTCATTAATCCAACTCGTTTCAAGTTAATCATCCTTCCTCACGGCTTACTAACATCCATATGTTAATCAAAACTCGATCGTCATTTATTAAGTACAATTTATTGCATTCTGTTTACTTTCACGTTTTACTTAACAACTTTTAGTTGTAACTCTTAACGTTATAGGCCTTATCATTATTGAATATTGTTCACGTTCTCTATACTTTACGTTCTTCGTTTCACTACTCATTAAACAATATTAAATTCCTAAAGTCATCACTATAACAGTGATTTAGGAAAGGTCTTATCATGTTCATTAAGTAATTACATAATCCATACTGGTATTGCAAACCATTGGATTCATAATCAACTTGGTCAACAAATTTCTACAGTCGGCTTAGCACATTACGTTATTCTCATTGTGTTCATCTTTCAATTGATTATTAACCTTTAATCATCATACATTAAGTGTCTAACAATGCCTTAACAATGTTATATTAACACTTTATTTCATTACTAATGAGTTATCTTTCTTTCTATACTTGTAAACCTTCTTGCTCATTAAAACTTTCGGATCAGCCGGGCATTTCTACTTAGCTCTTTATCTCACGCTGTGGCGCGAGTTAGCGATGATGATGACATCAGTGCTTGGCGGCTGCTACCACTATTTTGACTCAGGTTGGCATGCCAACTCTGTGTCTTAGAAAAATTTAAGCTTTTAAAATTTTGTGAACTTTCTGGACGCATAACTTCTTCGTTATAAGTCCGAATTGGCTCGTTCAAAAGCCTACGATTCACAAATTACATTCTCTACACGTTCATGTAAGAATTTTATCAATTTGACTTCGTTTGCTAAAAATTCACCTATTAGTCCATTTTAACAAAAACGATAAACGTTCGTGAACGTTCAACGCTCGTTTCTTCGTTCTAAGTCGGAATTCGGTCATTTTTGAGTCCGCAACTCTATAATGCCAAATAAGACTTGTGTCCATTGAAAACCATTGTTTCCAAGCTTAATATCAAAATTTGACTTCCATTCCGAGATTTTCACGAATTCGACGATTACCGTCTAAACACGTGAATTCCACCTTAACTTCATTTCTTATGATTTGAGATGTTCATATGATGAATTGAATTCATTTGAAGTAATGAACGAATCATAAGTAATGAAGATTTGCCAGAAATTGCACGATTTAACGATAATCATCGAATTCGTGAAATTCTCGGAATAGAAGTCAAATTTTGTGTTTGAATTCAGAAACGTTGGTTTTCGATGGAGACAAGTCATGTTTGGCATTTTAGAGTTGCGAACTCGAAAATGACCGAATTCTGACTTAGAACGAAGAAACGAGCATTGAACGTTCACGGACGTTTATCATTTTCGTTAAAAATGAACTAATAGGTGAATTTTTAGTAAATGAAGTCAAATAGATAAAATTCTTGTATGAACACGTAGAGTATGTAATTTGTAAACCATAGGCTTTTGAACGAGCTAATTCGGACTTATAACGAAGAAGTTATGAGCTCGGGAAGTTCGCAAAATTTAAAGTCTGTAAAAATTTTTTGGTGCATAGAGTTGGCTCCACAGCGCCAACCCAAGGTATATTGGTGGAACTGCAACGCCATATACAAAGGTACACACACTAATGCAGAGTCGCTAAAGGCATGGACAAGAGAGTAAAGTATGACACCGCAGCGCCAAGGTCGGGTTGTAGAAGATCGCTAACTCAAAAGCAGAAATGAGAGATATAAATCTATATTTGGCCAGCCATAGCCAAATTTCTTGATCAAAGATAGTAAAGAATGTTTATAAGTACACAAGAAAGATAATGTGATTAATTCAAATTGAACTTACCTTAAAGAACTTGAAGTAACATTGTTAAACCTTAAGGGTAGTGTGTGAATGGTTGAGATAACCTATTCAAAAATGAATGCAAGTATAATGACAAGCTAGAACTAATAGTAATCAAATCTAATACATGATTAGATTGAGAAGAAGGGTAAGATATAGTCATATACATACTTGATTATATATAACCTAATGTATGGTGTTATGTAATCATGTATTGTAGAGACTTGAAAGACAACATAAAGTAATTATACCGTAGCAGACGCTGAAGGCAAGTATTCTAACCCTTGTCTCAGTTCAATCTGAACAAGCTTTGTAATTCATGTATCCTTATGCATGAATTGATGTATGATAAAGTTAAAGCCAATTCTTTCGACCGGATTTAATGTAATTGGTGGATTATTGATAATCTATCCAACTGTTATCAAATGTTGTTATCTTTTGTCAACTACTCAATATTGTTTTCAAAAGAAGGCTGAGTATGATAAACAAATATTTTGTCGTCATACGACATGCACATGAGGTTGCTACAAATTAAACGTACATACGTTTAATGGATGTAGTGTTGATCAACATAGAGTACTATAGGCTGATCACCTAGAAGTGCTCGTAAGTAATACCGGACTTACGAACTTAGTGCCGGGTTGTCCTTTTTCAAAGAAAGAATGAAATACTCAAGGTCTTGGACCGGAGTTTATGTTTTACTGGATATTATTCATTGTGAAACAGTTTGAAAGAAAGATGAAGTGCTATCCTAAAATTTTACAAACCATATACCCGATGCTTTGATCATCCTTTAATTGCAAAGCCTCAATTAATTAATTAAATATTCCAAAAATATTAATTCCCCGGAACAAGAATCATAATGCCAAATTGCAAGATTCGAAACTTAAATTCGTTTTAAAGTTCACCTCACAAATTTTAATTAAACGAAAAAGCTCAACTTGAATCCACCGGTTTGGTTCCTTCCTTTTCGATCAACTTTAGCCACCCAAGTGTTTGGCCTCTAGAGGTGATCCACCAAGGAAGAAGAAAGATTCAAGAAGATGGGTGTTTGGCAAAACCCTAGTTTTTCTATCTCATAGAAAAGGAACGTACTCTCCAACAATTGGAATCACGTATTCACGTGTAGTGAAAGTGTCAACCACCTCACCCATAATAAGACTCCTCTTATTTATAGATGTAGGCAACCCTCCTTAACAATTAAGGAATTGGGTTTTATTTAATTAATTAAACTCCATTAATTAATTAGGCTCCTAATCTTATTAGGAATAATTAATTAAAATCTTTTAATTAATTTAACCTCCTAATCTTATTAGGAATATATGAGAGTACTTTTATTAATTAATTCCCAAACTCTTTTATGAATTAAATAATAATAATAGTAATAATAATAATAAGACTCTCTTTATTAATTTATATTTAATATTTCCAAAATATTAAATAATAATATTAAGCTATTTAATTTATTCTATCACCATAGATTAAATTAAATATACTTAACTTATTATTACGATTATGCCATTAACTTCTTAAATAATTATTCTTCCTTTTATGGTGTGACCCTTTAGGTTCTCTATTAAAACCTATTGAATAAATCAATTAGAATAATTCTAATCTTATTTAAATAAATAAATTAAATAATTAATTTATTTAAATAAATAATATTTATTCTACAATAGGATAAGCCTCCCTAGCAATCAACGACTTTCCGTATAATATAGATTTCAACATTAATCATAAAAGAAACTTTTGAGTAAATAGTTACCGTGATAATTCAATCCTTCCACCATACAATGTCCCAATTAAATATAAGACATGAAATTACCACAAAGTCTTATTTTATTTAATTATATGTATTTTGACTCTTAAATGCACAACTCAAATAATGCAAATTAGAAACTCCTTTCTAATTTCATTCTCATTTTGGCCAAGGACTACTAGGGTTGTCATTTATCGAATCACATAGGACATTTCTCTTTACTACTAGAAGTGGTAGATTCTTTATTGATCATACATTATCTCCATGTAAAACTTATTATACCCAAGCATACCCTTTGATATACCCTAAGGGTCTTAAGGAATAAGTCAAAGTATAACTCATCATACACAAGATACTATGATGATCTCAAGTCCAAGGATCACTTGTACTACTATCACTACAGAAATTCTATTGACAGTAAGTAAAACTCCATTAGGTATTCCTTAGCGAGCCACGCTCAAAGAACTTATTCTCTAATAAGCACCTACATACTTGCTTTTTTAGTGTTCCACACAAATGATCATGAGATCAATCATCCTCATCCAATGAGCAAGCAACGACGATGTACCAATCTATCCGATTCACTAATCCCCAATTTAGTAATCCAACGATTGGGAACTATTTTAGTTTTAAGCTTTCTAAGAATTTAGATCTCATTAGAATGATCATCATCATTATTCTAAAAGCATTGCTTAAAACTATGGGTTTATCACATATTATAAAATAAAGATCATGTAGATAATTAAAAGCCTTTAATAAATTAATACTTTTTATTAATAAATGAATAAGATTGTTACAAAGTATATGCTTTATCATCAAACATGATTGGCTTGTGTGCATACTACTTTCAATCTCCCACTTGCACTAAAGCCAATCGCCATGGTATCTCATACCCTTCTTCTCTAAGTGACGATTATCCTGTTGTTGGATAAGCTTTAGTTAATGGATATGTAATGTTGTTCTTGAGAGTCCACTATCTCTATAGTGATTTCCCATCTTTCAATGATTCCTATAATCAAATGAAAGTGCCACAACACATGTTTAGATCCAAGATGAGACTTAGGAACTATTCCTAGTTCTGTAATGAACTTTTCATCCAAACAATCAACTTGCAGCTTCATTTACAGCTATATACTTTGTCTTTATCACTAAACCAGCAACTCTTTGCTGTTTGGAACCTTTCCAATTCACTGCACCACTGTTCAAGGTAACGCTTTACCTTAAAGTGGATTTTCTATCGTCTTGGTATGTCCAACAAACTTGAGTCTGTTAAGCCCTCTAGTTTTAATTTAGACCCACCATAAATTTTGAATCACATCCTTAATGCCGATTAAGTACTTTAAGATGTTTTTCACTGTCTGACAGTGATCTTCTCCAGAATATGACCGATCATCATCAGGTCTCGTATATTTCATTGCATACATGATTGTCACTCATGCGATCTCTCTTTTTAGGAGTCTATGGGGACTATTAAGAGAGATACACTCCATGTCTCATCAACATAAGACAACTCTTGGAGTTTGCCATGCTAAACGACTTTAGCATCAAATGAATATATACTTCCTCGGGTTAAGTCGAGCATCCTTTTAAATCTATCTATATAGATTTTTATCCCCAATTACGATACTCTTCCCAAATCATTCATGGAGGAATGTTTAGATAACTTTATCTTTACTGATTAAAGCATTAGTATGTCATTCCTTATCCATAATATATCAACATATAATACTAGGAATGTCACGACGCCCCAATCGACCCTTTTTACACACACTAGGTTCATTCTTGTTTTTGATAAAATCAAACTCTTTTGATTGTCTCATCAAAACGAATGTTCCATTTTTGAGAAGCTTGCTTCAATCCATTTCTCCTAGTGTCTACAACTCTTACCTCATCACATGTAACTAGATCATCATCTTCTATGATGTGTACCTCATCATCATCATCATCTATGATGAATCCATACCTCCTGTGTATCTTCTTGTACTATTCCGTATTTACGATTCGGTTGTGGTACAATAGTCTCTATCTACAAGTTCCTCTTATTTGACTTATAGTGATTTTTGGTTTCTTGAACTCTTCAAGATTCTATTATCCTCCCACTAGCCCCTTCAATGATAAACACATTTATCTTAGAAGGCAGCGTGTTTTTCGCAAACAAACACCTTTTGCTAAGTAGGATTATAGAACATATACCCTAAACTTACTTTAGGATGTCCCACAAATCAGATTTGTCAAATCTTGTCCCAAGCTTATCCTTTGAAACCTTTTTCACATAAGTTGACAACCCCTTATCTTAACATACTTAAGATTAGGAATCCTCCCGTCCATAACTTTTATGGAGTCTTGGGGTCGGATTTTGAGGTTACCTTTTCAGAGATATATGCCATTTCTAGGACATTATCCCGTATGATACTTTGGAATGTCTCAGAAAATCATTATGGACCGCACTATGTCCAACAAGGTACAATTTTTCCTTTCAAATACATCAATCAATTATTATGTATCAGGAGGCGTCCATTATGAGAAAACCATTTGAGATGATCTAGAAACTTATTGCACAAGTATTTATTCCTTGATCTAATCAAAGAATCTTAATACTTTGCCAATTTGTTTCACTTCTAAATTCTTTGAACCTTTCAAATAATTCACACTTGTATTTCAGAAATACACACATTCAACTCTTTTGAATGATCATCTCCTTTTCTTATACTAGTTTGTTCAATTTGCAAAATTATTTTCACGTAAGTCAAGTATACAAAATCCATTAAGTAATATTCCAGCCTTATATAAAAACATTATTATTATAAATAGAACAACAATTGTTCTTAAATATAATACCAAAGATTTCATTGTCCAACAATAAAATGGAAATAATGTTTCTAACAAGAACTGGAATACAATAACAACTTATTGACTTAATAGATTTGTCCGTAGGCAATGCTAAACTATAAGTTTCTATGGCTAATGCAACAACCTTTGCTTCATTTTCCACACATAGATTACTTATCTTTGTTTAGCTTTCTACTTCGCTTGGTCCTTCATAAATCTATATTTATGATAACCAAAGCTCAGATCCAATACCCAAGTAGAACCTCGACTTAAAGAAAAATTTATTTTAAATCATGAACAAAATTGTATTTGTAACCAAACTTCACTAAGCTTCTTCTGGTTAGCCTCTACAAGATGCTTCTCGCAGCTTTTTCCAAAGGTCCAAGCTTATTACAAAGGAAAGCAAACTCCTTTGCTATCCATATTTGCTTTGTTCTTATTATCCTTTATTTTTGCCTTTCTATTTACCTTCTTAGAATCGCTCTTCTTTTTAGAAGATCCTTTGGCCCTACCAAGAAGACTTGGGTCTTTCTTGTTGAAAAGTGACTCTCAACATTTTTCAACATGTTAAGCAAATCAAATGAGGCCGATATCTAGCTTGTTCATATGAAAAATTCACAACAATTGTGAAAGGAGTCCGGAGTGAGTGCAAGATCAAATCTTGGCTCAACTCTCCATCCATGACAAAACCTGTTGTCCTAATTGATCAATCAAATTGATTATGTTAAGGACTTTTGTCTCAGATCAGAGTGTCATCTGGTCATTCTAGATCGGAAGAGCTCCTTAGATATCCGATATCTATCAGTCCTACTTTCTCACCATCAACTACTTGATGTGCAGAATATATAGTAGAGCATCCATAGTTTCATGTCGACGTCAAGCTCATTACTCATGGATGCGAGCAGCATGATGCATTGAGCCAATCAGCATCATCTTGCCACTTTCTAAAAGTAGCAATCTCTTCCTCAAAGGCATTGTCTCGCAACCATTGCAGGATGGATAGGCGATTAAGGACATAAGATAGCTTTTCAAATGAGAACTATTCTCAAATTCTTTAACCAATCCGCTTAATTCATCCTGCTTAATTAACATCTAATATGTTTCGCAAAGGATAGTAATTTAGACATTGTAAAATTCTATAAATGAATTTGTAATTAACAACATTTTAACATACATTCTTTTATTAATTACCAAAATAATTTAGGTCTTGTTTTAAATTGGTATCTCCCACTATTTTCATCAAACTATATTACCCTCAATATATATAGTTCTAAGAATATCTAATTAAAGATATGCTAGTGAGAATAAGGATCCCATTTCAAATGTATATAGCCTTGTGTGTGCACAACAAACTATATATAAATAAATAGGTAGACAACTCTTGTCAATTACATCAACAATGTAACTCCTTGTATTTTGCCTCTTAAATCATAATGGTCAAGTGTGTGCACATCCTAACTAAAATGATCTAAGTTAAGTCATACCTAGCACTCCATATATTCAAAAGAAAAAACATTGTCCTTGTGTGTGTGCACAACAAAACAACATTGTTCAATTTTATTTATAAGCATTAAATGTGATAAAACAACATCTTAAATATTTAATACTTGCCTTGTGTGTGCACAACAAACTCATATTAAATATTTAATACTCTATTATTTTTACCATGCTAGAAGGCTTACGCTCGATATTCCAAATATCTTTGAACGCTTACAACTTAATATAAAATATTTGAGGGGTTTGTTATTAATTTGTCTCATCTTGTTTAGCACATGCATGCACATATATATATATATATACGCACGTATATTAATATATAACATGCTAAGCATGTTTGCATATATATATATATATATATATATATATATATATATATATATATATATATATATATACATATATATATATATATAGACCTATATTCTACCCGGATTGATTATGGACTTTTATTCTAGTTTGGTTCACTAGAGCCACCAAGTGAACCAAAAGGTCAAACCCTAGGGTGCAAGAATTAATATTTAAATATAACTATTACATTTAAACCCTGGCTCCATTACAAACGTGTCTTCAAGCGCCTCGATCCTTGATCTCCAATTCTTCAAAATTAATTCTAACTATTCCTATTACAAAACTATTTAAAATAAATAGAAACCTTGATCAAAAAATAAGGGAAGTACATAGAGGGAGATAGAATTTACATTAAGAAAAAAAATTAGAGAAGACGAGGTACGCAGCAATTCCCATTTAATAAAACCCATACATTCATGCATCCAACTAAAATAAAATCCAATCACATCGGTCAATAGTCCATAATCAATCCCATTTATTATCATACACATCACCATATGCATCAATAAATAACATTCATCTCATGAATAATAAACATTCAATATATATATATGATATCATTTAATGGGCAAATTTAGTTAGTATAAAATCTAATTTTGAATCAAAATAAACTCCTTTATTTTAATCCAAATTTAAATCAAAATAAAACTATTTTATTTTAATTTATCCAATTTTGAATAAAATAAACTATTTTATTTTAATCAAAATCTTTAATCAAAATAAACTCCTTTATTTTAATTAATTATGGAATCCAATTCCATGTAAAAAAAAAAAAACTTTTTATTAAAGGAAACACGATTTCTCTTTCCTATTCACAAATAAACTCTTTTTATTTTGAATAATATGAAATCTTATTTCATATCTAAATAAACTCCTTTATTTAAGGAAATTAGGATTCTCTTTTCTATTCACAAATAAACTCTTTTATTTTGAATAATATGAAATCTTATTTCATATCTAAATAAACTTTTTTATTTAAGAAAATATGGAATCCAATTTCAACTCCAATTAGTTATCATGGAATCCAATTCCAACTCTAATTAGTTAGCATGAAATTTAATTTTAAAATTAAAATAAACTTTTTATTTTAATATTAAAATAAACCTTTATTTTAAGATTAAAATAAACTTTTATTTTAATTATAAAATATTATATATATATATATATATATATATATATATATATATATATATATATATATATATATATATATATATATATATATATATATATTAATATATATATGATATATTAATAATATATATATATAAATTCATATAGAGAAAATATATATATATATAAGACATCTATTATATATATCCAAGTAATGATATTAATTCACGCAAGAATAATCTATATATATATATATATATAATAATTTTATATATATATATATATATATATATATATATATATTATATATATATAAATAATCATTTTCAATTGATGATCCTTGAAGATCCATTAACGTAATTCATAAAATAAATCAATCAAAAATCATAAAGAGGAAAAAATTCGCAAATTAATTTTTTTTTTATTTTTTTAAAAATTTATACAACAAAATTATGCCCAATTAAATTGTTCTAAACACATATCAATATATATATCAAATTAAACAATTAATAATTCGCATAAAGGTTTGGCTTTGATACCACTGTTAGGTTTGTAATATTCATGAACGCAATCAAATTGCATAAAATAAGCGAAAACGTGAAAAATCAGAGTTTTAAAATTTTACAAACCATATACCCGGATCATCCTTTATGCACAATTATTAATTAAACGAAAAGAAAAAAGAACAAGAATCATACCCTTGAAGATTCGAAGCTTCCTCGTACAAGTTCACCTCCAATCTTTTCGCTCTCAACTTGAATCCACCGGGTTTGGTTCCTTCCTTTGATCAACGTTAACCACCCAAGTGTTTGGCCTCTAGAGGTGATCCACCAAGGAAGAAGAAGAAAGATTCAAGAAGATGGGTGTTTGGCAAAAACCTAGTTTTTCTATCTCTCATAGAAAAGGAGCGTACTCTCCAACAATTGGAATCACGATTCACACGTGTAGTGAAAGTGTCAACAACCACCTCACCCATAATAAGACTCTCTTATTTATAGATGTAGGCAACCCTCCTTAACAATTAAGGAATTAGGTTTTATTTTAATTAATTAAACTCCTTTAATTAATTAGGCTCCCTAATCTTATTAGGAATAATTAATTAAACTCTTTTAATTAATTTAACCTCCTAATCTTATTAGAATATATGAGAGTACTTTTATTAATTAATTCCCAAACTCTTTTAGAATTAAATAATAATAATAGTAATAATAATAATAAGACTCTCTTATTAATTTATATTTAATATTTCCAAAATATTAAATAATAATATTAAGCTATTTAATTTATTCTATCACCATAGATTAAATTAAATATACTTAACTTATTATTACGATTATGCCATTAACTTCTTAAATAATTATTCTTCCTTTTATGGTGTGACCCTTTAGGTTCTCCATATATTAAACCTATGTGAATAAATCAATTAGAATAATTCTAATCTTATTTAAATAAATAAATTAAATATTAATTTATTTAAATAAATAATATTTATTCTACAATAGGATAAGCCTCCCCTAGCGATCAACGACTTTCTTTCCAGATAATATAGATTTCAACATTAATCATAAAAGAACCTTTGAGTAAAAATAGTTACCGCACAATTCAATCCTTCCACCATACAATGTCCCAATTAAATATAAGACATGGAATTACCGTCAAGTCTTATTTTATTTAATTATATGTATTTCGACTCTTAAATGCACAACTCCAAATAATGCAAATTAGAAACTCCTTTCTAATTTCATTCTGCCTTTGCCAAGGACTACTGGGTTGTCATTTATCGAATCACATAGACATTTCTCTTCTTTTACTAGAAGTGGTAGATTCTTTATTGATCATACATTATCTCCATGTACAACTTATTATACCCAAGCATACCCTTTGATATACCCTAAGGGTCTTAAGGAATAAGTCAAAGTATAACTCATCATACACAAGATACTATGATGATCTCAAGTCCAAGGATCACTTGTAGACTACTATCACTACAGAATTCCTATCGACAGTAAGTAAAACTCCATTAGGTATTCCTTAGCGAGCCACGCTCAAAGGAACTTATTCTCTAATAAGCACCTACATACTTGCTTTAGTGTTCCACACAAATGATCATGAGATCAATCATCCTCATCCAATGAGCAAGCAACGATGTACCAATCTATCCTGATTCACTAATCCCCAATTTACTAATCCCCAATTTTTAGTAATCCAACGATTGGGAACTATTTTAGTTTTAAGCTTTCTAAGAATTTAGATCTCATTAGAATGATCATCATCATTATTCTAAAAGCATTGCTTAAAAACTATGGGTTTATACACATATTATAAAACAATTTGTTCATCATAATATCATAATTAAAAGCCTTTAATAAATTAATACTTTTATTAATAAATGAATAAGATTGTTACAAAGTATATGCTTTATCATCAAACATGATGACATGGATTGGCTTAGTGTAAGCATACTACTTTCAAGCGCTCAGCGCTAAGGCCTCGACAGACACATCTATCGCAAGGCCCGCCAGCTTTTACTTTATGATCTCGCAGACGACGCCATGTCCCTTTGCAAATCTGTTTTGTTGACTTTTTTTAATTTGAAATTTGAGCGCTTTAGGCTCAACTGAACAATGCTGGTTGGTACCAGACGTGTTTGATTGGAGTCATTTATTAATTTTCATATAAGCAATTAAGGTTCTTAATTTTAACTAGGCTAGTGGGGTTTTGATCAATTCTTGATACATTTATATATCCTCTCTTCAATTTGGTTATTCAATAATCATTAGTTTCATTTTCTTGAGATTATTGGTGCTTTGGAACAAGCTTGGAACAGATTCTGCAACTGGGTTTAACATATTTGTTTATCATTTCTCTTACATCTCTTATTTGCATTGTTTAATTCCATATGTTGCTTCAATCCCATAATGGCTTTTGGTTCAGAAATGAACTAAACTCCAGTATGGGATTCTAATGGATTTTGATATATAGTCTAAACTTATGTATCCGATTGTTTGGTTGTATGTTTATCATTGGATTACCTATTATGATTGAGCGTAATGAATGAATGTTTGATTACCATTCACCTTGTATGCTTATATGGATTTGAAAAATGAAATATGAGTATGGATAAAATCATAATGGCATATGTTTATGAGGCTGATTTGTTTAGCTTTGTAATTCATGAACCAGATAGAAATATACCGTTTCACCGTGTGTAGTACTGAAAAGAGCTTGTACTTTAATTCATTATTGTTGCAATTTCACATAGACATATAGTGATTTTGGTAATAGTGTCGCTTACATGATTTCTATCATATGTGGAGGTTATGTGAATAGGTCATAGTTTATTGAAAAATGGTTATGTCCACTTTTGTTCTCTTGACTAGTTTTTCATGATAAGTATATAAACATTACATGATGGTTACAAGTTAGATGAAGTATTAAATGAAGTTAGAATCCCATTCTTTCCAAATTCGATTATATTATTTTAGTATTATATTTTTATTCATTAATTGAATTTAGAATTAATTATAATTGTGAGTTATTCGTTAAAGCATATAAAAATAGTGAAATAGTTGATGTATGATAATTTAGATTTAAAACCTTTCTCCGTGGATCGACACTTTTCTTACTTTGTACTACTTGTTGACCCATGTATGCTTGCATGAGTTAGAGTCCTTTTTGTTTGACTGAAAAGGAGGCAACAAGTTTTTGGCGTCGTTACTGGGGAAAGACGTTTAAGTTTAGTATTATTATCATCAATTTAAAGCTAAATTTGTATGACTTAGATAAATCTAATCTTATCTTATTTCTATTTTTGTTTTTGTTTATGTTTCAGGTACTTGTATATATTGTATGCACACACGGTCATCCAATTCCGTGTTAACACCTTCTCAGGATAACATTAAAGGAAGAGGTTGGAAAACGAGATTGCGTAGGAATTTACAAGTAGCTTTAGAGACCACAACATCCAACATGACATTAGAAGATCAAAGAGAGGAGCACAGGGCCTTGAGAGATTATTCGATGCCGAACATCAATGGATTACAGTCGAGTATAGTCAGGCCAACTATAGCAACTAACACTTTTGAGATAAAGCCGGACACTATTCAAATGGTGTAGAATTCGGTACAATTTACGGGTGCTGCTACAGATGAACCGAATGAACATCTATTGAGTTTCATAGAAATATGTGACACCTTTAGATACAACGGGGTGACAAAGGATGCAATCAGACTTAGACTATTTCCATTCTCTTTACGGGACAAAGCAAGAAGTTGGCTTCACTCTCTACCTTCAGGATCTATTACAACATGGGAGGACCTAGCATAAAAGTTCTTAGCTAAATTTTTTCCAATGGCTAAGACTGCTAAAATGAGGACAACAATTTCCCAATTCAAGCAGCAGCAGGGTGAATCTTTATATGAAGGCTGGGAAAGATACAATGAGATGCTAAGGAAGTGTCCACACCATGGTATGCCAGATTGGATGGTGATTAATACATTCTATAATGGATTGGGATGGCAGTCAAGGCCAATTGTAGATGTAGCTGCAAGAGGAGCTTTATGGGCGAAGAGTTATGAAGAGGCCTACAACCTCATTGAGACTATGGCAGTTAACAATTTTCAAAATCCTACATCCAGAATGCCACAACCCAAAGTTGCAGGATTGTTAGAGGTGGATGCTATCACTCAGTTGTTAGCTCAGATGGCATCTTTGACAAAGAAGATTTATTCTTTGGCGAAAAGTAAGGCGAAGACAGTTACTTTCGTGTGTGAGATATGTGCAGGGTGGCATTCAACTGACCAATGTGCTATCAATTCAGAGTCTGTACAGTATGTGAGCAACTACCAGAAGAATCAAAGTTAGTTTCAAAATACATACAACTCTAACAACCACAACCATCCAAATTTCAGTTGGTCAAATAATCAAAACAATCAACAATGTCAGTTTCAACCATAAAATCAATTTCAGGCACAACCATCTCAGCAACAGTTTGCACCAAGACCACCTTACCCACCTGGATTTTCTCAGCAGCAACAACATCATCCACCACCTGCACCTCAGCAAGAGAAGAAGTCAGAGATGGAGCAGATGATGATGAAGTATATGGCAAATACCGAAGTGATAATTAAAAGCCAAACAGTGGCTATCAAAAACTTGGAAACTCAAATGGGTCAAATGGCTAGCATGCTTAACAATAGACCCCAGGGTTCATTACCAAGTACAACAGAGGCTAATCCAAGAAGGGAAGGTAAAGAGCAATGTCAGGCAATTACACTTCGGTCTGGGAAGCAAACTGCAGAAATTCAGTATGGCGCGCCCACGCCACTTTCGCAAGGGGAAACCGCGCGGTCAAGAAATTTTTTCTGAGGTTAGTTTAAATAAAGAAGGTTCAGAATAGCAGGAAGTGAAGAAGAATAAAGAAGAGTCATTTGAGAAACTAGTGATCAAGATACCAGTCGTTCACCCTCCTGTTCCGTATCCACAGAGATTACATAAGAAGAGGGAAGACAAGCAGTTCAGTAAGTTTTAAGAGGTATTTAAAAAGCTATAGATCAACATACCCTTCGCTGAGGCATTGGAACAGATGCCTAGTTATGCAAAGTTTATGAAGGGTATCTTGTCAAGGAAGAAGAGGTTAGAAGATTTTAAAACATTAGCTTTGACTAAAGAATGTAGTGTAGTGCTTCAACGCAAATTACCTCCAAAGCTAAAGGACCCGACAGCTTCACGATACCTTGTACAATTGGAAAGATGAGCTTCAACAAATGCTTGTGCGATCTTGGGGCGAGTATCAATTTGATGCCATTGTCAGTGTTCAATCAATTGGGATTGCCAACTCCAAGGCCGACAAATATGTCTTTACAGCTACCTGATAGGTCTATCACTTATCCACAGGGGGATTGTGGAAGATGTACTAGTTAAGTGGATAAATTCATCTTTTTGGCTAATTTCATCATATTAGACTATGAAGAGGACAAAAGTATATTGATCATTCTTGGAATACCATTCCTAGCTACAGGAAGAACCTTGATAGATGTTCAGAAAGGGGAACTAATAATGCGAGTACATGATCAAGAAGTTACTTTCAATGTATTCAAGGCAATGAAATTTCCGATAGATGAAGATGAATACTTCTGGGTTGATTTGGTGGAAAAGTACTAAATGATGAAGTAGAGAACTTGGTGGATCATGAACCTTTGAGAAATGCTATTGTGGGAAATATAGAAATAGATTATGAGGAGATTGAAGAAATTGTTCATATAATTGACACAACTCCATAATTCAGGAAGTTCAAGACTCCTGTTGAGCCATTAAACAAAGCTGGAGAGTCATTAGTGAAATTAAAGCCATCTCTTGAGACACCTCCAGAACTTGAGTTGAAACCACTTCCAGACCATTTGAGGTATGCATTTTTAAATGAAAATTCAAAATTACCTGTGATTATTTCTTCTGCACTAACATCTTTTCAGGAAGAAAAACTGCTAAGAGTTCTCAGTGTTCAAGTCAGTAATTGGGTGGACTATAGCAGATATAAAAGGGAGCAACCCATCTTTCTGTATGCACAAGATCCTACTGGAAGATGATAACAAGCCTTCAGTGGAACAACAAAGAAGACTTAATCCAATCATGAAGGAATTGGTCAAGAAGGAAGTGTTGAAATGGCTGGATGCAGGCATTATATATCCGATTTCGGATAGCTCCTGGGTGAGTTCGGTACAGTGTGTACCAAAGAAGGGTGGTATGACCATAGTCTCTAATGAAAACAATGAGTTAATTCCAATGAGAATAGTGACGGTGTGGAGAGTCTACATGGACTACTGCTAACTTAATAAAGCTACAAGGAAAGATCACTTTCCACTGCCGTTTATCGATCAGATGTTTGATAGACTAGCGGGTCATGAGTTTTATTGCCTTCTGGATGAGTATTCAGGCTACAATCAGATTGTGATCGCTCTAGAATACCAAGAAAAGACAACTTTTACATGTCCATATTGTGACACCCCCAAATCCGGGTACTTCCATTTCCACAGGATTTGGTGTTCACTGAACAAATATCATTTATCTATTTACCCATAAATAAAAGAAAACCATGAAATAGATATAAATAAATAAATAAATCTCCCCTTATGGGGTTACAGCATCTGCATAAAATACAATCCCAGGTCACTCTAACCTTAAACATCTATACGGAATCATAAACAATAACAAGTCTTAAATAACATCAAGTCTGTAAATAAATACACATCAAGTCTTAAATAACAGCAAGTCTTCCTCATTTGTTAACCTTACCCTTGCCTTTACTAGTGGAAGGCTTGTCTGATCTTTCGTTCTTAACTGCAATGTTATTATTACGCAAGAGTGAGCACGATTGCCCACAAGTATAACAATATAACAAAGAAATAATAACATGCGAATAAATCAAAGGCTTCTGAAACATGAAAAACTCAGCTTTTGAATCAAGAATGAATAACAAGAAACAAAAGAACTTCTGAGGGTCATAAGACCTTGAACTATGTCCTAGGTTGTCAAGTGTTTATACTTGAAACCTTTAACAGTTATAAGACTATGGACTCTTCTTCTCGTACTTAGGGGGATCAGCCCTTAGTACCATACTGTGCACAATATCTTAACGCTAACGCATAAGTAATCCCCTATACAGGGTTGTTCATCTCAGTTTGACATTAGAGTCCACACCAAAGGAAGTTTGGTTTGGATAATTCATCAAGGGTTTTGAAATTTAGAATGCTCATCAACTATGGACTAGTCGAATCATTAAGGGTTCACTAGTCTAACAAAGTTCAATAGTAACAGATAATTTAAAATTGAATAGCAATCTCAAAAGGTATACATTAGAATAATTATTGTATAACAAAATCATACTTTGAAGGATTAATACATTTTAATATAATAAAATGTACTTGATCAATAATAACGAGAATTTGCTCGATGTAAAGAGACAACTTATAAGCTCATATAAAGATAACGAGTAGGGTTAGAAAACTTGCCTCGTGCGTAGATTACACGTTAATTATACTCGTTCCTTGACTTAATCCTACATATCATTTACGTTCACAATACCAGTCAATTATAATGTAACTAATCATCATACGTTCATTCTTTTTGTCTAACTCGAATTATGACTATACTTAGTCAACTACTATACTCATTGTTACATAATTTACACTTCATGAACAATAAGCTAAATATGCGTTCAATCATTCAATTCACACATAAATATGTTATTGACATGTTAAGAATTTATTTTAACATCTCATTATACGTTTAACCTAATTTTATATTCATTAGATTAAGTTACTATTACATTCCCAGACTTGAAAAATGAAAAATCTTATTTTTTGGACAATTTGCTAAGTGGTATTGCTGCCAACGTTAGGTTTGTTCTTGGCAAGGCTGCAAGACACAAGGCATTATTTAAGGCGAGACTTTAGCATTTGCATTGCGATACATAAGGCGAGAGTTGGCGCATGATGCGAAACTCCAGCTTTTAGTTCTCGCAATTATGAAAAAATTGCGAAATATGGCCAAAAACCTCCAATTAACTTATTTTTACACGAATTTAGACATACCCAAACATTGTAATACACAAATAACTAATAAAAAACCCTTCTAGAATGATTTTAACAAGTTAAAACACATAATTTACGAAATCAACACATGAAATTTCACTGTTCTTGATGTTCTTAAAGGTTTTGAACATAAAACATAAAATTAACACTATGGATTCGTTATAACACCAAATCCATCCATTCAAGGTTTGTTTTCTTCATTTTAACATGCATAATTATATACGAGTGTGAATTTTACAAAACAATAAATGTTTGACATATTAAATTTACGTATAAGGGCCATATGGCCATATTTCTATACTCTGTAAATTTTGAAGCAATAACATACGTTATAATATTATGAAACTGATGATATGGAACCATACAATATATAGTAAAACACATTATAACAACATCTTATCACATATATACACATAATTATTACTCTTTCCAATTACATGAATTTAACAGAAACTTGAAAGCCAAAAACTTAAACAACGTAAGTTTGAGATTTGGGGAAGAAGAGATTACCCTCAATCAATCCTTCTGATTCTTCAATAACACAATTTCCTCTAACTCTCTCTGAAATCTCTCTGAATTCTCTGACTCTCAGGTTGAATACTTAATTGAAAAATACGTAAAAACAAAATAGATTGACCATTTATGCGCACAGTTAAAGTCAGTTAATCCATACGTGGTTTAACTGCCCCCAACTCCTCATAAGGCCTCGTTTGGCTTGAAACATAAATAACCTTTCTAATTATTTTAATTAATCTCCTATACTATAGTTTAATAATGTCACACCCAATTAAATAATAAATCAAATATATTGTTTAATTTATTTTAAATAACATATAATAATTTCTCATTAATTCACATAGTCACATAATTAAATTTCTCATTTATTAATTATGTCAATTTCATTAATTCTCTAATTAATTATTAAATTAATTAAAGTAACATTAGGCTTATTAAATATTCTTTTAATTCAATAAGCTCACATAAATACATACTTCGAATAATAAAAATTCTCCACATTAATTTAGTAAATATAACACATATAATTAAATTAATCTATCACAACTTCATCAATTAATTATTTAATCTAATAATTGATTCATCGAAAAATATTTATTTAATCCAATAAATATTAAAATTGAATTACAAAATCTCGATTGTCACACATATGGTACAGTCGCCTTCAGAAGGATGTCTTTTGGTATGTGCAATGCCCCAGCCACTTTTTAGAGATGTATGATGGCTATCTTTTCGGATATGGTGGAGCATAATGTGGAGGTGTTTATGGATGATTTTTCAGTATTTGGTGATTCTTTTGATTTGTGTCTGAAAAATTTAGTGATGGTATTAAGAAGATATGTTGAGATGAACTTGGTGTTGAATTGGGAAAAGTGCCATTTTATGGTACAAGAAGGAATAATTTTGGGACATAAGGTGTCGAAGAAAGGACTTGAGGTGGACAGAGCCAAATTAGAGACCATTGAGAATTTGCCACCACCAACTTCAGTAAAAGGTGTTCGAAGTTTTCTAGGACATGCAGGCTTCTACCACAGATTCATTAAATATTTCTCCAAGATAACAAAGCCATTTTCCAGCTTATGGGAGAAGGATGCACAATTCAAGTTTGATGAGGATTGCGTGTCTGCATTTGAGCATTTAAAAAGGAGGTTAACTTCAGCACCGGATTGGGACTTACCATTTGAGTTGATGTGTAATGCCAATGATTATGTTGTGGGGGCTGTTTTGGGCTAGAGAAAGGAAAAGATTTTTCATATGATATACTATGTGAGCAAGACCCTTACTGATGCTCAATTGAACTACACCACCACAGAGAAGGAATTACTGGTGATTGTGTATGCTTTTGACAAGTTTTGAGCTTATCTGATTGGGACAAGGGTGATAGTGTACACGGATCATGCGATAATTCTATACTTGGTGGCAAAGAAGGATGCAAAGCCTCGTTTGATCAGGTGGATACTTCTGTTGTAGGAATTTGATTTGGAGATTAAGGACAGAAAGGGAACTGAGAACCAAGTGGTGGACCACTTATCTCGACTGGAAAATCCGGGAAGGGAGGTATATGACAAGACTATGATTAATGAGTCCTTTTCGAACGAACAATTATTTGTGGTGAAAGGGGAAGTGCCATGGTTTACAGACTATGCGAACTACTTGGTGAGCAGGATGGTCCCTTCTGACTTAGTTGGTCATCAAAAGAAGAAATTTTTGAATGACATGAAGTGGTTTATATGGGATGAACAATATTTGTTCAAACAATGTGCTGATTAGATGATAAAGAGATATATCCCATATAGTGAGACATAATGGATTTTTCAGGATTGCCACGCTTCATTATATGGAGGTCACTACAGTGGAGAGAGGACAACGGCCCGAGTGTTACAAGTAGGATTCTACTGATCGACGATTTTTAAAGATGCTTACAGTTTTGTCCAGAGATGTGACAGATGCCAAAGAGTTGGGAATATTTCGAAAAGGAATGAGATGCCATTGAACACGATCGTCGAGGTTAAAATTTTTGATGTTTGGGGGATAGATTCCATGGGCCCTTTCATTTCTTCATGTGGAAATTTATACATCTTGTTAGCAGTCGACTATCTTTCGAAGTGGGTGGAAGTGGCGGCTCTTCCAACTAATGATGCCAAGGTGGTCCTAAATTTTTTACAAAGAAGTATTTTTACAAGGTTTGGGACTCCAAGGGCTATCATTAGTGATGAAGGCAGTCATTTTTGTAATAGGCAGTTCACAGCTCTGTTGGCCAAGTATGGGGTAAATCATCGCATTGCTACAACTTATCATCCTCAAACTAATGGCCAAGCAGAGGTTTCAAATCATGAAGTAAATAGAGTTTTGGAGAAAGTCGTGAACCCCACAAGAAAGGATTGGTCATTAAAGCTTGATGATGCTGTATGGGCGTATAGGACTGCTTATAAGACTTCGTTGGGCATGTCACCTTTTCACCTGGTGTATAGAAAGGCCTGTCACCTTCCTATGGAGCTTGAACATAAGGCATATTGGGCAATTAGGAAGCTCAATTTTGATTTGAAGGCTGCAGGTGAACAACGCCTACTCCAACTCAATGAGTTGGATGAATTCAGATTGTAGGCATATGAAAACTCTAAGCTATATAAGGAATAGGTGAAGAGATGGCATGATCGCAAGATTATGGATAGAGTATTTGAGCTAGGACAAAGAGTTCTGTTGTTTAATTCAAGACTTAAACTTTTTCCTGGGAAGCTCAAATCAAGGTGGTCAGGGCCATTCACAGTGAAGACATTTTATCCACATGGTGCAGTAGAGGTATTCGACAAATTCCCAGATAAGCCGTTCAAAGTGAATGGACAGTGGCTAAAGCATTATTTTCGTGGAGAGGTTGACATGCAGAAAGTCACCTCCATTCTTTCTTCAACACGATTGAGTCAGAGATAGTCAAACTAATTGACTATAACTTAGCGCTTGATGGGAGGCACCCCATTAATTCTATCCTTACCTCCTGTTTAATTCTGTTTTGATCACATTTCATATTTCATTTTCATGATTAGTTGTTATAGCATAACAAGTGTGGAATAAGTATTATGGGAGCTGAATGTGCATATGATGATGATTAAGCGTAGCATAGAAAGTATTATTTTAGGATAGTCATTAGTTTATGTTTTGATAATGATATTTGTTGTTTGTACAGGTGTATTGGAGATGATCCGTAGCTGCTTTGATATGTTTAAAGATGAAAATCAGTATGGTAGGATGCAGGGTAGCGCGGCCGCGCAAGGAAATCAATACAAAATGGCGCGCCCGAGACCTATCGCGCGCCCGCGCCACTTTCCAGTTCAAAAATCGTGCGGCCGCGCCCGAGACCAGATTTTGAAAATTTTTTAAGTTTTTACAGACGTGTCTTTGCCCATTTCTTATATTAGTTACAATCGAATCGTGCGTATCCCTTTCCCTCTACAGACATACGACTCGTTTCCCAACCGTTCCATTTTAAATTTATAACTCCTTACCCCACTACGCATATCTCGCATCCGTTTCCTACCCACGTTCAAATTCCTCAACTGATAAAGTTAGGGTTTCTTCAGAGGGTGCGCGAAAAAAAAACAAGTTTGGGGGTGTTCATTGTTTGTTAGAAAATACAACCTTTGTTCCATCAGTAAAGTTTTTCTTCTTCTTCTTCTTTATCGGTAACAATGGGACAAAAATGTGCTCGTTCTCGCACTCCAGAGTCGTCCTCTGCAAGTAGCCAGAGTGGTGACAATGTGGATATTTCTAAATTTATCAGTCTTGATGCCCAGATAGAGTATTACCGAATTGTGGCTAAATCATTTATTAAAGAGAGAGGGCTCAAGCCAGAGGCACAAGATGGGCAATTGGTAGATATAATCAGGGAAAAATGTTGGCATGGAGTTTGCTCTACACCAATGGCTGCACCTATGGCCATTGTAAGGGAATTTTATGCGAATTCAAAGGAGACAATGAGTGGCTTTTCTTTCGTCCAAGGGGTTCAAGTGGACTATCGCCCAAGGGCAATTCGTGGCGTATTTAATTTACCCGACCCTCCAACTGGACGTACAAATTGGGTTAAGGCGGAACGAATAGAGACATACCTAGATGAAGTCATTACTGATTTGTGTATACCAGGGACACAATGGACTTATAAGCTAGACACTAATGAGCCCAGGACCTTTCCAGCTTCATCTCTCAACCGTTATGCCAAGGCGTGGAATCTCTTTGTTTGTGAAAAACTCATGCCATCATGCCATCATCCCATCAACATGAGATTACAACTGAGCGAGCAATCATTCTGTGGGGGATTATTGTAGGAAAATACATCGACGTTGGTCACCTCCTTAATCAGAACATGCTACGTTACATGCGGGGGAGCACTACAGGAAGTATACCACATGCCTCGATTGTGGCTCATTTGTGTGCTAGAGCTGGAGTTAGGTGTACAGATGAACATCTGCAATACCCAAGTTAGAATATCACTCATACCACGATAGCAAAATTCGAATATTGGGCAGGTGGTACCCCGTACCCAAGGGGTAAGGGTTTCATCCTTTGTCCCACATCATCTACACCATCATCACAGCCCTCAAAGACAAATGAAGCAGGCACGTCAACTCAAGCCACTGCTGCTACTGATGATCGACAACTCTGAAGGTTGGAAAGGAAGGTCGATGTTATGTATGATAATTTTGCAGCGTTTGCTACGGGTTTGACGAGGTCTCTAGCGGAAGCTTTTGCGCAACAGGGTACCATGCTTGAGTGGCCATAATTTGGAACTGCAGTGCCATTTCCATCGCCGGATTCACCACCCGAAGAGGGTGGTGCAGCTGATCATTAGGGGAGTTCTTTTAAACCCTATACCTTCATTCATTGGGACAATGAATATGTTAAGTTTGGGGTATTGGGTAGTAGTGTAGTTGCATGTAGTTAATTTGCATATGTTTGCATGTTTAGTGTAACTTTTGCATGTTTATGTGTTAGTTAATAATTATAGAAAATTTTCCTATTTTTAGTAGTTATTATATGTTTTAGTTATGTGTTTAGTTACATGTCCCAAATTTCTAGCTTTATGGAGTTTGAGTCTAGCCAATGATGAAATTGATTTTTGAATTTACTGGATAACATGAGCTTAGCTATAATGTTTTACATGATGTAATCCATGCCTGTTGTTTAGATGCTTTCGGTTAGCACATACGTGTTACATATTCTTGTTGGTATAAGAGTAATGTGTTTTTATTGCTTAGTAGGAAATGTGGTTTTAAAAATAGAACTGTGTAGAAAGTGGACTTAGGCTATGAAAACATTGATAATCAAACTTTGGGAACACATGGGTATGCTTATTGTATATATAAAAAAAAGAAAGAAAGAAAATCTTTCTTAAAACCTTCCTGAGCTGAATTATTGAATCCTTGGAAGGGGCAAGATGGAGCGTAAAATGTACTCGCTGCATAAAAAATATAGCAATAAACACCGCGGAAAAGTGCGAAAATCTCCCTCGTGAGTAGAAATAAATCAATTTAAACCTATTGTTGAACCTTAGCTTGTATTGATGTGTTGGATTAATTTTTGTTGCATTAGTATTCATGGATCTTGATTTAGACTGCAATTTTCTATTTTGAGCAGTTTAATATATGTATTCTTTGCCTTTGTCAAGTTTTTGGTGAACACAACATACATAAAACATCTTTATAGTGAGTATGGGTTATTTGATTGTATGATATTATGTTTATAGCTTAGTTTGAAATTTTATTCTTGAATCTGGATAATTCGCTGAGGCACATTGGATTAGAATTCCATGTTAGCTGGAAAAACTTGGGACTCATTTGCATCATAGTTTAGTTTGCATAGCAAGTAGTTGCATTTCATTGTTTACTGTTATATGCATTGCTTGAGGGCAATCAATAGTTCAAGTTTGTGGGTATTTGATAATTAGGTTTTATACCTACTTATTGGATGTTAACTCACTAGAATTATGCTCATCTCAAGTAGTTTTTACTATGTTTTAGTTGCATTTTATGTTTATTTTGCAGTACTTATAGTGGAACTCCTATGGCAAGGAAAGGCATGGAAAAGCAAGAATGACATGGATTGGCATTAGCATGGATAAGCATGGTGGCATGAAGCTAGCAAAGACTAGGCAAGATGGACATGTGTAGATGAGGAACTGAAGTAGTGGATGAGTGCTATGCAGAAAAGAAAGGATGAAGAACAAACAACAACAATCAAGAAGCAACAGCAGCAAGACAGCAGGAGACAACATGCAGTAGCCAAGTGGCTAATCAGGCCTTACATCGCGCGCCCGCACCACTTGAAGTCAGAAAACTTTGCACCATTGTACGGCCTCGCCCCAGCAAAGAAGGAATCTTGCGCGCCCGCGCCAAGGCCTCGCAAACACACCTATCACGTGCCCACGCCCGCGCCCATTTTACACTATGATCTCGCACGGCCACACGAGTCCTCTGCAGTCTATTTTGTTGACTTTTTGTAATTTGAAATTTGAGCGCTTTAGGCTCAACTGAACAATGCTGGTTGGTACCAGACGTGTTTGATTGGATTCTTTTATCAGTTTTCATATAAGCAATTAGGGTTCTTAATTTTAACTAGGCTAGAGGGGTTTTGATCAATTCTTGATACATTTATATATCCTCTCTTCAATTTGGTTATTCAATAATCATTAGTTTCATTTTCTAGAGATTATTGGTGCTTTGGAACAAACTTGGAACAAATTCTGCAACTGGGTTTAACAGATTTGTTTATCATTTCTCTTACATCTCTTATTTGCATTGTTTAATTCCATGTGTTGCTTCAATCCCATAATGGCTTTTGGTTTAGAAATGAACTAAACTCCATTATGGGATTCTAATGGATTTTGATATGTAGTCTAAACTTATGATTGAGCATAATGAATGAATGTTTGATCACCATTCACCTTGTATGCTTATATAGATTTGAAAAATATAAAATGAATATGAATAAAATCATAATGACATATGTTTATGAGGCTGATTTGTTTAGCTTTGTAATTCGTGAACCGGATAGAAATATACCATTTCACCGCGTGTAGTACTGAAAAGAGCCTGTACTTTAATTCATTATTGTTGCAATTTCACATAGACATATAGTGATTTTGGTAATAGTGTCGCTTACATGATTTCTATCATATGTGGAGGTTATGTGAATATGTTATAGTTCATTGAAAAAGGATTCTGTCCACTTTTGTGCTCTTGACTAGTTTTCCATGATAAGTATATAAACATTACATGATGGTTACAAGTTAGATGAAGTATTAAATGAAGTTAGAATCCCATTCTTTCCAAATTCCATTATATTATTTTAGTATTATATTTTTATTCATTAATTGAATTTAGAATTAATTATATTTGTGAGTTATTTGTTAAAGCATATAAAAATAGTGAAATAGTTGATGTATGATAATTAAGATTTAAAACATTTCTCCGTGGATCGATACTTTTCTTACTCTGTACTACTTGTTGACCCATGTATGCTTGCATGAGTTAGAGTCCTTTTTGTTTGACTAAAAAGGAGGCAACATTAGCTTTTCCTTTATCCTTGCCAGATCTTTCGGTCCGTTCGGTCTTAGCTGCATTCATATGGTTCAAGCAAGAGTGAGCATAACTAGCTCAGCAAGTACAACAATTCCATTTAAATGACATGCTTGAAATATACAAATCATATATCTTCAATAACTGAACAATAGTTATGAAGTACTATCGATAATTCAAAATAACACTTCTCTTTTCTTAAAACGTTTTATGATGAACAATATTCAGTAAAACATCATTTTGGTCCAAGACCTTGAGTATTTCATACTTTCTTTGAAAAGGACAACCCAGCATTAAGTCCGTAAGTCCGACATTACTTACGAGCACGTCTAGGTAATCAGCCTATATTATTCTATGTTGATCAACACTACATTCATTAAATGTATGTACGTTTAAGTTGTGGCAACCTCACGTGCCTGTCGTTTAACGACAAAACATTTGTTTAGCATACTCACTCTTCATTTGAAAACCACACCAAAATAGTTTGGTAAAACATTGACCATACTTCAATAGATTATAAGAAATCCAATATATCGTAAGTCTAGCCGAAAGAATTGGCTTTGACTTCATCCTATATCAATTCATGCGTAGGAATACATGAATCACAAAGCTTGTCTAGGTTGAACATAGACAAGGGTTAGAATACTTGCCTTTAGCGTCTTCTACGGTTATTACACATTCACTTTAAGTCTTTACAGTCTCTATAATAGATGATCACATAACGTAACACATCAGGTCATGAATAAACATACATGGTTCCTAATGAATCTTACCCTTCTTCTTAATCTAATCATGTATTAGATTTGTTACTATTGGTTCTGGCTTATCACATTACAGTGTTTCTTGCATCGTTATTATGTTTACGTTCGATTGATTATCTTCAACCTTTAGTTATCATACTTAAGGTTTAACAATGTCTTAAACAATGTTAAATTTAAGTTTTAATTCGTTACTAATCAATTAACATTCTTTCTTTACTTACAAACTTTATCGACCGTGTAATCCCTAAAATCAAGCGCTTCTGGCCATGAAAGTTAGCATTAATCGTGGTCGGGGCTCGGCACAAGCGATGCCGATCCTTGTTCAATGGGCATTACTGCGCGCCACTCTTCAGTTTCTAAAGTCCCGACTCGGCGCTGCGGTGTGAGTCTCAGTACTCTCTGTTGTGCTGCGGCGCGACTCTTCAATATGTCTCAGGTCTCGCACACTGGCACATTTAACGCCACTATTTGGCTCATGGGTAATCATGGCGCTAGCTCTATGCACCAGACATTTAACTATTTTATTTTGCACAACGAACTTCCCGGACTCCAAATTTGATCATTTGAAGTCCGAATTGGCTTGTTCAAAAGCCATTAGTTCACAAATCATCTACTCTACGTGTTCATGCAAGAATTTTACATTTTTGACTTTGTTAGCTCAAAATTCACCTATTAGTTCATTTTTAAGGAAAACGATACACGTTCGTGAATGTTCAATGCTCGTTTCTTCATTCTAAGTCGGAATTCGGTCATTTTCGAGTCCACAACTCTAATGCCAAATAAGACTTATCCGCATCGAAAACCAACATTTCTGAGCTAAATATCAAAATTTGACTTCCATTCCAAGAATTTCACGAATTCGACGATTATCTTCTAATCGTGTGAATTCTGGCATAACTTCGTTACTTATGATTTGTTCATCATTTTAAATGGATTATTTCCATCATATTAACATCTTAACCTACTCATTTCATTAACTTATTTACATGATAAGTTATTATTTGTTCTTCATGAGCTTATAACTTATAAAAGTATAAACTACTTATGCTTTCATTTCACATGACTTATGATAGTTTAAATCTTCTAACCATCATCCTTACATCTTCTTCTCATACAAACTTCATTCATGTAAACATGTTACAAGTTCTTCCTTAGTTCATAACTTTTCTATGAACAAAGTGCTTATTCATGGCTTATTAAGACTTAAGTCCTTAGATTATTCATTCTTATCATTTCTTAGCATACATGTCAATTAATCAACACTTCTCTTATCAACCTACAATTATAGAGATGGAAGATTAATAACATTGGATCATTACCTTTGATGATCAAGCTTTTCTTTTTCTTTTCTAACAATGAAAGTCTAGCTTATTCTTACTTATTCTCTCTAACAATTAAGTTGAAAGTTGTTGGATGAAAGTTAACAAACAACAAATGAAATCCAAACTCTCTTATTTATAGGAAAACCAAGGTTAGGGTATTTTAGTCCATAGCCAATCCCACCTCCTTAGTAAACCTCCATACTATTCATTACTTCACAATTAAGTTAAATTGCTCAATACTTCCTTTACTTGGTCCTCACATTATTTACTTGGTCCTCACATTATTTACTTGGTCATCACATTTAACCATGTGATCATGGGTTGCCCCATGGGTCACCCTAACCCATTGGATTAATAATTTGGGCTTTAGGTTTAATTAACTTATCTTACACTATGGGCTTGTATTAACAAACTCATTTGGGCTTTACCATTACTTACACTTGGGCTTGCACATTAACTTCTATTGGACTTTATAAATTGCTACACAATCCTACAACTCCATTTCATTTGGCTTAAAGCCTTAGAACGTATTATTTACGCATTAATCTCGTATTCTAACTTGTATATTTATTCAACATATACGACATACCATCATTCATACATACTCGTATAATACTTCGTATCATACTCATATTCATTTCCTCGTACAATACCTACGTATCATACGATCAGCACTTTAGCTCCTTAACGCTTTATTTTCCCTAATGTTCTCGAATTAAGTCCGCATGCGAAAAACTACATTTTTCATACTTGAATTATTATTACATAATCCATCTCACCTCGATATTCTATCGTTACGTATTTCTCGGAAGTTCAAAAATAATTCTCGAGCAAAAATTAATGAATAGTGCTTTTCAAAAAATTTCTCAGAAAACTTTTATTTTCGTCTTAGAAATTCAAACACTTTAATTCCTTTACGTAGTAAAAATATTACAACGTTCCGACGTTTCTAGGTTATAGAATGACATTCATCTTACTAACATATAATAATAACAAATAGTATACTTTTATTCATTATTTAATTAAATAAAATTATTTTACAATAGACTAGAATTTCTGGGTCGTTACATTCACTGTCTTTCTTGTCAAATTAGTTAATGGAGTAGTTATCTTAGAAAAATCTCGGATAAATCTTCGATAATATCTCGCTAACCCTAGGAAACTCCGCACCTCAGTCGGTGTTTTCGGTTGTTCCCAATTCATCACAGCTTCTACCTTCGCTAGATCTACTGAAATCCCCTCATGGTCAATGACATGACCTAAAAATTGTACCCTTTTCAACCAAAATTCACACTTAGTGAATTTTACATACAACTTCTCCTTCCTTAGTGTCTCCAACACTATTCTTAAGTTTCAGCATGATCTTCTGACGTCTTAGAATAGACTAGAATATCATCGATAAACACCACAACGAACTTGTCCAAATATGGTTTGAATACTCTGTTCATCATATCCATAAATGCAGCTGGTGCATTAGTCAACCTAAATGACATCACCAGAAACTCGTAATGACTATAACGAGTCCTAAATGCCGTCTTTGGTACATCCTCCTTCCTAACCTTCAACTGAAGATACTTCGTCCGCAAATCTATCTTAGAAAAATACTTTTCCCCTTTCAACTGATCAAAAAGATCATCGATCCTGGGCAATGGGTATTTATTCTTTATCGTTAACTTGTTCAACTCTCGTTAGTCAATACAAAGTCTTAACAATCTGTCTTTCTTCTTTACAAACAGTACCGGTGTTCCCCACGGCTTAACACTCGGTTGAATGTACTTTATATCCAACAATTCTTGTAACTGAACCATTAACTCCTTCATCTCCACTAGCGCTATACGATATGGTGCCCTAGAAACTGGTGCCGCTCCTAACACAATGTCTATTACGAATTCGGTCTCCCTATCCGGTGGAAGACCCGACAATTCACTTGGAAATACATCCATGAATTCTTTAACTATAGGTATTTGTTCCATGGTTGCTCCCACTCACTGGGTATCAACAACATGGCACAAATAACCTACACATCCCTTCCTCAACAGTTTCCTAGTTTGTGTTATAGTAAGACAACACGAATGCCCCATCGATCTATTACCGTAAAATACTACATTAGGCTGTCTTAACATCCTAATGTTTACACATTTCTTTTGACAATCTATAATTGCACCATGGTTAAACAACCAATCCATCCCGATAATTATATCGAATTCTCCCAACTTTATCGGTATCAAATCTACCGATAATTGATAACTTCATATTTCTACACAACAACTCCTATGAATATCTTCAACAGGAATTATTTCTTCATTTTCTACCTTAATATTTAAAGGTACATGCAACTTTTCGAGAAGTAATCCTAATCGTCTAGCAAAATCTCATGCTATAAACGAACAAGTAGAACCCAAATCAAATAGCATGTAAGCATTTATATCGTTGATCGGGATAATACCTGTAACTACATCCCCGGATGCAACTGCATCTTGTACCGTCATATTAAAGGTGCGGGCCATCGGCCTACCCAACTGCATTGGACCACAAATAGCTAACTTACTGCTATTAGCGCCCTTATTCCCGTCCGTTACCTTCTTTGGGTAATTCTTTGCTATGTGGTCAGTTGATCCACATACAAAGCATCCATGGTTCTTCTTCGGACTTGGACAGTTAGGCGAAATGTGCCCCTTCTGTCCACAATTGTAACATACTGCTTTCCCCTTGAGACAGACTCCTAAGTGAGTCTTCCCATAGTTCTTGCATGCCTCTATCTTCCTCTTAGGATCTCCTTGCTTCACTCCGATATTCCCAGAGTTAAATCCCTTCCTCTTTTGACCTTCGTCACTCCCACTGGCTCCCTCGATCTTTACTCCCCCATCTACCTTACCCTTATTTTTTTTTCTCCTTGTGGTATTGGCTTAAAGCCTCATTCCTACCTTCGATAATTATTGCCTTCTCTAATATGGTCCCAAAAGAAGTACTTTGGAACATCGATATCCAGTTATAGAGCCAGGGTTTCAAGCCCTGTTCGAACCTTCTAGCCTTCCTAACCTTCGTGTCCACTTGGTGTGGAGCAAATCTCGCCAGTTCATTGAACTTGGTAGCGTATTGGGGAATAGTCATCTCCCCTTGTTTCAATTCTAGAAACCGCATCTCCATCCTTCCCTGCATACTCGTGGAAAAATAGTTCTCTAAAAAAATCTCCTTGAACCGCACCCACGTAAGGTTCTCTATACCAACCCTAGCCTGGTTTGCCTCCCACCAAAAGTTGGCCTCTCCCTTCATCATGTAGGTAGAAAAATCAACCTTTTGCCCTTCATTAACATTGGCAATGACAAATGCCTTCTCTATTTCTTTTACCCACATTTGGGCTTCTATTGAGTCCGTAGTTCCTTTGAACTTCGGCGGACCGATGCTCTTAAAATCCTTAAAAGTAGTAGCTCGTATTACTGCAGGATTCACGGGTATATTAGCCCCATTTCTATTAAAAGCAGCCGTTAACAAGTTAACGAATTCTTGCATCGGTTTAATCGGACCTCCTTCCGGTTGATTAGCATTAGTATCTTGATTTCATTCTCCTTCTTGGCGGCATTTTGCTGTTAAGATAAACAACACATCATTATTACTTTCTTCTTGTTAGTTAGTTATTATTCATGATTAAACAATAACTTCAACTCATTACACAATATGTTCCATAAAAAGGCTTATATTGATTTGCTTCTTGTAGTATAATACTACATCATTCGTCATTACACAGCCTTAGCTGATTACATTACTCTCCCGTAATTGCTTTCCAATAATTGGGATTTACAAAAGACTACCCTTTGTTATATGAAAGAGGGTTTTACGTCACTACTAGATACACCATATTTACATATCTAACTCTACTCTAGCTAATACTAGGTTACAACGGCCGTATGGCATTCTTAAAATCCGTGTTGGCAAGACCGGCTATAACATCTCGACTGATAGTATGTCGAGTCTGCCCTGCTTTTATCGGATACCCAACTACTTGCTACTGAAAATTCGTATGAGAACTCCTATATATATAGGACATCCTCCCAATCTTCTGCTTCTTGGTCTTTAGCTCATGCCTGAGCTCAAAGACCTCTTGTTTCAGCTCATGGACCTTGTCCTTCGCCAAAGCTCGTTCATCGTGCTCCTCCTCCCACATAGTCTCCATACTTGTCTTATCCTCTAAAACAACATGGAGCTCATCTTTCAGCTCCTTTACCTCCTTACAATACTGGATGTTTCTATCCAATACTGTTATAAATGGTGCTTTCATTGACTCACCCGTAGTCATCTCTTTTTCAGGTGCTATAGTGTTAAATGACACCACCTCCACCTCCTCTTCAGACATGCCATCGAACATAGACATAAGGTCTAGGTTTTCTGAGTCTCCAGACTCAATAACTACCACTTCAGGCTCTTCTGCTATAGGGTTCGGTAGGATCTCTACTTGATTCACCGACTCCTCACTTACTACATGTATATCCCTATACATTTCATTTTCTCTTGACATCTACAACAAAATAATTTAGTTTGATTAGTACACGTCAGTAGAATAATAAAAACACATATCATATATAATGCATTTTTAGGGTTAATTTCATCTTTTACTTCTTTGACATTTCTTAAGGTTATGACTTAAGGTTCTAATTCCCCCCTTAAGTTTTATAACCTATGACTTTGATACCAAACGGTGACGCCCCCAAATTCGGATATCTTCCAACCCGACATATGGTGCTACATGGTACACCAGTTCACACATACATTCAATTGAAATGTCTCAAAAGAACAAATATATCTTATATATATTCCAAACAATATTACCATTCCCCAAGTTCTTTATAACCATTACATTTATTCTTGTCATAATATCAAATAATAACAACATTCACCTATACTATTACAAAACTAATCTATTGGTTCGCCTTAGCCTTCCCTTTATCTTTAACGGATCCTTCGGTCTGTTCGGTCTTAGCTGCATTCATATGGTTCAAGCAAGAGTGAGCATAACTAGCTCAGCAAGTATGACAATTCCATTTAAACAATATGCTTGAAACATACAAATCATATATCTTCAATAAATGAACAATAGTTATGAAGTACTATTGATAATTCAAAATAGCACTTCTCTTTTCTTAAAACGTTTCAGAATGAACAACATTCAGTAAAACATCAATTCCGGTTCAAGACCTTGAGCATTTCATACTTTTTTTGAAAATGACAACCCGACACCAAGTTCATAAGTTTGGTATATCTTACGAGCACGTCTTGGTGATCAACCTATAGTACTCTATGTTGTATAACACTACTTTCTTTAAACGTATGTACGTTTAAGTTTTGGCAACCTACGTGCCTGTCGTTTGACAACAAAACATTTGTTTAGCATACTCAGTCTTCATTTGAAAACCATACCAAAATAGTTTGGAAAAACTTGACAACATTGACAATAGTTCAATAGATTATAAGAAATCCATAAAACATCTTAAGTCTAGCCGAAGAAATTGGCTTTGACTTCATCATAAATCAATTCATGCGTAAGATACATGAATCACAAAGCTTATCCTGATTGAACATAAACAAGGGTTAGAACACTTGCCTTTAGCGTCTGCTACTGTTTAAATACTTTTCCTTTTGAGTCTATAAGGATTCTACAATACATGATCACATAACATACCACATTAGGTCATATATAATCAAGTATATTTACCACTATATCTCACCCTTCTTCTCAATCTAATTGTTCATTAGATTGTTTATCATTGGTTACGGTTTATCGTATTACATTGTTCTTACGTTTATGTTCGAGAACTTATCTTCAACCTTTAGTTGTATTACTTAAGGTTTATAACATCTTAAACAATGTTACTTTAGGTTTATTAATGTGTTAGTTCATCATCAATTAACCAATTTCCTTTTTATCTTTAAAAGCCTTCTTTTCTATACATTACCTAGTGCTAGCGCTGCGGTGCCGACTTCATTCTATAACTTTCGTCTTTGCGCTGTATGGGTTTCGATAGTGATGCCTCGGTCTTGGCGGCTGGCTTATTTCCTCCGTCTTAGAGTTATTTTGGGTGCCACATTCTAGTACCTTATCAACCGACCTTATGCATACTGCCGCAGTATCGAGCATTACTCTCAGGTCTTGCTGTTGTGGCGCCACTTCTAGAGACTCGAGAATGCGGCTGGTGTCATGGCACGGCTTCCCCTCCTTGGGTCGTATTATAATACGGGTCTGTCTCAAAGAAACTTTTGACATATAATTTTCTTATGTGAATTTCCCGGGCTCATAACTTATTCGTTATAAATCCGAATTGGCTCGTTCAAAATCCATTAGCTCACAAATCACATGAACTACGTGTTCATGTAAGAATTTTACATTTTTAAATATTTTAACTCAGAATTCACTGATTAGTTCATTTTAACGAAAACGATAAACGTTCGTGAATGTTCAGCGTTCGTTTCTTTGTTCTAAGTCGGAATTTGACCATTTTTCGAGTCCGCAACTCTAAAATACAAAATTGGACTATTCTCCATCGAAAACCAACGTTTCTGAGATCAATGTCAAAATTTGACTTCCATTCCGAGAATTTCATGATTTCAAAGATTATCATCCAATCTCATAAATTTCGTCATAACTTTGTTACTTGATATTTTTAATCATTTCAAATGGATTCATTCCATCATACTAACATCTTAACCAAACATATTTCAATAACTTATACACATGATAAGTTCTTACATGTTCTTCATAAGTTTATAACTTCCATAAGTATGAATTACTTGTTCATGGCTTATTAAGGTTTATGTTCATTGATTAGCCATTCTTATTATTTCTTATCATACATGATCCACTAATCAACACTTCTCTATCAAACTATAATTAAAGAGATGGAAGATTAATGATCTAGGATCTTACCCTTGAAGATCAAACTTTGTTCTTCTTCTTGCTTCTTGAATTATAAAAGACTAGCTTTTCTTGCTTTTTCTCTCTAACAAATAAGCACTTAAGTTATTGGTGAATTTTGATCAAGACAAATAATGAAAATCCAAAGCTTCTATTTATAGAATTTCTTAGTTGAGGGTAGTTTGGTCATAAAGCCATCCCACCTCCTTAATCACCTCTTTAACCATCTCCTTACTATTCATAACTTGGCCATCACTCATCTTATCCTTTTGCTTGCTCACCATGATCAACCATGTGATCATGGGGCCCATATAGGTTGCCCCATGGGTCATTCTTACCCATTGGATCGATCCACGGATCCGGTTCTTAATTTGGGCTTTAGGTTTAATTAACTTAACTTATGCTTTGGGCTTGTATTAACAAACATTTGGTTTTAACATTAATTCCAATTGAACTTTAACCATTCCTACACTTGGGCTTGTAATTCCTACAAAATCCTGTAACAATCCGGAATTTCAAATTGTAATTTTAAATATTTATTGGATTATATAAATATTTATTTGATGTGTTTATTGTTGAAATTGTTGAATAAATATTTTATTTGATGTGGTTGTTGTTACTAAATATTTATGAATTAATAAAATTCTAAATTTATGTGATTTATAATTGAGAGAGTTATAATATAACATGAGATGTTATATTGTTGTGTTGATTTAATAATTCTAAATGATATGTTAAATTATTAGATAAAATCATAATGAAATTATAATTTTGTGATATTTATTTAAGTGGAATATTTATTTAAAATATAGTGTGTATAATTAATTTATTTGATTAATGTTGGATATGGAAATCCAAATAAATAAGATGTAATTATAAATTATAAACTAAATGGTTTATTAAAATAAAATTAGAGTGATTTAATTTAGTTTTGACAAACAAGGCTTAAATATATTAAGTCTTTAAATTTTAAAGGGTTTTGCCAAACGGAGCCTTATGGCTTTTAGATTTTTGATTTTTGAAATTTTAAATAATATAAATAAAATAAATTAAAATAATAAATATAATATATTTATAATCTATACGTTATATGTTGTAACTGATTAGGCTTATTATGGCCATATCAGTTTTTTTTTATTATTACGCATACTTGGCTATTAGTGGGTTTATGCAGTCATTTGCTAAGCCTAAGCGTAAGATAATAGAGGGAGGAAAAGATTACAGAGAACCTGACAGAGAACTTGAGAGATTGAGAGAAAACCTAAGCAATTTCAGTGTTTAGCAAGGGATTATTAAGCATATTGAAGGTATTTTCACAACCTTAGTATTACATATACATATATGTTTTAATATGATTTACGACATGAATTTTCTATCCTCTGTGAATTCAAATTCTTTTGAATTATTGTATAAACTGAATTGTTGCAATTGTAAGTAATTGTAATGCTAGAGTTTATGTTTAGATAGGGAATTGCATGCTAATTTCGTGTAAGAGTAGGAAAAGTAATGACAGTGAATATTTTTTTCATATGGATTGTAAAAGTACTAATTTTAGTGTTTAATTTGTATGTTAAACCGTCAATTGAGTTTTGATTATGCTAGTTCGTTAAGAAACAAAGAGAACGTAGTTTGAACGAAGTGATTTGGTATAAAACTTAGATTACAGTGATGATTTTTGTGAAGGATGTCAAAAATGGTGTTTTTATATGAAAACATAGAATTTGAGGAATTAAGTTAGTAAAAGTTGTTGTTAAATTGTTCTATGTTGATGAATATGTGAGGAAACATGTTTGTAATAGTTTTATATCAATTGTTTGTGTTACATTCACTGTTTTGTGGGTGAAATTCGTGTTAGTTGGGCTAAAGCTCATTACTATTCATAGCCTTTACGGTTCTCAATCACGTACCTTTGGCATTGTTTTTCAAGTGCCAAGGCAAAAAGCAAGCATCTGCTTGGTCCCAGTTTAATGTATGCTGTGCAATTGCGCCCATACCTTGTTCTAAGATAGTGAGTTCTGCTGCTGCTGCAGTCCTGGGATAGCATTTTACCTTGGATTAATGATGTGTTAGTATAATAAACATGTAGTAAGGGGGTTAAAACAAAATTGTGTCATGTCAATGATAATTTCAACTTTGTAAAAGTGATTAGTAAGTTAGGAACGCGTTATGTTATAACTTAGTGTACACAATGAATGTTGGATAAGTGTTGTGAAGCCAACACTTGGAATTTCTGAAGTATATATAGTAGCATAAGACTTGTACTAAATTAACAAGTCTAAATAGAAATGAGTGTTATGTTGGAAATTGAATGTTAGTATATCTAAGAGATATTGTGGTTTTAATACTATGTGTAGGTGAATGTGAGTTTTAATATTATAGCTTACGCTCGAGGCAAGTTTTCTAACTCTACACATTCGTTGAGCTAGTTCTATTATTACATTGTGCAACTTTATTCTTATGATTGAGTAAGTTCTTGTATCTAATTTGTTTATGAGGATGAAATTTTCCAAAACCTTATCTCTTTACATTGAGCATGTTATAACCCTAATTTTATTGGAATTCTAATCATTGTTGGTTTACTCTAACTTGTTTATAGTTAAACAAGTTTCTTTTGTTCATTCTTTTATAGTAGATGTTTCTTGAACTTTTATTCCTAGTGTTGAATTGTCGTACTTCAATCACTTTGCATAATTTATTATCATGTCAAGCAAGCTTTGTTTCCAGCTTGCTATCAATTAGTGTACATTCAGTAATCAAATTTCTAATTTGACAAGATCATAGACCTAGCATATTATTGTTCAAGCAAAGGTTTATCATGTTATTTAATTTATCCAATGCTTATGCTCTCTAGTTATTTTCAAGCATGAGTTTAATATATATAGTCAATTCACCTATGATTCTCAATTGTTCTATGTTATGTTGTTATCAAACAACTGTTGTGTTATTAAGCATTGTTGATTCAACTAGTCCCCTAGTTGATGATCGTTAAACTTTAAATTACCTTTGAAAGCTTATCCAAACCAAACTTTCTTTGGTGCGGACTTGTAATCTAAAACTGAGAAGAACAACCCTATTATAGGGGATACGCCATGCGTTTAGATGTTTGTGCATAATACATGGTACGAAGGGCTGATCCCCCTAAGTACGTGAAGTCCCTACAGTATAACTGTTAAGGTTAAAGTTGAAAGATTACTTGTAACCGTGGACATAGTTCATGGTCTTATGACCCTCAGATATATATATTCCATATTTTGATTTCAGCTTTTGGATATCTGTTGAGTAAAATCAATATACGCACAACACGCAAGTATACGTGGTCAACAAGTAATAGAGTGATGAGTAGAGTATCGTTCCCACAGAGACTAATTAGCAAAATACCTTAACTTACAATTACCAATCTTCTATTAACCCTAATTTTATTAAAAAAATCAAATTCAATGATTGAAATTACTAAACTAAAATTAAGAATAATTAAACTAAAATAAAAAAACCACAAATATCAAAATCTGAATTTTCAAGCAATTAATGGAGAATTAGACTTATGATTTCACCTTAAGCTTCACTTTGGTTTTAACACTTTTATCCCAATTCAATGAACTATCTCAGTTTATTAATCAAGAACACAAACTTAGCACTAACCACCTCTCGATGCATTAATACCATATTAACATCAATCCACAATTAAGATAGAAATCCGTTAAACACCTTAATCAACTAACGCACTATATCTCTATGTGAATTACAATTGAAGAAGGTTGAAGAACTAGTTCTCTTATCCGATTACATGCGGTGTTAAGTATATCTCTATCTTCACACAAATCAGGTTTAAGTTACTAACAAAATCCTGAACACATGCTATATCAACTAGGTCTAGAATTGAATATCCTCTCTCGATTCCATCCAACTCTACAAAGAATTATTGGCCAGACAATTCATCGATTCAAGCATAAATCAATATAGATAAACTGAAGATAATTTATTAAATTGGGAATCAAAGATTACAAAAGCATCGATTCACTTAAGGATCCATCACAAGCCTAAAAAGTGAATTAGTTCATAATAAATGAAATAAGCACTGAATAAATCATAGAAATCATTCTTTCAATCACAAATAATAATCTAACACAAAGAATATTAGAAAACACCCTTTACGTAGACTACAAATATAACCGTCTTGAAAAACTCTTCGAAATACTCCTCCACTTTTGCTCTCCAATAAGATGACTTTGATCTTCGTAAGCTTCTTGATTTATTTTTTCCTTATTGTGTTTCTAAAGAGTAAAATATATCAAGTCTAATACTCCAGCTACATCCCCTAACAAATAGAGTTATAAACTCATTAAAACAACTGAAATTCGAGTCCAATAGGAAGTTTAAATGCAACAGGACAGTCCCAATTTTCTCAACCCATACAGCGAAAAGTGTGTATGTATCTAAAATGCCCGCAACGAACTTAAGTTCTGTCTTGGTCGAGTGACCCCACTTGGTTTACTGGGTGTGCAGTGTAAAAGGCATTTTGCCGTGACTCACCTCTGTCGGTTATGCAGGTAGACCCATACAAGTGGCGAAGGTATTTAACTATACATGCATACGTGTACGGCATTCCTCTTGTTATCTGACTTGCTTGCTGCAACACTGAGTTATTTCTATGGCTCCAACTTAACTGCAAATGCACCAAATATCACGAACAATCCATGAATCGCCGCAACCACCAACCTACACATAAAACAACAAAAACCAAGTAAAAATGCACTTGTTTACAAAAACATAGCAAAGAATACGCATGATTTAGACATGAAATTGCGTATATAAAATACATTTATCAATATCATTGATAATGTACTATTCAATTTTGATGAGCCTATTCATTGGCATTTGTTATATTCTTGTTGGTTCATTGTTATATCTAGTGAGCAATTGTTTTGCTCACTCTTGCATAAATATTATTATTACAGCTAAAGTTGAGGAGGTCGACGAACTTACAACTAGCAAACGAAAGGGAAAAATGTACAAGTGATGAAGACTTGTAATTTCATTTATTGTCTAGAATGATAGACTTTTTATTTAATGATGTGATGTAATTATTTTAATTCCGCACTTGATTGATGTTTAAGGTTAGACAACCTGGGAAAGATTTTTGTTTAATGATGTAACCCTATTTAAAAGGAGGATTTATGATTTAATTTTATTATATTTGGGTAGATAGATATGAATGAATGGAAACTGAACACTAAGTCTTGTGGGAATGAAGTACCTAGATTTGGGGGTGTCATGTTGGTATCAAAGCTTTAGGTTGTGAACCTTAGGTGGGGAAAAGCCTTAGGAAGTAACCTTTGAAAAGATAGTGGTGATAAACTCTTATCGACTTTTAAGGAAAAAGTAATAAAACATTAATGTGCTTATGTGATTATAACTTATGTGCTCGTGAGTGTCGAGTAGTAATGATTAGTAATTAAAACTTAAAATTTGGTTGACAGGATGGCTAATGTAGGAGAATCCAGTCAGGCTAGGTAGGAAGGATCCCAGATGCCTAGGGAGGAGGAGCCTCGAGATATTCAGGTGATTTGGGAACAACTACTACCATGGGAAACATCTCCGTTGGTCACAATGGGTGTGCAGGAGAGATTACCTAATGAGGATGATGAGATAGAGACGGACGAGGAGGACCTCGTTGAGTTGCCACAGTCGGATGAGGATGAGCAGAACGAGGAGGAAGAGATTCCACTTAACTTGATTGCCGCCCGTATATACGACGAAGTATATGACCGCAATGTGGAACTTCAAGATACCGTCGAAGAGTTGCAAGAGATAGTAGCTGAACAGTAGACCTCGATGACACAGAAGGACGACGAGATCCAGGATAGAGAGGAACGTCTGAATAATGTTGAAGAGAAGCTGGTCCACATTGAAGGAGAGAACGAGCGAATTATAGTAGAGATTGCAGAGTTGAAGAACAAGTTGAAAGAAGAAGCTACGAAGAGGGCAAGAGCTGAGGACGTATATAAGGAAACTTTTCAATGAGCCAGGGTAGCAGAGAGAGAGGTACAAGTAAAGAGGATCAAGGTGGAAGAGATGAATAGTGTTTTCAACATCGTGATCAATCGAGCTCAAGATCGGGTCATGTGTTATCCTATTCAGTTCGAGACGCTGCCATTGTACATATTAGATCGCCGAACAATGTTTTGAATTATGGAAAAGGAGCGTTGTAAGGTTATGCAACATTTTAATAGAATGTCATAAATGTAATTATTATGTGATTAGTGAGTAAATAAGATGTAAATCTTGGGTATGATATAACCAATGGGATAGGATGATGATGTAGTTATCCTGAAACTTTTGTAGTTCAGGAAAGTAATGTAAATAGCAGTAATGCTATTGTTTTGATGTTTCCTAAAAGATTATGAATGAATAAAAGTTATTGTTTTATTCAAAGTGTTATGTGTTACGTGATAATCTTTTATAGTGTACAAATTAAGTAGTAAATACTTAAAAGGTTGAATAAAATCTAATGGGTGTATTTTAACAGAAAATGTCTCCAAGACGTCAACCACGACAAAGGAACCCTGAGAATAACAACAATGTTGAGGATAATCCAGTTTAGCAATTCGTAACGCTACTAATGGGAGCATTACAGAATCAACCACAGAATTATGCTGCCACTTTTAAGAATTTCAAGATGGTTGGGCCACCAGAATTCCATGGGTCCATGAATCCGGTTGAGGCACAGACCTGGATCATGGAAATGGAGAAGGTTTTCAATGTTGCTAGGGTAGGGGAGAATCAGAAGATTGCTTTTGCAACATTCATGTTGAAAGTAGAGGCAAGTTATTGGTGGTAAGCCAATAAAACCCGAGGAGTTCAAGGAAATATTCTTTAAGACCTATTTCCCAAAAAGTTCGAAGAATCAGATGGAGGTACAGTTTTTGGAACTGAAGCAGGGCACCATGACAGTGTCAGAGTATGCAGCGAAATTCAACGAGTTAGCGAGGTTTACGCCATATCAAGTGAATACTGATGAGCGTAAGGCAAGGAGATTTGAGCAGGGACTGAAGCCCTGGTTGTACAACAGTGTTTCCCTGTTCCAGTTAAAGACATTTATAGTAGTGCTTGAGAAGGCTATTTTTGCTGAGAGTGGAGGCGAAGCTGTAACAAAGCACAACCAAGAGTAGAGGAAGAAGAAGAATGAAGGTGAAGCTAAAAATGGTGGTGGTGGTAATGGTAGAAATGGCAACAATAATTTGAAAAGGAAGTGGAATACAAATGTGGGAGCTGGAAATCAGCAAGGTAACCAGCAGAAGAAGAAGATTGACGCATGTGCTATATGCGGGAAGTTTCACACGGGTATGTGCTTAAGGGGGAAGCAGGTATGCTTTAACTGTGGCCAGGAGGGTCACATTGCCCCAAATTGCAATCAACCCAAGAAAAATGCTTGCTACACCTGCGGGTCAAAGGATCATTTTGCTCGCGAGTGTCCGAAGAAGAAATCTGGTGAGACAAATGAAAGCAAGGGAAATGCTAGTGGAGGTACACTGACTATTGCTAGACTAACATCAACAAATATGCCCATAGCCAGAACCTTCAACATGACGGTGCAGGACGCGGTGCAATCAAAAGATGTCGTATCAGGTATTATCCTAATCAATGATATAAATGCATATGTATTATTTGATTTGGGTGCTACTTGCTCATTTATATCTGATGAATTTGCTAAGAGGTTAGAATACCTAGTGAATAGTTGAATTTCCCTTTAAACATAGAAATTACGAATAGGGAGGTAATTCCTATTAGATTCGTATACAAGAATTGTAGAGTGAACATTAAGGGGAATGTCATGAAAGTAGATTTAATCCCGATAAAACTTGGAGAGTTTGACGTGATATTGGGAATGGATTGGCTATTCAATTATGGAGCGATACTTGATTGCCAAAAGAAGTGTGTAAACCTTATGACTCCGTCAAAGGTAGTTTTTCATGGTAGCAAATCGCCTAGACAAATGAGGTGTCTGACGATTATGCAGGCCAAGAAATTATTGAGTCAAGGCTGTGTAGGATATTTAGCCTATATAGTCGATACTCAAAAGAAGAAGGAGATGAAACTAGAGGAGATACCAGTGGTTAGGGAATTCGTAGATGTGTTTCTGGAAGATTTGCTGGGACTCTTCCTGACAGAGAGATTGAATTCGTAATTGACTTAGCACCAGGAACGACTCCAATATCGAAGGCCCCGTACAGAATGGCTTTGGTAGAGATGAAGGAACTGATGGTACAACTGCAAGAACTGCTAGATAAGAAGTATATTCAACCGAGTGTATCACCTTGGGGAGCGCCGTTGTTATTCGTGAAGAAGAAGGATGGGTCAATGCGTCTCTGCATTGATTATAAAGAATTAAACAAAGTCACTATTAAAAACAAATATCTGTTGCCAAGAATAGATGACTTGTTTTATCAATTGAAGGGTGCTAAATATTTCTCCAAAATAAATTTGAGAAGTGGGTATCACCAACTGAAAGTACGGAAGGAGGATGTACCGAAGACGGTATTCCGAGCTCGGTGTGGACATTACAAATATTTGGTGATGTCTTTTGGTTTGACAAACGCCCTTGCAGCGTTCATGGATTTGATGAATAGGGTGTTTGTGGTGGTATTTATCGATGATATTTTGGTGTACTCTAAATCTCAAGAAGAACACGTGGAACACTTACGTCTGACACTGGAGACGTTAAGAAAAGAAAAGTTGTACGCGAAATTCTCTAAATGTGAATTTTGGCTGGAACATGTACACTTTCTTGGGCACGTAATTGATAAGGATGGGATTTCCGTGGATCCATCAAAAGTCGAAGCTGTGATAAATTGGGAACAACCAAGAACTCCATCAGAAGTGAGAACTTTCTTGGGATTGGCAGGATATTATAGACGGTTTATTCAAGATTTTTCCAGGATTGCCACTCCGTTGAAAAATTTGACGAGAAAATATGTAAAATTTGTTTGGACGGATAAGTGTGAAGAGAGTTTTAAAGAATTAAAGAAGAGGCTTAGCGTGGCACCTTTTTTGTCATTACCAGATAATACAGGAAATTTTGTGGTGTATAGTGATGCTTCACACAAGGGATTAGGATGTGTCCTTATGCAGAACGACAAAGTCATTGCGTATGCATCAAGGCAGTTGAAAGACTACGAAAAAGGGTATCCGACTCATGATTTAGAGTTGGCGGCGGTTGTGTTCGCTTTGAAAATATGGAGACACTATCTCTATGGAGAGAAGTGTGAGATCTACACAGACCATAAGAGTGAAGTATATTTTCACACAGAAGGACCTAAACATGCATCAAAAGAGATGGATGAAATTGATAAAAGATTATGATTGTGAGATCTTTTATCATTTGGGCAAAGCTAATGTGGTTGCAGATGCCTTGAGTAGGAAAGGCCGAGAAAAGTTGATGTTGTTATTCGATAAGGAGGAGCTCATTTCAGCAATGGCAAGGCTAGAGTTGGAAATCAAATTTCCAAAAGAATCCGATGAAAAATTATACCAGATGGAAGGTAGTCCAACTTTGGTGGACAAAGTGAAGAACGCTCAACTACAGGATGAAGAATGTAGAAAAATAAAGGAAAGTGTGGTCGAGGGTAAAGAGGTGAAGTATAAACTTGATACTGAGGGAATGCTAAGATTCAAGGGACGAATTTGGGTTCCAGCAGTACAGGATATTAAAGAAGTCATCTTGACAGAAGCTCATAGCTCAAGATATTCGATTCATCTGGGAAGTATGAAGATGTATCAAGATTTATGGAGACATTTTTGGTGGCCAAATATGAAAAGAGACGTTGCAGAATGCGTTGCAAAGTGCTTGACATGTCAGAGAGTGAAGGCAGAACATCAAAGGCCAAGCGGATTACTCCAACCATTAGAAATACCAGAATGGAAGTGGGAGCATCTCACAATGGATTTTGCGGTAGGTCTGCCAACGACTCAGAAAGGATACGATGTGATATGGGTGCTAGTGGACAGACTGACAAAATCTGCACACTTTTTGCCAATAAAGATTAGATTCAATCTTGATCAACTGGCAAAACTGTGACGCACCCAAATCTGGGTCCTTTGACCTTGATTTGGTTATCATAATAAACTACAAACATCCACCTCTAAACAACATACGATAACTAAAATGCGGAATATAATAAACATATGTTGTTCATTCAAAAGGTGTTACTAGTCCCAACGTACGATAACCTTAATATAATTCTACAAACATACTCTAAAATAAACATTAGGGTTCATATTACATAATAGTAATTTAAACTTGGCATAAAATAAAGTCTGCTCCTTGCCACTACTCTATATCTTTCCTTTACCCTTGTCCTTCCCTAAGGTCTCGGGCTTAGCTGCAATATAATTCATGATATAGCAAGGATGAGCAACAAGTTTGCTCAACAAATTTAAATACAACAATAAGGATATATCATTATGAATGGAAAGATATCTGGCAATGAATTCAACAATATGAATATCTGAAGGATTCAACAATATGAATATTAGCAAGCGAAGATAATGATTGCTTTTAGAATAACTGCTAGTCAAGTAGACTTTGAACTATAACACTCCAATGGAATCAATAGCTAATTTACCCTTTGGTTACTAGCTACAGAATAAGTACTTGAGGGGATCAGCCTCACGTACACTATGTATATGCCTAACATTTAAATATGCTCTATTGTATCTTATATTAGATACCTGGGGTACTCCCCTATCATAAGAGGGGTGTTCTTTTAGTCTAAGAATCCTTACCATCAATTGGTTTGGATAACTTTTATAAAACTTCATAGGCTTGTCTGACCGGACAAAGGTTCAGATTCTATTTACCACAGTTCAAGAATTTTTGAACTTTAAATGATGTACAAGTGCAAGATTGTACGAGCTTAAGTGCACTAAGTGCGAATGTCAATAATATCATTGTGGAATAACTGTAAAGTAATTAAACCACTTAATAGCATGCTTGGAAATAAGGTTTCAAGCTTAAATGAATAATTTTCAATTCAACAATATCCTGCTCAATGCAATATCAGAAGGATAGGAAAACTTTCACAAACTCAAAGTTGTGTAAGTTAGGAAACTTGCAACACAATAAATTCGGATACTTGCTCAATATAATTTAGAGTAAGTTTAGGGAAACTTGCTTAACAAAAGTAGGGTTCAAGGAACTTGTACAATCAAATGGTGAAGTTTAAGGGAAACTTGCTCAATAATAATTGGAGTAAGTTTAGAGAACTTCCCTGTTTGCTCAGCTACAGTATAATACTTGCTTTAACTAACTTGCGTTGAAATGACCTAACATTAACAAGTCGGTCTTTCAATTAGCATGTGTAAACTAATACGAGTCTACACTTAAAAGAATCAACTCATCATATAGCATGCTTCTCAACACATTATATGACATATTGGTCGCACATTACAAAGTAAGTAATCATATAAGCATGCCTTAATACTTCATACCAAAAACAGATCATCTTGGAAAGATCAAGAAGATAAGTAGCAATTGCTACCGATCTAGGCTTAGGGATGGCAAGCATCATACCGTTATCCTAAGCCGAACCAAGGTTGAGCTTCTACACTTCCTAACTTTAGTCCAACTCTAACATACACCTATACATACATATTAACATACATACATGCTAGAGTTTCCAATATACCACATGATTATACTTGAGTTCATTACCACAAGTTTAACTTACAACTTGTATGTCATTTAAACATAAAAAGTCATGTAATCATCATGCTTGTAACATGGTCACACAATACTCAATAGTCATGCTTGTATATAGACAACACATGTATACTTTACTCACATAGTTCATATTTTAGAAATTTCTTTTTATGACTTATGTGTGATATAAGTGAAAAGCATACCTTAACCATACGATGCTCATGTCAATATGTCTATAGGCATAATGAATCCTAATATACATGCTTGCATGGTCATAACATACTTTTGTCATTACTTGATGGCATTAGCTTCCTCATTCTAATTTTCTTTGAATTTAACACTAAGCCAACTTAGTACATACAAGGCATGTTAACATATAACTCCCATGCATTTACAACATATAACAAAGTCACATATGCATGCTCAAATGGTCAGTTCTTATAAGATAAAGGTCTTGGTCAAGTTTACTTTGAAAAGCCTTAAGTTTCTTATCTTTGAAATAGTCTTAACTTTCAACCATACATGCTAGTGTGTTCAATCACTTTAGTCTTGCATTTCATGTCAATGTAAACTATGTTATCATGTTCATAAAGTCAAAATGCTCACATGATGTGTTCGTGACAAAGTTCACTTTTGAAATCACGAATCTCATTTCAAGACCAGGAGTATTGTGTCAATCATTGTTATACTTGTTCATCTTATATGCATGTGCTTACATGTGCGTGCTAAAACAATTTACAAGCTTGCTTTAACAGTGTACCAACAAGTTAGCATGAATAAGAAATAAAATGAAAACATCGTAGTGGTGCGGGTAGGTAAAGTAATTGCAACTACGCACCCTAGTACAATTAGAAGCGGCAATTGCATATGCCGTAAATAAAACTAATTTTGGGTTCACGATTAGTCATTATTTGCACTTAGTACAAATAGGCGCAATTGCTGCAGACTACACTGCATCGAGATATAAAGCAGGACTTTGTTTGCAGAGCCTTAACCAACTTGATCCCTTTTAGTTTAAACATGCTCCAATCCATCAATTAAGAGTTCAAACATGTAGACATATATCATAAACATATCATGGCATGTTAATTCACATTGATTAACAAGGAATTCAAGAAATTCCTAAGAATTTGACAATACCCAACTAAGAACACAATTAGAGTTTATACCTTGTTAGGCTTGAAATGAACTCCTCACACACTGAGTATGCTCCCAAACTTTATCAGAAACTTAGAACTTTCAATATAGACTTAACAAACAACCAAAAAAGCGAAAATGGGGGCATTTTATAGAAGAACTATGAACTGGACAATCACATTATCCTAATGTTGGAGCTCATGGTGAAAAGAAAAAACACATTGGTTGTTAAGGAGTGGTTGAGCAACTCACCACCAACCATTGGCTAGAAAATGATCACCTAAGGTTAGCCACTTGAAAGTTACGTAAACTAGCTTCTTACTACTGTTCATATACTAATGAGACACTTATTTTGGGATAAGAATCCAATCTCAGCATACTTGATCAACTAAGGCTTGGTTTGGACACTATAATTCCCATAATGTAATATAAATGTGTAAATGCTACTACACAAGGAAATTTGAGGATTATTTATGTACTCACATTATATAACCCATGTATATTAAATACACGCAGTAAAATAACGTAGTTAAGTATTATTGTCCATGTATCTCCATAATTATATTTTACTACACACATAAGCACATAACAACATTATTTAATATCAATGTTTATTTAAACATCTAGTCACTCTCCCAGTTTCTAAATTGCATAGCTATTTTAATTATTTCTGTGTTAAGGATCACATGGAATTTCTTGCACAACTTGATATTTCATATCAACCTAATGTTCTTTTATCCATATGATTTAATAATGTCACATATACAACAGAATGTTCCATTTCATTAATAACAACAGAACAATTTTTCTAAGTTTGGACACTAGCACAGCTGCACCATTTTGTATTGCTGGGACGGCGCAGCTGCGCCATTCCCTGGCAGTGCTAAAATAGGTAAGCTTCAAGCCAGTTCTAATTCCTATCACCACATAAGTTTCATATGGGATAATTTAACTTCTACAATGGTGATATACCCATACTTGACAGAATTCAATATGTTCAAACCTCGCCACTATATTCAAATAGATTGAATATTTAATCATTAATAATTCTATCAATTCTTTGATATCAAACTCTTAGGGTTAGTTCACTAATTTAAATAACTATTAGTGACTCCCTTTAATCATGTCATACATTCCCATAACCACATAAGGTATAAATAAACCCACAAAACTAACTCGTTAAAATTAAATCACATATTTAATTAATAAGGAGTTTAAAATTCATGGTCGTTACATCCCCCCCCTTATAAAAATTCCGTCCTCAGAATTGTAAAAATAAGGTTACTCAAATAAAAATGGATAATTCGCTCTCATTTTCTCTTCTGGCTCCCACGTAGCTTCTTTTACTGTGTGATTCCTCCAGAGACTCTTAACGGAATGGATAATCTTATTCCTCAGCTTCTGTTCCTTCCTATCTAGTATCTGGACAGGAACTTCCTCATACAATAAGTCCTTCTCGACTTGGATTGGTTCATAGGAGATAACATGCTTGTAGTCTAGTTTATACGGCCGCAATACTGACACATAAAACACGTTGTGAATGTGCTCAAGTTTAATAGGTAACACTACCTCGTACGCTACTTCACCGACTCTCCTCAAAATCTCAAATGGTCCTACGAACCTAGGGCTCAACTTGCCCTTCTTCCCAAAACGAATCTTCCCTTTCCAGGGAGATACTTTCAAAAAAGTAAAGCTTCCTACTTCAAAATCTCTCTTCTTGCGATGTAAGTCTGTATACTTCTTCTGGCGATCTTGAGCTGCTACTAGTTGAGCTCTTATAGCCCTGATGATTTCTACCGTCTGTTGTACCAACTCTGGCCCCAACAGTCGACGTTCTCCAACTTCGTCCCAGCATAAGGGCGTTCTACATTTCCTACCATACAGTGCTTCGTATTGCGGCATTCCAATACTGGCGTGATAACTATTATTATATGCAAACTCTACTAATGGAAAATGATCCTCCCAACTACCCTTGAAGTCCATCACACAAGCTCGGAGCATGTCTTCAAGTGTTTGAATTATTCTCTCGCTCTGCCCATCGGTCTGCAGATGATACGTGGTACTCATTCGTAGTTGTGTCCCCATTCGTTCTTGAAGACTCTTCCAGAAGTTTGACATGAATCGTGGATCTCTGTCTGATACAATAGATACCGGCACCCCATGCCTTGAGATAATTTCCTTGACATACAATTTGGCTAACTGGTCCAAACTATACTTAATCTTAATCGGCAAAAAGTGAGCTGACTTAGTAAGACGATCTACAATCACCCAAATGGCGTTGTGCCCTTTGTGTATTGCCGAAAGTCTCACCACAAAGTCCATTGTGATGTGCTCCCATTTCCATTCTGGAATCTCTAATGGTTGTAATAACCTGCTAGGTCATTGGTGTTCTGCATTGACTCCCTAACAAGTTAGACATCTACTCACACATTCTGCAACCTCTCTCTTCATGTTTGGCCACCAGAAGTGGTGACGCAAATCCTGGTACATCTTCGTGCTTCTTAGGTGTATCAAATATCTCGTACTGTGCGCTTCTTCTAAAATCTCTTCTCTCAGTTCTAATACTAATGGTACCCAAATTCGTCCTTCAAATCTTAGCAGTCCAGTGCTATCAGTCTTAAATTTGAACTCATCATCTTCAGTCAATCGCTTCTTGATGTAATTGCAATCTTCATCCTTTTCTTGTGCTTGTTTAACCTTATCCAATAAAGTCAGATTTGTTGTCACTGTAAATAATTGTTCGTTGGTCTCCATCACATACTTAATCTCCAAGTCTAGTCATTCAAAATCTTTCACCAATTTATCTTGAATGGTCAATTTCAATAACTTCTCTCTGCCTTTTCTGCTCAAGGCATCTGCCACCACATTTACTTTACCTGGATGGTACAGAATCTCACAATCATAATCTTTGATCAATTCTAACCATCGGTGCTGCCTCATGTTTAATTCTTTCTATGTGAAGATATAGTTTAGACCCTTGTGGTCCGTATATATCTGACACTTCTCGCCATACAAATAATGCCTCCAAATCTTCAAGGCAAAAACTATTGCTGCTAACTCCAGGTCATGAGTCAGATATCCCTTCTCATAATCTTTTAGCTGACGTGAAGCATACGCAATGACCCTGCCGTGTTGCATCAGTACACAGCCAAGACCCTTGTGTGACGCATCACTATACACTACGTTTCCTCTTGCATTGTTCTGTAAAGCCAACACAGGTGCTTGACTAAGCCTCTTCTTTAATTCTAGGAAACTCTGTTCACACTTCTCCGTCCATATGAATTTAACTGTCTTTTTGGTAAGATTGGTCAACGGTGATGCTAATTTCAAAAAATCTCGAATAAATCTTCGATAGTACCCCGCTAATCCTAAGAAACTCCTAATTTTAGTTGGCGTCTTCGGCTACTCCCAATTGATAATCACCTCTACCTTTGCTGGATCCACTGAAACACCATTCTTGTCGATAACGTGCCCCAAAAACTGCACTCTTTGCAACCAAAACTCACACTTGGAGAATTTTGCATACAACTTCTCCCTCCTTAATGTTTCCAACACTATTCGAAGATACTCGACGTGTTCTTCCTCCATTTCTGAATATACTAGAATGTCATCGATGAATACGACAACAAACTTATCCAAATACTGCTTGAACACTCTGTTCATTAAATCCATAAAGGCTACTAGCATGTTCGTTAATCCAAAAGACATTACTAGAAACTCAAAGTGTCCATACCGAGTTCTGAATATCGTCTTTGGAATATCCTCTGGCCTCACTTTTAGCTGGTGATAATTGATCCTCAAGTCAATCTTTGAAAAGTACTTTGCCCCCTTCAACTGATAAAAAAAATTGTCTATCCTGGGCAATAGGTACTTGTTCTTAATGGTGACCTTGTTCAACTCTCGGTAGTCGATATAAAGTCTTAGCGAACCATCTTTCTTCTTTACGAATAAGACTGGTGCTCCCCAAGGTGATACGCTCGGTCGAATGTATCCCTTATCTAACAACTCTTGTAATTGAGCCATCAGTTCTTTCATCTCTACTGGTGCCATATGATACGGCGCTTTGTATACCAGTGTTGTCCCTGGTGCCAAATCAATGACAAACTTAATCTACCTATCTGGTGGCAATCCCAGAATCTCATTGAGGAAGACATCAACGAAATCCCTTACAATAGGTAGCTGACTCAGTTCACCCTTGACTCGTCGAGTATCAACCACATGAGCCAAATAACCTATATAACCCTTCCTAAGAAATCTTTGCGCTTGCACCATCGTTAGACAATGAGATTGTCTCAGCGATTTACTACCATAAAATACCACTTTTGACTTATTCGGAGTCTTAAGGTGTACACACTTCTTCTTACAGTCTATAACTATTCCGTGAACTGATAACCAATCCATTCTAAGGATTACATCGAACTCCCCCAAACGAATCGATATCAAATCCACTTTGAGCTTAAATCCTCGCAATTCGGTATAACAACTCATATGAATGTATTCTACGAGGATAATTTCCTTGTTCGCTACTTCTACGTTCATAGGGTGCTCTAACCTCTCACGGGGTAAGTCTAACTGTTTAGAAAATTCTTTGGAAACAAAAGAGCAGGTAGCACCTGAATCAAATAACACGTATGCATCTATATCATTGATCAGAATGATACCTAACACCACGTCCTTAGACTCCACCACATCCTGTACGGTCATGTTGAACGTTCATGCCATTGGTCTGTTGGCTTGACTGGCTGGTCCTCCAATGTTAAGCCCATTGTTGTTATTGTTGCGGTTGCTGCTAGCTGCATCTCCCTTTCTCTTCGGACAATCCTTAATTTGATGGTCAGTGGCTCTACACGAGAAACATCCTCCCTTCTGCTTATTTGGACACTGAGGAGCCATGTGCCCCGGTTGTCCGCAACGATAACAAACACTCTTTCCCTTCATGCACTCCCTTGAGTGATTCCTTCCACAGTTGTTGCACTTCATACTTTTCTTGGCCTCCCCCCGGACTTATTACCTCCAGAGGATTGGCTCTCAGTCCATTTTCACTTGTTGGGGTTTCTGCCTCATCTGTTTCCCCCTTTCTGTCCATCTTGACCAGTTTTCTTTTCTTGTTTGAATTGAGCGATGGCTTCATTACCTCATTTGGCAATGATAGCCCTTTCCAAAAGATTAGAGTAAGTCTTAATCTTCAATACGACCACTGCTTTCTGCACCCATGGTTTCAGTCCTAATTTGAACCTCCTTGCCTTCCTGGCTTCCGTGTCGACTTGATGTGAAGCGAATCGGGCCAACTCATTAACTCTTGTTGCGTACTCTACGACAGACATACTACCTTGTTTCAGCTCCAGGAACTTAACTTCCATATCCTGCTGTGTATTCTCTGAGAAATAATTCTCAAGGAATAGCTCCTTAAATCTCTCCCAAGGAATAATTCTTTCATCTGCTCGGCCCCTATTGGATTTCCACCAATAGTTAGCTTCGCCCTTCATCATGAAAGTGGCAAAACTTGTCTTATGTGCTTCGGTCACGCGTGAGACCTCAAACACTTTCTCCATTTCTTCTATCCATGTCTGGGCATCAATTGGATCCAAGGTTCCTCAGAATTTTGGTGGTCCTACCAATTTGAAGTCCTTAAAGCTAGCCAAGTGTTGTCTGGCTGCCCAACTGCTGGCGGGGGTCTGTTTTTCATTGCCTCAGTTAACAAGTTAACGAAGTTCTGCATTGGATCAACATTTGCCCCTCCACCATTGTTAACGGATCCTTCCGCCCTCTGATTCCGCGGAATTCTCCTAGGTGGCATGATCTGAGGAAAGGAAGAATATTATTAAGCTTTATGTGATATTCTATTCATGTTAGCATTAAGAAGTTTAAGACGTCTATTAATCATTCTTGATTTAAATAAACAACTTTAGTATCACAATAAAACTCGATGGATTTCCCCAACCCATCACTTACATACACTACTTGAGTTTTCTACTAAGGTTATAACTTAGGTTTCGCATTCCTAACGTTTATAACCTACAGCTTTGATACCAACCTGTAACGCCCCCAAATCTAGGTCCTCTGACCCCGATTCGGTTATCACAATAAACTACAAACATCCACCTCTAAACAACATACGATAACTAAAATGCGAAATATAACAAACGTATATCGTTCATTCAAAAGGTGTTACTAGTCCCAAGATATGATACCCTTAATATCATTCTACAAACATACCCTAAAATAAACATTAGGGTTCATATTACATAATAGTAATTTAAACTGGGTATAAAATAAAGTCTGCTCCTTGCCACTACTCTACATCTTTCCTTTACCCTTGTCCTTCCCTAAGGTCTCGGGCTTAGCTGAAATATAATTCATGATATAGCAAGGATGAGCAACAAGTTTGCTCAGCAAATTTAAACACAACAATAAGGATATATCATGATGAATGGAAAGATATTTGGCAATGAATTCAACAATATGAATATATGAAGGATTCAATAATATGAATATTAGCAAGCGAAGATAATGATTGCTTTTAGAATAACTGCTAGTCAAGTAGACTTTGAACTATAACACTCCAATGGAATCAATAGCTAATTGACCCTTTGTTTCGCAGCTCTGAGAATAAGTACTTGAGGGGATCAGCCTCACGTACACTATGTATATGCATAACATTTATATCTGCTCTATTGTATCTTATATTAGATACCTGTGGTACTCCCATATCATAAGAGGAGTGTTCTTTCAGTCTAAGAATCCTTACCATCAATTGGTTTGGATAGATTTTATAAAAATTTATAGGCTTGTCTGACCGGACAAAGGTTCAGACTCTATTAACCACAGTTCAAGAATTTTTGAACTTTAAATGATGTACAAGTTCAAGATTGTACGAGATGAAGTGCACTAAGTGCGAATGTCAATAATATTGATGTGGAATAATTGTTGTAGACACTCAAAATTTTTTGCACGCCTGTTACTGACATTGCAGGAGGTCAGATTCGTCTTTCGGAGATAACCCTGGAAGATAGCTTACATCCATTTCGGATACTACCGAAAGTTCAGTTCCAACCCCGGAACACACACCGGGAACATCATCTCCAACCCCGGAGCACACCTTGGGAATATCATTTCCAACCTCGGAGATAACCCCGAGTTTCGTCCTTGGCGATAACCCCAAGGAATCTTTGTTGCGATTCCTGAATAACAACTGAAATGCTTGTTTCAAATGCATGCTATCAACTTCAATCTCAGACCTCCTGCCGAGGCACTCATACCTCAGACCCGGAGCTAACACCGGGCAGACAGGCACACTCACAAGATGACAGTGCGACATACAAACAAGTAGTCCAATCTCAGATGTAACCCTGAGCAACGTATGCTTTCATTTCAAACCGGCGATAACCCCGATGAGGAGTCAAATGTCATCTTGCTACCTCAACACCTGCGCTTCATCTCAACACTTCATATATACATACATATAACAATGTCCTACAAGAACCGAGGAGTTACAATCCCGAGTGACTATTACGCATGGCAGCACACCGGATAGAATTTGAAGCTTGAAGACCATGGGCATTGTCCCCTCTTCCTAACTTCGTACAACCTCTAATCCCATGTCATTGTGTAACTCTCGACACAAGCGGCCCGAAGAAGGTCTTATATACCTCATTCAGATGCTTGGATTGAAGTTCTACAAGTTCGAGCAGACATTACAATGCACGAGTGCACATACTTTGAGACGACGGGACTCGCAGAACTCTGGGCAGCCCGGGCAGCCGCAGGTGCATCTGCGGTTGCCACAGGTACACCTGCGGCCACCAGCTCTATAAATAGAGGGCTTGGGCTAGCCATTTTAAAAAAAAGAGAGGCGAGGAAGCCCTGTCCAATTTGCTCTATACACACCCCATATTGAGTGTTTCCTCATTTTAAACATCTGTTAGCTCACATATAGCTATATTTTTATCCGGTGGGAGCTGAGTGTTTATACATATAGAGTCATAGAAGCCTGCATTGGCAGCCCACTGTAAGCCTTCTTACACTCTATAAAGCCTTTCTCTTCATCATTGCACACACTGTTCTACACATTGAGAGTCATGTTGTGTGCGTTTGCACGGACTTCGATCCGTGGTTTTCATTTCTATCTGTATATATACTTATATATGTATATATTTTATATATGGACTAAAATTATCGAGTTATGCCTCGATTAAGCCTAGACTTGATGCCCGAGTTTTATTTATATATATATATATATATATATATATATATATATATATATATAGTCGGGATCAAGTAAGGACTCCACACTTTGTTAAAATCTGAGACTTTTTTTGGTTTTTTTAAAAATAACTAAAAAAAATAGTTTAATATTTTATGGAATCGAATTTTTCATAATACATCTGATTGTTTTGGATGTGATTTGGATACGATAACAAAACAAGTCATGCATGTCGCGCGCATCGTACCACAATTTTTGGTATAGGTATTCCAATCACGCCTAAAAACATTATATTATGGAAAATATCGATTCCATAAATATTAAATATTTTTTAGTTGTTTTAAAAAAACCAAAAAAAAAAAGGTCTCGTGATTTAACAAAGTAAGGGAGCCCTCACTCGATCGGTTATATATATATATATATATATATATATATATATATAAAAACCGTTGTCGAACATATCTCGATGAGCCTGGATTTTATATCTATATATATAAACTGTTGTCAGACATATCTGATGAGCCTGGATTTTATATCCAGAGCATTTACCTGCTTATATATATATATATACACACACACAAACTTATATACGTAATTGTTGGACATATCCGATGAGCCTGGATTTACATCCAGTGCATATATGTGTATATAAGTGTATATATATATATATATATATAAGTGTATATACAATCATCGGATATGTCCAACAATTACATATATTAGTGTATATATATATATATTTATATTTCAGTTAGGCCTGGAATTTACTTCGTGGCCTTTTACTGCTTTATTTATATTTCGTCCTGCCTGGAGTTTACTTCGTGGCGGTTGATCGTATTTACTGCTTTATTTACTTTTCTAATCCCCCATGGAGTCGCTTCGTGGTGGTTGATCATGTCCATATATCTATATATTTACCGCTTTTATATATTTACATTTTCGATCCCCCATGGAGTTACTTCGTGGTGGTTGATCATGTCTGTATATATATTTACAGCTTTTATATATATAACTGCTTACTGCTTTTCATACAAACTGTAGTATCATGTGAGCCTAGGAATCATGTGATCACAGATTCAGTATACTGAATCTAGATTCGGTTCCCATGATGGACATTTTCAAATATATGCGACACTGTACATTATTTACTGATGTAAGGTCTCAATTTCCTTGGATGGTCATCATGCCCATGAGGAGTTCATTATTTGTTGTATATTATTTTCTTGAAGATGCCTCGCATCTCGAAAAATAAAACAAACAAGCCGAACATTTTAATAATAAAATGGAAGTATGAAAAGGTCTCAATTCCTATTGAGCACAGGGTTTGAAAAACCTCTTTTTACAAAACTTCATTGCTATATCTTACTTAAAATTGAATTTTTCTACAAATTCAAACCCTTTGTATGTAGGTGCAAACGAGGCCTCGCACTACTTTTAAATAATTGCACATTGATCCACACACACACACACACACATTCATATAACAGTTTCTTCAAAAGTGGCTGTCACCATGGCAACACAAATGTCGGGGGGTGCCTAACACCTTCCCTCCGCATAATCAAGCCCCCGAACCCAAATGAATCTCGGTTTCACAGACCCGTTTCGCAGTGTCACATCACTGGGTCAATGTGCAAACCTTTTTGGTTGCGTTGGTGCAACTAGTTAAATACACCAATTGGCGACTCTTAAAGTCAAATCGTGGACATTATACATGTCGGACCTTTTTCACTTGCTTTTTCAAACAAATCTCACATTAACATGAGAACACCAAAGAACAAGTAACGAAAAGAGACAAATAAAAATCTCGACGTCGACAGGTGGCGACTCCGCTGGGGACTCTAGTAAGAGGGCTTAAGCCACTATTACAAGATTTTCAAAACTGTTATATGCTTGTGTGTGAATGTTGCATTTACATTTATGATGAATGTGTACGAATGCATTTTACTTACTGCACTATACTATATCTATCTGTGATATTAGTGCTTCGCACATGTCATCATTTTCATAAATGATGAGACACGTTGTATGTGAATGTATGTTGTGTGGTTCCTCCACCAAGAGGCTATCCTGTCGGTGTTTGATTACTGGACTCGTAGGGAGAATAATTCCAACGAGGCTCAGGAAAGGCACCACCCAGATTCGCTCCAGTTGAAAGACCGGATTAACTTCCCGTCAAGTAGATTGCGATGATCTGGGAACCTTCATGCCAAAATGCCGCAAGAGTAACCCTAAGATAGGTCAACCTCTGATAAACCAAACGCGGAGGAAAGTCTCTTCATGCTTTCCATTTTCAATTACTTGTAAAAGCATTTACTTGTAATTTTATTCCACGCTCATCTTTATGTAATGGAAAATATGAAGATTATTTGTGCATATATGTTATCAATTAACACCCATTTTTGCAGGACAATATTCCTAAAACGGACATATTATGATAACATTTACATCACCCTAAGACTAAATTACATAAGTCTTTTGTAGGGAAATCATTGGGCCTGTTACCCGCTCAAAATCCAAAAAGGCCACGAGCATACAGCCAATCATGTCTTCGTCTGACCAGTCTAATCCTATTTCTCGTGAAGAATTTGACGGATTAAGTCAGCAAATCACAAATTTGGCTGTTTGGCTTAACGAATTACATCAGTCCACTCAGGGTACAAAGATGCCCCCACATACAAAATCCTCTACACAAGGAGGAACACAAGGTTTGGATAAAATAAATCCAGAACCTCAGTTGGATACGACCAACAAAGACCTTGAAAACACCCATCTCAAAGGAGATCCAGACACCAGTGATATCAGGAAGAAGGTACTCCAAATGGAGGAAACTATCCATTTTCTCAAAGGGATTGGAACACATGGAAGTGTTTCATATACTAACCTTTGCATCTTCCCTGGTGTTCATTATCTACAGAAATTTAAAATCCCTGATTTTGAAAAATATGACGGATTAGGGGATCCTTATACACATTTGAAGGTGTTCATTGGAGAACTTGGATCTTACGCGGAAAATGAAAAGCTCAGAATGCTGCTGTTTCAGAATAGTCTGACTGGAGAAGCCCGTTCATGGTATACTAGAATAGACAACTCAAAGATCCATAGCTGGGAAGAGCTAGCTCACGCCTTCCTCACTCAATACAGTTTTCAATCTCAGATGGCTCCTAACCGGTACCAAATTACCAAGATCAAGAAACAGTTTAATGAGTCTTTTAGAGAGTATGCTCAAAGGTGGAGGCGCCTTGCTGCTCAAGTTATTCCTTCCAGGAAGGAATCAGAAATAGTCATGACATTCATAGATGTATAGAAAGCTCCTTTCTATAAGAGAGTTTTAGCTGGTATTGGCAAACCATTTTCTGAAATGATCAAGCACAGAGAAATGGCTGAAATGGGATTGAAATCTGGTAAGATTCAAGACCTAGGCGCTCTTAAAGAAGTTGCTGAGCACATCCAGTCCGGATCTTATGGAAACAACCCCCGGAGGGTACATAAAAAGAAAGAGGAGGATGTTTCCTTGATACTACAAGGTTAAAAAGGCAGTCAAAACATGCCTATACAGAGGAAAAACTACTCCCCTTTTCAAGCACAATCTTCAAACCCTCCATTTCCTAAAGGTGGAGATGCAAAGCGCCCTCGGACGTTCACACCCTTAGGGGACTCGCTCGAGAATATTCTTGCTCTTCTGACTACTCAGAAGAAAATTGTGACGCCCCCAAAATAGGTATACATCACCCATTCTGAGTTATCAATACACAGTACAGAAACAACTACAACTTTATTATTACAACAGTAAAACTGTGAGTTTAAATATAGATATTGCCATCTAAACAATATCCACATACAAATAAATCCTCATCATAATTATTGATACATTATTTTACAAAATGGTGAGGACTACTAAACAACTCTCTAAAACCATCATTCCATACCCCCAGGCTCGTACTCGCTACATTCTCGCCTCCACGAGAAGAAAAATAGAACAAAAAGGAAAAGGGTGAGCTCAACTAGCCCAAGAAAGAATATTATGACTAAGATAATACGTAACAAATTATCGTTAGTCTTCAACAGGAAAAATTTAATAGAATACAATAGACAACAAGTTTTAAATCAATACTGCATGATGGAAAATATTAATTCATAGAAGAGTTACGTAGATGATGAAATCTACTAATATCTATGAATTTAACAGTCCATCATCAATATTTTTATCCCTGTAACATCAATCAATGTATATCTGGAATCATATATTCATCCTTGCACTACAGGCCAAGGACATTCACCAGTTGGTCATGTTCATCTAAACACCTGTTCATCTTTGCACTACGGGCCAAAGATATTCATCAAAAATCATTCATCTTTGCACTACAGGCCAAAGATATTCATCAGAAATCATTCATCTTTGCAGTACAGGCCAAAGATATTCATAATATCATCATTTAAGACTGAGGATGATGAAAAATATTTTTTAAAGAAACGAATCCAGTGAATCAAAATGACAAGGATTAAGGATTAAGGATTCGTATTTTGTTTTATCCACGACCAAAAATACCTCAAAAATAATCATAGTGGTGTAAAATTCAAGAATGATCAAAACATGAATACAATCAAAGCTAGTATCCAGAATAGATATTTTGGACTAAAAGAAAATTTTCATTTTTCGATGAATTGTCTTGCCAGATTCGTGAATAAGACCGATATCGTGAATAAGGCCAGATACGTGAATAGTAACTCGACACCAAAAGTTCCAAATTTGATAAAAACTTCAGATCAATATTTCAAAGATAATGATATTGAAGAAATAATATCATTACGAAAAAAAATATCCCTTACCTCGAAAGACAAGACTTAGTTGAAACACCTGATATAGGCTATGACTTGAACTTGCACCAGATATAGCAATACTCAAAGTATACTCAAAATACTCACAAGAATACGCTCGATGATATAGAGAGAGAGAAAACTTCAGTTTCTGGTGTGATTTTCAATTCTAACCTAAGCACCCTATTTATAGGAAATTGCTTAGAACACCAAAGCAGAAAATTTAATATAATAATAATATATATAATAAATCTTCTACGCACACTTGAAATCTGATTTCAGTTCAATAACCACATGCCACCTTCTAGAAAAAGTAATAAAAAATGTTTTTCTAATTTAAAATAATTTAAACTTCCAAAATCAATTATTTCGTAGCTTCGGAACTTCAATAATTCACAATAAATAGCCCTTTTATCAGTCAAAAAATCTAATCTCGCGAGTTTTTATAGGAAATTCAATTCTCTACAACTTTGCGTAAGAAAGTTTTTCCAAATTCCAAATGTAAATTAACCGAATCCACAAACAGGTGATTTTAGAGGCTATAATCAAATTTCAATCGATAAATGGGGTCCAATTTACATGTTTAACATGTTTTAAACATTTATTGCAACAAAAATACTCTTCCTCCTCGTATACTTATATATCCCACATTCGTTGTAAAAATATCACCATTATTATATTATTAAAATATAATAATATATATATTTAAATGAATTATTTTATCGTAAAAAGATAAAATTTCAATTTTCAATAATTGTCACATTAAAATTTTCTCCATCTATATCCACATAAAATCAATGTTTTCCTCATCATATGAATCAATAATTAATTATTCACAAATAATATTACAAAATCACAATATTGATGACCAGCGCCCTCAGAAAGAGGGGCTTTCCAATAAGAATTTCTCCTCATCTTGGTAGCAATTAGGTGACCAAACCTCTCCTTAGATGAACTTTCTAGACATTACCAATAATGTTATCTAATAATATTATTCAGATAATATGAATTATTGCTTCGATAATGGAAAATATCGTGTAATGACAATTATTGAAATAACAATATAAAATATCAATGCAAAGAATTATTGAATCAATAAAATAAAATATTTGAAGAATTACCGTAACAATTATTGAGTAGTGCCTTCTTACGTAAGAATCAATAATTGGTGCAATACCGTGCATACTCTTCAACAACACGATAGTGTGTTTTAACCACCGGTATTTCAACAAGATAATAATCTGTGAATAACTACGCCAGTTATTTATAAACAACTTATATTTGTCGCTTTCTTCATCCAATCGCTTTCGCTATGGGGCCCACAAAAGATCACATACTATCATCATTAATATTACTCGACAAATATTTAATATTCCACGACCAAAAACGAATATTCCTCGACATAAAGAATATTTTATAACCACTTGCTTATTCAAATATTTGCGTATTTTACCTATAACTATCCACATGAATCAAATCAACCTTTACTATTTCAAAATAATAAATAGAGGAAATTCCATTTTATTTAAAAAATTCGGGTCTTACAAAATTACATCGTCTTCTTCCAAAGAACCCAACCCTAATGGGAGGGTTTTAATGCTACTTTAAGTGTGCTTATCATGCCGAGCACCGGACATGATACTCAAGATTGTTGGGGCTTGAAACACAAGATCCAAGATTTAATAGATAACGGTGAGATCGTGGTCACCAAACAAGATCAACCTCATGTGCAAGACAACCCTCTTCCTTAACACAAAGAAGAAGAGGTCAACATGATTAGTTGGAGCACTGGACATAGTTTCAGTTTTAATGGTGAATCATCCCAGACCCCCAAAGATGGTGTTGACAGATGGGATTACGCAAAGTTCCAATTTACTATGGAATGAAAGATGGAAGCTCTTTGCAAACAAATTAAGCAATTGGTAGAACTGGTGACCCACCAGCATCAAGTCACACGCCAATTAATCAGTCAGGAGCATGCTTATCTCCTTCCTTTTGTTATGAATGCTCCATCCTCACCTTCAGAAAGTGAAGATATGGAGGATAAGGTTGGAAAGAGAGCAAATGCTAAAGCCCGTTGGGATTTTGCCAATTAGAGGGAATTTACCTATCTGGGCCAATCTATGGAGGAGATATTTCAAATGATGATCAATGAAGGAAGAATTACCTCCCTTCTACCTCCAATTAATCCCAGTTCGGGACGGTTCAACTCCGATGGAGTATGTCAATATCATTCACATTATCGTGGTCACAACACAGAAGAATGCACATCTCATTCAAAATCTTATTGATAGCGGTGTCCTGCAGCTAGCCGATGATGACACTGTGCAACTCGAGAGTGGGAATACATGTCCTACAAAATGGAAGGGATCAGTAGCAGTTATATATCCGAAGTGGATGATGAGACTGTCAAAGCATTCCCCATACAAGTAATTCAACTCAAAGGAGATGACAATCCTGTGAAAGTGGCCGCACCAGAGCCAATTTCTTTACCCTTCAGACCACAACATCCTGTTGTCACCTTACACAAAGTTCCATGGAATTATAGAGAAGCTAAAGGATCCATGTCTCATACTACTGCTACAGTATCAAGGGAAAATCCATTGTATCTTCCTCAACGGGTTATGAAGCCTACTTGCAAAGAAAAGGGGAATATTCCCATGGAGAAGATTGAAAAATTCCTCCGCACTATGGGCCATAATGAAGCCAAGGTGGTTCTAAGCTTAACAGAAGCTCCACATCAGATATCAATACTGGACTTGGTTTTTTCTTCCGAGGATCATCGAAAGATTTTATTGAAGGTTTTGGAAGAAGCCTACTTGCCAAAATCAGTGGATGTGGAAAAATTTCAACATCTGGTTGATCACATTTTCAACAACGATGTCATATTCTTCACTGATGACGACATACCGCCCGAAGGGACTGGTCATTGCAAGCCATTGCATATTGCAGTTTTATCTTCCGGGTATATGCTAGCTGGAGTTTTGTTAGATGGAGGCTCGTCTCTAAATATCTATCCTTATGCCACCTTGGTAAAGATGAATGTCAATCTCAAGCGGATCCAAAGCTGCCATACGGTTATCAAAGCTTTTGATGAATCCCGACAAAATTCCGTCAGAAAGATTGAACTGCCAATTGAGATTGGTCCAAATACATTCAATGTATCCTTCCACGTTCTCAAAATAGATTCAGGATACAACCTGCTATTGGGGAGACCATGGATACACATGGCTGGAGCCGTTCCTTCCATATTACATCAACAACTCAAGTACATTGTCAATAACAGTCTAGTCACTGTTAACATTGAGCTGGAATGTCCCGAACAAGGAACTCTACCAATCATCAGCTTCAATTTAGAAGTTGAGCCGACCAGTTTTCATGCTCTGGAAGTTAGTAACACGCAATACCATTCTATTGGAGCGTCACTTCACACTCCAAGATTTCATCGAAGTTATGCTTTACCACTCAAGAAATGATGTCATTGGGTCATCACCGGACAAGGGCTTGGTACAAATCAAAGAATGGATTAAGCACCCTATTCTAATGTCGGTCAAATTGAATAGCCGGGACTAGGCTATTCTCGCCAGATTCCAAATCACAGAATCCTCATAAGCCTAAGCAGGTTCCTCAAGCTTCCGCCGCACGACGATTTTCTATACCTTTACCTCATGAGTTGATACAATCTCCAGTAAAGATGCCAGCCCATGTTGTGGCCATGTTGTTTCCTAAACCAGTGCCAATCAAAGAAAAAGAGGTGCTGATTCCTGATCCCGAAGTGGAAGAAAAGGAACGGAAACATAAACATGGCATCGCCTTGATGATGTCAGGCATACACGTCATTGTTCATAATGAATATGCAAACAGATATACCCCAGATGATGATTTCCCAGATGTCATGGTTATCATTCGGGAGAAGGAGGATAATGACGATCCCTCCATCACTACAGTCCTTCAGGACTTTGCCCTCAACAATTGGAGCAACACTCCATGCATTGGTCGACGAGGGTAAAATGGGCAGAAAATCCCTCTGCCTTGTAGATAACTTTAATTGCTTACTTTTCTTTACAATATTAACAGTTATTTTATCAAGTACATGCTAACACTTTTGTATGATCAAACAGTTGCATATATTAAGTGAAAGCATATTTGGTTTCAGGACTCTGAATTTAGATGTGCCTGTATTTGCTGATGAGGTGCCTTCTCTCCACAAGGGCTGTAACTTTGATGCAAAGTTGGACTCAGCCTTGATAGAAATACAAGAGGACATTGAGACACCTCAGGAGATTAAGGAATGGGCTGCAGACAAACCTAAACCCAACCTTGACCAAACCACTTCTTTCAATCTTGGAACCTTAGAAAACCCTAAGCTAATCTAGATTGGTTCAGACCTCACCCCAAACCAGCGGAATGACATGGTTGCACTATTAACCCAATTCCAGGATGTGTTTTCATGGTCTCATGAAGACATGGTGGGTTTGTCCACTAACATTGTTCTTCATCGTCTTCCCATTAAAGAAGGATTCAAGCCAGTGAGGCAAAAGCTCAGGCGATTGAAACTTGAGTGAAGTTTAAAGGTTAAAGAGGAAATTGTGAAACATTTTCAAGCTGGCATTATCATGGTGTCTACATATCCGGAGTGGATATCCAACATTGTTCCCGTACCTAAACCTAGAGGAAAGGTGCGAGTCTGCGTGGATTACCAAGATTTGAACAAAGATTGCCTTAAAGATAGCTTTCCCGTGTCCTTTATCCACATTCTTATTGACAATACTTCTCAATACGGCATGTACTCCTTTGCGGATTGCTTTGCGGTGTACCATCAGATTATGGTCGCTGAGGAAGACCGTGAGAAAACTACTTTCATCATGCCTTGGGGAACCTTTTGCTACAGACGGGTGTCATTCAGCCTCATCAATGTCGGGGCAACCTATCAGCGAGCTATGATGGCTCTTTTCCACGATTTAATACATAAGGAGATAAAGATCTACGTGGATGACATCATTGTCAAATCCCGAAAGGAGGAAGACCACTTAGACCATCTCAGAAAGCTTTTCAACAGGTTGGGCAAGTATAACTTGAAGTTGAATCCAGCCAAGTGCGCCTTTGGCTTCAAATCAGGCAAGTTGCTAGGTTTCCTAATCAACCACAAAGGGATTGAACTGGATCCTACCATAATGCAGACCATCAAGGAAATTCCCATTCCTCAGATAGAGAAGGAAATACGGGGATTTTTGGGAAGAATCAACTTCATTAGCAGGTTCATTTCTCAACTCACAGCAATCTGTGAGCCCATCTTCAAGCTGTTAAGGAAGAACTCTTCCATGAAATGGAACGATGAGTGTCAGAAAGCATTCCTTACCATTAAAGAACAACTGGTTAACGCTCCTATTTTGGTACCTCCCATGGGTGATGTTCCCCTATTCATGTACCTGTCCATTAATGACAATGACATGAGTCAGTATATCTTTGAAAGCGTAAAGACTATAGAGGCCAAGAGTGAGTCATCCTATTACCTCAAAGAAAAGATTCAAAGATCGTGAACACAAATACCCTCTGATTGAGAAAACTTGTTATGCTTTAGCATGGGCTTCCATGAGGTTACAGCATTACCTCCATGGTCACAACACCCATCTCATATCCCGCGTGGATCCTCTCAAGTATGTGTTTAGTAAGCTCATACTGAATTGTCGACTGTCCAGATGGCAGTTGATCCTACAACAATTTGACATCGTCTACGTGATGTAAAAGTTTGTCGAAGGTCAAGGAATTGCGGATCAACTGGCCGCCTCACCTGCAGGGGATTATAAACCCTTGGAAACATACTTCCCCGATGAAGGGGTAATGGCAGTTCAACAATACAATCAGTACGATGCATGCCACACATGGAAGATGTACTTTAACGGAGCTGTTAACACAGAAGGTTCTAGAGCCGAGCGCCGAGTATGCTAGACGGGAGCAGATCCCATCGCCATTAAATTGTAGATTGCCAAAGACCAACAACACAAATTGAAGTATGAAGGTCAGATCATGGGGCTAAAACTTGCTCGTTCAATGGGCATCAGGCGGTTAACTATCTTTGGGGATTCAGAGTTGGTAACTAAACAATCCACGGGAATCTATCAAACCAAAGAAATACATTTGCTGCCTTACCATCGACAAGTTTTACAGATGGCTTTGGAGTTCGAAGAAATCTCCTTTCTACACATTCCTCGTAATAGGAATGATTTTGCGGATGCATTAGCATCATTGGCTTCCTTGATTCACATACCTGACAAGGAAAACATGCCAAGCATCACATTTACCCTACAATAGGCCCCAGTTTATGGGAACTATGTTGGAGAAGTATCAGATGAGTTACCTCCCATCCACAACCCTTGGTATTGGCACATCAAAGAGTATCTGGGAGATAGATCTACACCCACTGAGGCAAGCCTAACTGAGAAGAGGCGGATCCATCAACTTGCTATGAAATTTTACCTGAACGGAGATGCACTCTACAAAAGAGATGCAGGATTAGGTCTCCTCAGATGTCTGGATAAAGACCAAGCTCAGAGGCTCATGGATGAGATCCATGGTGGAGTATGTGGCCCTCATATGAGTGGACCCCTACTTGTTAAGAAGATCCTCAGAACAGGGCATTATTGGCTTACGCTCAAAGCTGACTGTGATGATCACGTCAATAGATGATATCAATGCCAAATTTATGGGAATGCTATCCACGCCCCTCCAAGGGAACTCCACAATATGAGTTCGTCATGGCCCTTCTCAATGTGGGGAATGGACGTGATCGGGCCCATCGAGCCCAAAGCCAGTAATGGTCATCGATTCATATTCACCTTGATCGACTACTTCACCAAATGGGTAGAAGCAGCCTCCTTCCCCAGGGTTACCAAAGAAGTCATCATTGCCTTCATCAGAAACAATGTTGTCTGTCGATACGGACAACCAGAGGTCATTGTGTCAGACAATGGTAAGAACCTCAACAATAAAATGGTGGAGGAGTTATGCAGCAAATTCCACATCAAACACCTCAACTCCGTCCTCTACCGTCCAAAGATGAATGGTGCTGTTGAAGCGGCTAATAAAAACATCAAAAAGATCATGCAGAAAATGTCCGCCAATCACAGAGGATGGCCTGACCTCTTGCCTCTGACTTTATTAGCCTACAAAACTTCAATGCTTACTTCCACTGGGGCAACCCCTACTCATTAGCCTAGGAGATGGAAGCAGTGCTCCCTGTAGAGGTGGAAATGGAAGCCCTCAGAGTGTTGATGGATGCTCAGTTGGATGAAGACCAATGGGTACAAGACAGGTATCACCAATTGTCTCTGATAGACGAAAGGCGAACCGCGGCTATCTTCTATGGTCAGTTATATCAACAAATGATCGCATAATCCTACAACAGAAAAGTTTGGTTACGGCAGTTTAAACAATATGACTTGGTTTTAAAGAAGATCATTGACAACCAAGATTAGTCTAAGGGAAAATTTGCTCCTAACTGGGAAGGCCCATTTGTTGTCAAGGAGGTATTGACAGGAGGTGCTATCAGACTTCAAGAAATGGATGGAAATGAATTTCCATAGCTTATCAACTCGGACACCGTGAAACGGTACTATGTTTGAAGTTACCATCAAGCAAACATCCTAGTTTCTGGATCAACCAATCACCAATCATTCCGATTTTGAACCCTTTCTTTTTATATACTCTTCTGCCCCTCAGGGAAACATACACTTCAAACCAGCAGCCTGGTTTCACCTGAGTTTAAACATTTCACACAATTTCAGTTATCCTAAAGACGGGATTAAACCTTTCACACCTGCAGTTTATCCTGAAGATGGGATTAAACTTTTCTACGCTTACAGTTTGTCCTGAAGATGGGATCAACCTTTTTCCACACCTGCAGTTTATCCCCATTATGGGATCAAACTTTCCTTTCCTCGCAATATAGCCTGCACATGGGATTCACACTTCTCTTTGGCTGTAATTCGTCCTGAGGAGCAAACTACGTCGACCTGATCTCCCTGATACCCGGGAGTACGTAGGCAACCATATTCTATATAGCCCGGTCACAATAATCAAAAAACAATAAAAACATTTCTGCCCTTTCTCTACAAAAACAAAAACCACAAAAATACTTATACATCTATCTGCCTTTCACATTCAGCGTTAAACCTCTTACACCAGGTTCGAACTACACAGACTTGATCTCCTCTTCAATAGCAGTACATAGGCAGCCGTTTATGGTTCTGTTTAACCCCTACCAGAACAAAAATGCTTGTCACACGGTATTGGGATCAACCTTCAATCTACCATATTTCATCGGTTTCAGACCAAAGGGATGGAATTACCCAACTTCTTCTCACAAATAGAGGATTCGATGACCATCTAAGATGCGGTCGTGCCTCAAAGAGCAATACAACCTCATAAGAGATGTAATTAACTAGGCTTCTCACAAATAGAAGTACTGGTGACCATATGTGGTGCGGTCAATCTCAGAGAGGAAAAACCACCCTCCTCTCCACTTTTCCATACAGATACCAGTCCCAAGACACCAAAGATGGTAGGGATACACAGAGATCAATGATCCGTTCTGAGAGATCCTGCGACATCTCAATGGTCCACATGTCAAGGATAAGTTTAGAATGCATCAAGATCACAAGGCTCTGAAGAAGCAGGAAAATATCAAGCAAGTATCAAGGCATAACTAAAAGGGAAGTGAATCAAAATATATTTCCCAACCATACATAATACTGTTTGATATATACATATATGTTGTACATGACAAAATGGCTAAGTTAGTCTGTGCAAGAAAATACAAAGCTATCTACGGATCTGTGTGTATGCGGACTATCAGATCTAACATGGCATCCCTCTCTAAAGAATGAGGTAACGCTGCAAGCTCCTGCCCAATGGTATCTACATGAGCTAGCAGATCAGAGGCAAACTGCATGGTGGCATAATGCTCATCAATGTAAGCACTTATATAGGCAAGAGTGACAGTCATCTAGTATCTCACTGAAGTACTGTCTGCAATGGCCACATCCCTAGTAGATAGGGAGGCATCCTGCTCCAAAATCAAGGCATCCCTGGCTGATCTAGCCACATCCCTCTCTAACAGAGCGACGTCTCTCCTATCAAGAGCTGTCAACATCGAGGCCCTAGCCTAATCTTTATCATAGGTCATCAGATGTAGGCTCTGCTCCAAATATTGTGCTAAATACTGGGTAATAGTAGCACTCGGGGTGGGAAAATCCATCACAAATGTTGGCAACCCAGCACTCAAATCCTCCTCAGTGGGAATATCAGCCTCCTCTATAGGCCCCTCATCGTCGGAATCAATATCCTGCGCTGTGGATAATACCATAGTCGATACAGTCTCTGTCTCCATCCATGCTGAATACTCTGTAGAATAACCAAGATGACTGACAGAAAACTCAGCCAGCTCTCGCTGATCCCAACAAGAATACAACCTGGATCTGTCCTCTGCTGATAAACGGTGTGAAGTGAAGCGCTGACTCACTGCCCCCTCAAATGGATGGAGATCCTAAAACTGGTCAAACTGACACATCACGACCAGTGGGTGGTAGGTAATCATCCATCTCAAACCAACTAGAGGTAGATAATCCATGCCCAGAGCATGAGTAATGAAGCTATTGGGTGTGATAAGCCCTATACACGGCAATATAGCAAACAGATCTCCAATCCCTGCCAGAAAATTTGACCAAGATGCAACATCTGTACACTCCACAATATCATGGGTGAAACAATATCCATGCCGTCTGAATGTGCCCATCGGTCTCAAGTGTGACATAAACCACACATACAACATGACCGAGCTACCTGTGAACACTCCTGCCGGATAGGTGCAGCAGTATGTGGCCGACCTCAGAATCTCTACAATGATCATCTATATAATGGTATGACCCTCCCTGAGAGCTCTCACTGCCATAATGACGCCGATATCCAACTCATCCATGTACCGTGGCATGAAGACGTATGACAATACACACAATAGTATTACATCCACTCTGGTTGAACGCCAATGGTCCTCCGGTGTGGTGAAATCCTTAGAATGCCGTGCATAACTATCCCCAGAGCCAAATTTGTCAAACAAAAAATGCTGGGATATCACATGGCCGGATGTAATCTCATCCTGTACCACTTTACGCCTCAATCCGGTGAGGGTCATGAACTGTCTACTCATATCTCCGATCGCCATGTGCACGCAAGGTCTGTCCAGCGACAGCATCGTCAACCGTGCATACTCCTCCAAAGTAGGAGTCAACTCCACAGGTCCCAAATTGAAAACCCCTCTCTCCGATGCCCAAAGGTTTCAAAGCATACCCTCTATGAATCTTGTAGGAACCTAAAACATCAACAAGGTTATAGTGTGCTGTAGCAAATCATCTACAGTCACCCTGTCTAGTGGTGACATACTATCATACCATGAACACATACCAGATGCCACCAAAAATGGTGGGGTATGATCAATACGGCTAACTATCGAAGAAGACATCTGTACGGGCCGTGTCATAAGACCATCCAGGGGTCAATGCTGAATATCTCTAGACATACATACATGTGCAAAACATAATAACATGCATGATATAATAAATGGCAATATGATATAGAGAATGGAAAACTGTAGATACATTCCTAAGTATATCATCATCTAATACATCTCTATACAGCTAAAATACAGAGAAATGGGGCGAAGCTACCCAACAACTAACAAAGGCCTATCAAAAGATATAGCGATAATGGCGCAAAGATACCCAATGTCTAACAGAGGCCTATCAAAAGAGATAAAAGAGAAATATACATTAGAAAAAGTCAATGGTGTCGATGTCTACATCATCGATCCTGTCCACCTGATATAACTCCTCCTGAGTCACTGGATCTCTATCTACGGGATGTCAGGCCGATACAAGGAGGATCTCGCACCAAGAAAGCCATATTGGTCACTGAGGGGCGGCCTTGAGCTGGAAGGATCAAAAGTATTTACCTCTGAAGGATCTCTGCCCAAATGTCAGATGAAAAGATGTGTCCGGTCCAACTGCTGGGTCAACCTGTCAATCTGTGTCACATGAGTCGGATCTCTGACACAGGCTAGCCAATCCGTTATCATCACAAATCCTAGAACCATATCCCCCATAAACTGTGTGGCACAAGTCTGAGCTCCAATGATACAAGGGATCCACTAATGCTGGAACATCTCCTGAGTACAGGAACCTTCTGACAATGTAAAACTGTCAACCCCCAACAATGGGATGTCAATGAAGGGTGACTGCGAAACAGGCCAATAACACTTGACAGGAGGCAAGATCAGCATGCGAATCTCTCCTGTAGTGCTCCTGATAACACGTTCTCCTAAGTAGAGCTCCTATCCTCCATCTGTAAAGAGAGGAATCTCGCGGGTGGAAATAACGTACTAAACTCTAGTCGGGTACCCATCCTCAAATCCAACGGTCAAATGCTCCCCAGAGTAGGGAACCCATGTGATGACATCCGCTGTTAACAACTCCAGCTGTAGGCGGCAATGAGTGAAACCCTCAGCAACAAGGACCTCCGCCAGTATAGAATGATGCCATCTCCGTCCTCGTGGATAGGTGTCTAAACCTAGCACACTCACAGGACGCAAACATGGAAGTCTCTCATAGGCCCAAAACTGCCAACACAAAGGCAACATCTGCTGTCAGTCAACACTCTTAACCTATATATGGGAAAAGACAAGAGAAATACTCACCAGCAGAAATGGGTAGAATCCTAACCACACCTCGGTCAAGCCCTACAATCGCATACGTATTCCCCTGAGGAAATAGGCAAAGGTGTAGGAACCCCAATCATAGTCTCCTATGTAACCCCCAAGAAAATTGGATTTTTATGATAATTAAATTTTTATTTGATTATGTGAATTAAATGAATTTAATTGATTTATTATACGAGTAAGCTATGTGAAGGTCGTTCTATGACCTAGAATGTGTTTATATGGTTAGTAATCAGGCTACGTGCTAGAATTAATTGTTTAGAATTTCCAAGACAAAAATAAATATTTTTCGAGAAATTTCTGTAAAAACACTATTCATCCGTTTCTGTTCGGGGAATTATGTTGAAATTCCGAGAAAAGCGTAATGATAGAATATCGAGATAAGATGAAATATCTGATAATATTTCATTTATAGCAAACGGAGTTTTTCGCATGCGGACTTAAAACCTATGGGTTGAGTATATCGATTTTCGAGAAGGAAATGAAATGTGTAGAAGAATTTCATTATTGTTAGAGCTTGTGTTATACAAGTATGATGCTATTTAGTATCTATGTATAATACGATGAGTAAATACAAAGTACAATACGATTATCGTACGAGTATTAAACGGAGAGAATACGTGAATTGTACGTATATGATACGATTCGTATTATAGAATTAAGTTAAGACATAATGTTAATTCATTTGGGTTGAATTATAATTAGTCCAATTATTTGAATGAGCAAGCCAAAGGGGATTAACGGGTTAAGCCCAAGTCAAAGCCCAAGGTTAAATTATTTAAGCCCAATTCATGAAAACCGAACCGTGGGTCGAACCGGTGGGTCACCAAATGGGTAAAACCCATGGGGATAACCCATGGGCAAGGGTGGGTCGGCCCCCTTGGTGTGCAAACCAAGATTAATGCTTGGTCACCAAGAATTTTACTTGGTGACCAAGTGTGAATAGTAAAGAGGTGGGGAGTGTAATGTCCATATTGCCCTCCATTCTATTTTTTATAAATAGGAAGCTAGGTTTGGCCATTTGATGTTTTTCTAAGACTTAACCTAGATTATTTGAGAGAGAAAGAGAGCTAGACTTAAACCATTATTCTACCTTGAAGCTTTTTCATTAGAAGTTTATCAAGAACACCAAGAGTTCTTAAGGTATATTCCTTATCTTTCATTTCCATCTCTTTTGGTTTTCTTTTATCATAGAGAATCATAAATGGGTGGTGTATGTCTTGTATAGTGGATTAAGAAAGACTTAGTATAGATTCAATCTCTATAAGTCATGAATTCATAGAAATCATAAGGTTTGATATAGTTTCAAACCATGAAAATATTGATTGTTGAGATCGATTGTTGATAAACGATTAAACTCCATCAATACGTTAATATATGCATCTTGCTTGGTTAGGATATAGATATGAAATCCATGGAGTATTGCATGTGATTTGGCCTAGAGAACGTTTGTAACGAAGTTATGGCAAATTTCACGGGAATAAACGTTAAACGTCGAAAACGCTGAAATTCTGGATTGGAGGTCAAAAGTTGCCGTGAGACTTGAAAACATTGTTTTTCAATGTCAACACGTGAGATAGGGTAATTAAGAGTTGTGGGTTTGAGAATCGTCGGATTCTAACTTAAAATGAAGAAAACGAGCATTGAACGCTCATTAACATTTTCGAACGTTTAGAAATTGAACTCAATAGTGAATTTTGAGTTATCGAATTCGAAAGTGTCAAATTTTTATATGAACGCGTAGAGTATATCATTTATGATGTGTAGGCTTTTGAACGGACCAAATCTGGCTTATAACGAAGAAGTTATGGCCTCGAGAATTTCACAAAATTTTTCAACTATTGAAGTTTTTCACGATCGAGGTCCGCAGTGCGCCATGCACCAGGACATAGTGTTAAATGTCAACATGGCAAATACCAACACGATGTAATTTGCTACTAAAATGGTGCTACAAATACCACCGTTAGAGTAAAGTAAAGTCTCAAACAATGCAAACACAGGGACCTTGCCATCGCTAATCGGCCGCCGCAGTGCCGCCTTGAACTAGTTAGTCACACACGCAGTACATGGTGTTTGATAGATATGAGAAATGTTTGTACACTTCATAAGTGTATTAAAACTATTCCTATATTACCTATACTAAGGTATATGGTACTGAACTTAGGAATTGAATGCATGTTAGTAAGTTATGAATGATGAACAAGAAATGTTATTGATGAACCCTAATTGGTAAACAATGTTGGTACATTATCAACAATGTTCGAGTCCGATTAATAACATCAGTTGGTTAATAAGTCGGGATGAAGGGTAGTAAGTCGAGTAAACTTTAGTAATGATATTAAGTTAACTAAGACATAGAAGAGAAAGAAGTTGGTAAGAACAATGTGAACATTTGTTTGATAGCTAATTACAGTGTGCTATGTGAATATATCATGTAGATTCTGTAAAGGCTGTGGTCAGTCGATTAAATTATTTGAAGACGCTGAAAGGCAAGTTTTTCTTAATGCTTGTCTGACTTTCATGTTAGTCAAGTTTTATGTGATTCATTGTACTGAATTGAACGACTGGTTTCAAAGAAAGGGTCAATGCCAGATTTAATTCGGCTAGACTACTCGTAGTATATAGATTGATTGATATTCATATCTTTCTATATAGAAATGCTAACGCTATCCTATGCCAAGTAATTGGTACGGATGTGAAGGTAAGGTTTGTCTATGAACAAACAAAAGTATTTTTCATCGATTATTCGATGGGCACGCGAGTTTGCTAAATATTAGACATAAATACATTTAACGAATGAGTGTTGATCAACATAGAGTACTATAGGCTGATCACCTAGAAGTGCTCGTAAGTACTGCAGATGTACAACCTTAGTGCTGTGATATCCTTTTCAAGTATGAAAACAGAAAGTTATTGTTCATGTTCTATCGACCGGTTCAGAATTCCTAATCTACTCTATACTTTGGGAATTGATGTTATGAAATGTTAAAGTATTATTGTTTCATAATACTTCATAACTATTTGTTCAGTTATGTAGGAATTGTCATATAATTCACGAATGTGGTATTACTGTTATCCTTTGTTAAAACTTGCTGAGCTTGATATGCTCACTTCTTGCGTGAATTATATAACTGCAGTTAAGGATGAACGTACTGAGAATGCTAAGAGAGATAAGGGCAAAGCTAAGATGGATGCCTAGCCATTGTGTAATAGATTAGTATGTTTGTATGTATTATATATTATGAACAATAAACGATGTAATCGATTTATGAACCTGGGAATGATTATACTTTGATTGTAATAAGAAGATAGTAATTACATTCATTTTGTTGTATTTCAATGGAATGATTATGTAGTTATGTGTATAGTGTAGCACCATATGTCGGGTTGGAAGATACCCAAATTTGGGGGCATCACAGGTTGGTATCAAAGCATTAGGTCATAAAACTTAAGGGGGGAAGAACCTTAGGCTAATAACCTCGTAAGGAAAGTAAAGTCTGTAGAAAAAAATTCGTATTGAATGAATTAATAAAGTATTGAGAAAACTCAGTACTGAAAAATTTAAAAGATGAAAAGTAACCTTAAATAAATTAAATGTGATTTGTGCTTATACTATTGTGTATTATGTACTAATCAACTTGTTATGTACTATTGTAGATGTTGATCGATAGCATGATGTATAGAGACATTCACGTCGTGAGTGAAGAGTTAGTGAACCAAGTTGAGATTGTACCAATGCCAGTGGCGGAGGTATCGTTAGTTGTACTAGAAGACTCAGACATTGAGGAGTACATCTCTGAGGAGGAATACTCTGAGGAGGAATACTCTGAGGAGACGATGAGGTTATCATCATATCTTAATGAGATGCTTGATGTGGAGGAGGAAATGGATGTAACATCGATTAATACGGTGGTACCTACTCAGGAGCCAACACCTCCGGATGCAATGAGATCCTTGTATCTGGTTGTGTTGGATAGGAATGTGCATCTGCGCACCATGGTGCAGACACAGAATGAGGAGATAACCGCCCTATATGAGGCGAAGGAATCTGCAAAGGCGGATTTTGAGTTGGAGCACGATGAGAAAGTGCTTATGACAGATAAGGCACGTGACTATAAGGAAGAGGCCTTAGAGCTTCAAAAGAAACTGGTTGAGAAAGACCAGAAAATAACTAGGATGTCATACATCAATGAAGTGCTCATGAGGATTTCAAGCTGAAAATTGCTTGTTATTCTATTAAGTCAGGGTAGACTCGACATACCATAAGTCGAGATATTGTGTCGATACTGGCAAACCAGAAATATGAAAATTCCGTTCGACAGTGTTAGTAGATCGTTAGATCTTTTGTGTATATGGTAGTGACGTAAAACCCTCTTTTGTATAATTAAAGGGTAGTCTTTTTCTAAATCCCAATTTTTGTTGAAGGCAATCGCGGGATAGTATGTAATAGCTTTTTGGCTAAGGGCACATGATGTAAATAGTTTTGACTATGAAAGCATATTAATATAATGAAGTTTTATTTAATGTGCTTGTTGTGGTATGAGTGGTTGTTGTTGTTTGAGAATGATAACCAAGTAGTTAAATAGATAATAATGAAACTTTATTTATTTAATCAGAATTATGCCGCCAAGAAAGAGACAACGTAACCAAGAGGTCGAGTCTCATAATGAGAATCAGGGGGGGGTCCAATAACCCTATGCAAGAGTTCGTTAATTTATTAATGGCTGCATTTAACCAAGTGGGGGGAGGGATTCCTGTAGCTCCTAGGGTAGCAAGAACAAGTACCTTTAAGGAATTTAAGAGTGTGGGTCCTCCTGAGTTTCGAAGAACGACGGACCCATTAGAAGCCCAGACATGGGTAAAAGAGATTGAAAAGGCGTTTGTGATAACAAACGTAGGTGAGGCGCAGAAGACTTCTTTTGCGACTTACATGATGAAGGGGGAAGCCAACTACTGGTGGGAGGCTAACTAGGGTGGGGCTAGAACCGAAGCTGTTATGTGGGAACAGTTTAAGAAGGTCTTCTTCGAGAACTACTTCCCTACTAGCATGCAAGGTAGGATGGAGATTAAGTTCTTAGAAATTAAGCAGGGGGATATGACAGTTCCCCAGTATGCTGCCAAATTCAATGAATTGGCGAGGTTTGCTCCACACCAGGTGGACATAGAGGAGAGAAAGGAGTGCAGATTTGAGCAGGGCTTAAAACCCTGGCTCTACAGTAGGATATCAGTTTTTCAGAGTGCTTCCTACGGGACCATTCTGGAAAAGGCGATTATAGCTGAAGGTGTTGGTGAGGCATTGTCTCAATACCACAAAGAGTGAAAGAACAAGAGTAAGTTAGAGGGAGTGAGTAAGGCTGAAGTTGTCAGCGGAAGCGGCAACTTGCCCAAGAGAAAGAGTTTTAACCCTGGGAATACTGCGGTAAAGCAGGGAGATCCCAAGCGGAGAACAGAAGCATGTAAGTCATGCGGAAAGACTCATATGGGAGTCTGTTTAAAGGGAAAATCAATCTGTTACAACTGTGGGCAGGAGGGGCATTTGTCACCCAACTGTCCTAACCCTATGAAGAACGAGGGGTGTTTTGTCTGTCGGTCATTGGACCACATGGCAAGAAATTGACCGAAGAAAGGTTTAGAGGGAAATAAGGGTTCTGGTAGTAGTAAATTAACCATTACTGGACCAACACCATTAGTGGGTAGACCCTCAGCTTGTACGTTTAATATGACTATCCAAGATGCGGTTGCATTAACGGATGTGGTAGTAGGTATCATTCCGGTCAATAAGATAAATGCTTATGTGCTATTTGACTCAGGTGCTACTTGTTCTTTTATAGCATGTGAATTTTCTAAGTGATTAGGTTTAATCCCTGAGAAGTTACCAATACCTTTAGACGTTAAGGTAGCTAACAAAGATAATTTCCATTGAACATATTCATAAGGATTGTTGCGTAGATATTAGAGGGAATAAGTTATCGGTAGATTTGGTACCGATAAGGTTAAAAGAATTCGATGTAATTCTTGGTATGGATTGGTTGGTTAACCATAAGGCGATAATAGATTGCTATAGGAAAAGTGTAAACCTTCGGCTTTCTAAGAAAACCAAGGTGGTGTTCTTCGGTAGTAAATCACCGAGATGCTCTTGTTGTCTATCGATGACACAAGCTAAGAAGATGTTGAGAAAAGGGTGTGTAGGTTATTTATGCCATGTTGTGGATACCCAAAGAGTGGGAACATCCTTGGACCAGATACCTATAGTGCAAGAGTTTGTGGATGTATTTCCGGAGGAGTTACCGGGTATTCCACCGGACAGGGAGGTAGAGTTTGTAATTGATTTGTTACCGGGAACGGCACCAGTTTCAAGGGTACTATATCGGATGGCGCCAGTTGAGATGAAGGAGTTAATGGTTCAGTTACATGAACTATTAGATAGAAAGTACATTCAACCGAGTGTGTCTCCTTGGGGAGCACCAGTGTTGTTTGTCAAGAAGAAGGATGGGTCGTTAAGACTTTGTATCGACTATCGAGAGTTGAACAAGTTGAAGATTAAGAATAAATACCTGTTGCCCAGGATCGATGATCTATTTGATCAATTGAAAGGGGCAAAGTATTTTCTAAGATAGATTTATGCGAGGGTATCATCGCTTAAAGGTGAGGAACGAGGATGTACCTAAGATTTGGCGTTTGAACTCGTTATGGTCATTACGAGTTTACGGTAATGTCGTTTGGGTTGACTAATCGCGCCACCATTTATGGATATGATGAACAGAGTGTTCAAACAAAGATTTGGACAAGTTCGTCGTAGTGTTCATTGATGATATTCTAGTCTATTCTAAGACGTCAGAAGATCATGCAGAACATTTAAGGATAGTGTTGGAAACACTAAGAAAGGAAAGGTTGTATGCAAAATTCAGAAAGTGTGAATTTTAGCTTGAGCGAGTGCAGTTTCTAGGACATTTTATTGATAAAGATGGCATTTTCGTAGATCCAACAAAAGTAGAAGCAGTTAATGAGTGGGAGCAACTGAAAACGCCAACCGAGGTTCGGAGTTTTCTGGGGTTAGCGGGATACTATAGAAGGTTCATTCGGACTTTTCTAAAATAGCTACTCCGTTGACAAATCTAACAAGAAAGTCGATAAAATATGTGTGGACTGAAAAGTGTGAGAACAGTTTTCAGGAGTTGAAGAAGAGGTTAAGTGAGGCACCTGTATTGTCCTTACCAGACGATACAGGGAATTTTGTAGTGTATAGCGATGCTTCGCATAAAGGACTGGGTTGCGTGCTCATGCAGCATGGAAAAGTCATTGCGTATGCGTCACGTCAATTAAATGATTATGAGAAAGTATATCCTACTCATGATCTGGAATTGGCAGCTGTAGTTTTTGCATTGAAGATATGGAAGCATTATCTATATGGTGAGAAGTGTGAAATATACACGGACCACAAAAGTCTTAAATATATCTTCACACAGAAGGAGTTGAACATGAGATAGAGAAGATGGTTAGAGCTGATAAAAGATTATGACTGTGATATTTTATATCATCCGGGGAAAGCAAATGTAGTAGCCGATACGCTAAGTAGGAAAGGTAGAGAGAAACTATCAATGTTAACAACTCAGAATGAGTGGGTAACTGTGATGGAAAGAATGGAGCTAGAAGTTAAGTTCGGAGGAAGCGGTGGAAATTATTTTCCATGGAAACCCAACCGACCATAGTGGAACGGGTTAGGGGAGTACAATCGAGCAACAAGGAATGCAAGCAGATGAAGAAGAGGGTAGAAGATGAAGAGAAGACTATGTATAACCTCAATAAGGAGGGAATACTTCATTTTGGAGGAAGAATTTGGGTTCCAAATGATTCTGGATTGAAAGAGGAAATAATTATGGAGGCTCATAGTTTGAGGTACTCGATACATCCCGGTAGTACGAAGATGTATGAAGACCTTCGTCAGAACTTTTGGTGGCCGAATATGAAGAGGGAGATAGCAGAATATGTTAGTAGGTGCTTAACTTGTCAAAAAGTTATGGCTGAACACCAACGACCGAGTGGGTTGTTGCAACCATTAGAAATTCTAGAGTAGAAATGGGAGCATATCACAATGGACTTTGTGGTAGGACTTCCAACAACAAGAAAATGATACGATGCTATTTGGGTAATACTGGATCGATTGACGAAATCAACTTATTTTCTACCAATAGGAGTTAGGTATAACCTAGATCAGTTAGCTAAGCTGTATGTCAAGGAAATTATTTCCAGACATGGAGTACCTATTTTGATTGTGTCAGATCGTGATCCACGATTCACGTCGAACTTTTGGAGGAGTTTGCAATAGTAAATGGGAACACAATTAAGATTGAGTACGGCCTATCATCCTCAGACGGATGGTCAGAGTGAACAGACAATTCAAACGCTTGAAGATATGTTAAGATCTTGCGTTATAGATTTCAAAGGGAGTTGGGATGAGTATCTACCGTTGGTGGAATTTTTGTACAACAATAATGTTCACGCTAGTATAGGCATGCCGCCTTACGAAGCTTTGTATGGAAGGAAGTGCCGAACTCCATTGTGTTGGGATGAGGTGGGTGAATGTCGGATGTTGGGACCTGAGATGGTACAGCAAATGACGGACATGGTGAAGTTAATACGTGCTCGATTAGTTGCTGCTCAAGATAGACAGAGGAAGTATGCAGATCCTCACAGAGAAAATAGAGAATTTGATGTAGGATCTTTTGTATTTCTGAAAGTATCACCTTGGAAGGGGAAGATACGTTTTGGAAAGAAGGAGAAGTTAAGTCCAAGGTTTGTAGGACCTTTTGAGATTTTAAGAAGGGTAGGAGAGGTGGCTTATGAAGTAGCCTTACCTCTAGAAATGGAACGCATTCATAATATGTTTCATGTGTCCGTGTTGCGTCCTTATAAACCGGACTATAGACACGTAATAGATTATGAATCTATTCAGATAGAGAAAGATTTGTCCTATGAGGAACTTCTAATTCAAATTATTGATAGGAAGGAACAAGTATTAAGAAATAAGGTCATACCTTCAGTGAAGGTGTTATTGAGAAACCACAATGCTGAAGAAGCAACGTGGGAGTTCGAGAGTAAAATGAAGGAAGATTTTCCTCATTTGTTCATGTAATTATAAGCTAAGATTCTGGGGACAGAATCCTTATAAGGGGGAGAGAATGTAACGCCCAAGAAAATCGGATTTTTGTGACAATTCAATTTTTATTTGATTATGTGAATTAAATGAATTTAATTGATTTATTATGTGAGTAAGCTATGTGAAGGTTGTTCTATGACCTAGAATATGTTTATATGGTTAGTAATCAGGCTACATGCTAGAATTAATTGTTTAGAATTTCCAAGACAAAAATAAATGTTTTTCGAGAAATTTCTGTAAAAATACTATTCATCCGTTTCTGTTCGGGGAATTATGTTGAAATTCCGAGAAACGCGTACTGATAGAATATTAAGATAAGATGAAATATCAGATAATATTTCATTTATAGCAAACGGAGTTTTTCGCATGCGGACTTAAAACCTAAGGGTTGAGTATATCGATTTTCGAGAAGGAAATGAAATGTGTAGAAGAATTTCATTATTGTTAGAGCTTGTGTTATACAAGTATGATGCTATTTAGTATCTATGTATAATACAATGAGTAAATACAAAGTACAGTACGATTATCGTACGAGTATTAAACGGAGAGAATACGTGAATTGTACGTATAGGATACGATTCGTATTATAGAATTAAGTTAAGACATAATGTTAATTCATTTGGGTTGGAATATAATTAGTCCAATTATTTGAATGAGCAAGCCCAAGGGGATTAATGGGTTAAGCCCAAGTCAAAGCCCAAGGTTAAATTAGTTAAGCCCAATTCATGAAAGCCGAACCGTGGGTCGAACCGGTGGGTCACCGAATGGGTAAAACCCATGGGGTAACCCATGGGGATAACCCATGGGCAAGGGTGGGACGCCCCCTTGTGTCTGACCAAGATTAATGCTTGGTCACCAAGCATTTTACTTGGTGACCAAGTGTGAATAGTAAGGAGGTGGGGAGTGTAATGTCCATATTGCCCTCCATTCTATTTTCTATAAATAGGAAGCTAGGTTTGGCCATTTGATTTTTTTCTAAGACTTAACCTAGATTATTTGAGAGAGAAAGAGAGCTAGACTTAAACCATTCTTCTACCTTGAAGCTTTTTCATTAGAAGTTTATCAAGAACACCAAGAGTTCTTAAGGTATATTCCTTATCTTTCATTTCCATCTCTTTTGGTTTTCTTTTATCATGGAGAATCATAAATGGGTGGTGTATGTCTTGTATAGTGGATTAAGAATGAATTAGTATAGATTCAATCTCTATAAGTCATTAATTCATAGAAATCATAAGGTTTGATATAGTTTCAAACCATGAAAATATTGATTGTTGAGATCGATTGTTGATAAACGATTAAACTCCATCAATACATTAATATATGCATCTTGCTTGGTTAGGATATAGATATGAAATCCATGGAGTATTACATGTGATTTGGCCTAGAGAACGTTAGTAACGAAGTTATGGCGAATTTCACGGGAATAGACGTTAAACGTCGAAAACGTTAAAATTCTGGATTGGAGGTCGAAAGTTTCCGTAAGACTTGAAAACGTTGTTTTTCAATGTCAACACGTGACATAGGGTAATTAAGAGTTATGGGTTTGAGAATCGTCGGATTCCGACTTAAAACAAAAAAACGAGCATTGAACACTCATTAATGTTTACGATCGTTTAAAAATTGAACTTAATAGTGAATTTTGAGTTATCTGATTCGAAAGTGTCGAATTCTTATATGAACGCGTAGAGTATGTCATTTATGACGTGTAGGCTTTTGAACAGACCAAATCAGGCTTATAACGAAGAAGTTATGGCCCCAAGAATTTCACAAAAAAATTTTAACTGTTGAAGTTTTACATTGTTAAATGCAGCAAGCATGTGCCGGCAAGAAAGTGTAATTTGCTCTTGCTAAATGGAGCCATGCAGCCACCATCATTAGAGTAAAGTCTCGCACCGTAATGCCGAGACCGGACTTTACATCGCTAACTGGCGCCCTTAATCGGTCTTGAAATAGTTAGTCACGCACGCACGTAAGCACGCAGTGCAGTGTTTGATAGATGACTTAGGTTTTGAACTTCAATTGTTCAGGGACCTATAAGAGAAATGTTTGTACACTTCATAAGTGTATTAAAACTATTCCTATATTACCTATACTAAGGTATATGGTACTGAACTTAGGAATTGAATGCATGTTAGTAAGTTATGAATGATGAACAAGAAATGTTATCGATGAACCCTAATTGGTAAACAATGTTGGTACTTTATCAACAATGTTCGAGTCCGATTAATAACATTAGTTGGTTAATAAGCCGGGATGAAGGGTAGTAAGTCGAGTTAACTTTAGTAATGATATTAAGTTAACTAAGACATAGAAGAGAAAGAAGTTGGTAAGAACAATGTGAACATTTGTTTGATAGCTAATTACAGTGTGCTATATAAATATATCATGTAGATTCTGTAAAGGCTGTAGTCAGTTGATGAAATTATTTGAAGATGCTGAAAGGCAAGTTTTTCTTAATGCTTGTCTGACTTTCATGTTAGTCAAGTTTTATGTGATTCATTGTACTGAATTGCACGACTGGTTTCAAAGAAAGGGTCAATGCCAGATTTAATTCGGCTAGACTACTCGTAGTATATAGATTGATTGATATTCATATCTTTCTATATAGAAATGATAATGCTATCCTATGCCAAGTAATTGGTACGGATGTGAAGGTAAGGTTTGTCTATGAACAAACAAAAGTATTTTTCATCGATTATTCGATGGGCACGCGAGTTTGCCAAATATTAAACGTAAATACATCTAATGAATGAGTGTTGATCAACATAGAGTACTATAGGCTGATCACCTAGAAGTGCTCGTAAGTAATGCGGATGTACAACCTTAGTGCTGTGATATCCTTTTCAAGTTTGAAAATAGAAAGTTACTGTTCATGGTCTATCGATCGGTTCAGAATTCCTAATCTACTCTATACTTTGGGAATTGATGTTATGAAATGTTAAAGTATTATTGTTTCATAATACTTCATAACTATTTGTTCAGTTATGTAGGAATTGTCATATAATTCACGAATGTGGTATTACTGTTATCCTTTACTAAAACTTGCTGAGCTTGTTATGCTCACTTCTTGCATGAATTATATGACTGTAGTTAAGGATAAACGTACTGAGAATGCTAAGAGAGATAAGGGCAAAGCTAAGATGGATTCCTAGCCATTGTGTAATAGATTAGTATGTTTGTATGTATTATACATTATGAACAACAAACGATGTAATCAGTTTATGAACCTGGGAAGGATTGTACTTTGATTGTAATAAGAAGATAGTAATTACATTCATTTTATTGTATTTCAATGGAATGATTATGTAGTTATGTGTACAGTGTAGCACCATATGTCGGGTTGGAAGATACCCGAATTTGGGGGCGTCACATCCTATACGGTCCACGTGTCGAGTGGCGCTGATCAAAGCAAAGGACACTGTAGAAGAGTTATCTGCTATGAAGCAATCCCTAATGATCATCAGGAATAATCGTAGTAGAATGCGATCCCTGACTCTCACATCATCGGGTATAGGCTCACTCAACAGCCCGCTCATAGCATCTATGTTCAAAGGACCTGTACGAACAGTCCTGCCCTTGAGCGCCTCCGCTGGAACTCCCAACAAGGATTTGATGGCAGTAGGGGTAATATCTGTCGTGCAAGGCACTGGATCCCTTCCAAACTCTATACCTGTGATAAGCCACTAATCCATTGACATCATTATCACCTCACAGTCCAGCAAATGGAGTGACTGAGTCTGGTGAAACCAGCGCTCAGAAAATGCCCTGAGGTAACCCCAGGGACATCGATGGGGAAGAAAGGAAAAGAATGTCCTGAATTCCCAGCCATGTACAATCGCTCTGTAGTCATCATGCAAAGCCTTAAAAAAGGATGGATGCTGAACCAGTTCCCTCGAGGTTGTTTGAAGCCGGGAACCTATGTGACGCCCCCAAATTCGGGTCTTTTCCAACCCGACAGATGGTGCTACACGGTACTACCATTCACACATTCATTCAATTGAAAAGTCTCAAAAGGACGAATATGTCTTCTATATATTCAAAATAATATTACATTTCCCCAGGTTCTTAATAACCCATTCATTCATTCTTGTCATAATATTCAGTATATTACAAACATTCACCTATACTATTACATAAGAACTCTAAGGGTCCGTCTTCGCATTGCCTTTATCCTTGTCGGAGCCTTCGGTACGTTCGATCTTAGCTGTGTTAATATGGTTCAAGCAAGAGTGAGCATGACTAGCTCAGCAAGTACTACAATTCTAATAAACAACATGCTTGAAACATAGAACTCATATATCTTCAATAACTGAACAATAGTTACGAAGTACTATCGATAATTCAAATAGTACTTCTTTTCATTCAAAACGTTTTTCAACAACAATATTCAATATAATATCAATTATGGCTCAAGACTATGAGCAGTTCATAATTTCTTTTGAAAAGGACAACCCGACTCTAAGTTCGTAAGTCCGACATATCTTATGAGCACGTCTAGGTGATCAGCCTATAGTACTTTATGTTGATCAACACTACATTCATTAAACATGTATACGTTTAAGTTATGGCAACCTCACGTGCCTGTCGTTAAACGACAAAAACATTTTAGCATACTCAGTCTTCGATTGAAAACCACACCAATATAACTTGGTAAACATTGTACATGCTTTGATAGAAACATAAGTTAAGTCTAGCTGAAAGAATTGGCTTTGACTTTATCATACATCAATTTATGCGTAAGAATACATGAATCACAAAGCTTGTCCAGATTGAACTGGAACAAGGGTTAGAGTACTTGCCTTCAGCGTCTACTTACTGATTATCACACGTATACTTTAAGTCTCTAAGTCTCTACAATACTTGCTCATATAACGTACCATATTAGGTCACAGGTAATCAAGTAAGTATACTACTATATCTTACCTTTCAGCTCAATCTAAATCCTTACTTAGATCTATTATTTATGGGTTTCAGCTTTTCATTACATTCACATTCAATTGATTATTAACTTTTAATCATCATACATTAAGTGTCTAACAATGCCTTAACAATGTTATATTTATATCTTAGTTCATTACTAATGAGTTATCTTTCATTCTATACTTTTAAACATTCTTGTCTGCTGAAACTCTAAAACTGGCGCCGCGGTGCCACACATAACTCCTCCTTTCATTTGTATGGCCATGATTTAGCGATGTCTGCTTGACATCATTTATAGTACTTCTTTCCACCCATTTGCCTTGGGTTGGCCATGGCTAACTCTCGCTGCTAGAAAATTTACAGCTTATGAAATTTTTTGCGAAACTCCCAGACGCATAACTTCTTTGTTATAAATCTGAATTGGCTAGTTCAAAATTCTACAGTTCACAAATTACATACTCTACGTGTTCATGCAAGAATTTTATCTATTTGACTTCGTTTGCTAAAATTTCACCTATTAGTTCATTTTCAATGAAAACGATAAACGTTAGTGAACGTTCAACGCTCGTTTCTTCGTTCTAAGTCAGCATCCGGTCATTTTCGAGTCCACAACTCTATAATGCCAAATATGACTTGTCTCCATCAAAAACCAACGTTTCCGACTTCAAACACGAAATACGACTTCCATTCCGAGAATTTCATGAATTCGACGATAATCGTCCAATCGTGTGAATTCCGGCAAAGCTTCATTACTAATCATTCTAAATGGATTTTAACCAACACATGAACATTTCAAGTTACTTATTACACCAACTTATTGATAAAGTAGGTTTTGACTTATTCTCATAAGTCAAATGACTCATTTAACTTATGAACTCCAATTCTCATGCTTGTGACTTACTATGAACTTAAGTCCATCAATCAATGTTCTCATACTATATTGAACATACTAACATCATATGACAAACATATGATAATTTTTGTACAAGTTTATCAACTTATTATGTTCAAGTTGCTTATTCAACTTATTCGGCTTAAGTTCATTCATCAATGACTTCTTATATATTCTTAGCATACAATCATACTTCTCTTATCACCCTATAATGATAGAGATGAATATATATTAGACAAGAGTCTTACCCTAGAAGCACTTATACTTCTCTTCTCTTTGGAAACTAGCAAAGAACTTTTGACTTATTCTTGACTTATGTGGCTTATTCTCTCTAACCAATAAGTTACTTAACTTGAGAGGAGTTGAGAGGAATTTTAATCAAGCAATCAAATGAATTGAGAGCTCTCTATTTATAGGCAACCCAAAGTTAGGGTAGAATGGTTAATTAGGCATTGCACCTCCTCAACTAACCTCCTTAATCACACCTCCTTACTATTCATTACTTTACAACTAAGTTAACTTGTCTAGCACTCACTTTTCTTGCTCATCACAACAGTTGATCACTACACAAAATGCTTGCCCATCAAGACTACCCACATTAATATGGTTTGCTCCATGGATCATGGCTAATTCATTGGGCTTGCTAATTAATCTAGCTAATTCCTTGTTGGGCTTATACTACAATAGTTTGGACTCATGTCATATCAAACACTTGGGCTTGAGTATCACTTACTAATTGGACTTCTACCATTAAGCTAATAATCCTACAAGTCCATTACCTTTAATTAACAACTTAACATACATACCTCACGTATAATTCTCGTATGCTAGCTCGTATATTTATTCATAATATACGTTATTTCATTCTCCATACACAATAGTATAATACGTCGTATTATACTTACGTTCATTACATCGTATAATTCATACGCATCATACGATTACAACTTTCTTTCCTTAACGCTTAATAAACCTAACATTCCCAATTTAGGTCCGCATGCGAAATATTACATTTTCCATACGTAGATTATTATTACATAATCAATCTCACCTTGATATTATAACGTTACGCATTTCTCGGAAGTTCAAATATAATTCCCGAACAGAAATCGATGAATAGTGTTTTTTAGAAAATTTCTCGGAAAGCTTTAATTTTTGTCTTAGAAATTCAAACACTTTAATTCATCCACGTAGTTAAAATATTACGACATTTCGACGTTTCTAGGTTATAAAACGACATTCATCTTATCAACACGCAATAATAATAAATAATATTATTTTATTCATTATTAAAAGTATTTACAAAGGTTCGATTTTTTGGGGCATTACAACCTACATCAAATGCAGATCAACATCAAAATCCTTGACTCCTCATCAATAGGAAAAAGGAAGATTAAAGATCTAACTTCATACCTTGTTTGCGTGCAGGTAGACTGAAGGATGCCGACTCAAGTCACCCAGAAGATCTGGGTTCGCCACTTGAATACCTGGAAAATCCTTATGGGGAACACGTACAGCAGGAGCAGGAACCTCAATCGGTACATCTTCCTCCTCGTCCTCGACATCCAGCACTTCAACCCAGATAGGACGTATCACCGCCTCCACCAAATGACGAGGCTGTCTAACAGAACGGGGTCAAGGCACTTTGGAAGCCCTCCTCCATACACCAGAAGTGGTCCTGCGGGAACTACTCGGCTGATCCAGATCCATAATATCTGGACAACAAGTCTCCAAATCACCTCAGAAAGGGTGTGGTAAATTCTTACCTGGAGCTTTTCAAAATGCATCTTTATGATTACATGCATGCATGCATTGTTTTAACATACATCTACAGTAGAGTTAAAAATGCATGAGTACCCAATGCCTACGTTTTGGAAAATTTTTCCATAGCCCCCATTGTAAATGGAACTATCCATATGCACATAGGCATGACTAGGTGGCCATTCAGTAGCACACCTATCCACAGTCATATACATCCTACATGCATTAATACATAGCAGTAAAAAATCCATAAGTGTAGTCTAATTACCAGGATTATTTTGCTTTTCTACCTTTACTCATTTGTCCTCAGATAGGATAAGAAATGAAAGTAAAAGGTGCCAATTTGACTATTTCAAAAGTCAAATTTTTTCACATCATTATGTTTAGCATGGTTTAATACTAACATTTGCTATGTTGAATATTTTTTATCAAGTCATATCAGCATGCATATTCACTACTATGTGTCTAAATGCATTTCATGTGATAAGTCATTTTCCAATGGATAGAAACTGGAAAAAAATACATGCATATGTTACTAGGACAGTGAAGAACGCTTGTATGGTGGTAGAATATGCAGAAAGTTGCCCGAACTCAGCAGATCTATAGAAGAGCTCTCAAATTTCCTTCGCAGCGCAGCTTGAAAATGACTTATAAAAGCAACCTGTGGGCTTTATATAGCCATGGTTGGCCGCAGGTCCACCTACGGCTGCTGAAGGTGTACCTACGGCACTCATACGTGGGTCCCACACCTCCGGCTCGCTCCAATTAGAGTTGCAAAGGAGGTCTCACAAGCTGAAAAGACCAAATCAGGAATAAAAATGCTACGCGATTGAGCTTTAATAGCTGGAATCTGGTTTTTACTGGTCGAAATTAAACTCCCGTCATCTCATTGGTATTCACTTGAATGCAAGGTATACTATACCGTTGAGCTCATCTTTCACAAATCATGCTCGACAATACCCCACAAAGGTCCGATGCCGTTAATGCAAGGTCACAACCCTAACACGTATCCCCGGCGGGGGTTAAAACGCCGAAGTTACAAAATGATAAAGTATCCCTGGCGGGGGTTACAACGCAAATCGTTCAAGCATCCACGTATCCCCGACGGGGGTTACAGTGCATTCTCGACCATTGACACACACATCAATGAAGGTTAAGCAACCTTGACGTCATATCAGCTGGTGGAAAGTAAACCCATCGAAGTAACTTATCCACATATCCCCAGCGGGGGTTATAACGCAATGCAACCATTGACATATACATCAATGAAGGTCAAGCAGCCTTGACAATGCACCCAGCAGGGATCTATCCGGTGATACACACATCGCGAAAGTTAGACAACCCTGACAATACAGATCGCAGCGAATTCTGGCTGTGATGAGGGAATATGTTATACACATCCTCAAATGCATAAAGCTTTATCCCCACAGATCTCTTGTACACACGAGAGACGATCTGCAGAATAAATGCCATGGTTCAGGGATTCGAGACTTTGGTGATATCCCCAATGACGACATCCTTGAAGACTTGGATCGCATGTCCAAGCCATCACTGATTGTCATCCCGGCAGGATTAGCAGGGAATTGACAATCATTTCCATCATGTATCATACATTTACATCATGTTGCTGCACATAGCATCATGTTTATCTTGCTTGCATTTTAAGTGTCTAGGATTCTTTATCCTATCCATGCCTTGCATTGCATGAATATGATAAAGAGGGGCATCTGTAGACACTCAAAATTTTCTGTCGCTTTATTCTTGACATTGCAAGAGGGCGATTAAATGCTTAGAGATAACCACGAAGATAGCTTACATCCATTCTGGATACTACCGGAAGTTCAGTTCCAACCCTGGAACACACACCGGGAACATCATCTCCAACCCCGGAGCACACCCCAGGAATATCATTTCCAACCTCAGAGATAACCCCGAGTTTCATCCTTGGCATTAACCCCAAGGAATGTTGTTGCAGTTACGGCGATAACTCCAGAAATGCTTGTTTTAAATGCATGCTATCAGCTTCAATCTCAGACATCCTGCCGAGGCATTCATACCTCATACCCGGAGCTAACACCGGGCAGACAGGCACACTCACAAGATGACATTGCAGCATACAAACAAGCAGTCCAATCTCAGATGTAACCCAAAGCAACGTCTGCTTTCATTTCAAATCGGCGATAACCCTGGTGAGGAGTCAAACGTCATCTTGCTACCTCAACACCTGTGCGTCGTCTCAACACTTCATACGTACATACATACAACAATGTCCTACAAGAATCGAGGAGTTACAATCCTGAGTGACAATTATGTGTGGCAGCACACCGGATAGAATTTGAAGCTTGAAGACCATGGGCATGGTCCCCTCTTCCTGACTTCGTACAACCTTTTGTAACGCCCGAGAAAATTGGATTTTTATGACAATTAAATTTTTATTTGATTATATGAATTAAATGAATTTAATTGATTTATTTTTTAAGTAAGTTATGTGAAGGTCATTTTATGACCTAGAATGTGCTAATGTGGTTAGTAATCAGGCTACGTGCTAGAATTAATTGTTTAGAATTTCCAAGACAAAAATAAATGTTTTCTAAGAAATTCCTGTAAAAACACTATTCATCCGTTTCTGTTCGGGGAATTATTTTGAAATTCCGAGAAATGTGTGATGATAGAATATTGAGATGAGATGAAATATCTAATAATATTTCATGTATGGCAAATGAAGTTTTCGCCTGCGGACTTAAAACCTAAGGGTTGAGTGAAATGATTTTCGGAAGGAAATGATATGCATAGAAGTTATTTTGTTATGGTTAAAGCGTGTTATACTAGTATGATACTATTTAGTATCTATGTATAATACGATGAGTTAATACGAAGTACAATACAATTATCGTACGAGTATTATACGAAGAGAATACGTGAATTATACGTATGGAATACGATTAGTATTATGAAAATAAGTTAAGACTTATTGATAATTCATTTGAGTTGGATTATGTTTAGTCCAATCAATTGTATAGGCAAGCCCAATGAATTAATATGATAAGCCCAATTCAAGGCCCAATATTAGATTGGTTAAGTCCAATGCAAGAAAAACCGAACCGTGGATCGAACCGGTGGGTCACCGAATGGGTATAACCCATGGGGCAACCCATGGGGATAACCCATGGGGTGGTGGGCCGGCCACTTGGTGTGCAAGGCAAGCATATCACTTGGTCACCAAGTATTTTACTTGGTGACAAAGTGTGGAATAGTAAGGAGGTGATGGTGTAATGACTAAATTGCCCTCCATTACATTTGCCTATAAATAGAAAGCAAGAGTTGGTCTTTTGTGAGTTTTTCAATTGTCAACCTAGATTATTGAGAGAGAAAAAGAGCTAGACTCAACGAAATCATACACTTGGATGCTTTGCCTTATAGTTTTCCAAGAGATTACTTAAGAGTTCTTAAGGTAATATTCTGTAATTCTAATTCCATCTCTTTTGGTTTTATTTTATCATGGAGAATCATAGATGGGTGGGGTATGTATAGTATGGTGGAATAAAGATGACTTACCATAGATTCAATCTTTATAAGTCATGAAATCATAGAAATCATAAGGTTTGTTATAGTTTAAAATCATGAAAATATTGATTATTGAGATTGATTGTTGATAAATAATTGAACTCCATCAATACGTAAATATGTGCATCTTGTTTGGTTAGGATGTAAATATGAAGTCCATGGAGTATTCCATGTGATTTGGCTTAGAGAATGTTAGTAACGAAGTTATGGCGAATTTCACGGAAATAGACGTTAAACGTTGAAAACGTTGAAATTTCGAATTGGTAGTCGAAAGTTGCCATGAGACTTGAAAACGTTGTTTTTCAATGTCAACACGTGAGATAGGGTATTTAAGAGTCGTGGACTCAAGAATTGTCAGATTTCGACTTAAAACGAAGAAAACGAGCATTGAACGCTCATTAACGTTTACGAACGCTTAGAAAGTGAACTCAATAGTGGATTTTGAGTTAACGGATTCAAAAGTGCCGAATTCTTATATGAACGCGTAGAGTATGTCATTTATGACGTGTAGGCTTTTGAATGGAACAAATCAGACTTATAACGAAGAAGTTATGGCTCCGAGAATCTCACCAAAAATTTTATCTGTTTAATTTTTCGATGCGAGGTTCAGCCGCCATGCGGCCAGATAAAGGTGTTTAATGCCGCCGTCACGGTTGGCGGCCGCGATGTAATTAGCTTATCGAAAAGTGGCTGCAGCTACCACCGATAGAAGGAAGTCTTGCACCGCAGCACCGAGACCGAAGCATGGGTACTGCTAACTGGCGCCGCAACGCCAGTCTTGTATTGAGATGTCACGCCGCGGCGCGGGTACAGTATTTGTTGAATGACTTAGGTTTGAACTGCAATTGTTCAGAGACCTAGAAGAGTAAAGTTTATGCACTTCATAAGTGTATTAAAACTATTCCTATACTACCTATACTAATGTATATGGTATTGAACTTAGGAATTTAATGCGTGTTAGTAAGTTATGAATGAAGAACACAAAGTGTTGTCGATAAACCCTAGTCGGGGAAACAATGTTGGTATTTCACCAATGATGATAGAGTCCGGTTAATAACGTAAGTTGGTTAATAAGCCGGGACGAAGGGTAATAAGTCGAGTTAACTTTATTAATGATATTAAGTTAACAAAGACATAGAAGAGAAAGAAGTTGGTAGGAACAATGTGAATAATTGTTTGATAGCTAATTACAGTGTGATATATGAATATATCATGTAGATTATGTAAAGGCTGTGGTCAGTCGATTAAATTATTTGAAGACGCTGAAAGGCAAGTTTTTCTTAACGCTTGTCTGACTTTTATGTTAGTCAAGTTTTATGTGATTCATTGTACTGAATTGCATGACTAGTTTCAAAGAAAGGGTCAATGCCAGATTTAATTCGGCTAGACTACTCGTAGTATATAGATTGATTGATATTCATATCTTTCTATATAGAAATGCTAACGTTATCCTATGCCAAGTAATTGGTACGGATTTGAAGGTAAGGTTTGTCTATGAACAAACAAAAGTATTTTTCATCAATTATTCGATGGGCACATGAGTTTGCCAAATATTAAACATAAATACGTTTAATGAATGAGTGTTGATCAACATAGAGTACTATAGGCTGATCACCTAGAAGTGCTCGTAAGTAATGCGGATGTACAGCCTTAGTGCTGTGATATCCTTTTCAAGTATGAAAACATAAAGTTATTTTTCATGGTCTATCAACCGGTTCAGAATTCCTATTCTACTCTATAATTTGGGAATTGATGTTATGAAATGTTAAAGTATTATTGTTTCATAATACTTCATAACTATTTGTTCAGTTATGTAGGAATTGTCATATAATTCACGAATGTGGTATTAATGTTATCCTTTGTTAAAACTTGCTGAGCTTGTTATGCTCACTTCTTCTATGAATTATATAACTGCAGTTAAGGATGAACGTACTGAGAATGCTAAGAGAGATAAAGGCAAAGCTAAGATGGATGCCTAGCCATTGTGTAATAGATTAGTATGTTTGTATGTATTATATATTATGAACAACAAACGATGTAATCGATTTATGAACCTGGGAAGGATTATACTTTGATTGTAATAAGAAGATAGTAATTACATTCATTTTGTTATATTTCAATGGAATGATTATGTAGTTATGTGTACAGTGTAGCACCATATGTCGGGTTGGAAGATACCCGAATTTGGGGGTGTCACACCTCTAATCCCATGTCATTGCGTAACTCTTGACACAAGCGGTCCGAAGAAGGTCTTATATACCTCATTCAGATGCTCGGATTGAAGTTCTGCAAGTTCGAACGGACATTACAGTGCACGAGTGCACGTACTTTGAGACGACAGGACCATGAAACCCTGTGTAGCTCGGGTGCAGCCGCAGTGCATCTCCACGGATGCCAGCAGTACACTGCTGCCACCACTCTATAAATAGAGGGCTTGGGCTAGCCATTTTAAAAAAAAAAGAGGCGAGGAAGCCCTGTCCAATTTACCCTGTACACACCCCATATTGAGTGTTTCCTCATTTTAAACATCTGTTAGCTCACATATAGCTATATTTTATCTGGCGGGAGCTGAGTGTTTATCTATATAGAGTCATAGAAGCCTGCATTGGCAGTCCACTGTAAGCCTTCTTACACTCTATAAAGCCTTTCTCTTCATCATTGCACACACTGTTCTACACATTAAGAGTCGTGTTGTGTGCGTTTGCCCGAACTTTGGTCCGTGGTTTTCATTTCTATCTGTATATATACTTATATATGTATATATTTTATATATGGACTAACATTATCGAGTTATGCCACGATTGAGCCTAGACTTGATGCGGAGCGCTTTACTTGCTTATATATATATATATATATATATATATATATATATATATATATATTTACATTTCGCTTAGGCACAGAGTTTTGTAATAACTCGATATTTTCTATATAAATAAATCAAAAATTTTGTGTATAAATTTTTTTTATTTATCAAAATAAATATGGGGAATATATGTGCAAGATAATGTGTATATGTATATCTCGTGATAAATAAAAATTTATTTATTACCCTAATAATTACAAATAGTTTTAGTTTAGAATTATTGATTATTATAAATTATATTCTTATAATAATTAATTTTATTATAGAAATGTTTTATTAATTATTTTTCAAAGAAAATATGATATTATATGATATATGGAATGATGATTGTAATTAGTAGAATTATTATCTATTTCTATGATTTTAGCTCAAATTATTAAGTTAAGTAGTTTAACTTAATTAATAATGTTGTTTATGCAAGATAAATCAGATATGAAATCCAAACCCTAATTTTGGATTTTGATCAAGGAATAAGAATAATAATATAATATTAATTTTTTTTTGATTTTTCAGTGCTATAGATATGTACTGTATACGTGGACCGATAATGGTTGGTCAATTATGATGTTATATGACAAATCCTAGTTTTATTGTGAAACCCTAATTTAAAACTCGAATACGAGTTTAAAGCTATTTGATAACTGTGAATTGTGATTTATGACAATTATTATTAAGATTAACATTAATTAGGGAAACCCTAATCGTGGAATTAGAAACCCTAATTTCTTAAGTGAAAACCCTAAATTAATATTTTAGAATCCTAATTTCTATATTAGGTAACCCTAATTAACAATTATAAAACCTAATTACTAGTTGTAAACCCTAATCGCTAAAATGGTGATCTTCATTATTATTTTAGTAAATTATAATGTTAATTAGAAAACCATAATAATATTAAGGATCCCTAATTATTTAAAAACCCTAAATTTTAATTAGTAAGTTCTAATTAAAATTTTATTGAACTTTAAACTTAAATTTTTAAACCTTAGAAATTATTTGGGAAACCTTAAGGTTTAAGATCTATTGATTTTAACCTAGATTCATGCATCATGGACAAAAATACCCTTAAATTACTTTGTTAGTTTACTAAAATAACCTTTTTGGTATTTATTTAATAAGCTAGATTGCAAGTCACCACTCTAGATTTGTAGCACATGCCTAAAACTCATTCAATCTTATCCTCTTTGACACCTTGCAAGTTAGATACATTGCATCTATGTAGTAAAAATAGATTAAGAGAGAGAAAATGTCACTTGCTAGCTCATATTTTGCACAAACACTCAACCTTGAGCCTCTCTCACTAAAACCAACGAAATATAGAAGTATTTCAGTCCCCAAATCAAGCCCCACGAACAGCCTTAGCAAATCAGAACCTTGGATCCAAACATTTGTTCATAAAGGTATAAAAACCCTAGCTTGATTTCTGTCCAATTTTCTGTTGTTTGATGTTTGAAATTTTTGTTAAAACATGTTGGTTATAGTGTCTAATGATGATCTGGGTTGCTAGATGTTGAATCCATAACATCCAAAGGCTCAGATTTGAAGATTTGCAAAATCAAAAAAAACAACGTGGTCCGACAACGAATGTCGGTGGCCACGAGATCTTTTCTTGATTATGGTTTTGTTGTTTTTAAGTTGTTATGTGTAGCTTGTAATGTGGTCTTTAATATGTAAAATGAATCGTATTCATTTGATGTCTAGAATGGAAGTTATTAATTGGTCAAATACCGCGACCAAAGATTGATAGGAAGAAATCTGGACAAATTTAGATTATGCTCAGATCGGCCTTCGACGAAAGATGTTTGTGTGACTATATCTGTCAGGTTTTGCAAGTTATGTTGATGTTGTTGTAATACATGTGTAGCCTGTTTCTCTAACTATAGATCCATGGCTTTAGATCGTGTAGATAATCATCAGGTAGATTGTAGGAAGTGGTCAAAGTAGGCCACTCGCACTGACTTAGCTTTTCTGGGAATTTCCAGAAACTGAAAGGGGCTTATTTCTGACAAGGTTTGACCATGTTGGATCTAATGATTCTGTTGATGTTATGGTAATATTTTTTGATAGATCTCTTAAGTTACATGTTTTCTACAAGCTATAACTTTTAGATCACAAAAACAACACTTAGATCACAAGTTGTGGAAGCCCAAAGATGCATACTCGAACTGTTCTTCATTTCTGGGCAACCCAGAAATGAAGAACAGCCTATGACAACTACTTTAGGCTCTTATATCTTCTATGTTATGAATGTTATGACTTTGGTTATTGTTGGATCTTATAGTGTTGCAATAGTACTACAACCTCCAGTGAGTAGATTGTCTAGAAACACATTTATTTGATCAGTGTTCTTGGTCAAACTAAGCCACTAGAAATCTGGCATGGTGTTCTGGGTTTTCATGAAGAACACGAAGAACACCTATAGCGACGGTTTTGTCGCTATAGGTGGTCTTTAGTGACAGTTTACATATAAAAATTATATTTTTATTAAATAATTATTTAAAATTAGTTTTTAATTATTAAAAACACAAAATAAATTATTAAAAATTATTTTAAAGTCTGAAAATTAGTTTTTAATTATTTTGAATATATTTTATAAATATTTAATATTTTTGGAATATTAAAAGTATTTAATTTATTTAATTATAATATTAAATAAATTACTTAAAAATGATTTTAATACATGAAAAATTATTTAAAATTATATAATGATATAAGAAAATATTTTAAGTTATTTTTAATGACTTTTAATATTTTGTGATGAAATTAATTAATAAATTTATATTAATGATATTAAAGTTATTTAATAATTATATTAAATAATTTAGTTTAAAAATAATTTTAATATTATAAAAATCATTTTAAATAAAAGTAAAGTGTTTAATGATATTTTAAGTTATAAAATATAAACTTTTAATATTTAAAGGATACTTTCATTAATAATTTAATATTAATGATATTTATTTAACATTAATGATATTAAATTTATTTAATAATTATATTAAATAAATGGTTTTAAAATAGTTTTATTAATTTAAAAATCATTTAAAAAGGATATAAATGAATTAAAAATATTTGAAGTTATAATTAATGACTTTTAATATTTGATAAATAGTACATTAATATTTTAATATTAATGGTAATTATTTAAAATTATTTTTAAATGTTTTAAAAATCATTTAAGGGTAATATTAATACTTTAAAAATATTTTGAGTTATTATAAATAACTTTAATATTTTGGCAATGGTTTCATTAATAGTTTAATGTTAATTAAATGTTAATGATAATAGAATTGTTTGATATTTAAATCATTTAATTATGATTCCGGTGTTTAAAAATTCAGGATAAATTATAATAAATGTTTAAAAATTATATTAAGTCATTTAAAAATAATATGACTGATACTTACAGATATTGAGTTACATCATATAGTCTTAGACTCGATAATTACCCGATAAGGCTGTCGATAGACCGACATATTTCAAAAATTGATCTGGACTTAGATAGGTTGATTTGATAAGTGTTTATTTATGATTCAATGGTTGTTGAACATGTGTGACAAATGTGATTCGGTTATGTGCTGACTGCAATATGCAGTACTATGTGTTATGGTATATTGTTCTAATCGAACGAATGATCTAATTAATGATAGGTCGAGATATAAAAGATAAAACTAAGTTTCATTTTGTAAGCAGCAGACCAGGCAAGTATCCTACCTTTGCATTTTCTTTATGCAATGGACATGAGAAAGAATGTTTCAGAATTATATTATTACTGTACAGATTATTAACCCTATATTATATACGCTCATTGATTATCAACATGTTAGTATATGGTAATTCAGATATATATTTTGTTCGTTAATTTTTGTAAATGGTTATACAAGTGTCCCCGCTTGGATAATCATTGTATTTAATCACATGTTGATACACCTTTGTTAATTACTTGTATATATATATGTTGAATTATATATTATTGTTGAACAAGATAAAACCTTTGGTTTGGAACCCTGACAAGTATGAACATCCCTTACACTGGAACACTTTTTATGCACCCAAGGTGGATAGAGTGAATGATAACATCGTTCTTACAATGTAGTATTGATCAATATAGGGTACAACGAGCTGATCACCCCCATGCCAGTAAGTTATGTCGGTTTACAGATGAAGTTCTGTTTAACCTTTTCGAAAATAAAAATAATGTTCATAGTATATCACTTTAACCCTATCTATAGTCAATACGTAGTTTCAAAAATTTGAAAGTGGGTTGTTATGTTATTATTATCGGTTTAGATTACTTCACAACTATTGACTTGTTGTAGAATGACAGTATAAAGAAAACATTTAAATTCTTTCAGCTTATATATATATATATAATTAATATTTGCTGGGCACTCAAATGCTCATCCTTGCTTAATTTAAATGTTTTCAGCTAAGTGTGAACAAAAAGAAGGCTCATGCGGAAACAAAGGGAAAGGAAAGCTAACCAAATAAGATTTGTGGTATTCTATGTAATAATTAGACTTTATTATGACAATGATACTTATTAATTATCATGTAAGGAATGTATTTAAAGGTCTCGTACCTGGGGATTAGACTCTAATGATATGTAAATTAAGTTTGTTAATTATATTATTATTATTATTAGTATTAGTATTATTCCGCTCATAGAAATGGTATCGTGAAGCACCGAGTTCGGGTTTCAAGTACCTGAATTTGGGGGGATCACAAGTTTACTTCGTGGCCTTTTACTGCTTTATTTACATTTCGTCTCGCCTGGAGTTTACTTCATGGCGGTTGATCGCATTTACTGCTTTATTTACTTTTCTGATCCCCCATGGAGTCGCTTCGTGGTGGTTGATCATGTCCATATATATGTATATATATATATATATATATTTACCACTTTTATATATTTACATTTCCGATCCCCCATGGAGTTACTTCGTGGTTGTTGATTGTAACGCCCCAGAAAATTTGGAATTTTGAGAATTAAAATTTTATTTTATTATGTGGATTAAATGAATTTAATTAATTAATTATGGGAGTAAGCTATTTAAAGGTCGTTTTATGACCTAGACATATCGGAATGTCGTAGTATTTTGGCTACGTGATAGAATTAAAGTGTTTGAATTTCCAAGATGAAAATAAAAGCTTTCTGAGAAATTTTTTGAAAAACACTATTCACGCATTTCTACCCGGGAATTATTTTTGAACTTTCGAGAAATACGTAATGATAGAATATCGAGGTGAGATAGAATATCCAATAATATTTCAGTTATGGCAAACACAATTTTTCGCCTGCGGACTTAAAATCTAACGATTAGGGAAAATAAATTCCAAGAAGGAATTTAAATACGTATAATGAATTAAAGCAATGATTGTATAATACGTAAGTATTGTACGAGGTAATGAATACGAGTATAATACGAGGTATTATACGAGCAAGTATAAATGATGGAATATCGTATATTAAATAAGTATACGAGTTAGAATACGTGATTTATGCGTTATAAAACTTTAAGCTAATTGTATTGGACTTATAGGATTATGTAGAACATTGTAAAGTCCAATGAGAATTGATAAGGCCCAAAGGTAGGAATGGATGAGTCCAATTGGAATTAAAGTTAAGGTCCAAAGTTGTTTAATTGCAAGCCCAATGAATAAGTTAGGTTAATTAAACCTTAAGCCCAAACTATTAATCCAATGGGTTAGGGTGACCCATGGGGCAACCCGTGATCACATGGGTGAATTGGTGACCAAGAACTTTATGTGATGAGCAAGTAGACTTAATGACCAAGTAGACTTAATGGCTAAGAAATGTGATGAGCAAGCAAAGGATAAAAGTTGTGCTTAACAAGTAAACTTAAAGGCTAAGTTATGTGATTAGAAAGTATACTAAATGATTAAGTAAATGTGATGCCCAAGTATTGGATAAATGTTGTGATGGCCAAGTAAAGAGTGTGGAGGCCAAGTTAACTTAGTGTTTAAGCTTGGAATAGTAAGGAGGTGGGTTGGATTAATGACATTTATGCCCTAACCTAGCAACTCCTATAAATAGCAAGCTTTGTTTTCATTTTGTTGGTTGTTCATTTCATCTAACAAGTTGAGAGCTTATTTTTTAGAGAAAATAAGTGAGAATAAGCTAGAAAAGTTAGAAAACTAGTCTTTCATAGTTCAAGAAGAAAGAAGAAGATTAAAGATTAACCAAGTGATATTCAAGGGTAAGCAATCTTAAACCATGATTCTCTTTCTCTTATATTTTTAGAGAAGTGGGTAGTGGTAGAGTATGTATGCTAAGGAATGATAAGAATGATTAATCAATAGACTTAAGCCGTATAAGTCATGAATAAGTAATTCAAACTTAATTGAGTTATGAACTTATGAGGAACTTAGATGAACTACTCATATGTTTACCTTAATAAGATGGTATGATAATAAGAAGCAAGAATGGTGGTTAAAAGATGTAATCTATAATAAGTCATGTGAAATGAAATCATAAGTAGTTTATATTTTTATAAATTTTAAACTTATGAAGAACAAGTAATAAATTATCATGTAAATAAGTTAATGATGTATGTATGTCAAGATGTTAGTATGATGGATTGAATCCAGCTAAAATAATGAATAAATCATAAGAAATGAAGTTATGCCGAAATTCACACGATTGGACGTTAATCATCGAATTCGTGAAATTCTTGGAATAGAAGTTGAATTTTGATATTGAGCTTGGAAACATTAGTTTTCAATGGAGAAAAGTCTTATTTGGCATTATAGAGTTGTGAACTCGAGAATGTCCGAATTCTGACTTAGAACGAAGAAACGAGCGTTGAACGTTCACGAACATTTATCGTTTTCATTAAAAATGGACTAATAAGTGAATTTTTAGTTAACGAAGTCAAATAGATAAAATTCTTGCATGAACGCATAGAGTATGTAATTTTTTAATCGTAAGCTCTTGAACGAGCCAATTCGGACTTATAACGAAGAAGTTATGCGTCCGGGAGTTTCACAAAAATTTTAAAAGCTGTAAAATTTCTAAGGCACAGAGTTGGCACCGCGGCGCCAACCCAAGGCCAAATGGTGGCACAGCAGCATCGTGCACAATGTCATTACCTACTGTAGAGTCACGCCGCAGCGCGAGAAGGAGAGTTATGTGTGGCGCCACGGCACCAGTCCTAGAGTTTTGACAGATAAAAATGTTTACAACTATAAAATGAAAGATAACTCATTAGTAATGAACTAAGGTGTAAATATAACATTGTTAAAGCATTGTTAGACACTTAATGTATGATGATTAAAGGTTAATAATCAATTGAAGATGAACGTAATGAGAACAACATAATGTGCTAAGCCGGCTGTAGAAATTTGTTGACCAAGTTGATTATGAATCCAATGGTTTGCAATACCAGTATAGGTCATGTAATTACTTAATGAACATGATAAGACCTTTCCTAAATCACTGTTATAGTGATGACTTTAGGAATTTAATGTTGTTTAATGAGTAGTTAAACGACGAACGTAAAGTATAAGGAACGTGAACTGTATTCAATAATGATAATGACTATAACGTTGAGAGTTATAACTAAATGTTGTTAAATATTACTTGAACATAAACGAAATGCAATAAAGTGTACTTAACAAATGACGATCGAGTTTCGAATAACGTAAGAATGTTAGTAAGCCGTGAGGAAGGATGATTAACTCAAAACAAGTTCTATTAATGAAGTAAATCCACGTAAGACATAGAAGAGAAAGAAGTTGGTAAGAATGATGTAAAAGATAATGGCAAGCCAGAAGTAATAAATAATAAATCTAGTACATGATTAGATTGAGAAGAAGGGTAAGATTCATTAGGAACCATGTATGTTCATTCATGACCTAATGTGGTATGTTATGTGGTTATGTATTGTAGAGACCGTAAAGACTGAAAGGAAAAGTTATTTTTACTGTAGCAGACGCTAAAGGTAAGTTTCTCTTAAACGCTTGTCTAACCTTCGTGTTAGCCAGGTTTTCTGTGATTCATGTTATAAGACTCATGAATTGTTTTATGAAAATGTCAATGTCAGTTTTACCTTGGCTAGACTAATCTTGAAGATTGATTAATTTATTTACAAGTCTTTCAATATAGAATTGATAACGCTATCCTACGCCAATTATTTGGTATGGATTCAAGGTAAGCCTGAGTAGGAATAAACAAATGTATTTTCATCGAGTATTCGATGGGCACGTGAGGTTGCCAAAACTTAAACGTACATACGTTTAACAGGATGTAGTGTTGATCAACATAGATTACTATGGGTTGATCACCCGTATGCTCGTAAGATATGCTTGGACTTACGCACTTAGTGTCAGGGTTGTCCTTTTCAAAGAAATTATGAAACGCTCATGGTCTTGGACCGTAATTGATGTTTTACCAATATTGTTATTGTAAAACGCGTTTTGAAGGAAAAAGAAGTGCTATTTTGAATTATTGATAGTACTTAGTAACTATTATCCAGCTCTCGAAGATATACGATTCCTATGTTTCAAGCATGTCATTTAAAAGAAATTTTTGTACTTGCTGAGCTTGTTATGCTCACTCTTGCTTGAACCATATGAATGCAAATTTTAGACGAATCTTAATCAAGGATTCACAAGGATAAAGAAGAGGCTAAGTCGAACCCATGAGGTTACTTATGTAATAGTATAGGTTTGTAATGATAATATTTAATATTATGACAAGAATCGAATGTAATTCGCTTATAAAGAACACAGGAAATGTTAGTATTGTGTTCGAATATTTATAAGACATATTCATTTTTGAGGCATTTCAATTGAATGTTTGTGTGAATCAGAATACCGTAGTAGCACCATATATATCGGGTTGGAAGAGACCCAAATTTTGGGGAGTCACATTGATCATATTCAGTATATATATATATATATATATATATATATATATATATATATATATATATATATATATATATATATATATATATTTACACCTTTTATATATATATAACTCGCTTACGCTTTTCATACAAACTTTAGATTCATATGAGCCTAGGAATCATGTGATCAAGATTCAAGATATCTTGAATCTAGATTCGATTCCGTGATGGACATTTTCAATTTAAAGTAAATTAAGTACATTATTTACAATTATCCTCGAATTTCCTTGGATGGCTGTCATGCCCATGAGAAGTTTGGCACTACTGTATATTATTTTCTCGAAGATGCTTCGCATCTCAAAAATAAAAGCAAACAAGCCGAACATTTTAATAATAAAATGGAAGTATTAAAAGGTCTCAATTCCTATTGAGCACAGGGTTTGACAAACCTCTTTTTACAAAACTTCATTGCTATATCTTGCTTAAAATTGAATTTTTCTACAAATTCAAACCCTTTGTATGTAGGTGAAAACAAGGCCTCGCACTACTTTCAAATAATTTCACATTGATCTACACACACACAAACACATTCATATAACAGTTTCTTGAAAAGTGGTGGTCATTGTGGCAACACAGATGTTGGGGGGTGCCTAATACCTTCCCTCCGCATAATCAAGCCCCCTAACCCAAATGAATCTCGGTTTCACAAACCCGTTTAGCAGTGTCACATCACTGGGTCAATGTCCAAACCTTTTCGGTTGCGTTGGTGCAACCAGTTAAATACACCAACTGGAGACTCTTAAACTCAAATCGTCGACATTAAACATGTCGGACCTTTTCACTTGTTTTTTCAAACAAATCGCACATTAACATGAGAACACCAAAGAACAAGTAACGAAAAGGGACAAATAAAAATCCCGACGTCGACAACTGTAAAGTAATTAAACCACTTAATAACATGCTTGGAAATAAGGTTTCAAGCTTAAATGAATAATTTTCAATTCAACAATATCCTGCTCAATCCAATATCAGAAGGATAGGAAAACTTTCACAAACTCAAAGTTGTGTAAGTTAGGAAACTTGCAACACAATAAATTTGGATACTTGCTCAATATAATTTAGAGTAAGTTTAGGGAAACTTGCTTAACAAAAGTAGGGTTCAAGGAACTTGCACAATCAAATGGTGAAGTTTAAGGGAAACTTGCTCAATAATAATTGGAGTAAGTTTAGGGAACTTGCCTGTTTGCTCAGCTACAGTATAATACTAGTTTTAACTAACTTGCGTTGAAATGACCTAACATTAACTAGTCGGTCTTTCAATTAGCATGTGTAAACTAATACGAGTCTACACTTAAAAGAATACATTCATCACATAGCATGCTTCTCAACACATTATATGACATATTGGTCACACATTACAAAGTAAGTAATCATATAAGCATGCCTTAATACTTCAGACCAAAAATAGATCATCTTGGCAAGATCATAGATTTGCATTTAACAAGACTGGTCTAGGCTTAGGGACGGCCATTGCATCACACTACATCCCTTAATAAACCAAGGTTGAGCTTCTACACTTTCTGACTTCAGTCCAACTCTAACATACACCTATACATACATATTAACATACATACATGATAGAGTTTCACATATACCACATGATTATACTTGAGTTCATTACCACAAGTTTAACTTACAACTTGTATGTCATTTAAACATAAAAAGTCATGTAATCATCATGCTTGTAACTTGGTCACACAAACTTGGTAACACAATACTTAGTAGTCATGCTTGTATACAGACAACATATGTATACTTTACTCACATAGTTCATATTTCAGAAATTTCCTTTTTATGACTTATGTGTGAAATAAATGAAAACCATACCTTAACCATACGATGCTCATGTCAATATGTCTATAGGCATAATGAATCCTAATATACATGCTTGCATGGTCATAACATACTTTACTCATTACTTGATAGCATTAGCTTCCTTATTCTAATTTTCTTTGAATTTAACATTAAGCCAACTTAGTACATACAAGGCATCTTAACATATAACTCCCATGCATTTACAACATATAACAAAGTCACATATGCATGCTCAAATGGTCAGTTCTTATAAGATAAAGGTCTTGGTCAAGTTCACTTTGAAAAGCCTTAAGTTTCTTATCTTTGAAATAGTCTTAACTTTTAACCATACATGCTAGTGTGTTCAATCACTTTAGTCTTGCATTTCATGTCAATGTAAACTATATTATCATGTTCATAAAGTCAAAATGCTCACATGATGTGTTCGTGACAAAGTTCACTTTTGAAATAACAAATCTCATTTCAAGACCACAAGTATTGTGTCAATCATTGTTATACTTATTCATCCTATATGCATGTGCTTACATCTGTGTACTAAAATAGTTTACAAGCTTGCTTTAACAGTGTACCAACAAGTTAGCATGAATCAGAAACAAAATGTAAAAACATCGAGTCAGTGCAGATCATGCAATTGCATTGCATTGCACCCTAGTATAATTAGAGTAGCAATTGCCATGCCGTAAATAAAATCGAGTTTGGGTTACGGTAGCAAGCTACACGTGCACCCTAGTACAAATAGGGCGCAGCTGCGTCGTACCTACATTAGAGACAGTAAGATTACTCTGTTTGCAGAGCCTTAACCAACTTGATCCCTTTTAGTTTAAACATGCTCCAATCCATTAATTAAGAGTTCAAACATGTAGACATATATCATAAACATATCATGGCATGTTAATTCACATTGATTAACAAGGAATTCAAGAAATTCCAAAGAATTTGACAATACCCAACTAAGAACACAATTAGAGTTTATACCTTGTTAGGCTTGAAATGAACTCCTCATACACTAAGTATGCTCTCAAACTTTCTCAGCAACTTAAAACATTCAATATAGACTTAACAAACAACCAAACACTGAAAATGGGGCTGGCATTTATAGAAGAACTATGAACTGGACAATCACATTATCCTAATATTGGAGCTGATGGTGTAAAGGAAAAACACATTGGTTGTTAAGGAGTGGTTGAGCAACTCAGCACCAACCATTGGCTAGCAAATGATCACCTAAGGTTAGCCACTTGAAAGTTATGTAAACTAGCTTCTTACTACTGTTCATGTACTAATGAGACACTCATTTTGGGACAAGAATCCAATCTCAGCATACTTGATCAACTAAGGCTTGGTTTAGACACTATAATTCCCATAATGTAATATAAATGTGTAAATACTACTACACAAGGAAATTTGAGGATTATTTATGTACTCACATTATATAACTCATGTATATTAAATACACGCAGTAAAATAACACAGTTAAGTATTATTGTCCGGGTCTTTCCATAATTATATTTTACTACACACATAAGCACATAACAACACTATTTAATATCAATGTTTATTTAAACATCTAGTCACTCTCCTAGTTTCTAAATTACACAGGTATTTTAATTATTTCTGTGTTAAGGATCACATGGAATTTCTCGCACAACTTGATATTTCATATCAACCTAATGTACCTTTATCCATATGATTTAATAATGTCACATATACAACAAAGTGTTCCATTTCATTAATAACAACAGAATAATTTTTCTAAGTTTGGACATCAAGAATATGATTGCATTTTTTTCTTCTTTGAGACAGTAGCAATTGCTACTGCCTTCACAAAGGCCAAAATAGGTTAGCTTTAAGTCAGTTCTAATTTCTATCACCACATAAGTTTCATATGGGATAATTTAACTTCTACAATGGTGATATACCCATACTTGACATAATTCAATATGTTCAAACCTCGCCACTATATTCAAATAGATTGAATATTTAATCATTAATAATTCTATCAATTCTTTGATATCAAACTCTTAGGGTTAGTCCAATAATTTAAATAACTATTAGTGACTCTCTTTAATCATTTCATGCATTCCCATAACCACATAAGGTTTAAATAAACCCACAAAACTAACTCGTTAAAATTAAATCACATATTTAATTAATAAGGAGTTTAAAATTCATGGTCGTTACAGAAACTGTACGTTAAAAAGATCGTGACAAGACATGGAGTTCCAATATCAATAGTGTCAGATCAAGACCCGAGGTTCACATCAAATTTCTGGAAGAAACTACAAGAATGCATGGGAACACAACTGAAGATGAGTACAACATATCATCCGCAAACTGATGGGCAAAGCGAACGAACAATTCAGATGCTAGAAGATATGCTTAGAGCATGCATCATGGATTTCAAAGGAAACTGGGATGATCATCTACTGTTGGTGGAATTTGCATACAACAACAGTTACTCCACTAGGCATGCCACCATACGAGGCATTATATGGCAGAAAATGCAGAACTCGACTATGCTGGGATGAAGTTAGTGAACGTCAACTTGTAGGACCAGAACTTGTACAACAGACCACTAAAATTATCAAACTTATTAGAGCAAGACTAGTAGCTGCCCAAGATCGACAGAAGAAGTATGCTGATCAACACTGGCAGAATCGTGAATTTGAAGCAGGAAATTTTGTGGTCCTAAAAGTTTCTCCTTGGAAGGGGAAAATTCATTTCGGCAAGAAGGGAAAGCTAAGCCAAATGTTTATTGAACCTTTCAAGATACTGCAAAGAGTGGGAGAAGTGGCTTACGAAGTAGCTTTACCTCCAAAATTAGAACATGTGCACAACATTTTTCATGTGTCGGTGTTGCGACCATATAAACCCGATTACAAACATGTGATATAGTATGAACTGTTGCAATTCAGTAAAGATTTATCTTATGAAGAGCTTCATATCCAGATAGTCGACAGGAAAGAACAAGTGCTCAGGAATAAAGTGATACCTTCTGTGAAGGTGATATGGAGGAACCACAATGTCGAAGAGGCTACGTGGGAACTCGAAGCTGAAATGATGAAGAATTACCCTGAGTTATTTGTTTAGTCTGTGTCTTCAATTCTGGGGACAAGATCTTTGTAAGAAGGGAAAAATGTGATGATTTGATTGTTTGAGCTGTGATTCTAGGGACATAATTCTTGTAAGGAAGAAAGGATGTAACAATCCAAATTTTCAAATTGTAATTTTAAATATTTATTTGTGATGCCCCCAAAATAGGACCACATGACCCATTTTGAGTCGCCAGATATCACACTACATAAATCAAATACAAACTTCATTTATACAGTTGTTGAACTGTCGTGCAGAGTACGACAACACATAAGTTGTGAGTTTTAATACAAATATATGTAATTCTCATGGTGCCTCAACCACAACACCTTACAATGGTACTTTACATAAAAGTACAATCAATAACTATTTTAGAAACTAAAATCTTTGGAAAATACTCAAGGAAACCTTCGTACATGGGAGGCCATGCATCTAAGTTATGATAGATATCATATGACTCGAGAATTATCCTTGGTTGACCCAATAGACCCCAAAGAAAAATAAAAAGATTACTGTCATATTCTTTCCAATGGTGAGTCTTCTCTTGACATATAATTATCTCCATTATCTCCAATTGAAAGTTATATTTCAACCAAACTCCAAGATTATATAGGTAGTGCTCATAGATATAATCAGCAAGTGCATGTGCATAACCGTGTCTTATGATAACACGAAGTCGCCTGTCATTAAACATCTTGTATGATAGTGGCAAAACACTCTTCCAAAGTTGGGTTCACCTTACCCTATTCAGTTTACCAAAATCAACGGTTAAAATGATGTATAAAATATGACACACTTATTTAAAATTCTCAATAAAATTATTTCCATACTGTTTTAGGGGAAACCTCAACAGCTATAGACCATCGTTCTATTCCCATGTTACCCCCGCTCGACCCAGATACACTCTTATTACTTGAAAAGAATTGTGAAGCAAAAGGGTGAGCACAACTAGCCCAGTAAATAATATCATGACTAAAGATAATTAAATTATCAATAGCCTTCGTCAATAATAAATCAGAGATTTAGAATATATGGTAGATAATAAAACTTTTAAACCATAGTTGTAGCAGAATGAGCAATCCATTAGAAGAGTCAAATAGACCATAAGGTCTATTATCTTCTCCATGTTAAAAGTCCATCAATAATGTTTTATCCCTCTAACATCAATCAACAATTCATGTCCACAATCATGTGAATAACTCATAATCATAATTGTGATTCTAAATTCCTCTTCGCACCCAGGACGAAGATAATTTTTATCACCTGTCTTTACCTGAAACATCAAAAATCATAGTTATACCAAATCATAATTCTTGTTCATAATCATACTAAAAAATTCGTCTTTGCACTACGGGCCAAAGATATTCATTAACAATTCATCTTTGCACTTTTCTGTGCCAAAGACATACAACTCATATTTTTAGAAGAGTCAAGTAGAGCATGATATCTACTATCTTTTACGAATTAAAAGTGTATTATCAATATTTTATCGCTGAGACTCAACTTAATAAATAATTCACATCATCAAATCATCCCTGCACTACGGCCAAGGATATTCTTTAGTATTATGACCACGAATTATCCATGCACTATGGGCCAATGATATTCGTGTTTTCAACAATGGTCATGATTATACCGAATACTCCCTGATTATAATCATACCAACAACTGTCCATCAATGCACTACAGGAAAATGAGGACTTTTATCACATCATTTGTAACATTACGGGTCATGATTATATCGAATGATCCCTAGTCATAATCATACCAATCAACAGTTCATCTATGCACATAAGCCAAATATACTCATCAATCAATAGTTCATCTTTGCACGTAAGCCAAAGATATACAACTGTAAAACCAATAATCAACAGTCCATCTTTGCATGTAAGCCAAAGATATACAACTGTAAAACCAATAATCAACAGTCCATCTTTACATGTAAGCCAAAGATATACAACTATAAAACCAATAATCAACAGTTCATCTTTGCACGTAAGCCAAAGATGACTTTCATCATAATATAAGCATGAGGATGATGACAATGATATAAGCATTAATCAAACGAAATCAAGGATAAATATTAAAGACTTTAAATTTATCCAGTTTTAAAAATATCCAAATTGTCAACACGATGATATCTTTGTGGAGTAAAATTCAAGAATAATATTCATGTATCAAAAATAATTTGGACAGAAAAGAAATATATTTTTCTAGTGAATAGTACTCCGTGAATAGTATCCTGTGAATAGTACTTTAGAAATAGTATCTCGTGAATAGTACCCCAACATAAAAGTACCCCAAATACCCGAGTAAATAATATTTGAATGAATAGTAATTGGGTGAATAATAACCCATAAATAGTAAATCGTGAATAGCACTCTGGCATGAAAAGTGCCCCGAATACCCGAGATAATAATATTTGAGTGAATAGTAACTGGGTGAATAGTAACCCGTAAATAGTAACTCATGAATAGTATTCCATCATAAAAAGATCAATAATTATCAAGAATGCTCAGAATAATATTTTCATGAAAAGATATCGGATGAAGCACAAATATCAAGGATATTCTACTAATTTCATGGAGTATAAAAGCCAAAACTTCAACAAAATGTGTATAGAATTCAAAATATGAAACGAAATAATATTACTTACAAACTATAGAGTATGGAAGAAAATATTATTTCAAGCGAATATTGAACAAAAATAACATCCCTTGAACGGAAATAATATTCCAACGAATATTTAACGAAGATAATATTCTTACGAATATTGAACGAAGATAATATTCTTTATGAATATTGAACGAAAATAATATTCATACGAATACGAAAAATAATATCTCTTCATAATATGAAATAAATAATACCTCTTACCTCGTAAGAAGATCGGATATCGGAGTAGTGAGTAGTAGCGGATCTACTCTTCTTCTATCTCTCTATAGCTTTTCTCTCTATAATTGCTCTTGTGAGTCTTAGTGAATTTGTGAGAATGATGGAAGAATGAGCTTCTATTTATAGGAAAACATAGTTTCGATAATTACACGTTTTGGGGCTCGAAATATTACAGTTTAATACCTTCATCTTTTTCTTCATTTTTAATTTAGTCCTACAAGTATTATCAAACTTGCACCACCTCCCCTAATAGTATATCATGTGAATCAATAGTACAATCATGTGACTCAATAGTTCTATACATGTGATAAAACTAATTACAGTATAATACCTTCATCTATACCTCCATTTTTAATTTAGTCATGCAAGTATTATAAATCTTGCACCACCTTCCCTAATAGTACATGCATGTGAATCAATAGTACACACATGTGAATAAATAGTTATAAACATGTGAATTAATAGCAATTAATTCCTCATTTATCCGATTGGTCAATATAACTTCCAGACATCAATTATTATCGAAATAAATGTCAATTTCCTCTAACACTAATAATCCTAATACAATGGAAATATCAATTTCATCTTTAATCAATACAGACTTATTCATCATTAATATTATAACTCACAATATTTAACAACCAGGTCGTTCCCAAGAAAGAGGGGGCTTTCCGATAAGGATTTCTCCTTATTGGCGCGCAATTAGGTGACCAAACCTCTCTTTTGCAGAACTTCTAGACATTGTCAATATTGCAAATAATAATAAGAATAACTTTGTCGTCTCAATTATTGATTTAATAATATTATGAAGATGATACTGTGACAATAATTGAATCAATAATATGAGAGATATGATGCAGCAATTACTGTGGCAATAATTGAGTATAATTGAGTGACTTCTAACGTAAACATCAATAATCAATACTGTGTGTTACTATGCAACCACGCGTATTACTGTACTTTTACTACCGGGTAGTTCAATAGTTTAACGGTAACTTTCATCGTTATTTTTATAAAAAGATAATTTTTTAATTTTCCAAATACTACAATACTTCTGTTGTGGGGTCCACCAATGATTATGCCATCGTACGAATATTCTATGTGAAAACGAATATTCCCCGACCAATCGAATATTCCCCGATATAACGAATAACAACTTGTTTACATTGTAAAATTTTTAAATATCACCCTTAACTTTAACCCTTTCTCAATTTAACCATTTACTAAATAAAATATTAATTATAAGAAAATTGAATACTTTCATTTCATAATTTCGGGATCTCACAATCTCCCCTCCTTATGAAATTTCACCCTCGAAATTTACGTACCCGGTAGTTCGAAGAGATAAGAATACCTTGCTTTCTTTTCGGATTGTACCTTCCCAGTTATTTCCTCTATATCATTATTTTCCCATTGCTCATCTCCTGTATTTCAGATATCATTCTAGAATATATCTTCAAAACAAAGGTTAATTGACATATCACAATTTGTCAACTTATCAAGTAAACAATTTCAGCTTAGGTAAAGTCACAAACTAGCGAAGTATATTACTGCCTCTCCTCCTTGTTCTAGACTCATATCTCGCCAAATGACCATATCCCTAAGCTCGATACCATTTGTGACACCCCCAAAATAGGTCCACACGACCCATTCTGAGTCGCCAGATATCACACTATAGAAATCAAATAGAAACTTCACTTATAGAACTGTTGAACTATCGTGTAGAGTACGACAACACATAAGTTGTGAGTTTTAATACAAATATATGTAATTCTCTTGGTGCCTCGACCACAACACCTTACAATGATACTTTACATAAAAGTACAGTCAATAACTGTTTTAGAAACTAAAATCTTTGGAAAATGCTCAAGAAAACCTTCGTACATGGGAGGCCATACATCTAAGTTATGATAGATATCATATGACTCGAGAATTATCCTTGGTTGACCCAATAGACCCCAAAGAAAAATGAGAAGATTACTGTCATGTTCTTTCCAATGGTGAGTCTTCTCTTGACATATAATTATCTCCATTGTCTCCAATTGAGAGTTATATTTCAACAAAACTCCAAGATTATATAGGTAGTGCTCATAGATATAGTCAGCAAGTTCATGTGCACAACCCTGTCTTATGATAACATGAAGTCGCCTGTCATTAGACATCTTGTATGATAGTGGCAAAACACTCTTCCAAAGTTGGGTTCACCTCACCCAATTCGGTTCACCAAAATCAACGGTTAAAATGACATATAAAATACGACACACTCAATAAAATTATTTTCATACTGTTTTAGGGGAAACCTCAACAGCTATAGACCATCGTTCTATTCCCCTGTTACCCCCGCTCGACCCAGCTACACTCATATTATCTGAAAAGAATTGTGAAGCAAAAGGGTGGGCACAACTAGCCCAGTAAAGAATATCATAACTAAAGATAATTAAATTATCAATAGCCTTCGTCAATAATAAATAAGAGATTTAAAACATAGTGTAGATGATAAAACTTTTCAACCATAGTTGCAGCGAAATGAGCAATCCATTAGAAGAGTCAAATAGACCATAAGGTCTATTATCTTCTCCATGTTAAAAGTCCACCAATAATGTTTTATCCCTCTAACATCAATCAATAATTCATGTCCACAAACATGTGAATAACTCATAATTATAATTGTGATTTTAAATTCCTCTTCGCACCCAGGACGAAGATAATTTTCATCACCTGTCTTTACTTGAAACATCAAAAATCATGGTTATACAAAATCACAATTCTTGTTCATAATCATACTAATAAATTCATCTTTGCACTACGGGCCAAAGATATTCATTAATAATTCATCTTTGCACTACAGGCCAAAGATATACAACTGTATTTTAGAAAAGTCTAGTAGAGCATGATATCTACTATCTTCTCTGAATTAAAAGTGTATTATCAATATTTTATCGCTGAGACTCAGCTTAATAAATAAATCACATCATCAAATCATCCCTGCACTACGGCCAAGGATATTCATTAGTATTATGACCACGAATTATCCATGCACTACGGGCAAAGGATATTCATGTTTTCAACAATGGTCATGATTATACCGAATAATCCCAGGTTATAATCATACCAACAACTGTCCATCAATGCACTACGGGCCAATGAGGACTTTTATCACATCATTTGTAACATTACGGGTCATGATTATTGTAACGCCCGAGAAAAATCGGATTTTTATGACAATTAAATTTTTATTTGATTATGTGAATTAAATGAATTCAATTGATTTATTATGTGAGTAAGCTATGTGAAGGTCGTTCTATGACCTAGAATGTGCTAAAGTGGTTAGTAATCTGGCTACGTGTTAGAATTAATTGTTTCGAATTTCCAAGACAAAAATATTTGTTTTTCGAGAAATTTTCGTAAAAATACTATTCATCCATTTCTGTTCGGGGAATTATTTTGAAATTCCGAGAAACGCGTAATGATAGAATATTGAGATAAGATGGAATATCTGATAATATTTCATTTATGGCAAACAGAGTTTTTGCCTGCGGACTTAAAACTCAAGGGTTGAGTATATTGATTTCCGAGAAGAAAATAAAATGCGTAGAAGAATTGTGTTATAGTTAAAGCGAGTGTTATACAATTATGGTACTATTTAGTATCTATGTATAATACGACAAGTAAATACAAAGTGCAATACTATTATTGTACGAGTAGTATACGGAGAGAATACGTGAGTTGTATGTATAGAATACAATTCGTATTATAGAATTAAGTTAAGTCTTAATGTTAATTTATTTGAGTTGGTTTATAATTAGTCCAATCAATTGAAGGAGCAAGCCCAAGGGATTAGTCGGTTAAGCCCAATTCAAGGCCCGATATTAGATTGGTTAAGCCCAATGCATGAAAACCGAACCGTGGATCGAACTATTGCGTCACCGAATGGGTAAAACCCATGGGGCAACCCATGGGGATGACCCATGGGGTGGTGGACTGGCCACCTTGGTGTGCAAGCCAAGAATAAGACTTGGTCACCAAGCATTTTACTTGGTGACCAAGAGTGAATAATAAGGAGGTTTGTGTGTAATGCCTATTATGCCCTCCATTCTATTTTCTATAAATAGGAAGCTAGGTTTGGCCATTTGGGAGTTTTTCAATTGCATCTTCCTTGGTTAGGATGTAGATATGAAATCCATGGAGTATTCCATGAGATTTGGCTTAGAGGACATTAGTAACGAAGTTATGGCGAATTTCACGGAAATAGACGTTAAACGTCGAAAACGTTAAAATTCTGGATTGGAGGTCAAAAGTTGATGTAAGCCTTGAAAATGTTGTTTTTTAATGTCAACATGTGAGATAGGGTAATTATGAGTTTTTGGTTCGAGAATCGTCGAATTCCGACTTAAAACGAAGAAAACGAGTATTGAACGCTCATTAACGTTTACGAACGCTTAGAAATTGAACTCAATAGTGAATTTTGAGTTAATGGATTCAAAAGTGTCGAATTCTTATATGAATGTGTATAGTATGTCATTTATGACGTGTAGGCTTTTGAACGGACCAAATCGGGCTTATAACGAAGAAGTTACGGCCCCGGGAATTTCGCAAAATTTTCAAACTTTGGAAATTATAGGGATAATGTTTGTACACTTCATAAGTGTGTTAAAGCTATTCCTATACTACCTATACTAAGGTATATGGTATTGAACTTAGGATATAAATGCATGTTAATAGGTTATGAATGATGAACAACGTTGGTACTTCGCCGACAATGTTAGAGTCTGGTTAATAACATTAGTTGAGTAATGAGCCGGGACGAGGGGTAATGAGTCGAGTTGACTTTATTATTAATATTAAGTTAACTAAGACATAGAAGAGAAAGAAGTTTGTAAAACAATGTGAACATTTATTTATTAGCTAATTACAGTGTGCTATGTGAATATATCATGTAGATTCTGTAAAGGCTATGGTTAGTCGATTAAGTTATTTGAAGACGCTGAAAGGCATGTTTTCTTAATGCTTGTCTGACTTTCATGTTAGTCAAGTTTTATGTGATTCATTGAACCGAATTGCACGACTGGTTTTAAAGAAAAGGTCAATGCCAGATTTAACTCGGCTAGACTATTCGTAGTATACAGATTGATTTATATTCATATCGTTCTATATAGAAATGTTAACGCTATCCTATGCCAAGTGATTGGTACGGATGTGAAGGTAAGGTTTGTCTATGAACAAACAAAAGTATTTTCATCGATTATTCGATGGGCACGCGAGTTTGCCAAAAATATTAAACATAAATACATTTAATGAATGAGTGTTAATCAACATAGAGTACAATAAGCTGATCACCTAGAAGTGCTCGTAAGTAATGCAAACTTAATAGCCTTAGTGCTGTGAAATCCTTTTCAAGTATGAAAACTGAAAGTTATTATTTATGGTCTATCGACCGGTTCAGAATTCCTAATCTATCTATACTTTGGGAATTGATGTTATGAACTATTAAAGTATTATTGTTTCATGATACTTCATAACTATTGTTCAGTTATGTAGGAATTGTTATAAAATTCACAAATGTGGTATTACTGTTATCCTTTATTAAACTTGTTGAGCTGTCATGCTCACTTCTTGCGTGAATTATATAACTACAGTTAAGGATGAACGTCCTGAGAATGCTAAGAGAGATAAGGGCAAAGCTAAGATGGATGCTTAGCCATTGTGTAATAGATTAGTAAGTTTTTATGTATTATACATTATGAACAATGAACGATGTAACTGGTTTATGAACCTGGGAAGGATTATACTTTGATTGTAATAAGAAGATAGTAATTACCTTCAATTTGTTGTTTTTCAATGGAATGATTGTATGGATATTAGTATAGTGGAGCACCATATGTCGGGTTGGAAGATACCCGAATTTGGGGGCGTCACAGTTTGGTATCAAAGCATTAGGTTATAAAACTTAAGGGGGGAAGAACCTTAGGCTAATAACCTTGTAAGGAAGGTAAAGTCCGAAGAATGAAATTCAAGTCCATTGAATTATTAAGGTATTGAGATAACTCAGCATCGAAAGATTTAAAAGATGAAAAGTAACCTTAAATAAATTAAATGTGATTTGTTCTTATACTATTGTGTATTATGTACTAATCAACTTGTTATGTGCTATTGTAGATGTCGATCGATAGCATGATGTATAGAGACATTCACGTTGTGAGTGAAGAGTCAGTGAACCAAGTTGAAATAGTACCAATGCCAGTGGCGGAGGTACCGTTAGTTGTACTAGAAGACTCAGACATTGAAGAGTACATCTTTGAGGAGGAATACTCTGAAGGGTTTTATTGCGCACTGTAGTGCAGACACAGAATGAGGAGATAACCGCCCTATATGAGGCGAAGGAATCTGCAGAGGCAGACTTTGAGTCAGAGCACGATGAGAAAGTGCTTATGACAGATAAAGCACGGGACTATAAGGATGAGGTTCTAGAACTTCAAAAGAAACGGGTTGAAAAAGACCAAAAGATAGCTAGGATGTCATACATCCACAAATCGCTCATGAGGATTTCAAGCTAAAAATTGCTTGTTATTCTATTGAGTCAGGGTAGACTCGACATACCATAAGTCGAGATATAGTGTCGATTCTGGCAAATCAGAAATATGAGAATGTCGTTCGAAAGTGTTAGTAGATCGTTAGATATTTTTGTATGTAATAGTGACGTAAAGCCCTCTTTTGTATAATTAAAGGGTAGTCTTTTTGTAAATCCCAATTTTTTGTAGAAGGCATTCGCGGGATAGTATGTATTAGCTTTTTGGCTAAGGGAACATGATGTAAATAGTTTTGACTATGAAAGCATATTAATATAATGAAGTTTTTATTAAATGTGCTTATTGTGGTATGAATGGTTGTTGTTGATTGAAAATGATAACCGAGTAGTTAAATAGATAATAACGAAACTTTATTTATTTAATCAGAATTATGCCGCCAAGAAGGAGACAACGTAACCAAGAGGCCGAGTCTCATAATGAGAATCAGGGGGGGTCCTAATAACCCTATGCATGAGTTTGTTAATTAATTAACGGATTCATTTAACCAAGTTGGGGGTAGGATTCCTGTAGCTCATGGGGTAGTAAGAACAACTACCTTTAAGGAATTTAAGAGTGTGGGTCCTCCTGAGTTTCGAGGAACGATGGACCCACTAGAAGACCAGACATGGGTAAAAGAGATTGAAAAGGCGTTTGTGATAACAAACGTAGGTGAGGCGCAGAAGACTTCTTTTGTGACTTACATGATGAAGGGAGAAGCCAACTACTGGTGGGAGGTTCACCAGGGTGGGGCTAGGACAGAAGCTGTTACGTGGGAACAGTTTAAGAAGGTCTTCTTCAAAAACTATTTCTCTACTAGCATGCAGGGTAGGATGGAGATTAAGTTCCTAGAACTTAAGCAGGGGGATATGACAGTTCCCCAGTATCCCGCCAAGTTCAATGAATTGGCGAGGTTTGCTCCACACCAGGTGGATACAGAGGAGAGAAAGGCGCGTAGGTTTGAGCAGGGCTTAAAACCCTGGCTCTATAGTAGAATATCAGTTTTTCAGAGTGCTTCTTACGGGACCATTCTGGAAAAAGCGATAATAGCTGAAGGTGGTGGTGAGGCATTGTCTCAGTACCACAAAGAGCGGAAGAACAAGAGTAAGTTAGAAGGAGTGAGTAAGGCTGAAGTTGCCAGCGGAAGCGGTAACTTGCCTAAGAAGAAGAGTTTTAACCCTAGGAATACTGGGGTAAGGTAGGGAGATCGCAAGCGGAGAACAAAAGCATGTAGGACATGCATAAAGATTCATATGGGAGTCTGTTTAAAGGGGAAAGCAGTTTGCTACAACTGTGGGCAGGAGGGGCATTTGTCACCCAACTGTCCTAACCCTAAGAAGAACCAGGGGTGTTTTGTCTGTGGGTCATTGGACCACATGGCAAGAAATTGCCCGAAAAAGGGTTTAGAGGGAAATAAGGGTTCTGGTAGTGGTAAGTTAGCCATTACTGGACCAACACCATCAGTGGGTAGACCCTCAGCTCGTACATTTAATATGACTGTCTAAGATGCGGTTGCATCAACGGATGTGGTAGTAGGTATCATTCCGGTCAATAAGATAAATGCTTATGTGTTATTTGACTCGGGTGCTACTTGTTCTTTTATAGCATGTGAATTTGCTAAGCGATTAGGTTTAATTCTTGAGAAGTTACCAATACCTTTAGACGTTAAGGTAGCAAACGAAGAGATAATCCCCATTGAACATATTCATAAGGATTGTTGCGTAGATATTAGAGGGAATAAGTTATCGGTAGATTTGGTACCGATAAGGTTAAATGAATTCGATGTAATTCTTGGTATGGATTGGTTGGTTAACCATAAGGCGATAATAGATTGCTATAGGAAAAGCGTAAACCTTCGGCTTTCTAAGAAAACCAAGGTAGTGTTTTTCGGTAGTAAATCACCGAGACACTCTTGTTGTCTGTCGATGACACAAGCTAGGAAGATGTTGAGAAAAGGGTGTGTAGGTTATTTGTGCCATGTTGTGGACACCCAAAGACTGGGAACATCCTTGGACCAGATACCTATAGTGCAAGAGCTTGTGGATGTATTTTCGGAGGAGTTACCGGGTATTCCACCGGACAGGGAGGTTGAGTTTGCAATTGATCTGTTACTAGGAACGACACCAGTTTCAAGGGCACCATATCGGATGGCGCCAGTTGAGATGAAGGAGTTAATGGTATAGTTGCAAGAACTATTAGGTAGAAAGTACATTCAACCGAGTGTGTCTCCTTGGGGAGCACCAGTGTTGTTTGTCAAGAAGAAGGATGGGTCATTAAGACTTTGTACTGACTATCGAGAGTTGAACAAGTTGATGATTAAGAATAAATACCCGTTGCCCAGGATCGATGATCTATTTGATCAGTTGAAAGGGGCAAAGTATTTTTCTAAGATAGATTTGCACACGGGGTATCATCAGTTAAAGGTGAGGAAGGAGGATGTACCTAAGACAGCGTTCAGAACTCGTCATGGTCGTTACGAGTTTCTGGTAATGTCGTTTGGGTTGACTAATGCTCCAGCCGCATTTATGGATATGATGAACAAAGTGTTCAAACAATATTTGGACAAGTTCATTGTAGTGTTCATTGATGATATTCTAGTCTATTCAAAGACATCAGAAGATCATGCAGAACATCTAAGGATAGTGTTGGAAACAATAAGGAAGGTGAAGTTGTATGTGAAATTCACAAAGTGTGAATTTTGTCTTGAGCGGGTGCAGTTTCTAAGGCATGTTATTGATAAAGATGGCATTTCCGTAGATCCAGCAAAAGTAGAAGCAATTAATGAGTGGGAGCAACCAAAAACGCCAACCAAGGTTCGGAGTTTTCTGGGGTTAGCGGGATACTATAGAAGGTTCATTCCGGACTTTTCTAAAATAGCTACTCCGTTGACAAATCTGACAAGAAAGTCGGTAAAATATGTGTGGACTGAAAAGTGTGAGAATAGTTTTCAAGAGTTGAAGAAGAGGTTAAGTGAGGCACCTGTATTGTCCTTACCAGACGATACAGGGAATTTTGTAGTGTATAACGATGCTTCGCATATAAAGGATCTGGTTATGTGCTCATGCGACATGGCAAAGCCATTGCAGATATCGTCCACGTCAATTAAACGATTATGAGAAAGTATATCCTACTCATGATCTGGAATTGGCAGCTGTAGTTTTTGTATTGAAGATATGGAGGCATTATCTATATGGTGAGAAGTGTGAAATATACACAGACCACAAAAGTCTAAAATATATCTTCACACAGAAAGAGTTGAATATGAGATAGATAAGATGGTTAGAGTTGATAAAAGATTAGGTATAACCTCGATAAGGTGGGAATACTTCGTTTTGAAGGAAGAATTTGGGTTCCGAATGATTCTAAATTAAAGGAAGAAATAATGATGGAGGCTCATAGTTCGAGGTACTCGATACATCCCGGTAGTACGAAGATGTATCAAGACCTTCGTCAGAACTTTTGGTGGCCGAACATGAAGAGGGAGATAGCAGAATATGTTAGTAGGTGCTTAACTTGTGAAAAAGTTAAGGCTGAACACCAACTACCTAGCGGGTTGTTGCAACCGTTAGAAATTCTAGAGTGGAAATGGGAGCATATCACAATGGACTCTGTGGTGGGACTTCCAACAACAAGGAAAGGATACGATGCTATTTGGGTAATAGTGGATCGATTGACGAAATCAGCTCATTTTCTACCAATAGGAGTTAGGTATAACCTAAATCAGTTAGCTAAGTTGTATGTTAAGGAAATTATTTCCAGACATGGAGTACATGTTTCGATTGTGTCAGATCGTGATCCACGATTCACGTCGAACTTTTGGAGGAGTTTGCAAGAGCAAATGGGAACACAGTTAAGATTGAGTACGACGTATCATCCTCAGACGGATGGTCAGAGTGAACGGACAATTCAAACGCTTGAAGATATGTTAAGATCTTGCGTAAGGGAGTTGGGACGAATATCTACCGTTGGTGGAATTTTTGTACAACAATAGTTTTTACGCTAGTATAGGCGGCACCTTACGAAGCATTGTATGGAAAGAAGTGTCGAACTCCATTATGTTGGGATGAGGTGGGTGAACGTCAGATGTTGGGACCTGAGATGGTACAGCAGACGGCGGACATGGTGAAGTTAATACGTACTCGATTAGTTGCTGCTCAAGATAGGCAGAAGAAGTATGCAGATCCTCATAGAGAAAAGAGAGAATACGATGTAGGATCATTTGTTTTTCTGAAAGTATTGCCTGGAAGGGGAAGATACATTTTGGAAAGAAGGGGAAGTTAAGTCCAAGGTTTGTAGGACCTTTTGAGATTTTGAGAAGGGTATGAGAGGTGGCTTATGAAGTAGCCTTACCTCCAGAAATGGAACACATTCATAATGTGTTTCATGTGTCAGTGTTGCGTCCTTATAAACTGGACTATAAACACGTAATAGAGTATGAATCTATTCAGATAGAGAAGGATTTTTCCTATGAGGAACTTCTAATTCAAATTATTGATAGGAAGGAACAAGTATTAAGAAATAAGGTAATACCTTCAGTAAAGGTGTTATGGAGAAACCACAATGCTGAAGAAGCAACGTGGGAGCTCGAAAGTAAAATGAAGGAAGATTTTCCTCATTTGTTTATGTAATTATAAGCTAAGATTCTGGGGACAGAATCCTTATAAGGGGGAGAGAATGTAACGCCCGAGAAAAATTGGATTTTTATGACAATTAAATTTTTATTTGATTGTGAATTAAATGAATTTAATTGATTTATTATGTGAGTAAGCTATGTGAAGGTCGTTCTATGACCTAGAATGTGCTAACGTGGTTAGTAATCTGGCTACGTGTTAGAATTAATTGTTTGGAATTTCCAAGACGAAAATATTTGTTTTCCGAGAAATTTTCGTAAAAACACTTTTTATTCGTTTCTGTTCGGGAAATTATTTTGAAATTCTGAGAAACGCGTAATGATAGAATATTGAGATAAGATGGAATATCTAATAATATTTCATTTATAGCAAATGGAGTTTTTTCCTGCGGACTTAAAACCTAAGGATTGAGTATATTGATTTCCGAGAAGGAAATGAAATGCGTAGAAGAATTATGTTATAGTTAAAGAGAGTGTTATACAATTATGGTACTATTTAGTATCTATGTATAATACAACGAGTAAATACGAAGTGCAATACGATTATTGTACGAGTAGTATATGGAGAGAATACGTGAATTGTATGTATAGAATATGATTCGTATTAAAGAATTAAGTTAAGTCTTAATGTTAATTCATTTGAGTTGGTTTATAATTAGTCCAATCAATTGAAGGAGCAAGCCCAAGGGATTAGTTGGTTAAGCCCAATTCAAGGCCCAATATTAGATTGGTTAAGCCCAATGCATGAAAACCGAACCGTGGATCGAACAGGTGGGTCATCGAATTGGTAAAACCCATGGATGGCAACCCATGGGGATGACCCATGAGGTGGTGGGCCAGCCACCTTGGTGTGCAAGCCAAGAATAAGGCTTGGTCACCAAGCATTTTACTTGGTGACCAAGAGAGAATAGTAAGAAGGTTTGTGTGTAATGCCTATTATGCCCTCCATTCTATTTTCTATAAATAGGAAGCTAGGTTTGGCCATTTAGGAGTTTTTCAATTGCCAACTTAGATTATTTATGAGAGAAAGAGAGTTAGACTACACATATCATACACTTTAGAGGCTTTGACTTAGAGTTTTCAAGAGAGTTTATAAGAGTTCTTGAGGTAATAATCCTTATCTTTCATTTCCATCTCTTTTAATTTTCTTTAATCTTCGAGGATCATAAAATGGGTGGTTTATGTCTTGTATAATGGATTAAAGATGACTTACCATAGATTCAATCTCTATAAGTTATGAGATCGTAAGAATCATAGGGTTCGTTATAGTTTCAAACCATGAAAATATTGTTTGTTGAGATTGTTTATAAACGATTGAACTCCATGAATACGTTAATATATGCATCTTGCTTGGTTAGGATGTAGATATGAAATCCATGGAGTATTCCATGAGATTTGGCTTAGAGGACATTAGTAACAAAGTTATGGCGAATTTCACGGAAATAGATGTTAAATGTCAAAAACGTTGAAATTCTGGATTGGAGGTCAAAAGTTGATGTAAGACTTGAAAACATTGTTTTTCAATGTCAACACGTGAGATAGGGTAATTATGAGTTGTGGGTAATAGAATCGTCGGATTCCGACTTTAAACGAAGAAAACGAGCATTGAACGCTCATTAACGTTTACGAAAACTTAAAAATTGAACTCAATAGTAAATTTTGAGTTATTGGATTCGAAAGTGTTGGATTCTTATATGAATGTGTAGAGTATGTCATTTATGACGTGTAGGCTTTTGAATGGACCAAATCGGGCTTATAACGAAGAAGTTACGGCCCCGGGAATTTCGCAAAATTTTCAAACTTTAGAAATTTTTTGAGATCGAGAGTGCAGCCGCTACGCAGCACGTAGTAGTGTAAAATGCTGCGCCACAATGCCGACACAGTGTATTTGGCCACTGCTAAATGGCTCCATAGCGCCACTGTTAGTACAGAGTCTCAAAGATGCGAGCAAGACCAAGCCTTGCCATCGCTAATCAGCCACTTGGCCAGCCTAGTCTTATAGAGTCGTCATGTGCATGAAGTGTGAGGTTTTGGATAGTGACTTAGGTTTCGAACTTCAAATGTTTAGGGACCTATAGGGGTAATGTTTGTACACTTCATAAGTGTATTAAAGTTATTCCTATACTACCTATACTAAGGTATATGGTATTGAACTTAGGAATTGAATGCATGGTAATTGGTTATGAATGATGAACAATGTTGGTACTTCGCCGACAATGTTAGATTCTGGTTTATAGCATTAGTTGAGTAATGAGCCGGGATGAGGGGTAATGAGTCGAGTTGACTTTATTATTAATATTAAGTTAACTAGGACATAGAAGAGAAAGAAGTTTGTAAAACAATGTGAACATTTGTTTATTAGATAATTACAGTGTGCTATGTGAATATATCATGTAGATTCTGTAAAGGCTGTGGTTAGTCCATTAAGTTATTTGAAGACGCTGAAAGGCAAGTTTTCTTAACGCTTGTCTGACATTAATGTTAGTCAAGTTTTATGTGATTCATTGAACTGAATTGCACGACTGGTTTTAAAGAAAGGGTCAATGCCAGATTTAACTCGGCTAGACTACTCGTAGTATATAGATTGATTGATATTCATATCTTTCTATATAGAAATGCTAACGCTATCCTATGCCAAGTAATTGGTACGGATGTGAAGGTAAGGTTTATCTATGAACAAACAAAAGTATTTTTCGTCGAATATTCGATGGGCACGCGAGTTTGCCAAATATTAAACATAAATACGTTTAATGAATGAGTGTTGATCAACATAGAGTACAATAAGCTGATCACCTAGAAGTTCTCGTAAGTAATGTCGACGTAATAGCCTTAGTGCTGTGAAATCCTTTTCAAGTATGAAAACTGAAAGTTATTGTTCATGGTCTATCGACCGGTTCAGAATTCCTAATCTATCTATACTTTGGGAATTGATGTTATGAACTATTAAAGTATTATTGTTTCATGATACTTCATAACTATTGTTCAGTTATGTAGGAATTGTTATAAAATTCACGAATGTGGTATTACTGTTATCCTTTATTAAACTTGCTGAGTTGTCATGCTCACTTCTTGCGTGAATTGTATAACTGCAGTTAAGGATGAACGTCCTGAGAATGCTAAGAGAGATAAGGGCAAGGCTAAGATGGATGCTTAGCCATTGTGTAATAGATTAGTAAGTTTTTATGTATTATACATTAGGAACAACGGACAATGTAACTGGTTTATGAACCTGGGAAAGATTATACTTTGATTGTAATAAGAAGATAGTAATTACCTTTATTTTGTTGTTTTTCAATGGAATGATTGTATGGATATTAGTATAGTGGAGCACTATATGTCGGGTTGGAAGATACCCGAATTTGAGGGTGTCATAATTATACCGAATGATCCCTGGTCATAATCATACCAATCAACAGTTCATTTATGCACATAAGCCAAAGATACTCATCAATTAATAATTCATCTTTGCACGTAAGCCAAAGATATACAACCGTAAAACCAATAATCAACAGTCCATCTTTGCAAGTAAGCCAAAGATATACAATTGTAAAATCAATAATCAACTGTCCATCTTTGCACGTAAGCCAAAGATATACAACTGTAAAACCAATAATCAACAGTCCATCTTTGCACGTAAGCCAAAGATGACTTTCATCATAATATAAGCATGATGATGATGACAATGATATAAGCATTAATAAAATGAAATCAAAGATAAATATTAAAGACTTTAAATTTATCCAAAGTTTAAAAAATATCCAAATTGTCAACATGATACTGCTTTGTGGAGTAAAATTCAAGAATAATATTCATGTATCAAAAATAATTTGGACAGAAAAGAAATATATTTTTCTGGTGAATAGTACCCCGTGAATAGTACCCTGTGATTAGTACCTCAGGAATAGTACCTCATGAATAGTACCCCGACATAAAAGTACCCTAAATACCCGAGTGAATAATATTTGGATGAACAGTAATTAGGTGAATAGTAACCCATGAATAGTAACTCATGAATAGTACTCCAGTATGAAAAGTGCCCCGAATACCCGAGTGAATAATACTTGAGTGAATAGTAACTCGTAAATAGTAACTTATGAATAGTATTCCATCATAAAAAGATCAATAATTATCAAGAAAGCTCATAATAATATTTTCATGAAAAGATACCGACTGAAGCACAAATATCAAGGATATTTTACTAATTTCATGGAGTATAGAAGCTAAAACCTCAACAAAATGAGTATAGAATTCAAAATCTGAAACAAAATAATATTACTTACATACTATAGAGAATGGAAGAAAATATTATTTCAAGCAAATATTGAACAAAAATAACATCCCTTGACAGAAATAATATTCCAACGAATATTTAATGAAGATAATATTTCTACAAATATTGAACGAAGATAATATTCTTTATGAATATTGAACGAAAATCATATTCATACGAATACGAAAAATAATATCTCTTCAGAATATTAAATAAATAATACCCCTTACCTCAGAAGAAGATTGGATACTGGAGTAGTGAAGTAGCAGACTACTCTTCTTCTATCTCTCTATAGCTTCTCTCTACATAATTGTTCTTGTGAGTCTTAGTGAATTGGTGAGAATGAAGGAAGAATGAACTTCTATTTATAGGAAAATATAGTTTCGATAATTGTACGTTTTGGGGCTCAAAATATTACAGTATAATACCTTCATCTTTTCCTTCATTTTTAATTTAGTCCTGCAAGTATTATCAAACTTGCACCACCTCCCCTAATAGTATATCATGTGAATCAATAGTACAATCATGTGACTCAATAGTTCTATACATGTGAAAAAACTAATTACAGTATAATACCTTCATCTATACCTCAATTTTTAATTTAGTCATGCAAGTATTATCAATCTTGCACCACCTTCCCTAATAGTACATGCATGTGAATCAATAGTACCCACATGTGAACAAATAGTTATAAGCATGTGAATTAATAGCAATTAATTCCTCATTTATCCGATTAATTACCCGATTGGTCAATATAACTTCCAGACATCAATTATTATCGAAATAAATGTCAATTTCCTCTAACACTAATAATCCCAATACAATGGAAATATCAATTTCATCTTTAATTAATACGAACTGATTCATCATTAATATTATAACTCACAATATTTCACAACCAGGTCATTCCTAGGAAAGAGAGGGCTTTCCGTTAAGGATTTCTCCTTATTGGCGCGCAATTAGGTGACCAAACCTCTCCTTGACAAAACTTGTAGACATTATCAATATTGTAAATAATAATATGAATAACTTTGTCATCTTAATTATTGATTTAATAATATTATGCAGATGATACTATGACAATAGTTGAATCAATAATATGAGAGATATGATGCAGCAATACTGTAGCAATAATGGAGTATAACTGAGTGACTTCTTACGTAAGCATCAATAATCAATACCTTGTGCTACTATGCAACCACGCGTATTACTGTACTTTTACTACCGGGTAGTTCAACAGTTTAACGGTAAAACTTTCGCCGTTATTTTTATAAAAAGATAATTCGGTCATTTTCTAAATACGATAATACTTCCGTTGGGGGGTCCACCAATGATTATGCCATCGTACAAATATTCCCTGTGAAAATGAATATTCCCCGACCAATTGAATATTCCCCGACACAACGAATAACAACTTGCTTACTTTGTAAAATTTTCAAATATCACCCTTAACTTTAAACCTTTCTCAATTTAACCATTTACTAAATAAAATAATAATTATAAGAAAATTGAATACTTTCATTTCAGAATTTCAGGATCTCGCAATCTCCCCTCCTTATTAAATTTAGCCCTCGAAATTTACGTACCTGGTAGTTCGAAGAGATGAGAATACCTTGCTTTCTTTTCGGATTATACCTTCCCGGTTATTTCCTCTATATCATGATTTTCCCATTTCTCATCTTCGGTATTTCAGATATCATTCTAGAATATATCTTCAAAACAAAGGTTAATTGACATATCAGAATTTGTCAACTTATCAAGTAAACAATTTCAGCTTAGGTAAGTCACAAACTAGCGAAGTATATTACTCGTCTCTCTCCTCCTAGTTCTAGACTCATATCTCTGCCAGCGACCATATCCCTAAGCTCTGATACCATTTGTGACGCCCCTAAAATAGGTCCACACGACCCATTCTGAATCGCCAGATATCACACTACAGAAATCAAATACAAACTTTATTTATACAACTATTGAACTGTCGTGCAGAGTACGACAACATATAAGCTATGAGTTTTAATACAAATATATGTAATTCTCATGGTACCTCGACCACAACACCTTACAATGGTACTTTACGTAAAAGTATAGTCAATAACTGTTTTAGAAACTAAAATCTTTGGAAAATGCTCAAGAAAACCTTCGTACATGGGAGGCCATGCATCTAAGTTATGATAGATATCATATGACTCGAGAATTATCTTTGGTTGACCCAATAGACCCCAAAGAAAAATGAGAAAATTATTGTCATGTTCTTTCCAATGGTGAGTCTTCTCTTGACATATAATTATCTCCATTGTCTCCAATTGAGAGTTATATTTCAACCAAACTCCAAGATTATGTAGGTAGTGCTCATAGATATAATCAGCAAGTGCATGCGCACAACCCTGTCTTATGATAACACGAAGTCTCCTGTCATTAGACATCTTGTATGATAGTGGCAAAACACTCTTCCAAAGTTGGGTTCACCTCACCCTATCCGGTTCACCAAAATCAACGGTTAAAATGATGTATAAAATACGACACACTTATCTAAAATTCTCAATAAAATTATTTCCATACTATTTTAGGGGAAACCTTAACAACTATAGACCATTGTTCTATTCCCCTATTACCCCCGCTCGACCCAGCTACACTCTTATTACCTGAAAAGAATTGTGAAGAAAAAGGGTGAGCACAACTAGCCCAGTAAAGAATATCATAACTAAAGATAATTAAATTATCAATAACCTTCGTCAATAATAAATCAGAGATTTAGAACATATGGTAGATGATTAAACTTTTCAACCATATTTTTTTCATATGGCCTTTAAAAGTACTAATTTTAGTGGTCAATTTGTATGTTAAACTGTCAATTGAGTTTTGATTATGCTAGTTCGTTAAGAAACGAAGAGAACGTAGTTTGAACAAAGTGATTTGGTATAAAACTAATATTACAGTGATAATTTTTGTAAAGGATGTCAAAAATGGTGTTTATGTATGAAAACATGGAATTTGAGGAATTAAGTTAGTAAAAGTTGTTGTTAAATTGTTCTATGTTGATGAATATGGAAACATGTTTGTAATAGTTCTATATCAATTATTTGTGTTAAATTCACTATTTTGTGGGTGAAATTCGTGTTAGTTGGGCTAAAATTAAACTCTCTGCCATTCTCACAACTTTTCTAGTTCATCATTGCCTAATGGCGCATGATAGCCGTGTTAAGGCCAAAAACTAGTAGTGAATATGCTTGGCCCCATGATTGTGTATGGCGCAGCTGCGCCATACCATGTTCTGAGATACTGAGTTCTGCTGCTGCAGACTTGGGATAACATTATACCTTAGATTAATGATGTGTTAGTATAATAAACATGTAGTAAGGGGGTAAAAACAGAATCGTGTCATGTCAATGATAATTTCAACTTTGTAAAAATAATTAGTAAGTTACGAACGCGTTATGTTATAACTTAGTGTACACAATGAATGTTGGATAAGTGTTGTGAAGCCAACACTTAGAATTTCTGAAGTATATATAGTAGCATAAGACTTGTACTAAATTAACAAGACTAAATAAAAATGAGTGTTATGTTGGAAATTGAATGTTAGTATATCTAAGAGATATTGTGGTTTTAATACTATGTGTAGGTGAATGTGAGTTTTATTATTATAGCTTACGCTCGAGGCAAGTTTTCTAACTCTACACTTTCGTTGAGCTAGTGATATTATTACATTGTGCAACTTCATTCTTATGATTGAGTAAGTTCTTATATCTAATTTGTTTATGAGGATGCAAGTTTCCAAAACCTTATGTAATAACCCGATATTTTCTATATAAATAAATGAGAAATTTTGCATATAATTTTTTTTTATTTTAAAGATGTGAATATGTGTCAAGTAATGTGTATGTATATATATGTGATAAATAAAATTTATTTATTACATGAATAATTTCAAATAATTTTATTTTAGAATTATTGATCATTATAAAGTATATTCTTATAATAATTAATTTTATAGTAGAAATGTTTTTATTATTTATTTTCATTAAAATATGATTTTGTATTATTTAAATAATATATGAAATGATAATTGGAATTATTATAATTACTATTTTATTATATGAATTTTAGTTCGATTATTAAGTTAATTATTTTAACCTAATTAATAATGTTATATATGAAAGATAATCGATATGAAATCCAAACCCTAATTTTGGATTTTGAGCAATGAATGAGAATAATAATATTATATTAAATATAATATTATTTTTCAATGTTATAAATATATACTGTATGTGTGTATTGATTATAGTTGGTCAATTATGGTGTATAATGTCAAAAACCCTAATATTAATTTATTAAACCCTATTTTGAAACTCAAATGGGAGATTCAAGAATGTGTAGTAATTGTGTTATATGAATTAAGTTGCATATTATAGGATTTTTGTTAATTAGGGAAAACCCTAATTAATATTTGGAAAACCCTAATTAAAATTAAAAACCCTAATTGTTAAAATTAGAAACCCTAATTATTATTTTAGTAAATTGAATTGTTAGTTTGGGAACCCTAATGATATTAAGGAACCCTAATTATTTAAACCCTATTATTCTATTAAAACCCCTAATTTTAATTAACGTGTTTTAATTAAAATTTTATTACACTTGAATTTTAATTTTTCAAACCCTAGAAATTATTTGGGAAACCTTAAGGTTTAAAATCTAGTGATTAAATCCTATATTAAAGTACCACGGACAAGAATACCATTAAAATTGGAAGACAATTGACCAAAGTACCCTTTTTGTCCCATTCTTGAAATTATTGCTAGCAAATCTTGCCAAATCTTGGCAAGTCATCAACCTAGTCTAAGCTAGGGGCTAAGAAACACCAGCACATCAGCCATTACTATCCAAGTTCATTGCATACAAGATATACATATAGATTAAGAGAGAGAAAGTTACTAAAATTGCTCATTTGGCTATCTAACTCTCAAACAACTTTTCTCTCTCCCAAACCTCCGAAAATATAAGGTATATCAGTCTCAGAAACAAGCCCCACCATCTCCTCTAACAAATCATAAGCATAGAATCAAGAACTTGTTATAAAAAGGTAAAAACCTAATTTGAAATCTGATCTTGAAGGCCATGTTAAATGTTATGATTTTGTGTTAAAACATGTAGTATGTAGTATATATTGATTATCTGGGTTGCGAGATGTTAGATCCATAACATCTAGAGGCTCGGATTTGAAGTTGTTAAAAATCTGGAAAATTTTATTTTTGTTGTCTAGCAATGAAAGTCAGACCTCAGATCTCAGTGATCATAAATGATTTTTGTGTTTTGAAAGTTTATCGTTGTTGTATGCTATGAGATCTTTGATCTGAAACTGGAATCTAGCCCAGATCATGTAACGATCCAGAATTTCAAATTGTAATATTAAATATTTATTGAATAATATAAATATTTATTTGATATATGTGTCTATTGTTAAAATTGATGAAATAAAATAAATATTTTATTGATGTGATGATTGTTGAATCTAAATTTTTTAGATAATATTCTAAATTAAATTAATATATAATTTAGAGAGTTGTAATATGACATGAAGTGTTATATTGTTAATTAATAATTTAAAATGGTCTATTAAATTATTAAATAAAGTTATAATGAAAATTATAATTTTGTGATATTTGCTAAAATGGTATATTTAATTAAAATATGGTATGTGATTAATTTAATGGGTTAATGTTGGATATGAAAATCTAAATAAATAAGATGCAATTATAAATTATAAACTAAATTGTTTATTAAAATAAATTAAATGAGTTTAATTTAGTTTTTGCCAAACAAGGCTTAAATATATTAATTTTTTAAAATTTAAAATGTTTTGCCAAACAAAGCCTTATGGTTTTTGGGATTTCTAATTTTTGAATTTAAATAAAATAAATAAATAATAAATATATTATATTTATAATATATACGTTTATGTTGTAATTGTTATTATAATTAATATGCGTATTAAGGTATCAGTTTTTATTTTTACGCATTAGTTAGTCTATATTGGCTAAGCTTGAGAGTCTAGAGAGAGTTTGATAGAGCTTGACAGAGAGAATTGAGAGAGATTGAGAGGAAGTTTAAGGATTTCAGGACAATTCCAGTGAGTTTAGCAAGAGTTGTTCGACCATTTGAAGGTACGTAGGTTCACAACTTTGATATTATATATATGTATATACATGTATATGAGTTTATAGCGAAATTTCATGTACTCTGTGAATTCAAATTGTTGAATTGATGATATAAATAACTGATAATTGTGAGTATATGTGTTTATAATGATTAGAGTTTATGTTTAAGCAAGAATTTGTATGCTGATTTCGTTCCAACAGTAGAAATTTTGACAGTATATGTAATTTTCACATGGTTCATGAAAAAGTACCAATTTTAGTGGTCAAACTATATGTAAAAGTGTAAATTGAGTCTTGTATATGTTAGTTCATTAAGAAAATGTAACGCCCCCAAATTCAGGTACTTGAAACCTGAACTCGGTGCTTTACGATATCATTTCTATGAGCGGAATATTACTAATAATAATAACAATAATATAAATATCAAACTTTACTTATATTTATCAGAGTCTAATCCCAAGTACGCAACCTTTACTACATTCTTTACATGATATATAATACATATCATTATCTTAATACAGTCTAACTATTACAGAAGATACCATTAAACATATTCTATTTGCTTTCCTTTTCACTTGTTCTTATCTGAACCTTCGGGTTGATCACGATTAGCTGAAAACATTTAAATTTAAAGCAAGAATGAGCATTTAGGTGCCCAGCAAGTAATAACAATTATAAATATAATTAGCTGAAAGAATCAAATGTTTTCTTTGTACATCATTTCTACAACGAATTAATAGTTGTGAAGTAAACTGAATCGATAATAATAACGTAACAATTCTATACAAAAATTTTGAAACTACGTATTGGCTATAAATAGGGTTAAGTTGACATACTATGAACATTGTTTTCAATTTTCGAATAGGTTTAGCAGAACTTCATCCACAAACCATCATAACTTACGGGCGCGAGGGTGATCATCCCAATGTGCCCTGTATTGATCAATACTACATGCAAGAACGATATTATCGTTCTCTCTGTCCGCCTTGGGCACATAAAAGTTTTCCCTAGATCGGGATGTTCATACTTAGTCTGGAATCCGAACCAAAACAACTTGATTGGATACAAAAAGGTTTTATCATATTCAACGATATTTCTAAATCATGTCTAAATTTGGTCAAATAGCTTAGAGTTATATATATATATATATATATATATATATATATATATATATATATATATATATATATATAGGATAAGGTCCAAAATGCTCCAGACTTTTACCGCGATGTCTACCGAGCACCCTATACTTTTTTATTGTCCAAAAGTACCCCTAACGTTATAATTTTTGGGTCGATTGTACCCCTGCCGTTGATAGACATGCCAAATAGACTAACATCCGTCCAAATTGCTTACGTATCTGCCACATGTACTAAAAATACTAATTAAAAAAATATTAAAATACTAATTAAAAAATACTAAATACTAATTAAAAAATTTTAAAATACTAATTAAAAAATAATAAACACTAATTAAAAAAAATACTAAATACTAATTAAAAAAATTTTAAAATACTAATTAAAAATACCAAAATACTAAAAAAATCAAATTAAAAATATTAAAATACTAAAATTCAAATTATTTTGTTAATTAAAAAAATACAAAAATTATTTTACTAAATATTAGTATTATATACTTTTTACATACTAATTACATATTTACATCAATTACTAAAAATACTAATTAAACAAATATTTACATATTTACATATTTACAGCTCCATCCTCCCTACCCCCAATTCGTTCCTCCTTCCCCTCTCCTCTCGATATCGTCTCAGATTACAAGTTGTGGTGGTGGTGGTGGTGGACTGCTGGTGGCGGCGGTGGTGGTGGCTCGTCACAAGTTATCCATTACATTTTCAAAAGTCGACGATGAACTCAGCACACACGCAGATAGAGCCAGAGGAGAGAGAAGGAGAGATACAAATTGTTTAGAATGACGGCGTATTAAGTGTTTAAGTTTTCTGATGAACTGAAAATCAGTGATGATGGCAATCAATGAGGATAAACCACCGTCAGATGGTAGAGTTTGGGGATTATTCAAGTAGCCATTTCGAAACTCCTGTAATTCAAACCCAAGACGTCGTCTTTGTCTTCCTCTCAAAGATAATCAATAGCCTACTGAGTCAAAATAATACACAAATCGAAGGCTCGAATGGCCAAAGCAGCTCGAGCAACTCTGTCTCTTTCGTTTCCAGATCTCTGATTCCCATATGGCGTCGTTTAAGTCTTGATCCCTCTAATAAGCTAGCTCTATTTGGGTTCAGTTATAAGATCTATGGGTTAGAAATTTCTTGGCAAGCAACAGAAGTCGCCGAAGTCTTCTACGGAGACGGTGGCGCTATCGGAGGCTTGTTCACCGCCGTCCAGGGAAACAAAAGTCGTTGGGTTTTGGGTATATGTTTCTTCTTCATTTTCTTCAGCAATTGTGTGTTCCATAATACTAAATCTCACCACCATGAATGAATTCAAACAAAAAAAATCTAGCTTTCACATAAAATCAAAATCCACCACCAAGAAGTAGTACCAATTTTGTTGGTTCAGAATTAGATTGAAGAGTTTGGAAAGGAGATTTAGATCTGGATATATTTGGTTTACGAGAGAAAATATGAAAGTTTTAGATCTGGATCTATCTGGTTTTACAATTTTTGAAAATATGAAAGTTTTTTTATTATAATTTAATTTTGAAATTAAGGCTTTTTTTATCCTTTTTGTTCTTTTTTTCATGCCTCATCAGCAAATATTGTCCACGTTTTAACGGAGTTAGTCTATTTGGCATGTCTATCAATAACAGGGGTACAATCGACCCAAAAATTATAACGTTAGGGGTACTTTTGGACAAAAAAAGTATAGGGTGCTCGGTAGACATCGGGGTAAAAGTCAGGGGCTTTTTTGGACCTTATCCCTATATATATATATATATTAACATGTGATTAAATACAATGATTATCCAAGTGAGGTCACTTGTATAACCATATTTAAAAATTAACGAACAAAATATATCTGAGTTATATAATATAATATCATGTTGATAAATAATGATCGGATATAATATATACGACAATAGGGTTAATAATCTAGTACAATAATAATATAATTCTGAAACTTTCTTACTCATGTCCATCGCATAAAGGAAATGTAAAGGTAGGATACTTGCCTGGTCTGATGCTTACAATATACAACTTAGTTTTATCTTTTATATCACGACCTATCATTAATAAGATCATTCGTTTGATTAGAATAACATACTATAACACATAGCACTACTTATTGCAGTCAGCACATAACCTAATCACCTTGTCACACATATTGAACAGTCATTGAATCACAAATAAATATTAAAACAGTCAAAATATCTAAGTCCAGATCAATTTCTGAAATATATCGGTGTACCGACGGCTTTATCGGGTAATTATCGAGTCTAAGACTCTATTCTGTAGTTCAATAGATGCAAATATCAGTCATACGATTTTTCATAGCCTTATAACAATTTTTAAATAATTATTATAATTTATCATGAATTTTCAAACACCGAAATCATTAACTAATTTAAATTTTAAATAATTCTATTATCATTAACATTTAATTAATATTAAACTATTAAAGAAACTATTGCCAGGATATTAAAGTTATTTAGAATAACTTAGAATATTTTTAAAGTACTTATATTACCCTTAAATGATTTTTAAAATATTTAAAATCATTTTAATTACTTACCATTAATATTTAAATATTAATGTATTATTTATCCAAATATTAAAAGTCATTAAGTATAACTTAAAATATTTTTAATTCATTTTTTCCTTTTTAAATAATTTTTAAATTAATAAAGCCATTTTAAAACTATTTATTTAATATAATTATTAAATAAATCAAATATCATTTACTATTAAATTAATATCATTAATATTAAATTATTAACTTGAAATTATCCTTTAAATATTAAAAGTTATATTTTATAACTTAAAATATTTTTAAAGACCTTAATTTCATTTAAAATGATTTTTATAATATTAAAATCATTTTTAAACTAATTTATTTAATATAATTATTAAACAAATCTAATATCATTACTATTAAAATATTAATATTTTTATGACAAAATATCAAAAGTTATATTTTATAACTTAAAATATTTTTAAAATCTTTAAATCTTTTTATATGATTTTTAAATCATTAATTCTATTTTTCATAATTTATTTAATACATTTATTAAATAACTTAATAATAATTAATATAAATTTATTAATGAAATTCATCACAAAATATTAAAAGTCATTAAAAATAAATTAAAATATTTTCTTTTATCATAATATAATTTTAAATGATTTTTTAAGTATTAAAATCATTTTTAACTAATTTATTTAATATTATAATTAAATAAATTAAATATCATTAATATTCCAAAAATACTAAATATTTATGAAATATACTTAAAATAATTAAAAACTAATTTTCGGATTTGAAAATAATTTTTAATAATTTATTATGTATTTTTAATAATTTAAAACTATTTTTTTCTATTTATTTAATAAAAATAATAATTTTATAAATAAAGTGTTGCTATAGGTGCTTTAGGCGACAAAATTGTCGCTAAATGTGTTCTTGAGGCTCAAGAACACTGATAGTCAGTGTTCAAGGCCCTGACTTTGACCATCAATGATTCTTAGCCTGAGCATGTTATGGGTGAACTAAGACACTGATATTGTAGTATTGATGTAATACTACAATATCCAACCATCATTTAAGCCATACAACATGACAGATTCACAAATCCAGAGTTTCAAAGTGGTTGTCAGAAGCTTTCTGGGATTTCTGGGTTACCTAGAAACCCAGACAGCTTCGACTGCCCACTTTACAGTTCGATTCTCTCCCTGTTCTGGCAATCCTTTAAATGTTTTCTTAGTTCATACTTATAGTACACATGACAAGGAACAACTAATTATCAAGATCGCAGTCCAAAGTTAAAAGAATTACAAGTTATGGTTTAGTCAAACCCTGTCAGAGGGCTTGATCTAACAATTTCTGGAATTTCCAGAAAATAATTTCGTAACCGGATGTCCTAGTTTGACCATCCACTAAATCCAACATGTTTATTATTTAAGAGATATAAAAGTATAAATATAAAGTCCATATATCAGGCTACAAAATGGATATCATAACATAAACATCTCACATAACACCTGACATATATAAGCATTCCAAAACGTTGTCAGACACTGCTATTTGATTTCTGGGTTACCTAGAAATCAGCTGGTCAAGCTCGATCAACGATGGTTGACTAAGAATAACTTTCAATCTACAACTGATCTGGCTATGAATCGAGTTCCAGATGAAAGATCACATAATAAACCACATGTTTAAACATTTAAATAGCAAAAACACATAATATATTAAGATTTACAGGGTCTGACATTCGTTGTCAGACCACTAAAAAAAATTTCCCAGATTTTAAAAAGCTTAAATTTCGAGCACTTTGATGATATGGATCTGACATGAGCCAACCCAGATCACTTATAGACACTACATAGATCATATTACAACACATAATCACAACTTTTAACAGAAGATCAAGGGTAAAATTTTTTATTAGGGTTTTATACCTTTATGCACAAATTCTTGAATCTCTGCCTCTAATTTATTGTGGGTGTTAGTGGGGCTTGTTTGTGGTACTGATATGCTAATTATTTTCATGGGTTTTGAGTAGAGAGAAAATGGTTTGAGTGAATGAGCAAAAATGAACTTGAATATGATATTTTCTCTCTCCAATGCTATATATATTACATGTATGCAATGTATGTAGCTGAATTCAGTTGATTGCTAGTGTTTAATGTCACATGGGGTTAGTGAGAGTAGTTGAACTTCTCCCACTTTGCTAGATTTACAAGTTAGCTCAAATAATGCACAAAAGGGTAAAATGGTCATTAACCTTATGATTTTAATGTACCAACCCTTAGGGTTTAACCCTAAGGTTTAGCACAAAAATTGTAGGATTTCTAGTTAGGGTTTAAAAAAATAAAATTTTAGTTTCTAAAATTGTAATTAGGGTTTCTTAAATTAGTTTAAGTTTTTAATTACTTAACACTTACTAATTAAGTTTAGGTCCACTAATTAACATTAAATATTCTAATTTTGCAATTAGGATTTCCCCAGTTGACAATTAGGGTTCCAAATATAGAAATTAGGGTTTCAAAAATTAAGGTTTTCCTAATTAACTTTAAATTCCATAATTCTTATCCTTAATCATGATAATACAATTACAAAACATTCTCGAACTCATAATGGAGTTTTAAATTAGGGTTTTATAATTTAATGCTAGGGCTTGGTCATGATACATCATAATTGAACAACCATTAACAGTCCACACACATATACAGTACATAATTATAGCACTAAAATAATATAATATTATAATAAATATCATTAATCACATAACATAGTTACTAGACAGATTTTAAATTCTCATTTGACTTCGAAACTAGGGTTTATCGGTAACATTAGGGTTTTCCAAATACTGCACCACCATTGACCAATGCGTACATACAATACTTATTTATAACACTGAAAAATCAAAATATAATTAATATTATATTATTATTTTCATTCCTTGATCAAAATCCAAAATTAGGGTTTTCTACCATTCTATCAAAACTGTTTCACAAATTATCATTACACACATTACAGTACATATTTATAGTACTGAAATAAAATAATATTATTATTCCCTTTTCTTATTCCAAACCTAGAATTAGGGTTTAGATTTCATATCTGATTTATCTGCCATATAAAACATTATTAATTAAGTTAAATAATTAGCTTAATTAATCTAAAATTAATTCATATAATAAAATAGTTATTATAATAATGCTATAATCATTTCATATATTATTTAAATAATATATAAACATATTTTCATGGGAAATTAATTAATAAAAACATTTTTACTTGTAAAATTAATTATTATAAGAATATAATTTATAATGAGCAAAAATTTTAAAATAAAATTATTTATAATCATTCATGTAATAAATATATTTTATATTCATTACATAAATACATCAACATTACCTTGTACATATTCTCACCTTTAAAATAATAAATAAAAAAAAATTTATACGCAGAATTTCTGATTTAATTATCTAGAAAATATCAGGTTATTACATTCACCATCCCTTATAAAGATTTTGTCCCCGGAATCACCGTTTTAAAACCTATACCTACCAGGGTACATAGCATACACAATCATTGCAATTAGATCTCGATCATAGTTGATCGAACCGATCTTTAACTATTCAGCATAAAGCTTATCTATCTTCTTAAACAAAAATTTAATTTCTAAAAGAACTCAAATTCCTTCTTCAAAATAATTTATAAAATAATATACTATATATATACGAAAATCATATATAAGAAAATAAAATTGGTTTGAATAATACCTGGAGTTGCATCCCCGGCTGCTACCGAATCTTGAACAGTCATGTAGAAGACTCCTTTAGTTGATTCTGTTGGTTTGTTTGTTGAAGTTGGTCCCTTTGTCGCCAATGTCCTGCTGCCTTTTCCCGTATTCGCATTGTGACGCCCCCAAATCTGGGTCCTCTGACCCCGGTTCGGTCATCACTATAAAATATAAATATCCACCTCTAAACAACATACAATAACTAAAATGTGGAATATAATAACGTACGTCATTCATTCAAAAGGTGTTACTAGTCCCACGATACGATAACCTTAATATCATCTTACAATCATACCCTAAAATAAATATTAGGGTTCGTATTACATAATTGTAATTTAAACTAAGCATAAGATAAATTCTGCTTCTCGCAATTATCCTACATCTTCCCTTTATCCTTGTCCTTTTTGAGGTCCCGGGCTTAGCTGCAATATAATTCATGATATAGCAAGGATGAGCAACAAGTTTTCTCAACAAGTTTAAATACAACAATGAGGATATATCATGATGAATAGAAAAATATCTGGCAATGGATTCAACAATATGAATATCTGAAGGATTCAACAGTATGAATATCGCAAGCAAAGATAATCATTTCTTTTAGAATAACTGCTAGTCAAATAGACTTTGAACTATAACACTCCAATGGATTAACCCTTTGGTTAATGGCTACAGAATAAGTACTTGAGGGGACCAGCCTCACGTACTCTATGTATATGCATAACATTTAAATCTGCTATGTTGTATCTTATATTAGATACCTGGGGTACTCCCCTATCATAAGAGGGGTGTTCCTTCAGTCTAAGAATCCTTACCATCAATTGGTTTGGATAGCTTTTATAAAACTTCATATGTTTGTCTGACCGAACAAAGGTTCAGACTCTATCTGACACAGTTCAAGAATTATTGAACTTTAATGATGTACAAGTCTAAGACTGTACGAACTCAAGTGCACTAAGTGCGAATATCAATAATATCATTGTGGGATAATTGTAAAGTAATTAAACCACTTCATAACATGCTTGGAAATAAGATTTCAAGCTTAAATGAATAACTTTCAATTCAACAATATCTTGCTCAATGCAATATGAGAAGGATAGGAAAACTTTCACAAACTCAAGGTTGTGTAAGTTTGGAAACTTGCAACACAATAAATTTAGATACTTGCTCAATATAATTTAGGGTAAATTTAGGGAAACTTGCTTAACAAAAGTAGGGTTCAAGGAACTTGCATAAACATATACTTGTTTACACAAAATAAAGGTAGTGCGTAAGGTTTAGATACTTTCCTGTTTGCTCAACTACAATATAATACTAGCTTTAACTAACTCGCGTCGAAATGACCTAACATTAACAAGTCGGTCTTTCAATTAGCATGTGTAAACTAATACGAGTCTACACTTAAAGAATCAAATCATCACATAGCATGCTTCTCAACACATTACATGGCACATTGGTCATATATTACAAGATAAAGAGATCATGTAAGCATGCCTTACATTTCAGAACCAAAAGCAGAAACTTTGCAAGATCAAGAAGACAGCAATTGCAAGCTTGTCCGTCCTTAGCTGCACCAAGGTTGAGCTACTGCTCTCCTGAATTCAGTCCAACTCTAACATACCAATTACATGTATATTTTAACATACATACATGCTAGAGTTTCACATGATCATACTTGAGTTCATTACCGCAAGTTTAACTTACAACTTGTATGTCATTAATCATAAAAAGTTATGTAATCATCATGCTTAATACATATAAATCATGTTTAGGAGTAATATAGCTATAACATGACATCTTAATACTTTAGTATCTAAGTACTCACATAATATGCAAATTATATTTGAAAACATGTCCAAGGTTGTCTTTGAAATCATTTTAGCACGAATGATGAAATATACACATACAAGTCAACTTTAGAACTCATATCATGTGTGATTAAGTTATGATTAACATCCTTAAACACCAGAACCTACATCATGTAGTACTCAAGTATATTACTTTAATATAACAACTTTTTCTTTAAAACATTCTCTAACACAAAGTTAACAAGTTTAAATCATGATAAGGACACTATACATCATATATCATGCTCACTTAGGTCCTACATCAGTCGCGTATATGGTCTCATAAGTTCAGAACTCGTGAACACAAGTTTTCCACAAAGTTAGTTTTGAAAACTTTAAGTTTAGCTCCAACTTCCTTACTAATTCATGTTGATTACATCATACCATATACGAAAGATTTACATATCATGTTATACTCCTCTATAGGTATGTATTTAGGTCATAACATCAAGTTAATAACACATAACAACACAATGTAAACCAAAGAATCGGTTACGAGGAGCGGAGCAGCGACCTTTGCACACTAATACAAAATAGGGTGCATTGCGCGCTACGTCTTGACACAGAAATTGATTTTGGTTACGACACACAATTGCGCCATGCCTGCATCAGAGACAGTGACTTGCTTTGTTTTGCAGAGCATCAACCCTCAACCATTCTCCTTGAATTAAACATGCCTCATACCAACATTTAAGAGTTCAGACATGAAGACATATATCATAAACATATCATGGCATGTTAATTCACATTGATTAACAAGGAATTCAAGAAATTCCTAAGAATTTGACAAAACCCATTTCATGAACACAAGTTAAGATTTTATACCTCTTAAAGCTTAAAGAACTTAGTTTCCTTCTTCTGAGCTTGCTAATCTTCTTCTTTAGACAATACACTCACAAACTCAAATTATCAGATTTTCAACCAACAAATGCAAACAACGTAAAAACTAAGAAATGGAGTTGCCATTTATAGAAGAAGCTTGTACTGGGCATTCAATTTACACTGAGGTTTGAATCAAAGGAAACATCAAGAAAACATTGGGCAATAGAAAGTTGGACAACTACCACTTCCATAGCCAATGGCCTAGAATTTACTAGCTAATAAAGTTACATAAAATAGCCCAAGACACAGTTTATGTACCTTGGTGACACTCATTTCGGGACAAGAAAGAAAACTCAACAATAAGCTATCTAAGGCTTGGTTTGGACACTATAATTCCCGTAATGTAATATAAATGTGTAAGTTCTACTACACAAGGAAATTTGGGGATTATTTATGTACTCACATTATATAACCCATGTGACGCCCCCAAAACAGGTATACATCACCCATCTTGAGTCACCAAATACATGGTATAAAATTCAAATACAACTTAATTATACAACAGTCGTGTAAAATACGACAAAACATAATCTAATAGTTTTAATAAGAATATTTTCATCTAGAAAATATCCACACTCAATGGATTCCTCATTACATTTATTGTCACACTATTTAATAGAATAGTGAGGACTACTAATGCTATCATCTGGACCGTCACTCCGTTCCCCGACTAGTCCCGCCACGCTCTCATTTCCAAGAGAAACGGTGAAAGAAAGGTGAGCTCAACTAGCCCAAGAAGAAATATTATGACTAAGATAATGCGAATAAATTATCCTTAGCCTTCAACAATATAACAACCGATAGATAGAATATAATAGACAACAAGTTTTAGATCAACAAGCTGCAATGAATAAGCAATCCATTAGAAGAGTCAAGTAGAGAATAAAATCTACTATCTTCTATGATTTAAAAAGATTTTCATCAACTTTATTGCTGAGACTCAGCTTAATAAATAAACCACAGCATCCCTGCACCACGATCAAGGATATTCATGTAATCATCAATGGTCATGATTATACCGAATAATCCCTGGTCATAATCATACCAACAACTGTCCACCAATGAACTACTGGCCAATGAGGACCTTTACCACATCATTCATCACATTACGGTCATGACTATACCGAATAATCCCTGGTCATAATCATACCTTGTCAATCTATGCACGTAAGCCAAAGATGACTTTAATCATAATATAAACATGAGGATGATGACAATGAAATAATAATTCAATAAAACAAGTTCAAGGATAAAATTTAATGGTTTATAATTTAATTTATCCAGAAATCAATAATGTCCAAATTGTTAACATAATACTTCTTTGTGGAGTAAAATTCAAGAATGCTCCGAAGAATATTTCCATGAAAAGATACTGGATGAAGCGCAAATATCAAGGATATTCCACTAATTTCATAGAGTATAGAAGCCAAAACTTTAACCAAATGAGTATCATAGAATATATGAAATTGCAAATGGATTTTCACCGCCATGCAGAATCCACGTGATGCATCATTTCCATAATTTAATAAGGAATGAATACGAAGGATCATTCACCATGCATGTGGTAATCCACATAGACATGTTATTCCAACGAAATAATAAAGAATGGAATAACGTAAGAATTCACCATGCATGCGATAGACCGCATGCAGACGGGTTATTCAAATGTAATAATAAATAATGGAACGAATTCATGCATGTCGCGTCGATAGGATATTCTAACAAAATAATAAAGAATGGAATAACAGAAGAATTCACCATGCATGCGATACATCACATGCATGTGTTATTCCAACGTAATAATAAATAATGGAACCAGTCATACGTATATGCACCGCAAGCGGGATATTCCAATAGAATAATAAAGAATGGAACTGTGTCATGCGTAATCCGCATAGACAAGATATTCCAACATAATAATAAAGAATGGAATAACAGAAGAATTTCACCATGTATGCGGTACTTCGCATAGACAGGTTATTCTAACATAATAATAAAGAATGGAATAACAAAAGCTCTCTTCATGAATACAAAAGAAATAATACCCCTTACCTTAGAAAGAAATCGATATTTGGAGTAGAGAGGTAGCGACTTTCTTCTTCTTTCTCTCTATAATTTCTCTCTATAATAATTGCTCTATAGCTTTAGTGAATTGGTGAGAAATGAAGGAAGAATGAGCTTCTATTTATAGGAAAATATAGTTTCGATAATTGCACGTTTTGGGGCTTGAAATATTACAGTATAATACCATCCTCTTTTTCTTCATTTTTAATTTAGTCCTACAAGTATTATCAAACTTGCACCACCTCCCCTAATAGTAAATAATGTGATTCAATAGTAAATCATGTGAATCAATAGTTCTAGACATGTGAAAATACGAATTATAGTATAGTACCTCCATCTATACCTCCATTTTTAACTTAGTCATGCAAGTATTATCAATCTTGCACTAACTCTCCTAATAGTAAATGATGTGAATTAATAGTAATTAATTGCTCATTTATGTGAATTAATAGTACACACATGTGAACAAATAATACACACATGTGAACAAATAGTTATAATCATGTGAATCAATAGCAATTAATTGCTCATTTATCTGATTAATTACCCGATTGGTCAGTATAACCTCCTGGCATCAATTATTATCGAAATAAATGTCGATTTCCACTAACACTAATAATTCCAACACAATGGAACTATCAAATTCATCTTTAATTAACATGAACTTATTCATCATTAATATTATAACTCACAATATTTAACAACAAGGTCGTTCCCAGGAAAGAGGGGACTTTCCGATAAGGATTTCTCCTTATTGGCACGCAATTAGATGACCAAACCTCTCCTTGACAGAACTTCTAGACATTGTAAATATTTCAATTTAATAATATGAATAACTTTGTCGTCTCAATTATTGATTTAATAATATAACATATTATACAGATGATACTGCGACAATAATTGAATCAATAATATGAGAGATATGATGCAACAATTATTGTAGCAATAATTGAGTATAACTGAGTGACTTCTCACGTAAGCATCAATAATCAATACCGTGTGCTACTATGTAACCACACGTATTACAGTACTTTTACTACCGGGTAGTTCAACAGTTTTAACGGTAACACTTTCGCCGTTATTTTTATAAAAAGATAATTTTGTCGCTTTCTTACAATACTTCGCTTATGGGGTCCACCATGATTGTATGCGGTCGTCTTTAATATTCCCTCAAAAACGAATATTCCCCAACCAATCGAATATTATATAACCACTTGCTTACTTTGCAAAATTTGTAAATATTACCCACAACTATAACATTATATCAAATTCACACCATAATATTCAAAAATATATTTCGAGAAAATTATTCTTTATTCATAAAAGATGGGGTCTTACTGTTAGGTTTGTAATATTCAAGAACGCAATCAAATTGCACAAATAAAGAGAAAACGTGTAAAAAACAGAGTTTAAAATTTTACAAACCATATACCCGGATCACCCTTTATGCACAATTATTAATTAAACGAAAAATTGAAGAACAAGAATCATACCCTTAAAGATCCGAGCTTCCTCAGGTACAAGTTCACCTCCAATCCTTTTCGCGTTCAACTTGAATCCACCGGGTTTGGTTACTTCCTTTGATCAACGTTAGCCACCCAAGTGTTTGGCCTCTAGAGGTGATCCACCAAGGAAGAAGAAGAATTCAAGAAGATGGGTATATGGCAAAACCCTAGTTTTCTATCTCTATAGAAAAGAGCGTACTCTCCCAACTATTGGAATTATGTCTGTTGTTAAAAAGTCAACAACCCCCTCACCCATAATAAGACTCCTCTTATTTATAGATGTGGGCAACCCTCCTTAACAATTAAGGAATTGAGTTTTAGTTTAATTAATTAAGCTCCCTAATCTTATTAGGGATAATTAATTAAACTCTTTTAATTAATTTAACCTCCTAATCTTATTAGGATATTTGAGAGTACTTTTATTAATTAATTCCCAAACTCCTTTAGGAATTACATAATAATAATAATAATAGTAATAATACTAATAAGACTCCTCTTATTAATTTATATTTAATATTTCCAAAATATTAAATAATAAATATTAAGCTATTTAATTTATTCTATCACCATAGATTAAATTAAATATACTTAACTTATTATTACGATTATGTCATTAACTTCTTAAATAATTATTCTTCCTTTTATGGTGTGACCCTTTAGGTTCTCCATATTAAACCCAGGTTGTGAATAAATTAATTAGAACAATTCTAATCTTATTTAAATAAATAAATTAAACTAATAATTTATTTAAATAAATAATATTTATTCTACAATAGGATAAGCCTCCCTAGCGATCAACGACTTTCCGGATAATATAGATTTCAACATTAATCATAAAAGAACCTTTGAGTAAATAGTTACTGCATAATTCAATCCTTCCACCATACAATGTCCCAATTAAATATAAGACATGGAATTTCATCAAGTCTTATTTTATTTAATTGTATGTATTTCTACTCTTAAATGCACAACTCCAAATAATGCAAATTAGAAACTCCTTTCTAATTTCATTCTGCCTTTACCAAGGACTACTTGAGTTGTCATTTATCGAATCACATAGGACATTTCTCTTCTTTTTACTAGAAGTGGTAGATTCTTTATTAATCATACATTATCTCCATGTATAACTTATTATACCCAAGCATATCCTTTGATATACCCTAAGGGTCTTAAGGAATAAGTCAAAGTATAACTCATCATACACAAGATACTATGATGATCTCAAGTCCAAGGATTACTTGTACTACTATCGCCACTGAGAATTCCTATGACAGGTGCAAGTAAAACTCCATTAGGTATTCCTTAGCGAGCCACGTTCAAAGAACTTATTCTCTAATAAGCACCTACATACTTGCTTTAGTGTCTCCACACAAATGATCATGAGATCAATCATCCTCATCCAATGAGCAAGTTAACGTATGTACCAATCTATCCGGATTCACTAATCCCCAATTTAGTAATCCAACGATTGGGAACTATTTTAGTTTTAAGCTTTCTAAGAATTTAGATCTCATTAGAATGATCATCATCATTATTCTAAAAGCATTGCTTAAAACTATGGGTTTATCACATATTATAAAACAGCATCATGTAGATAATTAAAAGCCTTTAATAAATAATACTTTTTATTAATAAATGAATAAGATTGTTACAAAGTATATGCTTTGTCATCAAACATGATGGAGTCTTGGGGTTGGATTTTGAGGTTACCTTTTCGTAGATATACAGCCATTTCTAGGACATTACCCCAGAAGGATACAGGAATATCGGTAAAATCATTATGGACCGCACCATGTCCAACAAGGTACGATTTTTCCATTCAGATACATCAATCAATTATTGCATATCAGGATGTGTCCATTATGAGAAAACCATTTGAGATGATCTAGAAACTTATTGCATAAGTATTTATTCCTTGATCCAATCAAAGAATCCTAATACTTTGCCATGTTGTTTCACTTTTGAATTTTTTGAACCTTTCAAATAATTCACACTTGTATTTCAGCAAATACATACATTCAACTCTTTGAATGATCATCTCCTTTTTCTTGTACTAGTTTGTTCAATTTGCAAAATTATTTTTCACGTAAGTCAAGTACATAAAATCCATTAAGTAATACTTCAGTTCTATACAAAACATTATTATTATTATAAATAGAACAACAATTGTTCTTAAATATAATACCAAAGATTTCATTGTCCAACAATAAAATGGAAATAATGTTTCCAACAAGTACTGGAATACAATAACAACTTATTGACTTAATAGATTTGCCCGTAGGGATTGCTTATCTTTGTTTAGCTTTTTACTTCTACTTGGTCCCTTTATAAATCTATATTTATGATAACCAAAGCCGGTATCCAATACCCAAGTAAAACCTTGACTAAAAGAAAAAATTTATTTCAAATTATGAACAAAATTGTATTTGGTAAACGAAACTTCACTAAGCTTCTTCTAGTTAGCTTTGCATGATGCTTCTAGTTGTTTCTTTCCAGTGTCCAAGCTTATTGCAGTGGAAGCAAACACCTTTGCTATCCGTATCAGTTTTGTTCTTATTATCCTTTGTTTTTTCCTTTATATTTACCTTCTTAGAATCGTTATTCTTTTCAGAAGATCCTTTGGCCCCTATCAGTAAGACTCGATCTTTCTTGGTTGGAAAGTGACTCAACATTTTTCAACATGTTAAGAAAATCAGCGAGGCTGATATCTAGCTTGTTCATATGAAAAATTCACAACAATTGTGAAAGGAGTCCGGGAGTGAGTCTTGGCTCAACTCTCCATCCATGACAAAACCTGTTGTCCTAATTGATCAATTAAATTGATAATGTTAAGGACTTTTATCTGTACTGTAGTGTCATCAGTCATTCTAGATCGGAAGAGCTCCTTAGATATCTGATATCTATCAGTCTTACTTTCCTCACCATCAACTACTTGATGTGCAGAAATATAGTAAGAGCATCCATAGTTTCATGCTGACGCTAAAGCTCGTTACTCATGGATGCGAGCATGATGCATTGAGCCAACTGTGCATCATCTTGCCACTTTCTAAAAGTAGCAATCTCTTCCTCAGAGGCATTGTCTGCAACCATTGCAGAGATAGGCGTATTAAGGACATAAGATAGCTTTATAGCCGTGAGAACTTTTCTCATTTTCCTTAACCAATCCGGTTAAATAGCATCTAATATGCTTCGTAGTGATAGTAATTTAGACATTGTAAAAATCTATAAATGAATTTGTAATTAACAACATTTTAACATACATTCTTTTATTAATTACCAAAATAAATAGGTCTTGTTTTAAATTGGTATCTCCCACTATTTTCTTCAAACTATATTACCCTCAATATATAGTTCGGCAATATCTAATTAAAGATATGCTAGTGAGAATAAGGATCCCATTTCAAATGTATATAGCCTTGTGGTGACACAACAAACTATATATAAATAAATAGGTAGACAACTCTTGTCAATTACATCAACTATGTAACTCCTTGTATTTTGCCTCTTAAATCATAATGGTCAAGTGTGTGCACATCCGAACTAAATTGATTTAAGTTAAGTCCAACCTAGCACTCCATATATTCAAAAGAGAAAAATATCATCCTTGTGGTGATACAACAAAACAATATTGTTCAATTTTCTTTATAAGCATCAAATATGATAAATTAACATCTTAAATACTCAATACTTGCCTTGTGGTGACACAACAAACTCATATTAAATATTTAATACTCTATTAATTTTATCATGCTAGAAGGCGACGTTCGATATTCCAAATATCTTTGAACGCTTAGGACTTAATACAAAATATTTGAGGGGTTTGTTATTAATTTGTCTCATCTTGTTTAGCGCTCATGCACATATATATATATATAAAATTCGCGTCATATTAATTAACATGCGAAGCATGTTTGCATAATATATATTATATATAGTATAAGCATGCACATATAGAATACTATATTCTACCCGAATTAATTATAGACTTTAATTCTAGTTTGGTTCACTAGAGCCACCAAGTGAACCAAAAGGTCAAACCCTAGAGGTGCAGGAATTAATATTTAAATATAACTATTACATTTAAAACCCGGGCTCCATTACAAACGGGTCTTCAAGTGCTCCTTGCTCCTTGATCTCCAATTCTTCAAAAATTAATTTTAACTATTCCTATTACAAAACTATTTAAAATAAATAGAAACCTTGATCAGCAGTCAAGGGGAAGTACATAGGAGGTAGTTAGAATTTACATTAAGAAAAATTAGAGAAGACGGGGTACGCAGACCCCATTTAATAAAACCCATACATTCATGCATCCAACTAAAATAAAATCTAATCACATTGGTCAATAGTCCATAATCCATCCCATTTATTATCATACACATCACTATATGCATCAATAAATAATATTCATCTCATGAATAATAAACATTCAATATATATATATATATATTGATATCATTTAATGGGCAAATTTAGTTAGTATAAAATCTAATTTTGAATCAAAATAAACTCCTTTATTTTAATCTAAATTTAAATCAAAATAAAACTATTTTATTTTAATTTATCCAATTTTGAATAAAATAAACTATTTTATTTTAATCAAAATAAACTCCTTTATTTTAATTAATTATGGAATCCAATTCCATGTAAAAAAAATAAAAACTCCTTTTATTAAAAGAAACACGGATTCTCTTTCCTATTCAAAAATAAACTCTTTTATTTTGAATAATATAAAATCTTATTTCATATTTAAATAAACTCCTTTATTTAAGGAAAGATGGATTTACTTCCCTATTCACAAATAAACTCCTTTATTTTAGGAAAAATAAAATCCAATTTCAACTCCAATTAGTTATCATGGAATCCAATTCCAACTCTAATTAGTTAGCATGAAATCTAATTTTAAAATTAAAATAAACCTTTTATTTTAAAATTAAAATAAACATTTATTTTAATAATAAAATAATTAAGATTATATATATATAACCATAATATATATTATATATATATATATCTGTTCCTTTCGTTTCCATTAATCCAGTATGCTAGTTAACATAATCCTTTTAACTTTCATATATCAATATATATATATGAAACCAAAAATATCCTGTTAACTTTCATTAATCCATGTTGCAGGGAAAAACTTTACATAAACAAAAGTAACCTCCTTTTTTAATCCTGCAACATATGATTCACTAGGACACAGATTCGGGGAAAAAAAAAATGGCCACCTTTTTTTTTTTAAACCCACGTGAATGACATTCATAACCTTTTATGAATCAGAATCATAAGTGGCAATACCGAAAGAAAGAAAGAAAAAAAAAAAAAAAAAAAACGCAATTTTTTTTTAAATAAATTTTATACAATAAAACTATGCCCAATTAAATTGTTCTAAACACATATCAATATACATATCAAATCAAAATAATTAATAATTTGCATAAAGGTTTGGCTCTGATACCACTGTTAGGTTTGTAATATTCAAGAACGCAATCAAATTGCACAAATAAAGCGGAAACGTGTAAAAAACAGAGTTTAAAATTTTACAAACCATATACCCAAATCACCCTTTATGCACAATTATTAATTAAACGAAAAATTAAAGAACAAGAATCATACCCTTGAAGATCCGAGCTTCCTCAGGTTCAAATTCACCTCCAATCCTTTTCGCGTTCAACTTGAATCCACCGGGTTTGGTTATTTCCTTTGATCAACTTTTGCCACCCAAGTGTTTGGCTTCTAGAGGTGATCCACCAAGTAAGAAGAAGAATTCAAGAAGATAGGTATTTGGAAAAACCCTAGTTTTCTATCTCTATAGAAAAGAGCGTACTCTCCCAACTATTGAAATTACGTCTGTTGTTAAAAAGTCAATAACCCCCTCACCCATAATAAGACTCCTCTTATTTATAGACGTGGGCAACCCTCCTTAACAATTAAGGAATTGGGTTTTAGTTTAATTAATTAAATTCTTTTAATTAATTAAGCTCCCTAATCTTATTAGGGATAATTAATTAAACTCTTTTAATTAATTTAACCTCCTAATCTTATTAGGATATTTGAGAGTACTTTTATTAATTAATTCTCAAACTCCTTTAGAAATTAAATAATAATAATAGTAATAATAATAATAAGACTCCTCTTATTAATTTATATTTAATATTTCCAAAATATTAAATAATAAATATTAAGCTATTTAATTTATTCTATCACCATAGATTAAATTAAATATACTTAACTTATTATTACGATTATGCCATTAACTTCTTAAATAATTATTCTTCCTTTTATGGTGTGACCCTTTAGGTTCTCCATATTAAACCTATTGTGAATAAATCAATTAGAACAATTCTAATCTTATTTAAATAAATAAATTAAACTAATAATTTATTTAAATAAATAATATTTATTCTACAATAGGGATAAGCCTCCCTAGCGATCAACGACTTTTCAGATAATATAGATTTCAACATTAATCATAAAAGAACCTTTGAGTAAATAGTTACCGTACAATTCAATCCTTCCACCATAGAATGTCCCAATTAAATATAAGACATGAAATTTATGTCAAGTCTTATTTTATTTAATTGTATGTATTTCGACTCTTAAATGCACAACTCTAAATAATGCAAATTAGAAACTCCTTTCTAATTTCATTCTGCCTTGGCCAAGGACTACTGAGTTGTCATTTATCGAATCACATAGGACATTTCTCTTCTTTTAATAGAAGTGGTAGATTCTTTATTAATCATACATTATCTCCATGTATAATTTATTATACCCAAGCATATCCTTTGATATACCCTAAGGGTCTTAAGGAATAAGTCAAAGTATAACTCATCATACACAAGATACTATGATGATCTCAAGTCCAAGGATCACTTGTACTACTATCACTACAGGAATTCCTATTGAAAGGCAAGTAAAACTCCATTAGGTATTCCTTAGCGAGCCACGTTCAGTGAACTTATTCTCTAATAAGCACCTACATACTTGCTTTAGTGTCGACCTGATATGAAGCGAATCGGGCCAACTCGTTAAATCTTGTCGCGTATTCAGCGACAAACATACTACCTTGCTTCAGTTCCAGAAACTTAACCTCCATATCTTGTTGCATACTCTCCGAGAAGTAATTCTCAAGGAATAGCTCCTTAAATCTCTCCCAAGGAATAACTCCTTCATCTGCTCGGCCCCTATTGGCTTTCCACCAATAGTTAGCTTCGCCCTTCATCATGAAAGTGGAAAAACTCATCTTCTGTGCTTCGGCCACTCGTGTGACCTCAAACACCTTCTCCATTTCTTCTATCCATGTCTGGGCTTTAATTGGATCCAAGGTTCCTTGGAACTCCGGTGGTCCTACCAATTTAAAGTCCTTAAAGCTGGCCAAGTGTTGTCCTGGCTGCCCTACTGCTGGCGGGGGTCTGTTTTGCATTGCCTCAGTTAACAAAGTTCTGCATTGGATCAACATTTGCCCCTCCACCATTGTTAACGGATCCTTCCTCCCTCTAATTCCATGGAATTCTCCTAGGCGGCATGATCTGAGGAAAGAAAGAGAATTATTAGGCTTTATGTGATATGCTATTCATGTTAGCATTAAGAAGTTTAAGACGTCTATCAATCATTTTTGATTTAAATAAACAACTTCGTTATCACAATAAAACTCAATGGATTTCCTCAACCCATCACTTACATACTATACTTGAGTTTTCTGCTAAGGTTATAACCTAGGTTTTGCATTCCCAACGTTTATAACCTACAGCTTTGATACCAACCTATGACGCCCCCAAATCCGGGTCCTCTGACCCCGGTTCGATCATCACTATAAAATACAAATATCCACCTCTAAACAACATACGATAACTAAAATGCGGAATATAATAACGTACGTCGTTCATTCAAAAGGTGTTACTAGTCCCAAGATACGATAACCTTAATATCATCTGACAATCATACCCTAAAATAAATATTAGGGTTCACATTACATAATCGTAATTTAAACTAAGCATAAGATAAATTCTACTTCTCGCAATTATCCTTCATCTTCCCTTTACCCTTGTCCTTTCCCGAGGTCTCGGGCTTAGCTATAATATAATTCATGATATAGCAAGGATGAGCAACAAGTTTTCTCAACAAGTTTAAATACAACAATGAGGATATATCATGATGAATAGAAAAATATCTGGCAATGGATTCAACAATATGAATATCTGAAGGATTCAACAGTATGAATATCGCAAGCAAAGATAATGATTGTTTTTAGAATAACTACTAGTCAAATAGACTTTGAACTATAACACTCCAATGGAATCAATAGCTAATTGACCCTTTGGTTACTGGCTACAGAATAAGTACTTGAGGGGATCAGCCTCACGTACTCTATGTATATGCATAACATTTAAATCTGCTCTGTTGTATCTTATATTAGATACTTGGAGTACTCCCTTATCATAAGATGGGTGTTCCTAAAGTCTAAGAATCCTTACCATCAATTTGTTTGGATAGCTTTTATAAAATTTCATATGTTTGTCTGACCGAGCAAAGGATCAGACTCTATCTGACACAGTTCAAGAATTATTGAACTTTAATGATGTACAAGTCTAAGACTGTACGAACTCAAGTGCACTAAGTGCGAATATCAATAATATCGATGCGGGATAATTGTAAAGTAATTAAACCACTTAATAGCATGCTTGGAAATAAGATTTCAAGCTTAAATGAATAACTTTCAATTCAACAATATTCTGCTCAATGCAATATGAGAAGGATAGGAAAACTTTCACAAACTCAAGGTTGTGAAAGTTTGGAAACTTACAACACAATAAATTCGGATACTTGCTCAATATAATTTAGGGTAAGTTTAGGGAAACTTTCTTAACAAAAGTAGGGTTCAAGGAACTTGTATAAACATATACCTGTTTGCACAAAATAAAGGTAGTGCGTAAGGTTTAGATACTTGCCTGTTTGCTCAGCTACAATATAATACTAGCTTTACCTAACTCGCGTCGAAACTACCTAACATTAACAGGTCGGTATTTCAATTAGCATGTGTAAACTAATACGAGTCTACACTTAAAAAATCAAATCATCACATAGCATGCTTCTCAACACATTACATGGCACATTGGTCATATATTACAAGATAAAAAGATCATGTAAGCATGCCTTAAATTTCAGAACCAAAAGCAGAAACTTGGAAAGATCAGAAGATGGTGCAATTTTGCTACCGCACACTACTAAATACAAAATAGGGCGCATTACACTATCTTTGGACAATCAACTTATTTTGGAGTTACTACAGTAGCATTTGTGCTACACCCTAGTACAAATAGGGCGCAGTTGCGCCATGCCTGCATCAGAGATAGTGACTTGCTCTGTTTTGCAGAGCATCAACCCTCAACCATTCTCTTTGAATTAAACATGCTTCATACCCACATTTAAGAGTTCAAACATGAAGACATATATCATAAATATATCATGGCATGTTAATTCACATTGATTAACAAGGAATTTAAGAAATTCCTAGGAATTTGACAAAACCCATTTCATGAACACAAGTTAAGATTTTATACCTCTTGAAGCTTAAAGAACTTAGTTTCCTTCTTCTGAGCTTGCTAATCTTCTTCTTTAGACAATACATTCACAAACTCAAATTGTCAGAGTTTCAACCAACAAATGCAAACAACATAAAAACTGAGAAATGGAGTTGCCATTTATAGAAGAAGCTTGTATTGGGAATTCAATTTACACTGAGGTTTGAATCAATGGAAACGTCAAGAAAACATTGGGCAATAGAAAGTTGGCTAACTGCCACTCCCATAGCCAATGGCCTAAAATTTACTAGCCAATAAAGTTACATAAACTAGCCCAAGACACTGTTCATGTACTTTGGTGACACTCATTTTGGGATAAGAAAGAAAACTCAGTAATAAGCTATCTAAGGCTTGGTTTAGACATTATAATTCCCGTAATGTAATATAAATTTGTAAATGCTACTACACAAGGAAATTTGGGGATTATTTATGTACTCACATTATATAACCCATGTTACGTATTATTGTTCGGACAGCTTCATAACTATCTCTACCACTCACATAGACATATTATAACATTATTATATATCCAGTGTAGACACACAACTTATTTTCCAATTTCTGGAATACACAGATATTTAATTATTTCTGTTTAACAATCACTTATGATTTTATTGTACTACTTGATATTCCATATCAACATAATGTATCTTATTATATGATTTTATGCATGTCACATATTACACCAATATTCTAGTTCATTAACAACAACAGAACTAATTTTCTAAGTTTAGACACTAGTGCAGATGCACCATTTTGTACTACTGGGAGGGCGCAGCTGCGCCGGTCCCTGACAGTTCCAAAATTGGTTAGCTTCAAGCCAGTTCAAATATCTATCACCACATACGTCATATATGAGGTAATTTAACTTCTTCAATGGTGGTATATTCATACTTGACATAAATTAATATGTTCAACTCTCGCCACTATATTCAAATAAATTGAATATTTAATCTTTAAGAATCCTATCAATTTCTTGATATTAAAACCTTAGGGTTAGTCCACTAATTTAAATAAACTCACAAAACTAACTCATAAAAATTAAATCACATATTTAATTAATAAGGAGTTTAAAATTCGTGGACGTTACACGCATTCCTTGCCTCTTTTCTCCTTCTTGGACAGTCTTCCCCCTTATACTCCATTGATTCATAAATAAAACACCCACTATAAATTCTTGGATTGGGGCAGTTAGGAGAGACACGTCCCTTCTACCCACACTTATAACACACAAACTTTCCCTTTAAACATTCACCGGAACGATTCTTTCCAAGATTCTTACACTACACAACCTGTTTCTTTCCACCTCCTGACCTATTTTCAGTATTCCCGAAATCATCTCATTTCCTTCTTCTAGTCCTACCACCACTACTCCCTCTTTCGATTCTAACTTGATTTGCCTCCCACCAGAAATTCGTCTTCCTTTTCATCGTATAAGTGGCAAAAGCTATCTTTTGCCCCTCCATTATTCTAGATATCACAAACACTTCTATAGGGTCAGTTGATCCTCTAAATTCTATCAGTACGAACGCCTTAAAGTCTTTGACATTTTTCGATCGATTATTTGGCTGATTTCCCGCGGCTGGTATTCCGTTCTGCATAGCTTGATAGTCTGTATTCGCGAAATTCTATATCGGGTCTGGTTGTCCTCTAGCTTTGTTGATAGGCTCTTCTGCCCTTTAGTTTCGTTTTCGTCTTGGCGGCATTATCATAAATTATTCTTTATTAACTTACATTTTAAGCCTTATCGTATACGTTCTAACATTTAATGTGAAATTCTCTTTTCAGATTATCATGTACTCAAAATATTAGATTTTGAAGGCTGGGTTTACTGTATTAACCAGTGTTTAGATAAATAATTACTATCTTCATACCAATTTATTTCATTAATCCAACATAGATTTATACTCATAGCACTTGATATACCATAGCACATACTGTTTTAAACATTCGCTATCCCTTTGTGACTTAAAAGTCGGGAATCGCTGTCATAGCTTATACAAAATATTACATTACTCAGACATACTTTTCGTATACGCAACATAGAATCAGACATATTCAAGTAATACTAATACTACTCATTTCCTACACCTTTACTAAGGATCAATTGCTTATATTCTATATAATCCCATCATCATCAATAATCCATTCACACCTAACTATACCTAGTTCGTCAAACTTACAACACATTATGAGTTTAAGAGCTCACCACAAATATATAAGTTTAAGAACTCGACATTGACCACATATTCTTTAACTATACCCTACCTATCAGTTATTGTAACACCCCAACTTTTATGAATAAAAATGAATTTTCTATAAATATCATTCTTCTGTATTCCATTATTTATTATTCTGTTGGAATATCATGTCTGTGCTTTACGCCGGACCTGGTTTCGTCTTTATTATTCTATTGGAACATCCTGTTGGTGTGAATTTCACCTGACCTGGTTCCATCATTTAGTATTCTGTTGGAATAACTTGTCTATGCGAAGTACCGCATGCATGGTGATTTCTGTTGTAGTCCATTCTTTATTATTCTGTTGGAATATCCTGTCGGTGCGTATTACACCTGACCTGGTTCCGTTATTTATTATTCTGATGGAATAACCTGTCTATGCGAAGTACCGCATGCATGGTGATTTCTTTTGTTATTCCATTCTTTATTATACTCAGTTGGTTAAAGTTTTGACTTCTACACTCCATGAAATTAGTGGAATATTCTTGATATTTGCGCTTCATCCAGTATCTTTTCATGGAAATATTCTTCTGAGCATTCTTGAATTTTACTTTACAAAGAAGTATCATGTTGACAATTTGGACGTTATTAGTTCCTGAATAAATTAATTCTTGAACTTGTTTTTATTGAATTCTTATATCATTGTCATCATCCTCGTGTTTATATTATTTTTGAAAGTTATCTGTGACCTGTAGTGCATAGATGGACTTGGCATGATTATGACCAGGGATTATTCGGTGTAATCATGACCGTAATGTTATAAATGATGTGGTAAAAGTCCTCATTGGCCCGAGGTGCATTGATGGACAGTTGTTGGCATGATCATGATTATTGATGAATACACGAATATCCTTGGCCTGTAGTGCATGGATAATTTGTGGTCGTGACCCTAATGAATATCCTTGGCCGTAGTGCAGGGATGATGTGGATTATTTATTAAGCTAAGTCCCAGCGATAAAAGTGATGAAAAAATTTTTAAATCATAAAAGATAGTAGATTTTATTCTCTACTTGACTCTTTTAATGGATTGCTTATTCCGATGCAGTTAAACTTGTTGTCTATTGTATTTTATCAGTTTAACATTGTTGAAGGCTAATGATAATTTATCCTGCATTATCTTAGTCATAATATTTCTTACTGGGCTAGTTGAGCTCACCCTTTCTTTCACTTTTCTCTTCAGGAAATGAGAATATAGCTGGGACGAGTCGGGAAACAGAGTGACAGTCCAGATGATAGCATTAGTAGTCCTCACTATTCTGTTAAATAGTGTGATAATAAATGTAATGAGGACTTATTCTGAGAGTGGATATTGTCTAGAAGACAATATTTGTATTAAAACTCACAGCTTTTGTTGTATATTTAGGATTGTATTTGTATTTTGTACCATGTATCTGGCGACCCAAGATGGGTGATGTATACCTACTTTTGGGGGCGTCACAGTTGGTATCAAAGCTTAGGGATATGATCCCTTGCTGAGATGTGAGACAAGAGCTAGGAGGGGAGAGACGGGGAATTCCTTTGCTAGTATGACCTACCTATGTTTATTTGATATTTAATTGGTCGGTCAGAGTATAGGGATAATATGTGATATGTTAATTAACCCTTGTTTTGTGACAGTGTTTGCGAATGACATCTGAAAATATTGAGATAAGCAATGAAGCACACGAGACCGTTGAGTCAGCTCAACCAAAAGGTAACGACCAACAACACGATAATAATCATACCGGTGGCAACGGCAATCGGAACAATGATAACTATTGTGGGGGAAATTATAATGCCAAGAATGGTAACCACTTCGGTGGTAATCGTGGCCAAGATAATAAAAGTGGAAATTTCAATAAGAGAAGGTCACCTAGCCCGATTTTGTCGTGCACCAAAGTTAAGTCCAGCTGGGACGATGGCACCAATGGCGGATACAGACAAAACAAAGTCGGTGGTTTCAGGAAGAGCATTGTTCATGACTTCTCAAAAAGTGAGTAACCCGAACGAAGTTAGCACGGGTTAGTTAATTATAAATTCATGTGAAGTCTATACCTTATTAGATACCAGTTCTACCCTTTTTTTTGATCTCTCTTGCTTGCGCTAAACGTTTAAATTTAACTCAGGAGAAGTTAGACTTTGACCTATTGGTTGAAACTTCGTTAGCAGAAACCTTCGTTACCTCCACTATTTATAAATCTTGTTTGATTCAAATCAACACTTTCACGTTACCTGTCAATCTATCTCTTTGAAAATACTTGCCTTGGATGTGATTTTAGGAATCGATTGGTTAACTACTCATCATGCTTTTAGTAAGGTTGTTAGTTTTCATATTCCTAACCAACCTGTTATGTGAATTCAAGCAACCAAACCACTAAAGTCAATCACTGTTATATCAAGCCATAAGTAAAGGGCCCCGATCCTTTCATTGTTGACTTTCTTGTGTGGAATGCATTCAAGCCAGACTATCCGTAGGGGACGTCGTGAATAACGGTGGCAAGTTAATAGGTATTAATGTGATGTGCTATCCAAGTCTTGGATGAGGGTCACAGTTTTGAAAGATATTTCTATCGTTAATAAATTTCCTGACGTATTCTTAAAGACTTCTTAGCCTACCCCAGAACGTGAAATTGAATTTTGTATTGACCCCAGTAAAAAACCTCATTTCTAAAACCCTTAAATATTTCTTCAACCAAAATGAATGTATCATGCGCCAAAGACGTTGGCTCGAGCTATTGAAGATTACGATCATACCATTCAATACCATCGTGGAAAAGCGAACGTAGTAGCTGACACGTTGAGTAGAAGATCGTATGCGTTTACGAGTGCGAATATACGAACCCACGTGAAAATAACGAATATGCGAGTAAAATCGACTTTAATCGATAAAGTTAAAGCCGCTCAAGCTACATACTCAGAGCTGATGAATGAAGAAGGTTCAATATGGCGTTATTCTAGAAGCAAGAATTGATGAAGAGAGGAAATCATAACCCTCGATTTAATTGGCCCATTTGAAATCCTCGATCGAGTAGGAACTATAGCCTATAGACTCGTTTTACCGCCAAATATGTCGCGTGTTCATAATGTTTTTAACGTATCGATGTTGCGTAAATATGTGGACAACCTGAACCACATTATTTAGAACCGGACGAGATAGTGGATGATTTAACGTATGAAGATGTACCTGTTAAAATCTTGGATAAGAAGGAGCGTATTCAATACTCAAAGGTTATACCTCAAGAGTTAGAATCTGACAAGGTACCCTCACCTCTTCAGCATACCAGGTACGTACCCTAATTTCGAGGGCAAAATTTCATAAGAAGGGGAGATTGTAAGACCCGAACTTTTATGAATAAAATAAATTTTCTATAAATATCATTCTTCTGTATTCCATTATTTATTATTCTGTTGGAATATCCTGTCTGTGCTTTACGCCGGACCTGGTTAGTCTTTATTATTTTGTTGGAACATCCTGTTGGTGTGAATTTCACCTGACCTGGTTCCGTCATTTAGTATTCTTTTGGAATAACCTGTTTATACGAAGTACCGCATGCATGGTGATTTCTGTTGTAGTCCATTCTTTATTATTCTGTTGGAATATCCTGTCGGTGCATATTACACCTGACCTGGTTCCGTTATTTATTATTCGATGGAATAACTTTTGTCTATCTGATACCGCATGCATGGTGATTTCTTTTGTTATTCCATTCTTTATTATACTAAGTTGGTTAAAGTTTTGACTTCTACACTCCATGAAATTAGTGGAATATTCTTAATATTTGCGCTTCATCTAGTATCTTTTAATGGAAATATTCTTCTGAGCATTCTTGAATTTTACTTTACAAAGAAGTATCATGTTGACAATTTGGACGTTATTAGTTCCTGAATAAATTAATTCTTGAACTTGTTTTTATTAAATTCTTATATCATTGTCATCATCCTCATGTTTATATTATTTTTTAAAGTCATATGTGGCCTGTAGTGCATAGATGGACTTGGTATGATTATGACCAGGGATTATTCGGTGTAATCATGACCGTAATATTACAATTGATGTGGTAAAAGTCCTCATTGACCCGAGGTGCATTGATGGACAGTTGTTGGCATGATCATGACCATTGATGAATACACGAATATCCTTGGCCTGTAGTGCATGGATAATTTGTGGTCGTGACCCTAATGAATATCCTTGGCCGTAGTACAGGGATGATGTGGATTATTTATTAAGCTGAGTCCCAGCGATAAAAGTTAGTAAAAACTTTTTAAATCATAAAAGATAGTAGATTTTATTCTCTACTTGACTCTTTTAATGGATTGCTTATTCCGCTGCAGTTAAACTTGTTGTCTATTGTATTTTATCAGTTTCACATTGTTGAAGGCTAATGATAATTTATCATGCATTATCTTAGTCATAATATTTCTTATTGGGCTAGTTGAGCTCACCATTTCTTTCAATGTTCTCTTTAGGAAATGAGAATATAGCTGGGATGAGTCGGGAAACGGAGTGACAGTCCAGATGATAGCATTAGTAGTCCTCACTATTTTGTTAAATAGTGTTATAATAAATGTAACGAGGACTTATTCTGAGAGTGGATATTGTCTAGAAGACAATATTTGTATTAAAACTCATAGCTTTTGTTGTATATTTAAGATTGTATTTGTATTTTGTACCATGTATCTGGCGACCCAAGATGGGTGATGTATTCCTATTTTGGGGACGTCACAGTTATACTATCGTTTCTGGGTCTAGTACTACATTTTCCAAAATAACCACCTCATTGAGGTAGCTTTCAATATGAGCCTTTATTTCAGCTATTGGCTTTGATATTGGCTCAGTTATGGAGGTTGGATCATTCTTTACGATTTGAGGGTATCCTAATCCTTTCTATCTAACATCTATACACATAGTTTATCTAGACTAGCATATAGTATATACACACAACAAATAATAGTTTTATATAAGTTATCTTTTATTTTGTTTGACGATGAATTTATTCAATTCATCTCCTTTTTAAACTCTATATGAGTTATTTGTATTTTCAACGTTTTCCTCTGTTCTAAGGTTATAGCCTAAGGTCTAACCCACCTAAGGTTTTTAAGCCTAAAGCTCTGATACCATGATGTAACGCCCCCAAATTCAGGTACTTGAAACCCGAACTCGATGCTTTACGATACCATTTCTATGAGCGGAATATTACTAATAATAATAACAATAATATAAATATCAAACTTAACTTTCATTTATCAGAGTCTAATCCCAAGTACGCAACCTTTACTACATTCTTTACATGATATATAATACATATCATTATCTTAATACAGTCTAACTATTACAAAAGATACCATTAAACATATTCTGTTTGCTTTTTTTTCACATGTTCTTGTCTGAACCTTCGGGTTGATCACGATTAGCTGAAAACATTTAAATTTAAAGCAAGAATGAGCATTTGGGTGCCCATCAAGTAATAACAATTATAAATATAATTAGCTGAAAGAATTAAATGTTTTCTTTGTACATCACTTCTACAATGAATTAATAGTTATGAAGTAAACTGAACCGATAATAATAACATAACAATTCTATACCAAAATTTTGAAACTATGTATTGGCTATAAATAGGGTTAAGTTGACATACTATGAACATTGTTTTCAATTTTCAAATAGGTTTAGCAGAACTTCATCCGCAAACCGTCATAACTTACGGGCGCGAGGGTGATCATCCCAATGTGCCCTGTATTGATCAACACTACATGCAAGAACGATATTATCGTCCACTCTGTCCGCCTTTGGCACATAAAAGTTTTTCCTTGATCGGGATGTTCATACTTAGTCTGGAATCCGAACCAAAACAACTTGATTGGATACAAAAAGGTTTTATCATATTCAACGATATTTCTAAATCTGTGTCTAGCTGGTCAAATGGCTTAGAGGTATATATATATATATATATATATATATATATATATCAACATGTGATTAAATACAAGGATTATCCAAGTGAGGTCACTTGTATAACCATATTTAGAAATTAACGAACAAAATATATCTGAATTATATAATATAATATCATGTTGATAAACAATGATCGGATATAATATATACGACAATAGGATTAATAATCTAGTACAATAATAATATAATTCTGAAACTTTCTTACTCATGTCCATCGCATAAAGGAAATGCAAAGGTAGGATACTTGCCTGGTCTGCTGCTTACAATACGCAACTTAGTTTTATCTTTTATATCACGACTTATCATTAATAAGATCATTCATTCGACTAGAATAACATACTATAACACATAACACTGCTTATCGCAGTCAGCACATAACCTAATCTCCTTGTCACACATATTCAACAGTCATTGAATCACAAACAAACATTAATACAGTCAAAATATCTAAGTCCAGATCAATTTTTGAACTATGTTGGCGTACTGACGGCTTTATCGGGTAATTATCGAGTCTAAGACTCTATTCTGTAGTTCAATAGATGCAAATATTAAAAGTCATTAAGTATAACATAAAATATTTTTAATTCATCTATATCCTTTTTAAATGATTTTAAATTAAAAAACCATTTTTAAACTATTTATTTAATATAATTATTAAATAAGTCAAATATCATTTAATATTAAATTAATAACATTAATATTAAATTATTAACAAAATTATCCTTTAAATATTAAAAGTTATATTTTATAACTTAAAATATTTTTAAACACCTTAATTTTATTTAAAATGATTTTTATAATATTAAAATCATTTTTAAACTAATTTATTTTAATATAATTATTAAACAAATCTAATATCATTACTATTAAAATATTAATATTTTTTATGACAAAATATCAAAAGTTATATTTTATAAATTAAAATATTTTTAAAATCTTTAAATCATTTTATATGATTTTTAAATCATTTTCATAATTTATTTAATATTTTTATTAAATAACTTAATTATCATTAATATAAATTTATTAATGAAATTCATCACAAAATATTAAAAGTCATTAAAATAACTTAAAATATTTTCTTATATCATAATATAATTTTAAATGATTTTTTAAGTATTAAAATCATTTTTAACAAATTTATTTAATATTATAATTAATTAAATTAAATACCATTAATATTCCCAAAATATTAAATATTTCTCAAATATACTTAAAATAATTAAAAACTAAATTTTGGATTTTAAAATAATTTTTAATAATTTATTTTGTATTTTTAATAATTTAAAACTATTTTTTTCTATTTATTTAATAAAAATAATAATTTTATAAATAAAGTGTCGCTATAGGTGCTTTAGGCGACAAAATTGTCGCTAAATGAGTTCTTGACGCTCAAGAACACTGATAGTCAGTGTTCAAGGCCCTGATTTTGACCATCAATGATTTTTAGCCTGAGCATGTTATGGGTGAACTAAGACACTGATATTGTAGTATTGATGTAATACTACAATATCCAACCATCATTTAAGCCATACAATATGATAGATTCACAATCCAGAGCTTCAAAGTGGTTGTCAGAAGCTTTGTGGGATTTCTGGGTTACCCAGAAACCCAGACAGCTTCGACTGCGCACTTTGCAGTTCGATTCTCTCCCTGTTCTGGCAATCCTTTAAATGTTTTCTTGGTTCATACTTATAGTACACATGACAAGGAACAACTAATTATCAAGATCGCAGTCCAAAGTTAAAAGAATTTCAAGTTATGGTTTAGTCAAACCCTGTCAAAGGGCTTGATCTAACAATTTCTGTAATTTCCAGAAAACAGTTTCGTGACCGAATGTCCTAGTTTGACGATCCATTAAATCCAACATGTTTATTGTTTAAGAGATATAAAAGTATAAATATAAAGTCCATATATCAGGCTACAAAATGGATATCATAACATAAACATATCACATAACACCTGACATATATAAGCACTCCAAAACGTTGTCAGACACTGTAATTTGATTTCTGGGTTACCCAGAAATCAGCCAGTCAAGCTCGATCAACGATGTTTGACCAAGAATAACTTTCAATCTACAACTGATCTGGCTTTGAATCAAGTTCCAGATGAAATATCACAAAACAAACCACATGTTTAAATATTTAAATAGCAAAAACACATAACAGATTAAGATCTACAGGGTCTGACATTCGTTGTCAGACTATTAAAAAAAAATTCCCAGATTTTGAAAAACATAAATTTTGAGCACTTTGATGATATGGATCTAACACGAGCCAACCCATATCACTTATAGACACTACATAGAACATATTACAACACATAATCATAACTTTTAACAGAAGATCAAGGGTCAAATTTTTTATTAGGGTTTTATACCTTTATGCACAAATTCTTGAATCTATGCCTCTGATTTGTTGTGGGTGTTAGTGGGGTTTGTTTGTGGTACAGATATGCTAATTATTTTCATGGGTTTTGAGTTGAGAGAAAATAGTTTGAGTGAATGATCAAAAATGAGCTTGAATATGATATTTTCTCTCCCCAATGTTATATATATATTACATGTATGCAATGTATGTAGCTGAATTCAGTTGATTGCTAATGTTTAATGTCACATGGGGTTAGTGAGAGTGGTTGAACAACTCCCACTTTGCTAGATTTACAAGTTAACTCAAATAATGCACCAAAGGGTAAAATGGTCATTAGCCTTATGATTTTAATGGCAAAGTTGTAACATGACAACCCTTGGGGTTTGACCCTTAGGGTTTAACCCTAAGGTTTAGCACAAAATTATAGGATTTCTAGTTAGGGTTTAAAAAAATAAAATTTTAGTTTCTAAAATTGTAATTAGGGTTTATTAAATTAGTTTAGGTTTTTAATTACTTAAAACTTGCTAATTAAGTTTAGGTCCACTAATTAACATTAAACATTCTAATTTTGCAATTAGGGTTTCCCCAGTTGACAATTAGGGTTCCAAATATAGAAATTAGGGTTTATAAATATTAAATAGAGTTTCAAAAATTAGGGTTTTCCTAATTAACTTTAAATTCTATAATTCTTATCCTTAATCATGATAATACAATTACAAAACATTCTCGAACTCATAATGGAGTTTTAAATTAGGGTTTCACAATTTAATGCTAGGGCTTGGTCATGATACATCATAATTGAACAACCATTAACAGTCCACACACATATACAATACATAATTATAGCACTGAAATAATATAATATTATAATAAATATCATTACTCACATAACATAGTTACTAGACAGATTTTAAATTCTCATTTGACTTCGAAACTATGGTTTATCAGTAACATTAGGGTTTTCCAAATACTGCACCACCATTGACCAATGCGTACATACAATACTTATTTATAACACTGAAAAATCAAAATATAATTAATATTATATTAATATTCTCATTCCTTGATCAAAATTCAAAATTAGGGTTTTCTACTGTTCTATCAAAATTGTTTCACAAATTATCATTACACACATACAGTACATATTTATAGTACTGAAATAAAATAATATTATTATTCCCTTTTCTTATTCCAAACCTAGAATTAGGGTTCGGATTCCATATCTAATTTATCTGCCATATATAACATTATTAGTTAAGTTAAATAATTAGCTTAATTAATTTAAAATTAATTCATATAATAAAATAGTTATTATAATAATGTTATAATCATTTCATATATTATTTAAATAACATATAAACATATATTTTCATGGGAAATTAATTAATAAAAATATTTTTACTTTGTAAAATTAATTATTATAAGAATATAATTTATAACGAGCAAAAATTTTAAAATAAAATTATTTATAATCATTCATGTAATAAATATATTTTATATTCATCATATAAATACATACACATTACCTTGCACATATTCTCACCTTTAAAATAATAAATAAATAAAAATTTATACGCAAAATTTTTGATTTAATTATCTAGAAAATATCGGGTTATTACAGAAACGAGAATAACGTAATTTGAACGAAGCAATTTGGTCAAGTATAGAGATTACAGTGTGAATTTTGGGAAGAGATGTCAAAAATGGTGTTTATGTATGAAAATATGAAATTTGAGAAGTTAAACTAGTTTTAGTTGATGTTAAATTGTTCTAATTGGTTAAATATGTTGGAAAACATGTTTGTAATAGTTCTATATCAATTTTTTGTGTTAATATTACTATTTAGTGGGTGAAATTTGTGTTTGTTGGGCTAAAATTATCGCTCATCACCATCGATCATCTACTCTGCCTCTCATGCAGACCACCAATTTCACGTAAGTGTTGTGGCAAAAATGGCGAAAAAAAATAAGCCTTGCGACTATCTTGGGTCCCATGCTTGTATGGTGGCAATTTGCCCCGTACCACATCTTTGAGATCTTGAGGTCCATTGTTGTCACGCAGACTTTGATATACCAATATACATTAGACTAATGATGTGTTAGCATGTCAAACACGTAATAACAAGGTTAAAACAGAGTTGTATTATGTGGTTAGTAAATTCAAAGTTTTAAATGATTAGTAAATTATGAAAATGGCATGTTGTGATTTATTAAGCACGATGAATAGTAAGCAGGTGTTGTGAGGGTTAACACACTTGAAATTTCTGATATTTGTATAGTAGCATAAGACTTGTGCTAAAATGATAAGTTTAGTTAGAAATGTACATGTTATGGTATGTTAGCATATCTAATATGTATTGTGGTTCTAAACCTATTTGTAGGTGAACGTGAGTGTAATATTATAGCTTACGCTCGAAGCAAGTTTCTAAACTTCTCTTTTTTAAATTGAGCATGTTTTTAAACTCTACATTTACGTTGAGCAAGTTTCTAAATTTATTTCTTTTCATTGAGCAAGTTCTTTTTCTAAGAAGGGATTAAGTAAATTCTTTTATTAAGTAAATTCTTTATTCTTAATCTCTATTCGAGCAAGCTCTAATTCTAATGTTATCCAAGCAAGTTTCGTATTCTAATCATGATTGAGTTATTCTAACTTATTTATAGCTAAGCAAGTTTCTTAAGTTCTATTTCCTTATAATGTATATAACTCCTTGAACTCTCGTCCCTAAAATTGAGCTGTTTATTTCAAAGTTTCTATGCAAGTTATTATCATGTTGCGCAAGTTTTTATTTTAAACTTGCTATTAGTTATTGTATGTTCAGTAATTTCATTTCTAATTTTTAAGATCACAGCCTTAGCGTAATTTTGTTCAAGCAAGGTACATTATGATTATTCGATGTTTATGCTATTAGTTTATTCCTAAAAGCATGATCTTAATTTACAATGTCGATTCAGTTATGATTATTCCATAGCATGACATTATCAATACTATACTCAACTAATCCTTAGTTGATGACCGTTGAATTCTAAATTACCCTTGAAATGTATCCAAACCAAACTTACTTTGGTGCAGATTTGTACTCTAAATACTGACATGAACAACCCTACTATTAGGGGATAATTTACGCTTAGCATTGAAATGTTTGTGCACAATACAATGTACGAAGGGCTGATCCCCCTAAGTATGAGGACTCCTTATAGTTTTATGACTGTTAAAGTTGAAGTTGAAAGATTACTTGCAACTATGGACATAGTTCGTGGTCTTATGACCCTCAGTTTTATGTATTCCATATTTTGATTCCAGACTTTGGTTATCATTGATATAATACTATTTAGTTTTGATGAGCCTATTCATTAGCAGTTATTTCATTCTTGTCGATTCATTGCTATATCTAGTGAGCAATTATTTTGCTCACTCTTGCATAAATATTATTATTGTAGCTAAAGTTGAGAAGGTAGATGAGACTTCAATTAGCAAAGGAAAGGCAAAAATGTACAAGTGATGAAGACTTGTAAAGTTTATTTATTGTTATGCTCATAGACTTTTAAATAATGATGTGATGTAATAATTTTATTTACGCGCTTATATGATGTTTAAAGGTTAGACAACCTGGGATGTTTTTGAATTTAATAATGTAACCCTATTTAAAGGGAGGATTTATGGTTTAAACATTATTTTATTTGGGTAGATAGTATGAATGTATGGATAGTGAGCACCAAATCTTGTGGAAATGAAGTATCTAGATTTGGGGGTGTCATTGATCATGTCCAGATTAAATGTTATGGCTGGTCAAACATAGTTGACCGACCATGACTTTCATTTTCTAGGTAACCCAGAACTTACCCAGATGGCTCTGACAAGAAGTTCATGCCCTTAGATCTTTCTGATTGTTGTTTCTCTGTTATTGTTGTTGTATCTAAGTTATAGTATGATGTATAGACTTCATATTTATGCTTTAAAATATCCTTAACATCAAGCGAGTCGATTGTAGTGGCTGGTCAAAGTGGTACAAAAGTTCACGAAAATGTTTTCTGGAAATTCCAGAAAAACATAAAAACACGGTTCTGACATGGTTTGACTGACATGTATCTAGCGATTCTTTTGATGTTATATATGTTCTATGTAATGGATCTTATCATTTACATACTGGCTACACACTAAAAGTATTAGATTACATAAAGAAAACCCAGAACTCAAGATATAAGGATCCAAAGTAGCACACTCGAACTGTTCTTCATTTCTAGAAAATCCAAAAATGAAGAACAACCTCTGACAGGATTTTTATAGCTTAGATTTTTCTTGTTGATGATGTTTAGACCTAAACATTGATCAAAACATGTACCCTATAAGTTTGTCTACATAGTCCGATGTCTAGACTGTAAAACCCCAACTTATTATGAATAAAATTAAATTTTTCTCTATTTATTATCTTGAAATAATAAGGAGTTAATTTGATATAATACTTTGGTTATGGGTGAAATGTGCAAATTTTACAAAATAAGCAAGTGGTTATAAAATATTCATTTTTGTCGGGGAATATTCGTTTGGTCATGGAATATTCTTGTTGTCGGGGAATATTCATACGACGGCGCAACCATTCGTGGGCCTCATAACAGAATAACTGTCGAATGAAGAAAACGACAAGTTTGAGTTTTTATAAATAACGACGTAGTTGTTACCGTTAACACTGTTGGAATACCTAGTGGTTAAAATACAGTAATACGCGTGGTTGCATAGTAGCACACGGTATTGCACAATATTTTTGAATTATTGATTCTTACGTAAGAATGCACTACTCAATAATTGTTACAGTAGTTACTGTTCAATATTTTATTGTATTGATTCAATAATTGCTGCGTTGATAGTTTATATTATTGTTGTTTCAATAATTGTCTCTGCACAGTATTTCCCATTATCCGATCAATAATTCATATTATTTGAATAATATTATTAGATAATATTATTGGCAATGTCTAGAAAGTTCTGTCTAAGGAGAGGTTTGGTCACCTAATTGCGCGCCAATAAGGAGAAATCCTTATTGGAAAGCCCCCTCTTTCCTAGGAACGGCCTGATTGTCAAAATTGTGATTCTATAATATTATTTGTAAATAATTAATTATTGATTTATATGATAAGGAATATTTATTTTATGTGGATATAATTGATGGTTATATTTATTTTATGTGGATATAATTGAAGGAATTAATGTTGAGGTGTTTTATCAGTATTTTTGTCGGAATAGAGGTATTAAAAATCAAATCAGTGTTCTTCAGATATATTGCGTGAATTATAATTTTTAATTCGACCGTTGGATCGTTGTGATTTTTTGATATGTTATACATATATAAGTTGAGTATTTGTCCACAAATTTTGAACCGTTAAAAATGAACGTGTGATTTGTTATGAATTTTAAGAGGTGACTGATTCGGAAATTATGTTATAAATGATTTTTGGTGGAAAAATCTAGAATTGAGTGGGCCCCACTTTTGGTTGGTGAGAAATGTGCTCAAATTTTATTTCAAATGTGGTGAGTGGCAATAGTAGCAGGTAAAGCCATCAAGTAGCATGTCAAGTCTGCTTCGGCGTGCTAGTATTTTCCTATAAATAGAGGGCTAAGTTAGAATTGAAAATCACACCAGAAACATAAGCTTTCTCTCTTTCTCTCTCTATATTATCGAGTGTATTTGGTGAGTATTTAGATACTTTGAGAGTTGCTATTCAGTACAAGTTTCATTCAGCATCACATCCGACCTTTCATTCTGAAGTACTATTTCTTTGAGGTAAGGGATGTTATTTTTTTCGTAATGATGTTATTCTTTCAATATCATTATACCAAAATATTGGTATGGATTTTATTTTGGAATTTCTACCTTTTTTGTGTCAGGATTACTATTCACGTATACAACACTATTCACGTATATGACACTATTCACGAATACGATACTATTCACCAAAAAATGAAAATTTTCCTTTTTGTCCAAGATGTCTATTATGGTTACTATCTTTGATTATATCCATGTTTTGATCTTTATTTTTGAATTCTGCTTCAAAATTGGTTATTATGGAGTATTATTGATCTTGGATAAACTGTAATACGAATCCCTAATATTTGTCCTTCTGTCTCACTGGATTCGTTTTCTTTAAAATATTTTCATCATCCTCAGTCTTGAATGATGATGTTACTGAATATCTTTGGCTGTGAAGTGCAAAGATAAATGATTAATCGATGAATATCTTTGGCCCGTAGTGCAAAGATGAACATGTGTTGAGATGAACATATTGGCGGTGATACAAATGAATATCTTTGGCTCAGTAGTGCAAAGATGAATATTTGATTAAAGATGTATATTGATTGTTGTTACAGGGATAAAATATTGATACTGAACTTTTAAATCTTAGAAGATAGTAGAACTCAGTCTCTACGTGACTCTTCTAATGGATTGTTGTTTCTGCTACATTTGTTGATCTAAAACTTGTTGTCTATTATATTCTATCAAAATTTTCCCTGTTGAAGACTAATGATAATTTGTTGTATATTATCTTAGTCATAATATTCTTTACTGGGCTAGTTGAGCTCACCCTTTTCCTTTTTGTTCCATTTTTCTTCTCGTGGAGGTGAGAACATAACAGATCTAGTCGGGGAATGGAGTGATGGTTCTGGAAGGAGGTTTAGCAGGTCCTCACTATTTTTGTAAAACAGTATATGAATAATTGTAATGAGGACTTATTTGAGTGTGAATATTGTCTGGAAGACAATATTTGTATTTAAACTCACAGTATGCGTTGTCATATTTTGCACGACAATTGTATTATTAAAGTTATAGTTTGCTTTCTGTACCATGTATTTGGCGACTCAGAATGGGTGTGGTGTATACCTATTTTGGGGGTGTCACATAGACCACACTTAACATGAACCGATTGACTTGAATAAGGTCGCCAAGGTCGTTGACCGGCCATGACCATATTTTCTCGGCAAATTTAAACTTAATGAACAACTCGACGAAAGATTACGATGCTTAGATCTTGCTCATGTTTTATGATTTGGTCCAGAAATTGTTATGAACTTGTACTCTTACATATATACTACAAGATTTAATCAATATCTATTCCAGAAACAGTTTAGAGAGTGAATTACACATGGTCAAAGTAGGCTACTTGAACACTGACTTTGAATGTTCTTGAGCCTCAAGAACTCCTAAGGTGACACTTTCTGTCGCCAAAGGGCTTTAGCGACAGACTTATTAAAATTAATTACGTTAATTTCTAAAAATCATTTAAAAATAGAAAATAATTTTTGAAAATTACAAAAATACTTTTTAAAATTATTTGAAGTTATAAAAATTAACTTTTAATAATTTGACATATTTTTCATAAATATTAATATTTATTTGAATATTATTGATATTTAATTTATTTAATAAATGCATTAAATAAATTAATTCAAAATTATTTTATTATATTAAAAATCATTTTAAATGATAATATAGTGTTTAAAAATATTTTAAGTTATAAAATATAACTTTTAATATTTAAAGGATAATTTCATTAATAATTTAATATTAATGATATTAATTTAATATTAATGATATTAAACTTATTTATAATTATATTAAATAAATAGTTTAAAAATGATTTTATTAATTTAAAAATCATTTAAAAAGGATATAAAGGAATTAAAATATTTCAAGTTATAATTAATGACTTTTAATATTTTGATAAATAATATATTAATATTTAAATATTAATGGTAATTATTTAAAAATGATTTTAAATGTTTTAAAAATCATTTAAGGGTAATATTAATAGTTTAAAAGTATTTTAAGTTATTATAAATAACTTTAATATTTTGGCAATAGTTTCATTAATAATTTAATATTAATTAAATATTAATGATAATAGAATTATTTAATATTTAAATCATTTAATAATGATTTTAGTGTTTGAAAAATCATGATAAATTATAATAATTATTTAAAAATTATTATAAGGTTATGAAAAATAGTATGACTGATACTTAAGTTGTCCAGAATATTGTTAAGGGTACAGAATAGAGTTTTAAACTCGATAATTATGCCGACATGTTTCAAAAATTGATATTGACTTATATAATTTGACTAGATATGTGTTTGTTTATGATTCAATGACTGTTAAACTTATGTGACAATGTGATAAGGTTATGTGTTGGCTGCAAATAGCAGTACTATGTGTTATAGTATGTATTTCTAATCGATAGAATGATCTTATTACTGATAGATCGCTATATAAAAGATAAAACTAAGTTGCATAATTGTAAGCAGCTGACCAGGCAAGTATCCTATCTTTACATTTACTTTATGCAATGGACATGAGTAAGAAAGTTTCAGAATTATGTTATCATTATGTTAGATTATTAACTCAATTGTTATCGATTATGTATCCAAACATTCGTATTCATACAAGTTCTTAAATTATCCGATCATTGTTTATCAACACAGTATTATTGTATAATTCATATATTTATTCATTAGATCATAATTCCTGAATATGGTTATACAAGTGTCCTCACTTGGATAATCATTGTATTTAATCACATGTTGATACATACCTATCGATTTCCGGTATGTATACATTAATTAAAAGTTGTCTAAGCTATTTGACCCAGCTAGACACAAATTTAGAAATATTATTGAACATGATAGAACTTTATTGTATCCAACCAGATTGTTTTGGTTTGGATTCCCAACTAAGTATGAACATCCCGAACATGGGAAAACTTTTGTACACCTAAGGTGGATAAGATGAACGATAATATCGTTCTTGCATGTAGTATTGATCAATATAGGGCACATTGGGATATTCACCATTGCGTCCGTAAGTTATGACAGTTTGCGGATGAAGTTCTGCTAAACCTTAGCGAAAATTAAAAACAATGTTCATAGTCTATAGACTAATCTCCAGTTATAGTCAGTACGTAGTTTCAAAAATTTGATATAGAATTGTTATGTTGTTATTATTGGTTTAGCTTACTTCAACAGTTGTAGAAGTGTTATTCAAAGAAAATATTTAATCCTTTCAGCTTATATTTATTGTTTTATTGCTTGCTGGGCAATCAAATGCTCATTCGTACTTTAAATTTAAATGTTTTCAGCTAAGTGTTAAAAACCAGAAGGTTCAGACAAGATCAAGGATAAAGGAAAGCAAACAGAATAAGTGTTTTGCTATTCTATGTAATAGTATGACTTTATTAAGACAATGATATTTATTGTTACCATGTATTGTAATGAATGTAATAAAGGTTGCGTACTTGGGATTAGACTCTGATGTATATAAATTACATTTGGTATTTATATTATTGTTATTATTATTAGTATTATTTTCGATCATAGAAATGGTATCGTAAAACACCGAGTTCGGGTTTCAAGTACCTGAATTGGGGGCGTTACACCTTATCTCTTTACGTTGAGCATGTTATAACCCTAAGTTTATTGGAATTCTAATCATTGTTGGTTTACTCTAACTTGTTTATAGTTAAACAAGATTCTTTTGTTCATTCTTTTATAGTAGATGTTTCTTGAAATTTTATTCCCAGTGTTGAATTGTCGTACTTCAATCACTTTGCATAATTTATTATCATGTTGAGCAAGCTTTATTTCCAGTTTGCTATCAATTAGTGCATTCAGTAATCAAATTTCTAATTGGGCAAGATCATAGACCTAACATATTATTGTTCAAGCAAAGGTTTATCATGTTATTCAATTTATCCAATGTTTATGCTCTCTAGTTATTTTCAAGCATGAGTTTAATATATATAGTCAATTCACCTACGATTCTCAATTGTTCTATGTTATGTTGTTATCAAACAACTGTTGTGTTATTAAGCATTGTTGATTCAACTAGTCCCCTAGTTGATGATCGTTAAACTTTAAATTACCCTTGAAAGCTTATCTAAACCAAACTTTCTTTGGTGTAGACTTGTACTCTAAAACTGAGAAGAACAACCCTATTATAGGGGATACGCTATGCGTTTAGATGTTTAATGCACAATACATGGTACGAAGAAATTTGATCCCCCAAGTCGTGAAGTCCCTACAGTATAACTGTTAAGGTTAACGTTGAATGATTACTTGTAACCGTGGGCATAGTTCGTGGTCTTATGACCCTCAGATATATATATTCCATATTTTGATTTCAGCTTTTGGATATCATTGATAGAGTATTATTCGGTCTTGATGAGCCTATTCATTGGCAATTGTTATATTCTTGTTGGTTCACTGTTATATCTAGTGAGAAATCGTTTTGCTCACTCTTGCATAAATATTATTATTGCAACTAAAGTTGAGAAGGTCGACGAACCTACAACTAGCAAAGGAAAGGAAAAAATGTACAAGTGATGAAGACATGTAATTTCATTTATTGTCTTGAATGATAGACTTTTTATTTAATGATGTGATGTAATTATTTTAATTCCGCACTTGATTGATGTTTAAGGTTAGACAACCTGGGAAAACTTTTTGTTTCATGATGTAACCCTATTTAAAGGGAGCATTTATGATTTAATTTTATTATATTTGGGTAGATAAATATGAATGAATGGAAAGTGAACACCAAGTCTTGTGGGAATGAAGTACCTAGATTTGGGGGTGTCACAAATCCTAAAAGTCCAATACATTTGGCTTAAAACCTTATAACGTATAATCTATGTATTATTCTCGTATGCTAACTCGTATACTCATCCATTATATACGACATACCATCATTCATACATACTCGTATAATACCTCGTATCATACTCGTATTCATTACCTCGTACAATACTTACGTATAATACGATCATCGTTTAACTCATCAACGCTTTATTTTCCTTAATGTTATCGAATTTAGTCCGCAGGCAAAAAACTGCATTTGCCATACGTGAATTATTATTACATAATCCATCTTCCCTTGATATTCTATCATTACGTATTTCTTGGAAGTTCAAAAATAATTCTCGAGCAGAAATTAGTGAATAGTGTTTTTCGAAAAATTTCTCCGAAAACTTTTATTTTCGTCTTGAAAATTCAAACACTTTAATTCCTTCATGTAGTCAAAATACTATGACATTCTGACATATCTAGGTTATAGAACAACCTTCATCTTATTAACACTGAATAATAACATATAATATAATTTTATTCATTATTTAATTAAATAGAATTATTTTACAATAAATCCAAATTTCTCGGTCGTTACACATGGTCTCTGTTTGCCACTCAGCGTTATTGATTTAATCATTCATGTATTGAAATTTGATTCATGCTCTTTCACAATCATTATATTGTTGAAAATTCGAAAGCTTATTCTTTCATTCAATCATGATATATCTTTATTGTATTTAAACTTGCGGAGCAAAGTAATTGCTCACCTTTACTATAGCATGATAACATTTCAGTTAAGCCCGATTGTTCGAAGAAGGATAAAGCCAAAGGTAAAGTTGGAGAAGAGTTCCATATGAACGTTTAGCTATTATAATTATCTTATAATTATGTAAAACTTTTGAATTATTAAGATATGTAATGAATTAAGGTTGTAGACCTTGGGAAATGTTGTAGAATTATGTGAAACAAACAATGTATGTTTATATATTCCGCGATAGTTATAGAATGTGTAAGAAGATGACGTAGATGTACCAGGTCCAAGGTTAGAGGGACCCAAATTTGGGGTCACCACAATTTAACTCTCAACCTCGGTCGTTATCAATACATCTTTATTCTAACTTTACATCATTAATCGACGTTAAACTTAATAAAATTATGGAATAATTAAATTTTTTTTTGTCTTTTTACTTTAATTTCCTGAATCAAAACCCTTATCATCTACACATCTTTGCATCAAATTTATTTTATGATTCGCTTCATCAGAGTTATTATATAAAATTTTACATCTCAGCTCGATGTCCCTTATACATTCGGTAGCTCAAACTTTATAACTAAATATAAAATTTTCACATCATAATTTATCAAGTACATTTCTCAAAACCTTAAATATGGTTTAAAAGAATAACAACTATAGTTAAAGTATTTAATCTTCATGCATTACATCTGATCCATGTCATTCAAGTGGCAAATAGCGTTACCTTGAATCCTTAACCTGTAAAAATTGTTATTTGCAAGGTTAAGCTTGATAACCCAACAAATCTAATAGTTTTTATGCATCACGTAGCACATAATAACATGCTCAATATACATCTCATAATCATTAGACTAATATAACATACATGCTGCAGTTCATATAACAAGTATAAAGATTGAGTTCCTGTGACACCCCCAAATCTGGGTACTTCATTCTTCCAAGATTTGGTGCTCACTTTCCATTCATTCATATCTAACTACAAATTTATAATAAAATTAAACCATAAATCCTCCCATTAAAGGGGTTACATCATCAAATCAATAAGTCTCCTAGGTTATCTAACCTTTAACATAAATCAAGTGCGGAAATAAAATAATTACATCACATCATTAAATATAAAGTCTATCATCATGACATTAAATAAATTACAAGTCTTCATCACTTGCTCATTTTTCCTTTTCCTTTGCTAGTGGTAGGTTCATCGACCTTCTCAACCTTAGCTGCAATAATTATATTTATGCAAGAGTGAGCAAAACAAATGCTCACTTGAAATAAGAATGAATAATAATAGTATAATAATTGCCAATAAATAAGCTCATCAGAGTCGAATAATACTATGTCAATGTTAATCAAAAATTGGAATCAACATATAAAATGTAATTGAGGGTCACAAGACCACGAACTATGTCCAAGGTTACAAGTAATATTTTAACTTTAACCTAAACAATAATACTATAGGGTCTCCTTGTACTTAGGGTGATCAACCCTTCGTACCATGTAATGTGCACAAACATCTAAACGCATCGCGTAAAATAACTCCCCTATAATAGGGTTGTTCTTCTCAGTTTTAGAGTACAAGTCAGCACCAAAAGAAGTTTGGTTTGGATAAGCTTCAAGGGTAATTTAGAGTTTCACGATCATCAACTAAAGGATTAGTTGAATCAACAAAACTTAACAGCACTACGAGTGATCAATAACAATTTAATGTAAAATGAATAAGAATCATAGGTGAACCAACTATAAATTAAACTTATGCTTAGAAATAACTAAAAAGCATAAGCATTGAATGAAACAATAAACCTTGCTTGAATAATATTAAGCTAAGGCTATGATCTTGTCAAGTAAAAGAATTAAGTTATTCAGTCATGCATTAATGAATAACAAGCTGAGAACGAAACTTGCTCAAAATAACAATAATATATTTCGATTTGCGTTAAGTAAATGAAATAGAACAACTCATTTAGAGATTAGAGTTTAAGAATTTGCATTTATCATAAAAAGAATAGAACTAAGAAAACTTGCTTAACTATAAACAAGTTAGGATAAATCAAACAACTATTAGAATTCAGAGCTTGCTCGAATAAAATTAGGGTTAGAGCTTGCTCAAATAAAGTTTAAGGATAAAAGAACTTGCTCAATTAAAGTTTAGGGTAAGGAACTTACCTCATGCGTAAGCTATAAATTATAACTCACGTTCACCTACACATATTATTACAATCACAATATCTATTAGATATATTAACATCCACTTTCCAACATAGAACTCACTTTTAGTTAAACTTGTTACTTTAGTATAAGTTTTACTTTACACCATATGCATTTCAGAAATCACAAGTATTAACTTCACAACACTTATTCACTATGCACGTGTACAATAAATCATAATGTATCGCTTTCATAACTTACTAATCTTTTTACAACTTTGGAATTACTAATTACATGATAAAATTATGTTTTAATCTCTTCATTACATGTTTATCACATTAACATCTCATTAGACTAAGTTACAATAGATTTTCAAGGTCTGCATAAGTAACAGGCATCACTGCCTCTGATCAGGGTATGGCGCAGCTGTTCCATACTTAAGCCTGGGACCGGCGTAGCTACGCCATTTCTGGCCTTGACACCTGCGCTGGTGCACTGACAGAAACTATGCAGTCTATTTCCAGTACTCTGTTTAGCCCAACTATCATGAAATTAAATATACCCAATTGATATAGAAATCATATAAACATGGTTCCTCACATATATGCTAACTTAGAACAATTAAACAAAAACTTCAATCAATTTAAATCTTTGAATTCCATGTTTTTGTACAAAAACTCTATTTTGACATTCTTCACAAAATTTAACATTGAGGTCACAATTCTACACCAAATTAACTCGTTTAAATTTTATTCTCTTCGTTTCTTACTGCATTAACATATTCAAGGTTCAATTTACAGATTAGTTCACAAACTAACTACTAAATTTGGTAGTTTCACAAGCCATATATATACATATAGTCACTGTAATTAGTTTCTTCCTTTTTAACATAATTAACACACTAATTCCTTGTCTAAATGCTAATTTTAACATCACAATTACACACAAACTCAATAATAGAGTTTGTACAACTACAATTCATTAATCATACGATTTACAAAAAAATTTGAAAGTGAAGAACATGAAAGCAATGCATAAAACCCAAGCAATGCATAAAACCCAAACGTCTAAAACCGACGTTTTTATAATGACAATAATAAGTTATCAATTATAAAATTTAATATATTTTATTTATATTATATTTATTTTATTTATATTCTTTATTATAATTCAAATTCAAAATTCAAAAGTCATAAGGCTTCGTTTGGCAAAAACACTTTTAAAATAAAGACTTAATATCTTTAAACCTTGTTTGTGTAAATCCATTTAAAACTACTTTAATTTATTTTTAATAAAACATTTATACTATTGTTTATAATCCCATATTATTTATTTGGATTTCCATATCCAATCTTAGTTAAATAAACTAATTACAGCATACTAAATAAATTTCCCACTTAATCCAAATATCATAAAATTATAATCTCATTATAATTTTATTTAATAATTAACATATCACTTTAATTATTAAATTAAAATAACAATATAGCAATTCAAGTAATCTTTAACAACTCTCTAACTATTAAACTAAATTAGAGTATTATCTAATAAGTTTAATTCACAAATATCTACTAACAACAACCACATCAACAAAATATTTATTTAATTTAATAAATATTTTTAATTACAAATAAAATCTTGGGTTGTTACATCCTTCCCTCTTTACAAGGATTATGTCCCCAAAATCACAACTCAAACAATTCATTCGTCATATTCTTCCCTCCTTACAAAGATTTTGTCCCCAGAATCGAAGACACAGATTAAACAAATAACTCAGGGTAGTTCTTCATTATTTCATCTTTGAGTTCCCACGTAACCTCTTCGACATTGTGGTTCTCCATGTCACCCTCACAGAAGGTATCACCTTATTCCTGAGCACTTGTTCTTTCTTATCGACTATCTGGATAGGAACCTGTTCATAAGATAAATCTTTATTGAACTATAACGGTTCATACTCGATCACATGTTTGTAATCGGGTTTATACGGTCGCAACACCGACACATGAAAAATGTTGTGAACATGTTCTAATTCTAGACGTAAAGCTACCTCATAAACTACTTCTCCCACTCTTTGTAGTACCTTGAAGGGTCCAATGAACCTCGGGCTTAACTTTCCTTTCTTGCCAAAATGAATTTTCCCCTTTTAAGGAGAAACTTTAAGAAAAACAAAATTTCCTATGTCAAATTTGCGATCTTTCCTGTGTTGATCAGCATACTTCTTCTGTCTATCTTGAGCAGCTACCAGTCATGCTCTGATGAGTTTGATAATTTCAGCAGTCCTAATAGTTGACATTCACCAACTTCATCCTAGCATAGTGGAGTTCTGCATTTCCTGCCGTATAATACCTCATATGGCGGCATACCAATGCTTGCATGGTAATTATTGTTGTATGTGAATTATGCCAACGGTAGATGATCGTCCTAGTTTCCTTTGAAATCCATGATGCATACTCTAAGAATATCTTCTAACGTCTGGATTGTTCGTTCGCTTTCACCATCAGTTTGCGGATGGTATGATGTACTCATTTTCAATTGTGTTCCCATGCATTCTTGTAGTCTCTTCCAGAAGTTTGATGTAAATCTTGAATCTTTGTCTGATACAATTGACACTGGAACTCCATATCTCGACACGATCTCCTTGACGTACAGTTTTTCCAACTGATCAAGATTGAATCTAATCTTTATTGGCAAAAAGTTTACTGATTTCGTTAGTTTATCTACTATGACCCATATCACATCGTATCCTTTTTGTGTCGTTGGAAGACCTACCACAAAATCCATTGTGATATGCTCCCTCTTCAATTCCAGTATGTCTAACGATTGAAGTAATCCGCTTGGTCTTTGATGCTCAGCCTTCACTCTCTGACATGTCAAGCACTTCACAACACATTCTGCAACATCTCTTTTCATGTTTGGCCACCAAAAATGTCGCCGCAAATCTTGATACATTTTTGTACTTCCCGGATGGATCGAATATCTTGAGTTATGAGCTTCTGTTAAGATTTCTTCTTTAATATCTGGTACTGCTGGAACCCAAATTCGTCCCTCAAACCTTAGCACTTCTTCGGTATCAACCTTGAACTTCACCTCACCACTCTCGACCATACTTTCCTTTATTTTTCTGCATTGTTCATCCTGTAGTTGAGCATTCTTTATCTTGTCCACCAAAGTTGAACTAGCTTCCATCTGGAAAAATCTTTCATCAGATTCTTTTGGAAATATGATTTCCAACTCTAGCCTTACCATTGCTGAAATGAGCTCCTCCTGGCTGGTTAAAAACATCAACTTTTTTCAACCTTTCCTACTTAAGGCATCTGCAACCACATTTGCTTTGCCCGGATGATAAAAGACTTCACAATCGTAATTTTTAATAATTTCAACCATCTCCTTTGAGGTATGTTCAGGTCCTTCTGTGTGAAAATATACTTCAGACTCTTAAGGTTTGTGTAGATCTCACATTTCTCTCCGTAAAGATAATGTCTCCATATCTTCAGAGAAAATACCACCGCTGCAAACTCTAAGTCATGAGTCGGATATCCTTTCTCATAGTCTTTCATTTTCCTTGATGCATACGCAATAACTTTACCGTTTTGCATAAGGACACAACCCAATCCTTTATACGAGGCATCACTATACACCACAAAGTTTCCTGTATTATTTGGTAATGACAACACAGGTGCAACACTGAGCCTCTTCTTCAATTCCATAAAACTCTCTTCACACTTTTTCGTCCAAACAAATTTTACAAATTTTCTCGTCAAATTTATCAACGGAGTGGCAATCTTGGAAAATCCTGAATAAACCGTCTATAATTGTGACGCCTCCAAATTTGGACCTCCACTTGGTCACTCGAAATTTGTTCATCACGTTCTCATGGTAATACCATAATAACTAAAATAACACATTCACAACGGAAAATCTAATTTAGAATAATATACAATGATTTATTATAATTATTCCCCAAGTCTCTCAACCTATAGTACTTAATACATTATATAATAATATCGAATAAAGACTTATTACATAATCCTACTTAAGTTTAACATAGTCTGAAAATAGTCTTAATACAACACAATAGTCTTAAACATAAAAGGACAAGCTAGTCGGTAGCCTTGCCCTTGCCCTTATCTTTCTTAGAGACACTACCCTGTTTCGCCTTAACTGAAAGGTTTTAAATAAGCAAGGATGGACACAAATTGCCCAACAGTAATATACAACAAGGATAAAGAGTTTGATAACACAAGTTTGAAATATCGAAGTATCATCTCTAAGATAGTTTAGAGTTTCAGAATAATATCATGAATAATGAGTATCAATAATTCTTGGAATAAGAACGATAATTCAATATAAATCAACAGATATATATGAATTCAACGACTATCAACGTATCCAACTGGATAAAAAATTTATACTGAGCAGTCACTAAGGACTATTGAACATCTACTAGAATTATCAATATTAAATTGATAACCCAAAAGAATCAAGTACTATAGATGATCAGTCTACAATACTCTAAGTTATGCATAACACCACAATAATATCCATTCATGTGTTGGGGTTTCCAACAACATACACTCCCCTTACCATAAGGGTTGTTCAACTCAGTGTTCAAGATTTTCGCACCAATCAATTGGTTTGGACAGTTTTATAAACATGTATATAGTCTAGCCGAATCAAATGACATCGACTCTTTCACAGTATTTAAGATGAATAAAATAATGAACCTTTGTAAATACTTTTAATAATGAATAAAATAATATTATTTATTATTATTGCGTGTTGATAAGATGAATGTCGTTCTATAACCTAGAAACGTCAAAACGTCGTAGTATTTTAACTACGTGGATGAATTAAAGTGTTTGAATTTCTAAGACAAAAATTAAAGCTTTCCGAGAATTTTTCTGAAAAACACTATTCATCGATTTCTGCTCGGGAATTATTTTTGAACTTCCGAGAAATACGTAACGTTATAATATCAAGGTGATATGGATTATGTAATAATAACCTAAGTATGGAAAACGTAATATTTTGCATGCGGACTTAATTTGGGAATGTTAGGTTTATTAAGCGTTAAAGAAAGAAAGTTGTGATTATATAATGTGTATACATTGTATGACGTAATGGATGTAAGTATAATACGACGTATTGTACTATTATGTATGAAGAATGAGATAACATATATTACGAACTAATTTTTGAGTTAGCATACGAAGATTATACGTGGGGGAGAAATGTTAAGTTGGTTAATTAAAGTTAATGGACTTGTAGGATTATTAGCTTAATAAGAGAAGTCCAATATAATGTGACAATCAAGCCCAAGAGTTTGATATATCATGAGTCCAAACTATGTTAGCACAAGCCCATTAAGGAAGTGGCTAGATTTAATTAACAAGTCCAATGAGAAGCCTTGATCCATGGGGCAAACCATGTATGAAGTGGGTAAGCTTGATGGGCAAGGATTTTGTGTGGTGACCAAGTGATGTGATGAGCAAGGAATGAATAGTAAGGAGGTGGAGGATGAGGAGGTGGAATAAGGAGGTGGGATGTTTTAAAGTCTAAAATGCCCTAGCCTTTGGTGGCCTATAAATACAACCCTCGTTTCAAATTTTGTTGGTTGTTATTTTCATCCAACTTTCCTCTCAAATATAAGCTACTTAATTGGTAGAGAGAATAAGTCACTTAAGACTTATAAGCCACTTCAACCTTTGCTAGTTTTTTAAAGTGAATTGCAGTCTTCAAGGGTAAGACTCATCTCTTTTATCTACATCTCTTCTATGATAGGATTGATAGAGAAGGGAGATTGTATGTTAAGAACATGTAATAAGTTAATAAGAAATGAACTTAAGCCGAATAAGTTGGATAAGCAACTTAAATATTAATAAGTTGTTAGAATAATGAAGAACTTATCATATGTTTGTCATATGATGGTTAGTATGTTGAATATAGTATGAGAACATTGATTGATGGACTTAAGTTCATAGAACGTCATAAGCATGAGGAATTGTAGTTCATAAGTTAAATAAGTCATTGACTTATGAGAATAAGTCAAAACCTACTTTGATTATAAGTTGGTGTAGTAAGTAACTTGTAATGATCATATGTTGGTTGAAATCCATTTAGAATCATTAAGAATGTAGTTTTGCCGGAATTCACACGATTGGACGATTATCGTTGAATTCGTGAAATTCTCGGAATGGAAGTCGTATTTTGTGTTTGAAGTTGGAAACATTGGTTTTTCGATGGAGACAAGTCATATTTGGCATTATAGAGTTACAGAATCTAAAATGACCGAATTCCGACTTAGAACGAATAAACGAGCGTTGAACGTTCACGAACGTTTATCGTTTTCGTTAAAAATGAACTCATAGGTGAAATTTTAGCAAACGAAGTCAAATAGATAAAATTCTTGCATGAATGCATAGAGTATGTAATTTTTGAATTGTAGGCTTTTGAACAGACCAATTCGGACTTATAACGAAGAAGTTATGCGTTCGGGAGTTTCGTAAAATTTTCAAAATTTTGCAAAGCCGTTCGAGGCCTGAGTCCGTAGCCATGCACATGACTCACAAAATTTTTAAAGCTCACAGCAGCCATGACAGACGGCAGGCGTACATCAGATATCGCTAACTTTCATCGTCGTGATGAGAGATCTGCAGAGTTAAGTGTGGCTGATACACCTTTCCATTCTAGAGTTTTGATGGACAAGAATGTTTACAAGTATAGAATGAAAGAGAACTCTTTGGTAATGAACTAAGGTGTTAATATAACATTGTTAAGGCATGATGATTAGAGATTAATAATCAATTGAATGTGAACGTAATGTGAATGACGTAATAAAAAGCCGGAAATCATAATTATAGATCTAAGTCAGGATTTAGATTGAGATGAAGGGTAAGATATAATAATATACCTACTTGATTATATAAGACCTAATGTGGAATGTTACATGATCATGTATTGTAGAGACTTAGAGACTTAAGGTGTACGTGTGATAATCAATAAGCAAACGCTGAAGGAAAGTATTCTAACCCTTGTTCCAGTTCAGTCTGGACAAGCTTTGTAATTCATGTATTCTTTCGGATGAAGTTTTTAACGATGAAGTCTTAAGCCAATTCTTTCGGCTAGACTTATATTATAATTTTATCAAGCATGATTAATGTTTACCGAGTTATATTGGTATGGTTTTCAATCGAAGACCAAGTATGCTAAAATGTTTTTGTCGTTTAACGACAGGCACGTGAGGTTGCCATAACTTAAACGTATACACGTTTAATGAATGTAGTGTTGATCAACATAGAGTAATATGGGCTCGCACCGTGGCGCCAGACATAACTCTCCTTCTCGCACCGTGGCGCGATTTAGCAATATGCCCTGACACTGTTACGGCGCTGCTGCGCCACCCATTTGGCCTTGGGTTGGCGCTGCGGTGCCAACTCTGTGCCTTAGAAAATTTATAGCTTATGAAATTTATGCGAAACTCCCGGATGCATAACTTCTTCGTTATAAGTCTGGATTGGCTCGTTCAAAAGCCTACGGTTCACAAATTACATACTCTACGCGTTCATGCAAGAATTTTATCTATTTAACTTTGTTTGCTAAAATTTCACCTATTAGTTCATTTTCAACGAAAATGATAAACGTTCATGAACAAAGAGCGTTCAACGCTCGTTTCTTCATTCTAAGTCGGAATCCGGTCATTTTTGAGTTCACGACTCTATAATGCCAAATATGAATTGTCTCCATCGAAAACCAATGTTTCCGACTTCAAACACAAAATAAAACTTCTATTCCGAGAATTTCACGAATTCGACGATAATCGTTCAATTGTGTGAATTCCGGCAAAGCTTCATTACTAATCGTTCTAAATGGATTTTAACCAACACATGAACATTTCAAGTTACTTATTACACCAACTTATTGACAAAGTAGGTTTTGACTTATTCTCATAAGTCAAATAACTCATTTAACTTATGAACTCCAATTCTCATGCTTGTGACTTACTATGAACTTAAGTACATCAATCAATGTTCTCATACTATATTGAACATACTAACATCATATGACAAACATATGATAAGTTTTGTACAAGTTTATCAACTTATTTAGGTTCAAGTTTCTTATTCAACTTATTCGGCTTAAGTTCATTCATCAATGACTTCTTATATGTTCTTAGCATACAATCATACTTCTCTTATCACCCTATAATGATAGAGATGAATATATATTAGACAAGAGTCTTACCCTAGAAGCACTTGTAATTCTCTTTTCTTTGGAAACTAGCAAAGAACTTTTGACTTATTCTTGATTTATATGGCTTATTCTCTCTAACCAATAAGTTACTTAACTTGAGAGGAGTTGAGAGGAATTTTAATCAAGCAATCAAATGAATTGAGAGCTCTCTATTTATAGGCCACCCAAAGTTAGGGTAGAATGGTCAATTAGGCATTGCACCTCCTCAACTAACCTCCTTAATCCCACCTCCTTACTATTCATTACTTTACAACTAAGTTAACTTGTCTAGCACTCACTTTTCTTGCTTATCACAACACTTGATCACTACACAAAATGCTTGCCCATCAAGACTACCCACATGAATATGGTTTGCTCCATGGATCATGGCTAATTCATTGGGCTTGCTAATTAATCTAGCTAATTCCTTGTTGGGCTTATACTACAATAGTTTGGACTCATGACATATCAAACACTTGGGCTTGAGTATCACTTACTAATTAGACTTCTACCATTAAGCTAATAATCCTACAAGTCCATTACCTTTAATTAAACAACTTAACATACATACCTCACGTATAATTCTCATATGCTAGCTCATATATTTATTCGTAATATACGTTATTTCATTCTCTATACACAATAGTATAATACGTCGTATTATACTTACATTCATTACCTCGTATAATGCATACACATCATACGATTACTTTCTTTCCTTAACGCTTAATAAACCTAACATTCCCAATTTAGGTCCGCATGCGAAATATTACATTTTCCATACTTAGATTATTATTACATAATAAATCTCACCTTGATATTATAACATTACGCATTTCTCGGAAGTTCAAAAATAATTCCCGAGCAGAAATCGAAGAATAGTGTTTTTTAGAAAATTTCTCGGAAAGCTTTAATTTTTGTCTTAGAAATTCAAACACTTTAATTCATCCACGTAGTTAAAATACTCCGACGTTTCAACGTTTCTAGGTTATAGAACGACACTCATCTTATCAACACGCAATAATAATAAATAATATTATTTTATTCATTATTAAAAGTATTTACAAAGGTTCGATTTTCTGGGGCGTTACAAATACCTAGTTACTTCATAAGCAAATTAATAATGCTCAAGTTTAAGGTCTTTTCACCCATGAACTTTCATTATATAAAGCAAACACTAACTTATTACTTAGTCCTCACACACACACACACACAGATATATATATATATATATATATATATATATATATATATATATATATTAGTAGGTTTTAAACCACTTTTAGCAACATAGACATCATATAAGTTACTATCCAAAATCAGAATTCACTATCTCAAATTCCAGATGGCCTGATGATTCTTGCCATGGCGGTTTAGGACCGAGCAAGTAATTGCTAGATCCTCCCAGCCAAGCCAAGACGCAGCTACTACCTTGTGGTTTTTGTCCGGCTTGAAAACAAGAATCATACATAATATATTTTATCATGTTACAGGTATTTTCATGTTTCTCAAGTTAATCTAGGATCCTTCTTTCACAACAAAATTCTAAATTGATCATTTCAACAATTTAAGGCCATTCAAGGTCATAAAACCACAAAGTCTATCATGCTTGCCCTCTAAACATAAAAGATAGTTATAAAACTCATATTAGGCATGCTTGTGAGTATTCATAACACATATGTGAAATTAACACCGCTTTAGTTGAAAATATGCTTCGTTCATGCTTCACTTGAAATATGATACACAAGCATGGTATATATATGTTTATTTTACATGAGTGAGTCTAAGACTAACATTAACATGATTACAAATGTCAGATTCTAACCCTCAAGGTAGTTTGTCAATATTCATGTTCAAAGGTCATATTTTCATTTGTAAAGTGTACTAATTAGTCCAACATATTCATGCTCTCTTACGAATCATATAAACATAAGTTAACGATTTATTTATGCATTTATAAATCATACCAACATGCTTGCAAAGTCAGTATACATAAATGTCATTCATACTCATCAAGTTCATTTCTAAAGTCATAAATCCATTTTACTGTCTAACTTTGTTAATCATGTATGCTAGTCTAAACATACTCACATTCGGTTAATATATCTATATATACCCCTTACACATGCTTGCATGCTAGTATAAGTCATAGTATTATAGCAAATTGTAAAATGTAAGCTCATCAATTGAATTCAGGGTAGGAGCATCTGTATTTGCGCCTCGATGTTAATCCGTGGCAGCAAATTGCGTGTCGTGTCTAGTTCAAGCCAGGAACAGTCTGCATCGATAGAAAACTAGGCCAAACACAGAAATTACTCATGAATTCGATTCTAACCAGTCACATATCAGTTTAAACATGATTATATCATTATATAACAACTATATGAACATTACCCAATCCTTTATAACATCTAACTGAACCAAATCAAGAATTTGAAAATCATGAACTCAAAACTTATTTTTAACAGAGACTGAAATGGAAAGCAAGGAATGGGGTTATACCTCTGCAATATGAAGGAACTTGCTCCTAATGAACTCCCAATGTCCTAGAATACTTGTATGCTCTCAACCTCACCCTCAATGGAATTCTCAGCAATGGAAAAAAAATGAAAGGATAGCTCATACTTATAGGAAAATCAATACACATATAATGAAATTTTCTACTAAATCAAACTCATGGATGGAAGGATTGCATGAAGGTTAAGAAGGAGTTGCTGGATGTTAGTTGGATTTCATCATTACCACCACTCCCCCATAATCATCAGCTAGGAAGCTTGGAAGAAGAAAAAAGGAATATGCCTTAGCCTTTTTGCTACACACGTCACTGAGAAATGAGGCAATTGGACACTCATTTTGGGACAATTTCTAAATACTCAGCATTCTTGCAACATTAGATCATATACTTATTCACAACTCTTATTCTTATGCTTTATTGTAAACATATATGAACCATACATTATAACTTAATGTCACAATATGATTTAACATTTCAAGGTAGTAGATGTTATGCAACATACATATAATCCATGTACATTTATTTTAATGTATACCTACCTACACATTGTCACATAGATATTTCATAATGTATTTATAACATATAGTTCCAATATGTTTAATCACATTGCTTCATACAATATAGTTTTATAAGACTTAATATATAGTCACATAATTGTCACACTGCACTATATAATATAGTCGTGTACATGCAGATAACCGTCAATATAATCTTATTATATTAATAACTCACTTATTTGTTTTATGTCAAATAAATAATTATCCACTTCCTTGATTAATTACCACCCATTATTAATTAATCCATTCTTCCTTGATTAATGTTTTTATGGATCCCCATAACCATTAATTATCAATATAATTCTTATTATATTTATAGACATATTGCAAACAATAATAATCACATATTATTAATTAATTACCAAGTAATCACTATTCCACCACAATCAATTAATATTAAGTAATGACTTACTTAATAATTCCTTCGTCAAACATAACATACTTTATTTCATGGTTTATTAATTTCACACATATCACATAATTGTTCCATTTTATTTCTAAAGTAGAAAAATTAATTTTTTCTACAATTGACCACTAAGCAGCAATTGCATGAAGTTAATCTTCTTTGGGACAAGTAGCGACTTCACCGCACTTCGACAAAGGCTAAGGTGGTTTTAGCTTCAAGCCAGTGTCAACTTTTATCGCCAAACTTGTTTTTTTTTCATGACATGTATTACTGCCCACATGAGTAATATTGTTAATCTAAGAGTGTGTTCATTACTTATATGAAATCACATGCTCAACCACGATTAATCTTCCTAATTCCCTTTTAAACTCGCTTAGTGAATTTCCTCATTTCACATTATGTCACACAAGGCATCTCAAAATTCTTATTGTCAATTCACACTTCTCAATACGTATTAATCTAATACGAATCAATTGAATTATTCCACTTTTAAACATCATTACTTATATTCACATAAATATTATTTCCATTAATATATTCATTTAATAATACGTGGAAATTCTCGGGTATTACATCCTCCCCCCTCCCTTATAAAAATTTCGTCCCGGAATTGCAACAAGGTTACACAAATAGATGGGGATAATCCCTCATCACCCTATCTTCTAACTCCCACGTAGCCTCCTCAACATCGTGGTTATGCCAAAGCACTTTTACAGAGGAAATAACTTTGTTCCTTAAGGTTTGCACTTTCCTATCTAGAATTTTGACATGAATTTCTTCATACGCTAAGTTCTTCTCCACTTGAATGAGTTCATAAGAAATCACATGTTTGTAGTCAAGCTTGTACAGACACAACACAGATATGTGAAACACGTTATGGATGTGTTCCAACTTAGTTGGTAGTGCAACTTTGTATGCTACTTCGCTCACTCGCTTTAGTATCTCGAACGGTCCTATGAATCTTGGACTTAGTTTCCCTTTCTTGCCGAAACGGATCTTTCCATTCCAAGGAGATACCTTCAAGAATACAAAATTACTGACTTCAAAATCTCGGTCTTGCCGTTGCAAATCTGCGTGCTTCTTCTGGCGATCTTGAGTTGCCACTAGTCTGGCCCTTATCACTGTCACCACGTATGCGGTTTGTTGTACTAACTCTGGTCCGAGTATTCGTCGTTGTCTGACTTTATCCCAACATAATGGTGTTTTGCACTTTCTTCCGTAAAGAGCTTCATACGGTGGCATGCTGATACTCGCATGATAACTATTATTATACGCAAATTAAACTAAGGGTAGGTGGTCGTCCAAATTTCCCTTGAAGTCCATCACGTAAGTCCTAAGCATATCCTCTAGCGTTTGTATTGTTCACTCACTCTGTTCGTCTGTCTAAGGATTATAAACGGTACTCAACCTCAACTGTGTTCCCATCCTCTCTTGCAAGCTTTTCCAGAATTTTGACGTGAAACGCGGGTCTCGGTCAGAAAAAATCGATATCGGCACTCCATGTCGTGAAACAATTTCCTTTACATATAGACTTGCTAACTGATTTAAACTGTAGCAGATCTTGATCGATAGAAAATGTACGGTCTTCGTAAGTCGATCCACGATAACCCAAATGGCATCCAAACCTTTCTGCGTGACTGGAAGTCCTACCACAAAATCCATCGTAATATACTCCCATTTCCATTCCGGTATTTCCAACGGTTGTAGTAACCCACTTGACCGTTGATGCTCCGCTTTGACTCCTTGACACGTAAGACAATTACTAACGTACACCACAATTTCTCGTTTCAGATTTGGCCACCAAATATGTTGCTTCAGGTCCCCGTACATCTTCGTGCCTCCTGAATGAATGAAAAACATTGTATTATGTGCCTCATACAAAATCTCCTCTCCTAACTCGGCTACCGTCGTTACCCACACTCTACCTTCGAATCTTAAGATATCGTTTTTATCCATTTAAAATTTCTCTTCCTCATTTTTCGTGATCCTTTTCCTGATTTTCTCACATTCTCCATCTTTCTCCTGTTCTTCTTTTACTCTATCCAACAATGTCGGACAATCTTCCATTATAAATAACTTCTCTTCATACCTCTCGGGTCCCTTTACCTCTATTTCCAACTTCTCCATATCTCTTATTAACTCCTCCTGAGTTGTCAGTTAAAACAATTTCTCCCTTCCTTTCATGCTTAGAGCGTCGACAACTACGTTTGACTTCCCTGGGTGATAAAGAATATCACAGTCATAATCTTTGATCAATTCTAACAACCTTCTTTGATGCATATTCAATTCCTTCTTTGTGAAGATATATTTTAGACTCTTGTAGTCCGTGTATATCTCACATTTCTCTCCGTATAAATAATGTCTCCATATCTTTAACGCAAAAACTACTGCCGCTAACTCTAAGTCATGAGTAGGGTATCATTTTTCGTAATCCTTAAATTGTCGTGACGCATATGCAATGACTTTGCCATGCTGCATCAGCACATAGCCCAGTCCTCTATGCGACGCATCACTATACACCACAAATCCTCCCGTATCATCTGGTAATGATAATACAGGCGCCTCGCTTAATCTCTTCTTCAACTCTTGAAAACTTTCTTCGCATTTGTCGGTCCATATAAATTTTATCGTCTTCCTCGTCAAATTAGTCAACAGGGTTGCTATCTTAGATAAATCTTCGATAGTACCCAGCTAACCCTAAGAAACATCTCACCTCCATCAGAGTTCTCGGTTGTTACCAATTACTTACTACTTCGACCTTCTCGGGGTCTACTAAGATTCCATTCTCATCCACCACGTGGCCTAAGAATTGAACCTTCATCATCCAAAATTCGCACTTAGAAAATTTCGCATATATCTTCTCCTTTCGTAGTGCCTCTAAAACAATCTTCAGATGTTCGGCGTGTTCTTCCTCTGTCTTTGAGTAGGTTAAGATATCGTCAATGAAAACTGTAACAACCCGATATTTTCTATACAAATAAATCAGAAATTTTGCGTATAATTTTTATTTATTTATTTAAATAAATATGGGGAATATGTGCCAAGATAATGTGTATATGTATTTATGTGATAAATAAAAATATATTTATTACATGACTTATTACACATAATTTTTATTTTAGAATTATTGATTATTATAAATAATATTCTTATAATGACTAATATAGTAGAAATATTTTTATTAATTATTTTCCATGAAAATATGATTATTATATTATTTAAATAATATATAAAATGATTTTTAGAATTATTATAATAATTTTATTATAAGAATTTATGTTAGATTAATTAAGTTAATTATTTAACTTAATTAATAATGTTATGTATAATGAGATAAATTAGATATGGAATCCAAACCCTAATTTTGGATTTCGATCAAGGCATGAGAATAATAATATAATATCGATTATATTTTGATTTTTCAGTGCTATAAATATGTACTTTATGTATGTGAACTGACAATGATTGGTCAATTATGGTGCAATATTTGAAAACCCTAGTTTTACTGTGGGAAACCCTAAATTAAAACTCAATTGTGAGTTTAAGACTATTATATAACCGTGTTATATTATTTTATGGTTAATTAGGACAACCCTAATTAACATTTAGATATATTAATTTATAGAAACCCTAATGTTTGAATTAAAAACCCTAATTGTGATTTGGTAATCCTAATTACCAAAATTATAAACCCTAATTGCTAAATTAGCAAAGTTAATTATAATTAGTGATATTAAACCCTAATGTTCCTGTATAAAGTAATTAGAAAACTAACCTAATTACGAAAACCCTAATTACACATTTTTGAAACAAAAATTTTTATTTTTATTTTTTATTTTGTATAAACCCTAATTGCTAGATATTACAAATGCTTTGTGCTAAACCTTAGGGTTAAACCTTAAGAGTTTGCTAAGTTTACATTTATGCTATTAAAATTACAATATAATTGACCATATTGCCCTTTTGTGCATTAAAGAAGCTAGCATGTAGGTTTTGACATTAGATGGGAGTTGGTGACCTAATGCAACTACTCCATGTGACTTAAATTGACAAATATCAGCTTGTAGCTCAGCCAATTCATGCATCTTGGACTTCTATAAATAGATTGAAGAGAGAGAAAAATCATTTGCTAGCCTAATTTTTGCACAACACTCAACCAATCCTCTCTCTCACTAAAGCCAACGAAATATAGAACTATTTCAGTCACATATTCAAGCCCCACAAACACCTTTAACAGATTCAGAAGCTAGAATCAAAACTTGTTCATAGAAGGTATAAACCTAACTTGAAAAATCTAATCTTAGTTGCTATGTTAGATGTTAGTTTTTATGTGTTAAACATGTTGTTAGCAGTGTATAATGATGATCTGGGTTTGTAGATGTTGGATCCATAACATCTATAGGCTCAGATCTTGCATTTTTCAAAATCTGGAAAAAAAAATTTTTGTGTTGTGACAATGAATGTCAAAGGCTATAAATCCTTTTATGTTTACGTTTTTGGTTGTTTTAATGTTTGAAATGGTAGTCTTCTATGAGATCTATGCAATGGAACTTGGATCATGGTCATATCTATTATATAATTAAAGTTATTAAGAGTCAAAGTGGGTGGCCGACATTGACTGACTATTTTTGGGCAGCCCAGAATCGCCCAGAACGCTTGACAATGATTTTACAGGCGCTTGATCTTACTGTTGTTAAGTGTTTTGACCATGTTGATGTTTTATACTTGTAGAATGACATGAATACTACGTAATAAAGTCTTTATATTCCCTAGATTCTTAATCGAAATGATTTGAGTGTTGGTCAACATGGGTAGACAATCGCTTTCAAGAACATTTCGAAAAACCAAAATGTTCAAGAATCAGCTCTGACCCTCTTTGACCTAAAAAAATCTCTTAGATGTGATGTTGTTAATATGATTTAGTACTTGATGTTTGTACCTTAACATCTCTTTTACAAGATAAAACTTTTATATTTCATTAAATAAGCTCAGAACCTTATGATAATCGGGCCTCAAAGTGACACCATGACACTGTCTGGGTTTCTGGGTTACCCAGAAAACCCAGATCAGCTCTAACATTAACTTTGCCTTCTCAGATCTCGTTGGTTTTATGTTGTTTGTTAGAACTTGTAGTATTACACTATGTCTACAAGATCGGACCTTTGTATTTCCCAGAAACACAATACACTGAGATTTAATCTTGGTCAAAGTTGCTCTCTTAGTCTCTGACATGGAGTTCTGGGTTTGCATAAAGAACATGAAGAACACCTATAGCGACGGTTCTGTCGCTATAGGTGGTCTTTAGCAACAGATTAATTGTAAAAATTATGTTTTTATTAAATAATTATAGAAAATTAGTTTTTAATTATTAAAAATATAAAATAAATTATTAAAAATTATTTTAAATTCTAAAAATAGTTTTAATTATTTTAAGTATATTTCATAAATATTTAATATTTTTGAAATATTAAAGGTATTTAATTTATTTAATTATTATATTAAATAAATTATTTAAAAATGATTTTAATATTTGAAAAATCATTTAAAATTATATTATGGAATAAGAAAATATTTTAAGTTATTTTTAATGACTTTTAATATTTTGTGATGAAATTCATTAATAAATTAATATTAATGATAATTAAGTTATTTAATAAATGAATTAAATAAATAAATTAAAAATTATTTTATTATATTAAAAATCATTTTAAATAATAATAAGGTATTTAAAAATATTTGAAGTTATAAAATATAACTTTTAATATTTAAAGGTAAATTTCATTAATTAATTATTATTAATGATATTAAAGTTATTTAATAATTTTATTAAATAATTTAGTTTAAAAATGATTTTGTTATTATAAAAATCATTTTAAAATGAAAATAAAGTGTTTAAAGATATTTGAAGTTATAAAATATAACTTTTAATATTTAAAGGATAATCTCACTACTAATTTAAGATTAATGATATTAATTTAACGTTAATGATATTAAATTTATTTAATAATTATATTAAATAAATGGTTTAAAAATGGTTTTATTAATTTAAAATCATTTAAAAAGGATATAAATGATTTAAAAATATTTTAAGTTATACTTAATGACTTTTAATATTATGAGGAATAGTACATTAATATTTTAATATTAATGGTAATTATTTAAAATAATTTTAAATGTTTTAAAAAATCATTTAAGGGTAATATTAATACTTTAAAAATATTTTGAGTTATTATAAATAACTTTAATATTTTGGCAATGGTTTCATTAATAGTTTAATATTAATTAATTATTAATGATAATAGAATTGTTTAATATTTAAATCATTTGATAATGATTCTGGTGTTTAAAAATTCATGATAAATTATAATAAATGTTTAAAAATTATTATTAAGTCATATGACTGATACTTACGGATATTGCACTTCAGAATAAAGTTTTAGACTCGATAATTACTCGATAAAGCTGTCGGTACACCGACATGTTTCAGAAATTGATATGGACTTAGATATTTTGACTGTGTTAATGTTTGTTTGTGATTCAATGACTGTTGAATATGTGTGATAATGTGATTAGGTTATGTACTGACTGCGAAATGCAGTACTATGTGTTATAGTATATTGTTCTAATTGAGTGAATGATATGATTAATGATAGGTCGTGATATAAAAGATAAAACTAAGTTGCATTTTGTAAGCAGCAGACCAGGCAAGTATCCTACCTTTGCATTTTTTTATGCAATGGACTTGAGTAAGAATGTTTAAGAATTATATTATTACTGTACAGATTATTAACCCTATATTATATACGCTCATTGATTATCAACATGTTAGTATATGGTAATTCAGATATATATTCTGTTCGTTAATTTCTATAAATGGTTATACAAGTGTCCCCACTTGGATAATCATTGTATTTAATCACATATTGATACACCTTTGTTAATTACCCGTATATATATATATATATATATATATATATATATATATATGTTGAATTATAGATTATTGTTGAACAAGATAAAACCTTACTATTATCCAACTGAATTGTTTTGGTTTGGAACCCAGACGAGTATGAACATCCCTTGTACGGGAAAACTTTTTATGCACCCAAGGTGGACAGAGTGAACGATAATATCGTTCTTGCATGTAGTATTGATCAATACAGGGTACAACGGGCTAATCACCCTCCGTGCCCGTAAGTTATGACGGTTTGTGGATGAAGTTCTGCTAAACCTATTCGAAAATTGTAAACAATGTTCATAGTATGTCACCTTAACCCTATTTATAGTCAATACACAGTTTCAAAAATTTGAAAGAGGGTTGTTATGTTATTATTATTGGTTCAGATTACTTCACAACTATTGATTTGTTGTAGAAGGGTAGTATAAAGAAAATATTTAAATTCTTCCAACTTATATATATATATATATATATATATATATATATATATATATAATTGCTATTACTTGCTGGGCACTCAAATGCTCATCCTTGCTTAATTTAAATATTTTCAGCTAAGTGTGAAGAACTAGAAGGCTCATGCAGAAACAAAGGAAAAGGAAAGCTAACCAAATAAGATTTCTGGTAGTTTATGTAATAGTTTGTTATTATTAAGACAAGTATGATATATATTATTTATCATGTATTGGGAGGATTGTATTACAGGTTACATACTTGGGAGCTAGACTTAGGAGCTAGACTTTGATAATCATGTAAATTAAGTTTAATATTTATATTATTGTTATTATTATTAGTATTATTCTGCTCATAGAAATGGTATCGTGAAGCACCGAGTTCGGGTTTCAAGTACCCAAATTTGGGGGCTTTACAAAAATAACCACAAATTTATCTAAGTATGGCTTGAAAACTCGATTCATCAAGTCCATGAATGTTGTTGGAGCATTAGTCAAACAAAATGACATTACCAAAAACTCGTAATGTCCATAACTGGTTTGAAACGCAGTCTTTGGTATGTCCTCATCCCGCTCTTTCAGTTGGTGATATCCTATCCATAAATCGATCTTCGAGAAACATTTTGCTCCCTTCAGTTGATCAAATAAGTTATCTATCCTCGGTAGCAGATATCTTTTCTTGATTGTTACTCTGTTCAATTCTCGATAATCGATACAGAGCCTCATCGATCCATCCTTTCTCTTAACGAATAACACTGGTGCTCCCCAACGAGACACACTCGGTCGAATGTAACCCGTATCCAATAAATCTTGAAGTTATATCATTAATTCCTTCATTTCTACTGGCGCCATATGATATGGAGCTTTCAAAATCGGTGTTGTTCTCAGTTAAGTCTAATACGAATTTGATTTCTCTATCTGGCGGAAGGCCAGGCAGATCATCTGGAAACACATCCTGAAATTCACTCACTACGGGTATATCTTTAATCTCTACTCCCTTTTTTCGAGTATCCACGATGTAAGCTAAATAACCTACACACCCTTTCCTTAATAATTTCTTGGCCTGCATCATCGTAACGCAACACGATTGCTTAAGCGATGAGCTACCATAAAACACTACCTTAGACTTACTTGGAGTCTGAAGGTTCACACATTTGCTCTGATAGTTAATTACCACCGCATGGTTATATAACCAATCCATTCCCAGTATTAAGTCAAATTCTCCTAGTCTAATAGGAATCAAGTCTACGCTCAATTCATGCTCTCTAATGTTTGCTCGACAATTTCGATAGACGTATTCTACAGGGATTATTCCTTATTCGCAACTTCTATGTTTAAAGGATCTTCTAAACATTCTCGGGGTGTACTTATTTTACTAGAAAATTCTTTAGATACAAACGAACAGGTGGCACCTGAATCAAATAATACATAAGCATTTATATTATTGATTGGGATTATACCTGACACCACGTCCTTCGCAGCTACTGCGTCCTGGACGGTTATGTTAAAGGTTCAGGCCGTCGATCGGTTGGGTTGCGCAGGTCTGCCAATCATTAACTTGCTTCCTACTCCCTGGCTTCTACTAGCTCCACCGCTTCCTTTCTTTGGGCAATCTTTTATCTGGTGCTCTGTTGATCCACAAGCAAAACATCCCCTGATCTTCTTTGGTTTTGGGCAATTTGACGCTATGTGCCCCTCTTGACCGCAATTATAGCACGTGTTCTTTCCTTGCTAGCACTCCCCCTAATGACTTCTCCCACACTTGTTACAAGTTTCAGCCCTTCTCTTGAAGTTTCCCTGGTGACTTCCACCATGATTATTGTTTCAGTTGTTTTTGTTGTTATTTTCCCATTTCCTCTTTCCAGAATTACTCCCTCTGCTGATACTTCCTGCACGATGCTCACTACCAGTGTTCTTGTTCTTCTTCTCCTTATGATATAAACTTAAGGCCTCACTGCCACCTTTCGCAATGACTACCTTCTCTAACAAGGTCGCAAAGGAATCAATCTGAAAGACTGATACCTTATTATACAACCACGACTTTAACCCTTTCTCGAAGCATCTTGCCTTCCTTTCCTCATCCTCGACTTGGTGCTCCACGAATCGCGCTAGTTAATTAAACTTAGCTGCGTATTGCGCCACCGCCATATCTCCTTGTTTTAACTCTACGAACTTCACTTCCATCCTACTCTTCATACTCTTTGGGAAATATTTCTCAAAAAATAGCATCGTAAACCTCTCCCATGTTATTGTTCCTTCTCCCGCTCTCTGCTGATTAGCTTCCCACCAATAGTTCGCTTCACCCCTCATCATGTATATGGCAAATACTGTCTTCTGGTCTTCACCTACGTGAGTTATAGTGAAGGCCTTCTCGATCTCCTTGATCCAGGTTTGCGCTACTATCGGGTCAGTATTTCCCGCGAACTCTTGGGGTCCTACACTCTTAAAGTCTTTGAAGGATGTCACTGGGACAGCTTGGGGAACGGGTGGTATGGGTTCGTTTCTTCCCCTTAGAGCTTCTCTTAACAAATCTACCAACTTCTAAATAGGATCTACTTACTCTCTCTCATTATTAACGGATTCTTCAGGTGCATCCAATGTGACGCCCCCAAATCCGGGTATCTTCCAACCCGATAGATGGTGCTACACGGTACTCATAATCATACAATCATTCCATTGAAAACACAACACAATGAAAGTATTAACTATATTCTTATTACAATTATAGTAAAATCATTTCCCAGGTTCATAAACCGATTACATCATTTGTTGTTCGTAAGTATAATACATACAATCATACTAATCTATTACAAGATGTTTAACTATCCATCTTAGCCTTGCCTTTATCTCTCTTAGAATTCTCAGTACGCTCGGCTTTAACTGCAATCATATAATTCACGCAAGAAGTGAGCATAACATGCTCAACAAGTTTAACAAATAATAATATCAATACCACATTCGTGAATCATATAACAATCTTCCATAACTGAACAAATAATCATGAAGTATTACAAAACATTAATACTCAATAATTTATAACATCAATTCCCAAAGTATATCATAGTTTAGGAATTCTGAACCGGTCAAAAGACCATGAACAGTTTCTTTCTATTTTCATACTTGAAAAGGACATCACAGCACTAAGGCTGTACATTTGACATTTCTTACGAGTACTTCTAGGTGATCAGCCTATAGTACTCTATGTTGATCAATATTCATCTGGTAAACGTATTTACGTTTAAGTTTTGGCAAACTCGCGTGCCCATCGAATAAATGATGAAAAATACTTTTGTTTGTTTATAGACAAACTTACCTTTGAATCCGTACCAAATACTTGGCATAGGATAGCGTTATCATTTCTATATAGAAAGACATGTATACAAATCAATCTATCTCTTATGATTAGTCTAGCCAAGTTAAAACTAGCATTGACTCTTTCTTTAAAATCATTCATGCAACTCATTATAATGAATCACAGAAAAACTTGGCTAACACAAAGGTTAGACAAGCGTTAAGAAAACTTGCCTTTAAGCGTCTTCGAATAATTTATTCAACAGTTCTCAGTCTTTACAGAATCTACATGATATATTCATATAGCACACTGTAATTAGCTACTTAACAATCAATCACATTATTATTACCAACTTATTTCTCTTCTATGTCTTAATTGACTTTATTTCATTAATAATGTCAATTCAACTTACTACCCTTTATCACGGCTTGTTAACGTTCTTACGTTACTAACTGAACTCAATCATCCTTGGTGAAGTACAAATGTTGATTACCGTTCACGGTTTATTTATTAACACTTCGTGTTCTTCGCTTACGTACTAATAACTTGTGTTTACTTCCTAAGTTCGTCACTATATACACTAGTATATGTAATATAAGAATAGTTTTAGTATGCTTATTAAGTATATAAACTTAACTTATAATGGCTATGAGCATTGGAGTACAAACCAAACACGTCTAACACTTCCCCTACCTCGGCGCCGCGGCGTGACCCTTATAAGCAACACTGGTGCTGCGGCCCCAGTTTACAATACCTAAACTCTGGTTCCCGGCGTTGCGACGCAGAACTTCTACGTGTGAATTGCGCTGCAGCACAACTCTTCAGTAGCTCCTTACACTGTGCTTAGCGCTGCGGCGTGGCACAATTAGCTTTGTCTGGCGCTGCAGCGCTAGACCTCAGACTCAGAAAAATTATGCAGACAAAAAATTTTAGTGAACTTCCCGGTTTCATAACTTCTTCGTTATAAGTCCGATTTGGTCCGTTCAAAAGCCCACAACTCCCATTTTACATACTCTACGCTTTCAAAGAAGAATTTTACATTTCTGAATCCATTAATTTGAAATTCACTTCTAAGTTCATTATCGAGCGTTCGTTTAATATTAATGAGCGTTCATTACTCGTTTTCTTCGTTTTAAGTCAGAATTCGACGATTCTTGAGTCCACGACTCTTAAATACCCTATCTCACGTGTTTCCATTGAAAACCAACGTTTCTAAGTCATACGACAACTTTTGACTACTAATCCGAAATTCTTACTTTTTTGACGTTTAACGTCTAATTCCGTAAAATTCACCATAACTTCGTTACTCGTGTTCTATATACCAAATCAAGTGGAACAACTCCATTGATTTCATATCTACATCCTAACCAAACAAGATGCACATATCCTAATAGAGATGGTTTTCAATTTTTCCATCAACAACCATGATCATCATTCAATGATTTCTACGATTTAAACTTACGTAAACCCTTACGATTTCTATATACACATGACTTATAAATGTTTTAACTATTACAAGCCATACTTATTCCTCCATAAGAGGCATGCTCCACCAATCTATGATTCTTTATAATCAAAGAAATCAAATAGAATGGAAACTAATATTAATGGAATATTACCTTTCCGTTCTTTACATTCTTGATAAAACTTCTAATGAATTGCTTCAAAGTAGGATAATTTCTTGTTTCTAGCTCTTTCTCTCTCTCAATATAAGTTGGACAACTCTTGGAAAACCACAAATGACCAACTTAAGCCTTCTATTTATAGCCATCTTAAATGGAGGGCATTTTAGTCTTTCTCCCCACCTCCTTACTATTCACTTCTTCCTCACCAAGTAATTTACTTGGTCATCAAGTAGATTACTTTACTTGACCACCAAGTGGCCGACCCACATGCTCCATGGGTTGCCCCATGGGTTTTACCCATTCGGTGACCCATCGGTTCAATCCGCGGTTCGATTTCTTGGATCGGGCTTAATATAACCTAACATTGAGCCTTGACTTGGGCTTAAATACATAATTCATTGGGTTTGATTACTCAATTACTTGGGCTTGATATAATAGAAATCCAATTGGATCATATTAAGTCCTTAAACTCTAAATCCAATAACACCAATCGTATTCTACACGTATAATTCATGTATTTTCTTCATATAATACTCGTACGATATTTGTATTTTACTTCATATTAAATCTTCATATTATACTCGTACAATAAATAGTATCACACTCGTATAACGTACGCATAATCATCGTAATTCATTATACGCATCTCATTTCCTTCTCGGAAATCATTTTTCCCAACCCTTAGGTTTTAAGTCCGCAGGCAAAAACTTCGTTAGCCATAAATGAAATATTATTAAATATTCCATCTCGTCTTCATATTCTATCATTACGCGTTTCTCGGAATTTCAAACTTAATTCCCGAGCAAAAACGGATGAATAGTGTTTTTACGGAAATTTCTCGAAAAACTTTTATTTTTGTCTTGGAAATTCAAAACAATTAATTCTAGCACATAGCCAGAATACTAACCACATCCGCACATTCTAGGTTATAGAACGACCTTCACATAACTTACTCACATAAATAATCAATTAAATTTATTTAATTCACATAATCAAATAAAAATTTAATTCTCATATAAATCCGATTTTCTCGGGAGTTACATCTAATCTACGTCTTGGTGCATGATCTGCATCACAAAATTTTCATTTTATAATCCAATTATAATACTTAGACATTTCTCAATTGAAAAGAACCACAGGTTTATAACACGTTTCTGAAATAAGATCATTTATATTCATATGCCAAATGGTTACATTACATGTTCTTTTCTAGCATACTTCTATAAATGATATCACATATCCCCTAGTATCATAAAAGACGGGGACAACACCATCTCAATACCCCTCTAACATTTTTCAAAAGTTGGGGTTTTACTACTACCTCACGTCTTACACAAAAGACAGAGATTTACAACAACAGTTTAATCAACACATAAATAAAATAGTACAACTACTAGTCTTCATCGTCTAGACTCAATCTAACATCCCACGCTCCACGGCGCTCTGATATTCCTTCTGCGAAATGTGCACCACCATATCTCGACTTATGGTATGCCAGGTCTGTCCTTTCTCAGCTAGGTAGTGATGTACCTCCATCTCTTGCATCGCCAATTTCCTCCGATGGTCCTCATCCCTTAACTTCTGGTACGCAAACTCCCTCTCCCTAAACTTAGCCTCTAGTTCCTCTACTCTACATCCCAACTCCAAAATTTGCTCCTCATACTCCCCCAAAATCCTATCCCCAAAGGTATCCTCGTCGGAGTTCTCCATAGTCTCGGGCTCCTCCTCCATAGGCTTCTCCTCAGGGTCAAACTCTTCGGGTAATGGCTCCATCTCCTCCTCCTCATCATCATCATCAATAGGGCCCCATCAAAATAAGCTCATATTATCAATGGTGCCTCATAGACTACGTGGATATCACGCGGCTCCTCCTCTACTACTCGGCTAGGTCCTCCCATGTCAGTCATCCTACAATCACCAACATAAGACAACACAAACAACAACTCCATTAGAATGTTAATAACATAAGTTCATTGTATAGAATGAAGTTACATTTCATAACACACTAAGTCACTACCTAGGAAAACTCTACATGAGTTTCATCTCCCTCCATCTTCTAATTCCTCTAGCTTTCCTGCCATCTCAACATTCCTTGCCACCGCTCGGTGAAACAAAGCTCCTATCTGGATCCCTACCTCCTTACGGTGAGCAATTTCAACCTCCATCTCTTGCATCGCCAATTTCCTCCGATGGTCCTCATCGCTTAACTTCTAGAATGCAGACTCCCTCTCCCTAGAGTCAGCCTCTAGCTCCTCTACTCTACATCCCAACTCCAAAATCTGCTCCTCATACTCCCCCAACATTCGATCCTCAAAGGTAGCCTCGTCGGAGTCCTCCATAGGCTCGGGCTCCTCCTCCATAGGCTCCTCCTCAGGGTCAGACTCTTCGGGTAATGGCTCCATCTCCTCCTCCTCATCATCATCATCAATAGGGGCCACTACTGAAATAGGCTCCGCTATCAATGGTGCCTCATAGACTACGTGGATATCATGCGGCTCCTCCTCTACTACTCGACTAGGTCCTCCCATGTCAGTTATCCTACAATCACCAACATAAGACTACACAAACAATAACTCCATTAGAATGTTAAATAAACATAAGTTCATTGTATAGAATGAGGTTACATTTCATAACACACTAAGTCACTATCTAGGAAAACTCTACATGAGTTTCATCTCCCTCCATCTTCTAAGTTCTTCTAAGTTATAATCTAAGGACTCTCGTTCCTAAGGTTTATAACTATAGCTTTGATACCAACCTGTGACGCCCCCAAATTCGGACCTCCACTTAGTCACTCGAATTTGGTTCATCACATTCTCGGGGTAATACCATAATAACTAAAATAACACATTCACAACGGAAAATCTAATTTAGAATAATATACAATGATTTATTAAAATTATTCCCCCAAGTCTCGCAACCTACAGTACTTAATAGATTGCATAATAATATTGAATAAAGACTTATTACATAATCCTACTCAAGTTTAACACTGTCTGAAAATAGTCTTAATATAACATAATAGTCTTAAACATAAAAGGACAAGCTAGTCGGTAGCCTTGCCCTTGCCCTTGTCTTTCCTAGAGACACTTCCATGTTCCGCCTTAACTGAAAGGTTTTAAATAAGCAAGGATGAGCACAAATTGCCCAACAAGTAATATAAAACAAGGGTAAAGACTTTCATAACACAAGTTTGAAATATCGAAGTATCATCTCTAAGATAGTTTAGAGTTTCAGAATAATATCATGAATAATGAGTATCAATAATTCTTGGAATAAGAACGGTAATTTAATATAAATCAACAGATATATATGAATTCAACGACTATCAACGTATCCAACTGGATAAACAATTTATACTAAGCAGTCACTAAGGACTATTGAACATCTACTAGAATTACCAATATTAAATTGATAACCCAAAAGAATCAAGTACAATAGATGATCAGTCTACAATACTCTAAGTTATGCATAACACCACAATAATATCCATTCATGTGTTGGGGTTTCCAACAACATACACTCCCCTTACTATAAGGGTTGTTCAACTCAGTTTACAAGATTTCCGCACTAATCAATTTGTTTGGACAGTTTTATAAACATGCCTATAGTCTAGCCGAATCAAATGGAATCGACTCTTTCACAATAGTCAAGAACAATACCAAGTTCAACATGAATAATAGTTTTCAAAAGAGTCTAAACATACTTGTTCAATTGAACGAATTAGTAGAATAACTTGCATTCAAAGAGATAAGGTTTAGATACTCTGCTTACGTTATTCGTTGAATAAAGTAATGCAAAGATACTTGAATAATATGAGTAGGGTTTGGATACTTGCTCAAGTAAAAGAGTAAGAATTTAGGAACTTGCCTTAAGCGTAGTTTATCCGCGTTAATAAATCAACACTTTTGAATCCTAGTATAGCGTATTATAAGTACAAGATGCTCATTAGCTAACACATTCATTAATCAAGTTCGACATGATTCAAGTATGCACATATGGTACAAAATCAGCTCATACGAAATCAAATACCTAGTTACTTCATAAGCAAATTAAGAATGCTCAAGTTTAAGGTCTTTTCACCCATGAACTTTCAATATATAAAGAAAACACTAACTTATTACTTAGTCCTTATATATATATATATATCAGTAGGTTTTAAACCACTTTTAGCAACATAGGTATCATACAAGTTACTGTCCAAAATTAGAATTCATTATCTCAGATTCCAGATCGGGCATGCAGGCATATATGCCATGGCTAAGCTTAGGATCAAGGCAAGCTACTGCTGCAAATCCTCCTCCAAGCCAAAGACTCAATCTGCTTTGCCTTGTGGTTTCATCCCATTGAACACAACAATCATACATAATATATTTTGTCATGTTAAAGGTCTTTTCATGTTTCTCAAGTCAATCTAGGTTCTTTCTTTCACAATAAAATTCTAAATTGATCATTTCAACAATTTAAGGCCATTTGAGGTCATAAAACCACAAAGTCTATCATGCTTGCTCTCTAAACATACAAGATAATTATAAAACTCATATTAGGCATGCTTGTGAGTATTCATAACATATATGTGAAATTAACACCGCTTTAGTTGAAAATATGCTTCGTTCATGCTTCACTTGAAATATGATACACAAGCATGGTATATATATGTTTATGTTACATGAGTGATTCTAAGAGTAACATTAACATGATTACAAATGTCAGATTCTAACCCTCAAGGTAGTTTGTCAATATTCATGTTCAAAGGTCGTATTTTCATTTGTAAAGTGTACTAATAAGTCCAACATGTTCATGCTCTCTCTTACGAATCATATAAACATAAGTTAATGGTTTATTTATGCATTTCTAAATCATACCAACATGTTTGCAAAGTCAGTATACATACATGTCATTCATACTCATCAAGTTCGTTTCTAAAGTCATAAATCCATTTTACTATCCAACTTTGTTAATCACGTATGCTAGTCTAAACATACTCACATTAGGTTAATATATCTCTATATACCCCTTACACATGCTTGAATGCTAGTATAAGGCATAGTATATAGCAGATTGTAAAACAGAAGCTCTATCTAAATTATGGGTCAAGGCAATGCTGCTACAATCTTATAGTGTTAATCCGGCAGCAATTGCATCGAGTGTCTGGTTCAAGCCAGGAACAGTCTGCGTCGGCACAAAACTAGCCCAAACATAGAAATTACTCACGAATTCAATTCTAACCAGTCATATATCAGGTTAAACATGCTTATATTATTATATAACAACTATATGAACATTACCCAATCCTTTCTAACATGTAACTCCACTAAATCAAGAATTTGAAATTCTTGTATGTGACGAACGAGATTTTTGTAAATTAATTTTAATATTTATTGAATTAAATAAATATTATTCGATGATTTAATTATTGGATTAAATAATTATTTGATGCAATTGTGGTAGATTAATTTAATTATGTGTTACATTTATTAAATTAATGTAGAGAATAATTATTATTCAAATATGTAATTATGTGAGCTTATCCAATTAAATGAAATATTTAATTAAGGATGATGTTATTTAATTAATTTAATTATTAATTAGAGAGTTAATAATTTAACATTATTTATTAATGAGAAAATTAATAATGTGACTATGTGAAATTATGAGAAATTATTATATTTTATTTAAAATAAATTAAATAAGATATTGATTTTTTTTATGAAGGAGTGTGACATTAATTAAACTATATGATAAAGTTTTATTAAATTAAATGTTTTTTTTTAAAATCTATTTTGCTAGCCAAACAAGACCCTATGGGGAGTTGGAACAGTTACTCATTATTGGGTTAACTGACCACTCAGTGCGTCAGTTCTCTTATTATATCATACGTCTTCTTTTCTTTCTTCATTTTTCCTAAGTCTAGAAAAGTGGAAACAAAGAGAGTTTCAGAGAGAGATTGAGAAGTGTTGAGAAAGAATTTTGATTGAAGAAGAGTTGAGAAGAAATTATTCCCTACTAATCTATACTTATTCTCAGGGTAATCTCCTCTTCCCAAATTCTAAATTTCACGTCATTAGTTTTTATAAAAATGGCTTTCATACATTTTGTAAAATCTTTGTAATTGAGAAAGGGTTTGATTATGAGTTTATAATTGAGAAAGGGTTTCATATATATATTATGTGAATTATCATGTCATCAGTTTCATAATACTATGAATTGCTATTTCAAAAATTTACAGAGTATGGGTTTTGGCCTTATGGCCTTATACATGATATTTTATGTATTGATCGTATGTTATCCCTAAATTTTACACTCGTATATTATTATGCATGTTGATATGAAGAGACCAAAGTTTAAATAAACGGATTCGGTGTTATAACGAATCCGTAGTGACAATTTTCATGTTTTATTTTCAAAACCTTCAAGAACATCAAGAACAGTGAAAGTAAATGTGTTGATTTTACAAATTATGTGTTGTAACTTGTTAAAAATCATGCTAGATGGGTTAAGTAATGATTATATATGTATTACAATGATTGGGTAAGTCTAAATTCTTGTAAAAATAACTAATTGAAAGTTATGGTCATATTCATGTATAATTTTACGTGTGATTGATTTTTGGCCTAATTTGGCCTTGTTATGTTCATGAATCGCAAAATCGCAGTAAACCGCAAAAATGAGCTCAGGTAACCCGCCTCTGGGTGCGTTACTAAACTAAATTACCCCCACCTAAGTGGTCATAAAAAAAATTTTAAAAAATAAAAATAAAAATAAATAAATAAATAAATAAATAAAAATAAATAAAATAAATAAATATTTGATGAAAATTATTATTAAAATATTATAAAATAAATTAAATATTTTAATTGAGATATTTATGGAATAAAATAAATATTCGATGAAAATTATTATTAAAATATTTATAAAATAAATTAAATATTTTAATTGAGATATTTATGGAATAAAATAAATATTTGATGAAAATTATTATTAAAATATTTATAAAATAAATTAAATATTTTAATTGAGATATTTATGGAATAAAATAAATATTCGATAAAAATTATTATTAAAATATTTATAAAATAAATTAAATATTTTAATTGAGATATTATGGAATAAAATAAATATTCAATGAAAATTATTATTAAAATATTTATAAAATAAATTAAATATTTTAATTGAGATATTTATGGAATAAAATAAATATTCGATGAAAATTATTATTAAAATATTTATAAAACAAAGTAAATATTTTAATTGAGATATTTATGGAATAAAATAAATATTCGATGGAAATTATTATGAAATAATTTATTCGAGTGTAATAATAGTAAGAGAATGAAAATATTCTAATTTAATTAAGTAATTAAATTAGAAGGTAATGATTTGTTAAATAAAGTGGAGTTTATATTAAATAATTAAGTGAAAATGTAACTAATGAATGTCGTGAATACATATGGTATGTGTGTAGGATTTGTGGTGAATCTAAGTAGTAATCGCTTTAGCATACGCGATGCGATGCAAGTTTCTAACCCTACTTGTCATTATTGTTCAAGTTAGTAGTTACCTCGAGTAAATTATCATTACTATTATTCAAGTTCAATTATTATATTAAAGATTTATTATCTTTCAAGCATGATTCGCAAATATACAATAATTGTTCTATTGTATACTTCTTGAGATTATTATTCAAATTGAATATTATTATTGTTGAACCTTATTAGACTAGTGAACTTTATTGATTCAACTAGTCCTTAGTTGATGAACGTTCTAAATTTCAGAACCCTTATTGAATTATCCAAACCAAACTTCCTTTGGTGCGGACTCGAATGTCAAACTGAGATGAACAACCCTGTAAAGGAATTTACTTATGCGTTAGCGTTAAGATATTGGGCACAGTATGGTACTAAGGGCTGATCCCCCTAAGTACGAGAAAAAAGGTCCATAATCTTATGACTGTTAAAGGTTTCAAGTATAACCCTTGTTAACCTAGGACATAGTTCAAGGTCTTATGACCCTCAGAATTCTTTTGATTCTTGTTATTCATTCTTGATTCAAAAGTTGAGCTTTTATTCAGATGTCTTTGATTCACTCAATGTTATTATACTGTTATTTCATTGTTCTACTTGTGGGCAATAGTGATCACTCTTGCTTTATAATAACATTGCAGTTAAGAATGAAAGAACTGACGAACCTTCCACTAGTAAATGCAAGGGCAAAGTTAACAAGTGTTGAAGACTTGTTATTTTATTTGATGATGTATTTATGTTAGACTTGAGTTAATGATGTTGTTTAAGACTTATTGTTTATATTTCCGCACAGATGTTTAAGGTTAGTTCAACCTGGGATTATGTTTATGATTCAGATGTTGTAACCCTATAAGGGGAAGATTTTTATTTCTATCTATTGCATGGTTTGCATTTATTATTGGTAGATAGATAGATGATATTTATATATGAACACCAAATCCCGTGGAATCAAGTACCCGGATTTGGGGTGTCACAAGTTAGTATCAAAGTCAGAGGTTATGAACCTTAAGTGGGGAACAACCTTAGGTAGTAGCCTTATAGAAAGAAGATAGTGATGGAAAACTCTTATCGAGTTATAAGAAATGAATTTATGTAATTCATTGAAGATAATAAAAGACCTTATGTGTTTATGTGTTAAAGTATGCGTTAGATGATACGACTTAGTAACTAAAACTTAAAATTTTGTTGTCAGGATGTCGAATGTTGGAGAAGCTAGTCAAGCTGAGGAGGGATCCCGTGTACCTATAGTACCGATAGAGGAGGAGCCCCGAGACATTCATGTCGTTAGGGAGCAGCTGGTGCAGAGGGTATCATCTCCATTGATCACCGTTGTTGCTCAAGAGCATGAACCTGAGACTGATCCTGAGGAGGATCCTGAGGAGGAATTTGTTGAGGAAGAGGAAGAGGAAGAAGAGGAGTTACCACGGTACACCGTTGATGCTTAGATGTATGACACGTTATACGACCGTAATATGGAGTTACAAGACGAGGTCCAGGATTTGACTGAGCGAGCGGTTATTCAGCATATTACTCTAGGGGAGAAGGAGAGGGAGATTTCGACTCTTCACTCTCGACTGGCAAATATAGAATGGGATTTGGTCCATGAGAAGGGTCAAACCGAAGATAAGACTGAGGAGATAGAGAAACTGAAGAAGGAACTGAAGTAAAACTCCGAAAGGCTGAACATAGCAGAGGATGGATGGATAAGAGAATCACGCCGAGCTGATCGTGCAGAAGATGATAGTCGTGCAAAGAAGGCAAAGCTTGAAGAGACATACTCTACACTTAATCATGCAATGGATGAGGCCCAAGATCGAGTTTTGAGGTACCCCATCCAGTTCGAAGGACTTCCATCGTATATGCTGGATCGCAGAACAATGTCTCGTATCATGGATGAGGAGCGTGGCAAGGCTATTTAACACCTTGATAGATAGGAATAGAATCCGTTTAATTATGTGAAAGACTTAATTAGTTTTTATATGTAAATTCTGACGTGTTTATGAACGAAAGAATATTTGAATGTTTTAAATCCTGTGGATTCTTTATTCTAGGATAGTTGATGTAAATAGCAGTTATGCTATCGTTTAATGTTAAAACTTTGATTTGAATGCAAATATATCAAGTTGTTTGAGATGATGTGTTAAGTGATATGTTAAATTGTTGAGTAATGCCTTAACTATTTAGAGAAATAAATAAAGTTCTAATAAAGCATTTATTTAACAAAAAAATGCCACCAAAGAGAAGACAACAACGTCAACCGGCTCAAGAAGTGTCAACCAATAATAACAATTATGCCAACAATAATCCCGTGCAGCAGTTGGTGAACTTACTGACTGGAGCCATGAATAACCAACCTCAAGCTCCACCAAACACAACGTTTAAGGACTTCAAGGCGGTGGGACCGCCAGAGTTCAAAGGTTCCATGAACCCAATCGAGGCTCAAACGTGGGTTATGGAAATGGAGAAGGTTTTCGACATTGCTAGGGTTAGAGAAGACCAGAAGACCGCTTTCGCAACGTTTATGCTGAAGTCCGAGGCTAGCTACTGGTGGAAAGCAAACAAAGTGCGAGGAGGTGAAGATGTAATTATGTGGGAGAGATTTAAAGAGATGTTTTTCGAAATGTATTTCCCAACTAGTTCACAGAACCAGATGGAGGTTCAATTTCTAGAGTTGAAGTAGGGAAATATGAGCGTGCCTGACTATGCGGCTAAATTCAACGAGTTGGCATGGTTCGCCCCGTATCAAGTTCACACGGATGAGAGGAAGGCGAGACGGTTTGAGCAAGGACTAAAGCCTTGGGTGTACAACAAGGTATTAATGTTTCAGCTAAACACGTTTGCTGGAGTACTGGAAAAGGCCATCCTCGCTGAAGGAGGAAGCGATGCGGTGACCAAGTACAATCAAGATCAAAAGAAGAAGAAGAGTGAAGGTGAAGGAAATAACAAGGTCAGTGGAAGTGGCACAGAGGTGGAAATTTCAATCGTAAGAAAAGGTGGAACGACAAACCATCATCTGGGAATCAACAAGGTAGTCAAGAAAAGAATCAAGCATGCCCGACTTGCGGGAAAGCCCATCTAGGAGTTTGTATGAAAGGAAAAAGAGTGTGCTACAATTGTGGACAGGAAGGCCACATAGCACCAAACTGTCCAAACCCAAAGAAGGGTGCTTGTTTTACTTGTGGTTCGAAGGACCATCTGGCAAGAGATTGTCCCAAGAAGGGATTGGGAGGGTCAGGATCAGGAGGAAACCGGGGAAATAACAGTGGAAATGCCTTAACCATCACCGAACCAACCGCAACAAACCGAATCGAATCACCGTACTTTCAATACGACGGTGCAGATGCAATCCAGTCTCGTGATGTGGTGTCGTATCATTCCGATCAATGAAATTAATGCTTATGTTTTATTTGATTCGGGTGCTACTTGTTCCTTTATATCCGAAGACTTTGCTAATAGTTTAGATTTGCTTATGGATGAGTTGGAATATCCCATGAATATAAAAATTGCGAATAGGGAGATAATTCCTGTTAAGTACGTGTTTAAGAACTATAGAGTGGATATTAAGGGTAATATCATGAACGTAGATCTTATCCCTATTCGACTTGGGGAATTTGACGTTATTTTGGGAATGGACTGGTTATTCAATTACGAGGCTGTAATTGATTGCCAAAAGAAGCGTATTAACCATATGACTCCATCAAAAGTTATGTTTTATGGTAGCAAGTCGCCTAGATGTTTAGTTGTCTCGATGATGATGCGAGCCGTGAAGTTGTTAAGACAAGGTGTGTAGGATACTTAGCTTACATAGTCGACAAATCGAAAGAGAATCAAAGGTAGAAGAAATACCGATTGTGAGGGACTTCGTCGACGTATTTCTAGATGATTTACCAGGACTTCCATTAGATAGAGAGGTAGATTTTGTAATCAATTTGGCGCCCGGAACTGCTCCAATATTGAAGGCACCATACCGAATGGCACCAGTAGAGATGAAGGAATTAATGGTACAACTACGAGAATTGTTGGACAAGAAATACATTCAACCGAGCGTATCGTCGTGGGGAGCGTCGGTGTTATTTGTGAAAAAGAAGGATGGATCGATGCGACTCTGCATTGACTACAGAGAACTGAATAAGGTCACGATTAAGAACAGATATCCATTACCGAGGATCGATGACCTGTTTGATCAATTGAAAGGAGCGAGATACTTTTCCAAGATAGACTTGAGAAGCGGTTATCATCAATTGAAGGTGAGGCCGGAGGATGTACCAAAGACTGCGTTTAGAAGACGATACGGTCACTACGAATTTTTAGTAATGTCGTTTGGTCTTACGAATGCTCCTGCAGCATTTATGGGACTAATGAATGGTGTGTTCAAGCCATTTTTGGACAAGTTCGTAGTGGTATTTAGAGATGACATTTTGGTCTATTCAAAAACCAAAGAAGAACATGAAGAGCATTTGAGATTAACGTTGGAAGTATTGAGAAGGGAAAAGTTATATGCCAAGTTTTCGAAATGCGAATTTTGGATTGAACGAGTGCAATTTCTTGGGCACGTGATCGATAAAAAAATGTAATTTTCTGTGAGATCCATCCAAAGTCGGCCGCCGATTAATTGGGATCAGCCGAGAACGCCATCGAAGTAATGTAAGTTTTCTTGGATTGGCGGGGATATTATAGAAGGTTCATACAAGACTTTTCCAAGATCGCAACTCCGTTAACGAATTTAACTCGAAAAGCTGTGAAATTTGTTTGGACGGATAAGTGTGAGGAAAGTTTTCAAGAATTGAAGAAGAGGTTGAGTACGGCACCCTGTGTTATCTCTTCCTGGATGATACAGAAATTTTGTTGTTTATAGTGATGCATCGCATAAAGGACTTGGTACGTGTCTTGATGCAAAACGGCAAAAAGTCATTGCATAAAGCATCACGACAATTGAAGGATTACGAGAAGGGATATCCACCCATGACTTGGAGTTAGTCATAGCTTGTTTTTGCTTTGAAAATTTGGAGGCACTATCTCTACGGGGAGAAATGTGAAATATATACGGACCATAAGAGTCTGAATATATTTTCACGCGGAAGGACTTGAATATGCGTCAAAGAAGGTGGTTGAAGTTAATTAAGGACTACGACTGTGAAATTTTATACCATCCGGGTAAGGCGAATGTCGTTGCCGATGCCTTAAGTAGAAAGGGTCGGGAGAAGTTGATGATGTTGATTGCTCAGGACGAGCTACTTACAAAAATGGAGAAACTGGAATTGGAAGTGAAGTATCCTATGGAGATTGATGAGAAAATATTTCAGATGCAATCTGGTATAACCCCACTGGATAAAGTTAAGGAGGCTCAGCTTCAGGACGAATAATGTAAAAATGTGACAAAGAAGATATCTTAAGGAACCGAACCAAGATTTAAGATGGATAAGGAAGGAATACTGAGATTTGATAATAGAATTTGGGTACCGCCAGTTCAAGAGATTAAGGAAGATATTTTAAGCGAGGCTCATAGTTCATAATATTCGATTCACCCTGGTAGTACCAAGATGTACCAAGATCTTAGACAGCATTTCTGGTGGCCGAATTTGAAGCGTGATGTTGCAGAATGTGTTGTCAAGTGTCTGACCTGTCAGAAAGTAAAAGCGGAACATTAGAGACCGAGTGGATTGCTACAACCGTTAAAGATCCTAGAGTGGAAATGGGAACATATTACAATGGACTTCGTGGTTGGCCTTTCGACGACTCAGAAAGGCTACGATACAGTATGGGTTATCGTTGACCGACTGACGAAATCTGCACACTTCCTTCCGATCAAAATAAGATTCAACTTAGATCACCAAGCAGGCTCTACGTAAAGAGATTGTTTCGAGGCACCGAGTTCCTGTATCAATTGTTTCAGATAGGGATCCGCGCTTCACATCAAATTTCCGAAACGCCTTCAGAATGCATGGGTACACTATTGCGAATGAGTATGACTTACCACCCTCAAATGCATTTTACGGACAGAGTGAGAGAACGATTTAGACATTAGAAGATATGCTAAGAGCTTGTGTGATGGACTTTAAAGGAAATTGGGATGATCACCTACAATTATTAGAGTTCGGCTACAACAACAATTACCACGCTAGTATAGGCATGCCGCCTTACGAAGCGTATATACGTAAAAGTACAGAACTCCGCTTTCATCGGGATGAAGTTGGTGAAAGACAATTGCTAGGCGAAATTGGTACAAAGAGACGAGAAATAGTCAAAGTGATCTCGAAAGCACGACTAGTAGCAAATACCAAGATCGACAGAAGAAATACGCTGATCCACATCGTAAAAATTTTGAGTTTGAATCAGGTAGTTATGTTTTCTTGAAGGTCTCTCCCTGGAAGGGGAAGATCAGGTTCGGAAAGAAAGGGAAATTGAGCCCAAGATTCATTGGACCATTTGAAGTATTACGAAGAATCGGAGAAATCGCGTATGAGGTAGCTTTTACCTCCAAAGACTCGAGAATGTCCACAACGTCTTCCATGTTTCTGTGTTACGACCCTACAAAGCCGATTACAAGCATGTAATTGAATACGAACCCCTGCATTTTGAGAAAGACTTATCTTACGAAGAAATTCCTGTCCAAATTGTCGACCGTAAAGAACAAGTTCTCAGAAATAAAGTTATACCTTCTGTTAAGGTAATTTGGAGGAACCACAACGCTGAAGAAGCTACGTGGGAACTCGAAGAGAATATGATGAAGAATTACCTCATTTATTTACTTAAATTATGTGTAAGCGATTCTGGGGACAGAATCTTTGTAAGGAGGGGAGAATGTAACGGGTCGAATTTATTGAGTCGTGATTCTAGGGACAGAATCCTTTTAAGGGGGGAAAGATGTGACGAACGGGATTTTTGTAAATTAATTTTAATATTTATTGAATTAAATAAATATTTTTCGATGATTTAATTATTGGATTAAATAATTATTTGATGCAATTGTGGTAGATTAATTTAATTATGTGTTACATTTATTAAATTAATGTAGAGAATAATTATTATTTAAATATGTAATTATGTGAGCTTATCAAATTAAATGAAATATTTAATTAAGCATGATGTTATTTAATTAATTTAATTATTAATTAGAGAGTTAATAATTTTACATTATTTATTAATGAGAAAATTAATAATGTGACTATGTGAAATTATGAGAAATTATTATATTTTATTTAAAATAAATTAAATAAGATATTGATTTATTTTATGAAGGAGTGTGACATTAATTAAACTATATGATAAAGTTTTATTAAATTAAATGTTTTTTTTAAATCTATTTTGCTAGCCAAACAAGTCCCTATGGGGAGTTGGACAGGTTACCCATTATTGGGTTAATCGACCACTCAATCGGCCGCTTCTTATTATTATATCATCGCCTTCTTTTCTTTCTTCATTTTTCTTAAGTCTAGAAAAGTGAAAACAGAGAGAGTTTCAGAGAGAGATTGAGAAGTGTTGAGAAAGAATTTTGATTGAAGAAGAGTTGAGAAGAAATTATCCCCTACTAATCTATACTTATTCTCAGGGTAATCTCATCTTCTCAAATTCTAAACTTTACGTCATTAGTTTTTATAAAAATTGCTTTCTTACATTTTGCAAAATCTTTGTAATTGAGAAAGGGTTTGATTATGAGTTTATATATGGGTTAAGATGTATCAAATTGTATTTGATTATATATATATATATATATATATATATATATATATATATTATGTGAATTATCATGTCATCAGTTTCATAATACTATGAATTGCTATTTCAAAAATTTACAGAGTATGGGTTTTGGCCTTATGGCCTTATACGTGATATTTTATGTATTGATCGTATGTAATCCCTAAATTTTACACTCGTATATTATTATGCATGTTGATATGAAGAGACCAAAGTTTAAATAAACGGATTCGATGTTATAACGAATCCTAGTGACAATTTTCATGTTTTATTTTCAAAACCTTCAAGAACAGTGAAAGTAAATGTGTTGATTTTACAAATTATGTGTTGTAACTTGTTAAAAATCATGCTAGATGGGTTAAGTAATGATTATATATGTATTACAATTATTGGGTAAGTCTAAATTCGTGTAAAAATAACTAATTGAAAGTTATGGCCATATTCATGTATAATTTTACGTGTGATTGATTTTTGGCCTAATTTTTCCTTGTTATGTTAAGCTATCGAAACTCAGAAAATGAGCTCAGGTAACCATGCTTCCTGCGCATGCTACTAAACTAAATTACCACTTTTGATCAAAAAAAAAATTAAAAAAATAAATAAATAAATAAATAAAATAAAAAAAATAAATATTCGATGAAAATTATTATTAAAATATTTATAAAATAAATTAAATATTTTAACTGAGATATTTATGGAATAAAATAAATATTCGATGAAAATTATTATTAAAATATTTATAAAATAAATTAAATATTTTAATTGAGATATTATGGAATAAAACAAATATTCGATGAAAATTATTATTAAAATATTTATAAAATAAATTAAATATTTTAATTGAGATATTTATGGAATAAAATAAATATTCGATAAAATTATTATTAAAATATTTATAAAACAAAGTAAATATTTTAATTGAGATATTTATGGAATAAAATAAATATTCGATGGAAATTATTATGAAATAATTTATTCGAGTGTAATAATAGTAAGAGAATGAAAATATTCTAATTTAATTAATTAATTAAATTAGAAGGGTAATGATTTGTTAAATAAAGTGGAGTTTATATTAAATAATTAAGTGAAAATGTAACTAATGAATGTCGTGAATACATATGGTATGTGTGTAGGATTTGTGGTGAACTAAGTAAGTAAATCGTTTAGCATACGCATTTGGCAAGTTTCCTAACCCTACTTGTCATTATTGTTCAAGTTATTAGTTACCTCGAGTAAATTATCATTACTATTATTCAAGTTCAATTATTATATTAAAGATTTATTATCTTTCAAGCATGATTCAGTTATACAATAATTGTTCTATTGTATACTTCTTGAGATTATTATTCAAATTGAATATTATTATTGTTGAACCTTATTAGATTAGTGAACTTTATTGATTCAACTAGTCCTTAGTTGATGAACGTTCTAAATTTCAAAACCCTTATTGAATTATCAAAACCAAACTTCCTTTGGTGCAGACTCGAATGTCAAACTGAGATGAACAACCCTGTAAAGAAATTTACTTATGCGTTAGCGTTGAGATATTGTGCACAGTATGGTACTAAAGGCTGATCCCCCTAAGTACGAGAAGAAAGGTCCATAGTCTTATGACTGTTAAAGGTTTCAAGTATAACCCTTGTTAACCTAGGACATAGTTCAAGGTCTTATGACCCTCAGAATTCTTTTGATTCTTGTTATTCATTCTTGATTCAAAAGTTGAGCTTTTATTCAGATGTCTTTGATTCACTCGCATGTTATTATACTGTTATTTCATTGTTATACTTGTGGGCAATAGTGATCACTCTTGCTTTATAATAACATTGCAGTTAAGAACGAAAGAACCGCCATTTAACCTTCCACTAGTAAAGGCAAGGTCAAAGTTAGCAAGTGTTGAAGACTTGTTATTTTATTTGATGATGTATTTATGTTAGACTTGAGTTAATGATGTTGTTTAAGACTTATTGTTTATATTTCCGCACAGATGTTTAAGGTTAGTTCAACCTAGGATTATGTTTATGATTCAGATGTTGTAACCCTATAAGGGGAAGATTTTTATTTCTATCTATTGCATGGTTTGCATTTATTATGGGTAGATAGATAGATGATATTTGTATAGTGAACACCAAATCCCGTGAAATCGAAGTACCCGGATTTGGGGGTGTCACATTATATGCTCTCAACCTCACCCTCGATGGAATTCTCAGCAATGGAAAAAAATAGAAGGAGAGCTCATACTTATAGGAAAATCAATACACGGACAATGAAATTTTCCACTAAATCAAACTCATGGATGAAAGGATTTGCATGAAGGTTAAGAAGGAGTTGTTGGATGTTAGTTGGATTTCATCATTACCACCACTCCCCCATAATCATCAGCTATGAAGCTTGGAAGAAGAAAAGAGGAATAGGCCTTAGCCTTTTTGCTACACACGTGACTGAGAAATGAGGCAATTAGACACTCATTTTGGGACAATTTCCAAATACTCAACATTCTTGCAACATTAGATCATATACTTATACACAACTCTTATTCTTATGGTATATTATATACACATATGAACCATACATTATAACTTAATGTAACAATATGATTTAACATTTCAAGGTAGTAAGATGTTATGCAACATACATATAATCCATGTACATTTATTTTAATGTATACCTACCTACACATTGTCACATAGATATTTCATAATGTATTTATAACATATAGTTCCAACATGTTTAATCACATTGCTTCATACAATATAGTTTTATAAGACATAATATATAGTCACATAATTGTCACACTGCACTATATAGTATAGTTGTGTACATGCACATAACCGTCAATATAATCTTATTATATTAATAACTCACTTATTTGTTTTATGTCAAATAAATAATTATCCACTTCCTTGATTAATTACCACCCATTATTAATTAATCCATTCTTCCTTGATTAATGTTTTTATGGATCCCCATAACCATTAATTATCTATATAATTCTTATTATATTTATAGACATATTGCAAACAATAATAATCACATATTATTAATTAATTACCAAGTAATCACTATTCCACCACAATCAATTAATATTAATTAATGGCTTACTTAATAATTCATTCGTTAAACATAACGTGCTTTATTTCATGGTTTATTAATTTCACACATATCACATAATTGTTCCATTTTATATCTAAAGTAGAAAAATTAATTTTTTCTCCATTAACCACCATTGGCAATGCTTGCCAGGATTTATATCATTGGGACGGCGCAATAATTGCTACATACAACTCGACAAAGGCAAGACTAGTTTAGCTTCAAGCCAGTGTCAACTTTCATCGCCAAACTTGTTTTTTTTTCATGACATGTATTACTGCCCACATGAGTGATATTGCTAATCTAAGAGTGTGTTCATTACTTATATGAAATCACGTGTTCAACCACAATTAATCTTCTTAATTCCCTTTTAAACTCGCTTAGTGAATTTCCTCGTTTCACATTATGCCACACAAGGCATTTCAAAATTCTTATTGTCAATTCACACTTCTCAATACGTATTAATCTAATACGAATCAATTGAATTATTCCACTTTAAAAACGTCATTACTTATATTCACATAAATATTATTTCAATTAATATATTCATTTAATAATAAGTGGAAATTCTCGGGTATTACAATAATAACCTGTCAATCCCAAGAAACTTCTCACTTCTGATGGAGTTCTTAGTTGTTTCCAATTTATCACAGCTTCAACTTTTGATGGATCCACTAAAATTCCATCTTTGTCAATTACATGCCCAAGAAATTGTACACGTTCTAGCCGAAATTCACATTTAGAGAATTTCACGTAAAACTTTTCTTTTCTTAACGTTTCCAGCGTCAAACGCAAATGTTCCACGTGTTCCTCTTGAGAATTAGATTACACTAGAATATCATTAATGAATACTACTACAAACTTATCTAAAAATGGTTTAAACACCCTGTTCATCAAATCCATGAATGCAGCAGGGGCATTAGTCAAACCAAAAGACATTACTAGAAACTCGTAATGTCCATATCGAGTTTGAAATGTCGTCTTCAGTACATCCTCCTTCCTTACTTTCAATTGGTGATACCCACTTCTAAAATCTATTTTTGAGAAATATCTAGCACCCTTCAACTGATCAAACAAGTCATCTATTCTTGGCAATAGATACTTATTCTTAATAGTGACATTGTTTAATTCCCTATAATCAATGCAAAGACGCATTAACCCATCCTTCTTCTTCACGAATAACACCGATGCTCCCCATGGTGATACATTTGGCTGAATATATTTCTTATCTAGCAGTTCCTGTAATTGCACCAATAATTCCTTCGTCTCTACCGAAGCCATTTAGTACGGGGCCTTCGATATTGGAGCAGTTCCTGGCGCTAAGTCGATCATGAACTCGATCTCTCTGTCAGGCAGAAGTCCTGGAAATTCTTTTGGAAATACATCTACAAAATCATTAATCTTTGGTATCTCCTCAAATTTCACACTCTTCTTCTTCGGAGTATCGACTATGTAAGCTAAGTATCCTACACAGCCTTGACTCAATAACTTCTTGGCATGTATAATCGTCAGACATCTCGCTTGTCTAGGCGATTTGCTACCATAGAAAACTACCTTTGACGGAGTCATAAGGTTTACACATTTCTTTTGGCAATCAATTATCGCTCCATAATTGAAAAGCCAATCCATTCCCAATATAACATCAAACTCTCCAAGTTTTATCGGGATTAAATCTACTGTCATAACATTCCCCTTAATATTCACCCTACAATTCTTGTATACGTACTTAACATGAATTACCTCCCTATTCACAATTTCTATGTGTAAAGGGAAATTCAACTATTCACTAGGTAATTCTAACCTCTTAGCAAATTCATCAAATATAAACAAGCAAGTAGCACCCAAATTAAATAATACATATGCATTTATATCATTGATTGAGATAATAACTGACACGACATCTTTTGATTGCATTGCGTCTTGCACTTTCATGTTGAAAGTTCTAGCTGTGGGCTTAATTGAAGAAGTTTGTCTCGCAATAGTCAACGTACCTCCACTTTTGACGCCCCCAAATTTGGGTATCTTCCAACCCGAGAGATGGTGCTGCATGGTACTCATAATTGTACATTCATTCTATTGAAACAACATTAAAATGAGCGTATCAATGATAATCTTATTACATTGATAATAATAAATCCCATTCCCAGGTTCTAAAACCGTTATATTCTTTGTTCGTTGTAATATAATTCATACAAACATACTAGTCTATTATAAAATAAACTAGTCATACATCTTCGCCTTGCCTTTATCTTTACTAGAACCCTCGATTCGCTCGACCTTGGTTGCAATCATATGATTCAAGCAAGAAGTGAGCATAACTAGCTCAGCAATTCTAACAATATATTATATAAATACCACTTTGAGAATCATATGATTATTCGTCAATAACTGAACAAGTAGTTACGAAGTACTATGAAACATTGAATAGCACTTCTCATCTCATAAAACAATTTCGAAGTACATATAGTAACTTAGAAATTCTGAGTAGGTCCATAGACCATAAACATTCTCCTTAGCTTTTATTCATGAAAAGGACAACCCGGTACTAAGACTGTAAGTCCGATATTTCTTACGAACACTTCTAGGTGATCAGCCTATAGTACTCTATGTTGATCAACACTCATCCGTTAAACGTATTTACGTTTAAGTTTTGGCAACCTCGCGTGCCCATCGAATAATCGATGTGAAATACAATTGTTTATTCATACTCAAGCTTACCTTGAATTCGTACCAAACAATTGGCGTAGGATAGCGTTATCAATTCTATATTGAAAGACTTGTAAATAAATCAATCAATCTTTCTAGATTAGTCTAGCTGAGTTAAAAATTACATCAACCCTTTCTTTAAAACCATTCATGCATCTTATAACATGAATCACTGAAAACCTGTCTAACACGAAGGTTAGATAAGCATTAAGAAAACTTGCCTTTAGCGTCTGTTATGGTTATTACACTTTCCCTTTAAGTCTTTAGAGTCTCTATAATACATAACCACATACATACCACATTAGGTCATGAACAAACATGTATGGTACCTAACGTATCTTACCCTTCTTCTCAATCTAATAATTTTTTAAATTTGTTATTATTGGTTCTGACTTGTCGTTATAACTTACATCGTTCTTACGTTCACGCTCACATAACCATTAACAACTTTTAGTTGAAATTCTCAACGTTTATAGTCATCATCGAGGATGTTACTTTAAGTTAATTAATTCATCATCAATCAACTATCTGTCATTTCCTATACTTAACCAAACTTACTTCATTAACAAAACTCGTTCAAGTATTTATATGCCCTTATGGCTTATTATCGTTCATCGTTTCATTATTAATAACTTATGTTCAATTAATCTTTCTTTCAACCTTTAGTCGTTAACTTAAGGTTGAACAACATCTTAATTGATGTTACATTAGGTTAATTAAGAAAATTTAATTTAACCAAATCAATTTACTTTCTTTCCTTACTAGTAAGCCTTCCTTACTATCTTCATGCTAGTGTCATGTGCCATGCATTTGCCTTTCCTCTTTATCTTGGCATTGCAAGGCCGCCACTCTGCAGAAGGCGTTGTGGTCCGAACTTCGTGACTGCAATGCACACGAGTCTCTTTGTTAACTTCGCGCAAGGCCACGACTTCAGTAGTAAGTGATGGACAAGGTTGGCAAATCGCGGCATACACTTGTGATGATGCTGGGTGGTCATGCCACGACGCCAAATACCTCGCACTGAGATGGTGTTGACAAATTACGTATATTTATGAACTTCCCGGACTCCAAATTTGATCATTTTAAGTCTGAATTGGCTCGTTCAAAAACCATTAGCTCACAAATTATATACTCTACGTGTTCATGCAAGAATTTTACATTTTTGACTTCGTAAACTCAAAATTCACCTTTTAGTTCATTTTAACAAAAATGATAAACGTTCGTGAACTTTTAACGCTCGTTTCTTCGTTCTAAGTCAGAATTCGGTCATTTTCGAGTCCGCAACTCTAGAATGCCAAATGAGACTATACTCCATCAAAAACTAACGTTTTCGAGCTCAATGTCAAAATTTAACTTCCATTCCGAGAATTTCACGATTTCGACGATTATCGTCCAAACTCGTGAATTTCACCATAACTTCGTTACTCGAGATTTTTAAACCATTTCAAATGGATTTATTCCATCATACTAGCATCTTAACACACATATTTCATTAACTTATTTACATGATAAGTTCTTACATGTTCTTCCTTAGTTCATAACTTATATAAGTATAAATTACTTATTCATGACTTATTAAAGCTTAAGTCCATTAATTAGCCATTCCTACTTCTTCTTAGCATACAAGTTCTACAACTACTCGCTTCTCTAACAATTGAAGAGAGGGAGAATCATGGTTTAGGATCTTACCCTTAAAGATTACTTGGTTAAGCTTTGTTCTTCTTCTTGCTTTGTGAACTAACAAATTCTAGCTTTTTTAGCTTTTTCTCTCTAACCAATAAGTTATAAGTTGTTAGTGGAGATTTAGCAAGTGAAAAATGAACTAAGACATCTCTTATTTATAGAAAATCCTAGATAAGGGCTTAATGGTCAATAAGCCATCCACCTCTTTACTATTAATTACTTGCTCACCACATAACTTATCCTTTACTTAGCCACCAAGTATACTTGCTCATCACAACTTTTATCCTTTGCTTGCCCACCACTTTGGGTCACCCATGGGTTGCCCCATGGGTTTTAACCATCCAATAACCCATCGATTCTTACTTTGGGCTTTTAGTTTAATTAACTTAACTTATGCTTTGGGCTTGCATTTAACAAACACTTGGTCTTGTTCATTAATTCACATTGGACTTAACCATTTCTACCATTGGGCTTGCTTAATTCCAATTGGACTTTTACAACTTCTTACACAATCCTACAAGTCCATTACATATGGCTTAAAGCCTTAGAATGTATTATTTACGTATTAATCTCGTATTCTAACTCGTATACTTATTCAACATATACGACATACCATCATTCATACATACTCATATAATACCTCGTATTATACTCGTATTCATTACCTCGTATTATACCCGTATTCATTACCTCGTATAATACCTACATATTATACGATCATCGCTTTAACTCATTTACGCTTTACTTTCCTTAACGTTCTCAAATTTAGTCCGCAGGTGAAAAACTGTGTTTTCCATACATGAATTATTATTACATAATCCATCTCACCTCGATATTCTATCGTTACGTATTTCTCGAAAGTTCAAAAATAATTCCCGAGCAGAAATCAGTGAATAGTATTTTTCAGAAAATTTCTCGAAAAACTTTTATTTTCGTCTTGAAAATTCAAAAACTTTAATTCTACCACGTAGCCAAAATCCTAACCACATCCGCACATTCTAGGTCATAGAACGATCTTCAAATAGCTTACTCACATAAATAATCAATTAAATTCATTGAATCCACATAATCAAATAAAAATTTAATTCTCATAAAGATCCGATTTTTCTCGGGCATTACATTCTTTCCCCCTTATAAGGATTTTGTCCCCAGAATCTCGCTACAATACATAAACAAATGAGGAAAAATTTTCTTCATTTTAATCTCGAGTTCCCACGTTGCTTCTTCGGCATTGTGGTTCCTCCAGTTCACCTTCACCGAAGGTATTATCTTATTTCACATGACTTGTCCCTTCTTATCAATAATCTGAATTGGAAATTAAGCACTTACTAACACATTACGCTTATCTCTCTTTTCATATTTGGCCAACCAAAGTTTCGTCAAAGGTCTTAATACATCTCAGTACTATCTGGATGTATTGAGCACCTCGAACTACAACTTCGCCCACTATTTTTCTTTTAACATTTAGAATTATTTGGAACTCAAATTCCTCCTTCAAAATAAGATTATACTTGGTCTTCTCTTCATCCTTCATCCTATTTTTCATTCGCTTGCATTCCTCATTATCTGGTTGTACTTCCTTAACTCGTTCCATTTTCATGGACTGAGTCTACATTGTGAATAGCATTGCTACCGCTTCATTCCGTAATTTAACTTCTAATTCGTTTCACTTCTAATCCAACATCATGACAATAAATGAAATTATAAGTCTTCATCACTTGCACATTTTTTCCTTTCCTTTGCTAGTCGTAGGTTCATCGACTTTCTCAACTTTAGCTGCAATAATTATATTTATGCAAGAGTGAGCAAAACAAATGCTCACTAGATATAGCAATGAATCAACATGAGAACAATAACTGCCAATGAATAGGCTCATCGAAACTGAATAGTACTCTATCAATGATATCCAAAAATTGAAATCAAAATATGAATTATATCTGAGGGTCATAAGACCACGAACAATGTCCACGGTTATAAGTAATCTTTCAACTTTAACCTTAACAGTTATACTGTAGGGACTTCACGTACTTAGAAGGATCAGCCCTTTGTACCATGTATTGTGCACAAACATCTAAACGTATTGTGTATCCCCTATAATAGGGTTGTTCTTCTCAGTTTTAGTGTACAAGTCTGCACCAAAGAAAGTTTGGTTTGGATAAGCTTCAAGGGTAATTTAGAGTTTAACGACCATCAACTAAAGGATTAGTTGAATCAACAAAGTTTGATAACACTACAGTTGATCACCAATAACATAGTATGGAACAATGAATAATCGTAGATGAACTAACTATTTATTAAACTTATGCTTAGAAATAACTAAAACATAAGTATTGAATGAAACAATAAACCTTGTTTGAACAATAATAAGCTAAGGCTATGATCTTATAAAATTAGAAATGAAATTACTGAACATACATTAACTGATAGCAAGCTGAAAACTAAAAACTTGCTCAACATGATAATAACTTGTGCATAGTAATTTAAAATAAAACAACTCAATATTAGAGACGAGAGTTCAAGAAGGTACATCCATTATAAGGGAATAGAACTTAAGAAAACTTTCTTAACTATAAACAAGTTAGAACAACTATATCATGATTAGAGTTCAAAACTTGCTTGGATAACATTAGAATTAGAGCTTGCTCGAATAAAGATTAAGAATAAAAGAATTTACTTCATCAAATTTTAGAGTAAGAAACTTGCTCAATGTAAAGAGGTAAGGTTTAGAAACTTGCCTCGGGCGTAAGCTATAATTTACAACTCACGTTCACCTACACATTTTATTGGAATCACAATATCTATTAGATATACTAACATCCACTTTCCAACATAACACTCAATTCTAGCTAAACTTGTTATTTCAGTACAAGTCTTACATTACCATATAAATTTCAGAACTCATAAGTGTTAACTTCACAACACTTATCTACCATTCATTATTTACACTAAGTTCTAACATATCGTGTTCGTAACTTATAAATCCTTTTACAACTTTGAAATTATCAATGACATGATACGGTTCTGTTTTAACCTCCTCATTGCATGTTTGTTACATTAACGCATCATTAAACTAAATTATAATGGTATCTAAGGTCTGCGCAGAGATGGCGAAACCACGACCTCGGATCGTAGGTATATTACATAGTCATACATACTTAAGCTTGGGATCTACAAGAATAAGATTAAAGACAAATGCAACAAGGCACACACAAGGCGTCTTTTGGCCTTGACACCAAAGAGAGTCACTACTTGTATGACAGTATGTAAACGTAACACAACATAACAAAGGTTCCATTTTTAGCCCAACTAACACGAATTTCACCCACAAAACAGTAATATTAACATATACAATTGGTATAGAACCAACACAAACATGATTCCTCACATATTCAACCACTTAGAACAATTTAACAACAACTTTAACTAATTTAATTCCTTAAATTTCATGTTTTCATATAAAAACTCCATTTTTGACATCCTTCATAGAAATTCACACTATGATCACAATTCTACACCAAATTACTTCATTCAAACTACGTTCTCTTCGTTTCTTAATAGACTAGCATAATCAAGACTCAATTTACAGATTAACATATAAATTAACCACCACATTTGGTACTTTTACAAGCCACATATAAAAACATGTACTGTGAATTCATCTTCCTTTTTAACCGTAATTAACATAACAATTCCTGTCTTAACACTAGTTCTAGCATCACAAACACATACAATTTATATATATATATATATAATATTATGATTATGGAAAAATACCTTCAATTTGCTTGATAATCCTTACTAACACCACTGAAATTGCTTTGAAATCACAGACTTCTCTTAATCTCTCTCTATTCTCTTAAGTTTCTCTGAAAACTTCTCCTCTTTTCTCTTCTTAGGCTTAAGCCATATGTTTTTCACGTAAGATAAAATATAACTCCAGCCAACGCACAAACTTTCAAACGTCTAAAAAACCGACGTTCTACTAATGATCCTATTAAATCATCAATTACCTTAATGTAATATATATATTATTTATATTTTATTTATTTTATTTATATTATAATTATAATTCAAAATTCAGGCAAAAGCTCTTTAAAAATTAAAGACTTAATATTTTAAGTCTTGTTTGGTTAAATCAATTTAAAACTACTTTATTTTTTTTAATAAAAATTTAGTTTATAATTTATAATCACATATTATTTATGTGGATTTCCATATCCAACATTAATCAAATAAATTAATTATACATACTATATTTTAAATAAATATTCCACAAACAAATATCACAAAATTATAATTTCATTATAATTTCATTTAATAATTTAACATGCATTTTAAATTATTAAATTAAAACCACAATATAACAACAACAATATAACATCTCATTATACAATTCTCTAACTATTTAAATTAAATTAAATTAGAATATCGTCTAATAAATTTAATTCACAACTTATTTACTAATAACAACCACATCAATAAAATATTTATTTCGCTTAATAAATATTTTAAATTACTAATAATAATAACAACCACATCAACAAAATATTTATTTTGTATAATAAATATTTTAAAATACAAATAATAAAATTTTGGATTGTTACATCCGTCCCTCCTTATAAGGATCCTGTCCCCAGAATCACAACTCAAACAATAAAATCATCACATTCTTTCATTCTTACAAATATTCTGTGACGACCCCAAATCCAGGTACTTGAAACCCGAACTCGGTTCTCCACGATACCATTTCTTTAAGCTGAATAATACTAAAATAATAATACATTCAAACTTAATTTACATACATCAAAGTTTACTTCCCCAGGTACGTGACCTTCAAATACATTCCTTACAATACTTGAATAGATACCAATACAACTATAACCATTAACTCATAATACACACTTATTCGATCAGCTTTCCTTTTTCCTTTGTTCGTGCCTGAGCCTTCAGGTTGCTCATACATAACTGAAAATATTTAATTTAAGCAAGGATGAGCATTTGAGTGCCCAACAAGTAATAGCAATTATATATATAAGCTGAAAGAATATAAGTTAAGCTGAAAGAATATAAGTATTCTCTTTACATAACACTTCTACAACGAATCGAAAGTTGTGAAGTAATTTGTACTGATAAAAAATTCACATAACAACTCTCTTCCAAATTATTTAAATTTGGCTCTGGCTCTACCCATGAATAGGGTTTAAGAATCATACTATGAACATTCTTTTCATTTTCGAAAAGGTTTGGCGAAATCCATCCGCAAACTGCTCTTTAACTTACTTGCACGCGGAGGTGATCACCAGTTGTACCTGATTGATCAATAATACATAACTTGAACGAAATTCATCGCTCACTCTATCCGCCACTTGGGCAAAAAATCTTCCCATATAGGGATGTTCATACATGCACGGTTTCCAAACCCAAGGTTTTAATCTTGTTCAACAATAATATGTAATTCAACATATATATATATATATATATATATATATATATATATATATATACGGGTAATTGACAAAGGTGTATCAACATGTGAATAAATGCCATGATTATCCAAGTGGGGACACTTGTATAACCATTTAGAAATCAATTTAAAAGAATATATATCTGAGCTAGCATGTTGATAATCAAAGAGTACATAATCTGTACAGGAATAGAATAATTCTGAAACTTCTTACTCATGTCCATTGCATAAAGGAAATGCAAAGGTAGGATACTTGCCTGATTCGCTGATTACAAATCTCAACTTAGGTTTTATCTCTTTATCACAACCTATCAATAATCAGATCATTCGTTTGATTAGAAAAATATATCTTAACACATAGTCGTTTATTACATTACAATTAAAGACATAGTCTAATCACATAATCACAAAGTGATCATACTTTTAGTTCCTATTCTATACTTGAAATATTTTTATACATTTTCAAATATCTCATCCATGCTCTTACAAAGAGTCTTTTTTTTCTTTTATAAGGTCCGACATTTGTTTGCGTGCATCGACTTTTTTTATCGGGTAAATAATCTGAGTCCAAGACTCTTATTCTATACCTCAACATCGTAAATATCGACATCTTATTTTTAATCATTTTCATAATTTCCGAAATTGAAAAATTTAAAATAATTCAAATCATCACTAAAGGGCCTATAGTGATATAATCATTACTATAGGTGTTCTTCTTCAAATTCGAACTTAATAATCGGGTTCTCAAGTCAATTAGTTTGGCCTATTATAACTTTCAAATATCGAAATCATAATTAAATAATTTAAACATTAAACAATTCCATTATCATTAATAGTTTAATTAATACTAAACTATTAATGAAACCATTGCTAAAATATAAAAGTTATTTATAATAACTCAAACTATTTTTAAAACATTTATATTACCCAAATAATTACCATTAATATTTAAATATTAATGTACTATTTATCCAAATATTAAAAGTCATTAATTATAACTTAAAATATTTTTAAATCCTTAATATCCTCTTTAAATGGTTTTTAAATAAGTAAAACCATTTTTAAACTATTTATTTAATATTAATCATTAAATAAACTAAATATCATTAATATTATCTTAATATCATTAATATTTAATTATTAATGAAATTATCATTTAAATATTAAAAGTCATATTTTATAACTTAAAATATTTTTAAATACCTTATTTTTATTTAAAATAATTTTTATAATATTAAGATCATTTTTAAACTAAATTATTTAATATAATCATTAAATAACTTTAATATCATTAATAATTATTAATTAATGAAATTTATCACAAAATATTAAAAGTCATCACAAATAACTCATTTACATAATCAATTCCAAGCCAAAATAAACATAATAAACTAACTAGTTTATTAACAACACTAACTAAACTTCAAAAATTCAAACTTTAACTAACAATTAAAAATAATAACATTACAAAAATTAAATAAGAAACATACCCTAAAATACTTAATTCCACAGTGCCGAATACGCACTTCCACGCTAAAATTTAACTAAGGAGATCTTTATAAAAGTTCTCCCACAACAAAACCTTTCTCAAAAATTGGAGGCCTTATTGTTGGTGAATGAAACAAAGGCCAAGCCCTTCTATTTATAGGTTTAGAAAATGGTGAAGTTCTCAATTTAGTCGATGTGGGACTTGGTTTATACTAATTTTCAATAGCTCACTTTGCGATTTTCTAACGCATTGCTCATAACTCCGATTAATCTGATTTTTGGATATGTTATACATGGTATGTAAGACTATTTTTAAAAAATACGAATTACCCAATTCGGGTTCATTAGGTAGCCCAAACAGTGCGTCAAAAGTGGACGTTTATAACAGTTTTCAATCTCGTTTCAGCTTTACCCTCTTTCGCTAAAACGGTCATAACTCTTTCATTTTAAAACATTTTTGAGCGATTCTTGAGTCCACGCGATGCTAACTTCTGGGGCTACAACTTTTATTCTTTGACCATTTCCAAATTCCAAACACATCAGTCCAGAAATTCCATTCAAATGGACTGCACCACACTTGTTGGGAAGTTTTGACACTACTACTTTGAAATGTCATAACTCTCTCCTCCGATATCGGATTTAGTCCGTTTTGGAGTCTATGGAAAGCTTATTCGGTGTACTATAACATACCAAAAGCCCAGAATGTTTTGGAAACATTAACTAATCGAAACAGTATCCCGAATAGCACATCCTGCTGCTGACTTTCAGTTTTGAGAAATTTCACACATTTCCTTCCAATCACCGTAATTCCCTCATCCGAGGTCGGAATGAGGTCATTCCAAAGCCTATGGCTTCCTAACTCAGTGCACTACAACATATCAAAAGCCCAGACCTTTTAAAGCACAAAAAGTGGACGAGAATGCCCCCATTACAGACTGCCCAAAAATAGTTTATCATGATCGGTTAACCATGTTTGACCATCTATAACTTCTAATCTATACATGATATGGACTTGATTCTTTTTGCAGATTAAAAACCACATATCAGGCTACACATAACAACTTTTGAAGAACAAAACTCATGATCGAGCAAAGAGTTATGGCCTCTGACATTTGGTAAAAAAAATAACAGAATTTGGTTTTTCCAACTTGCTTAAATCTTCAAATTCGTGCACTTTGATGTTATGGGTCTTTGATTTATCAACCCATATCATCAATTAACATTCTATTACACAACTTTAAATAATCAATTGCATCAAATAACATCGAATCAAAGGATTTCTAGGTTTAGTGTTCTTATACCCTTTTTGTCAAAAATTCTTGATTCTTGCTTCTGATTTGTTATGGGTGATGGTTGGGCTTTGTTTAAGAGTGTATGGGTAATCTTGTACAAGGCAATTAAATTTAATATTTAATCACTAGATTTAATTCTTATAACTTACCAATTAATTTCTATCCTTTGGTAAATTAAAACACTTATACAGTAACATCGAAATTAAACCCGGTAATTAAAATTAGGGTTTCTCAATGTCATCAATTAGGGTTTCTAATTGACCATTAGTGGTTCTTTAATTATCGTGTATGTTACTAACATAGTCGTTCTGATTTCTAATTTCAACCAGGTTAGGGTTATAATAATTACGGTTTGTCCTAATTATCGACGTCTGTGATAATTAGGGTTTCTTCTAATTACCGATATTCTTATTCACAAGAACTTCATATACACAATCACTACTCGAAATACCCCATAACTGAGTTTAATAATTAGGGTTTCACAGCACGGTAATATGCTATGACCTAATTTACCGTCATTGCACAATATTATATTTCCGCACATACACAGTACATAATTATTGTACTAAAAAATCATTATAACAATAATATAATATTATTCTCATCTCTTGATCACAATCCCAATCCAGGGTTTGGATCTCATATTTGAATTATTCTTCGTACACAGCATCAATAATCAAGTTAAAATAATTAACTTAAATATTCTGAACAATTCATATAATAAAATATTTAGTATATAAATCTAATTATCACTTCATATATTATTTCCAATCATGTTTTCATGGAAAATAATTAATAAAAACATTTCGGCTTACAGAAATTTATTACCATATAATTTGTGGTAATTAATAATTCCAAAATTATTTCTAATTTTTCAAGTAATAAATGTATTCGCATTTATCGTTCACTTTACTTGACACTTAGTCTCGTCATTAAATAAAAAAAATTTATACGCAAAATTTCTTATTTATTTTATATAGAAATTCTCGGGTTATTACATTCACCCTCCCTTATAAGGATTCCGTCCCCGGAATCACCGCTTTAAAAACTTATATGCGCAATGGTACATAACATATAATCATTGTCGTAGATCTCGATCATACTTGATCGAATCGATCTTTAATTATTCATCATAACACTTGTCTGTCCGATTAAGCGAAATATAAGATATATAAGTTATTCAAATAACACCTGGAGTTCTGTTTCCAGCTGCCACCGTATCCTGGACCGTCATATTGTAAACCCTCGGAGTTGCTTTCGTTGGATTACTGGTTGAGTTTGGTCCTAAAATTGCTAACGTCCCACTGCTTCTCCCCCGTGGTTACGTTCCCTCGCCTCCATTCCCCTCGTGATGATTCTTCTCACCTTATGCTCACGATCGATCCACATATCAAGCATCCACCGATCATCCTTGAGTTAGGGCGGTTGGGAGAGATATGACCCTCTTGCCCGCACTTGTAGCATACAAACTTGCCCTTCGAGACACTCTCGCCAGAGTGATTCTTCCATGATTCTTGCTTTGCACTACCCTTTTTTATACCTTCCTTCTTTACTTGCATTTTCTCGAAAAAATTCCTCATTCTTTTCTCACCCCTATTCCCACTACTACTTTCTATCTTTCTTGTTCCTCCCGACTTGCTTTTGTTCTTCTTCTCCTTATGGTAGAGGCTCATGGCCTCACTTCCTATTCAAAGAATGATAGCCTTCTCCATGAGTCTTTGCAAAAGTATTGATTTGCAATCTCGACACCTTATTATAGAGCCGGGTTTTAAGCCCACCAAATCTCCTTGCCTTCCTAGCCTCTGTATCCACTTGATGTGGAGCAAACCTAGCCAACTCATTAAATTTTACGGCATACTCCTCATTGTATCATGTTATCCTGCTTTAACTCTAGGAATCTCACCTCCATTCTAGATCGCATACTAACAAAGAGATAGTTTTCAAAAATAAATCCTTAAACCTATCCCAAGTAATTTCTTCTTCTCTGCCCTTGAGTCTTATTTGCCTCCCACCAAAAGTTAGCTTCCCTTTCATCATATAAGTGGCAAAAGCGGTCTTTTGCCCTCATCTACTTTTTAGCGATTACTGAACGCCTTCTATCTCTCGTTCACCCAAGTTTGGGCTTCTATAGGGTCACCGATCCTCTGAATTTCGTGGTCCTACTGACTTTGAAGTCTTTGAATTTTTCCAGCGATTATCTGGTGGGTTTTACATGAATGGTGTTCCTCACTTGCATGCTTTGAGCTACCATGTTTGCAAAGTTTTGCATCAGTTTTGGCTGTCGTTCCCCAAAGCATTAGTAGATTCTTCTATCCTTTGGTTTTGAGTTTGACGTCTTGGCGGCATTATCTGGTTAAATAAAACCATAAATTATACCCTTACATTTTAAACCTTATTGCATAAGATTAATGTATTAAACTCGTTTCATTTCTCAAACTTAGATTCATATTCATTTATCGAATATTTACACAAAGACATCCTCGCTTTAATCAACAACTATCCCTTTGTGACTACGAAAGTCGGGATTTAAAATCTTAACCAACATAAAAGTTAAAAATAGTTCATTACTTATCACACATATTACATACATAACCCATACTACTTATTTACCAAGCCTTTTTCTTGGACATTCATTCGCTCGATGTCCTTCCATCCCACAATTAAAACATCCACATTTCTTATAGTCGGGGCAACGAGGAGAGGTGTGTCCTTCACGGATGTGTCGCTTGAGTCTCCATCTGGTCAATTTGGATTTTGAGCTTATCCTGCTCTTCCATTGTTTCCATTAACGCCTGACGCATCAACTTTTCTATCTCCCACAACCTTTCCAATGAAGAAACCTTGTTTTCCAAATCCTGCACCTCTGTTGATGCTTGAGCAGCTTCAACTTTAGTGTCTGAATCACTATCTGTCAAATCCAACATTTCTGGATCTGATGTTACGTTTTTCTACGATAGCCACCTCGTCCGATTTGGGTTCCTAGTGAGCTTCTATTTCATCTGTTGGCCTCGATATTAGCTCGGGGTGTGAATATGATCCTTCTTATTCCACATATCTTTCTCACCGTACATCTACATACATAAGTTACCACGATTAACATATAGTATATATACACGAAGAATCAAGAGTTCTATATCGTTGTCTCTTATTTTGATTGACGATAAATTTATTCAATTCTCATCAACGCCTATCTCTCTGCCGAAAGCGCACTCCATCCACTCTGCATCGAATCGCATGAAGGTGATGACTAAAGCTCGGTCCAAGGTATATATCCGGTGTCTTTGGCTTCTATTTCAACCTTCAACTATCTTATCCAAATATCTCCTCTCGCTCCAACCTCCCTCATAACTTCATTAACTCTATCTACGTGCTTACAACATTCACACATATCATCACATGCTACCCAATACACCTCTCACAAGAGTAAAAGTTTTCAAATTGTCTTTGAGGGTCATATAGACCATGAACACATAGTTTTAACTCAGTATTCATACAAAGAAAACAAAACATTACTCGGTATGTTTACAATCACAAAGAAGGTAAACTACCATTAATAGTACTTTTAGGTGATTAGCCTATTGTACCCCTCAATAATGCATAACGTATTAATCATACCTAGCGAATATTTACGCCATTAGATTGGATCATTTATCCAAACAACATTGTTCACCTCGGTCTTAACATAGGATTCCGCACCAAACAATTTGGTTCGGAAATTTCTTTCAATGAACACTTAGAGTTTTCATAAACATTAGTCTAGTGATTCAAATAGTATAGACTCATATCAATAATTCAATTCAATCGAATTATTTAGATGTAGCCAAACCAGTAATTGGCAAATTAAACTTTTGAAAAACATTTTTTAGAAATGACGTCCATGATGCATCTTGATTAATAATCCGTGAGGATCTTGAGTCATTGACACTTTGTCATAACACATCATACAATAGTGGATACTTGGTCAAATTCACACTAAGTATTCCTGTATTTAAAACTCCATCACATTTTTATCATCTCTGCACCAGGTTACATGGTACATGAGTGATAATCAAAGCGTACATAATCTGTACAGGAATAGAATAATTCTGAAACTTCTTACTCATGTCCATTGCATAAAGGAAATGCAAAGGTAGGATACTTGCTGATTCACGATTATAAATCTCAACTTAGGTTTTATCTCTTTATCACAACCTATCAATAATCAGATCATTCGTTTGATTAGAACAATATATCTTAACACATAGTAATCGCATCTATTACGATTGAAGACATAGTCCAATCACATAATCACGGTGATCATACTTTTAGTTCCTATTCTATACTTGAAATATTTTTATACATTTTCAAATATCTCATCCATGCTCTTACGATAGTCTTTTCTTTTTTTTTTATAAGGTCCGACATTTGTTTGCCGCAGTGTCTCAAAACTTTTATCGGGTAAATCTTGAGTCTAAGACTCTTATTCTATACCTCAACATCTCAGTAAATATCGGACATCTTATTTTTAATCATTTTCGCAATTTCCAAAAATTGAAAAATTTAAAATAATTCAAATCATCACTAAAGGGCTTATAGTGATATAATCATTACTATAGGTGTTCTTCTTCAAATTCGAACTTCATAATCGGTTCTCAAGTCGACTAGTTTGGTAAAATTTATAACTTTTAAATATCGAAATCATAATTAAATGATTTAAACATTAAACAATTCCATTATCATTAATAGTTTAATTAATACTAAACTATTAATGAAACCATTACTAAAATATAAAAGTTATTTATAATAACTCAAACTATTTTTAAAACATTTATATTACCCAAATAATTACCATTAATATTTAAATATTAATATACTATTTATCCAAATATTAAAAGTCATTAATTATAACTTAAAATATTTTTAAATCCTTAATATCCTCTTTAAATGGTTTTTAAATAAGTAAAACCATTTTAAAACTATTTATTTAATATTAATCATTAAATAAACTAAATATCATTAATATTATTTTAATATCATTAATATTTAATTATTAATAAAATTATCATTTAAATATTAAAAGTTATATTTTATAACTTAAAATATTTTTAAATACCTTATTTTCATTTAAAATGATTTTTATAATATTAAGATCATTTTTAAACTAAATTATTTAATATAATCATTAAATAACTTTAATATCATTAATAATTATTAATTAATGAAATTCATCACAAAATATTAAAAGTCATCACAAATAACTCATTTACATAATCAATTCCAAGCCAAAATAAACATAGTAAACGAACTAGTTTATTAACAACACTAACTAAACTTCAAAAATTCAAACTTTAACTAACAATTAAAAATAATAACATTACAAAAATTAAATAAGAAACATACCCTAAATCTGAATTCCACAATTGAATCGCACTTCCACGCCTAAAATTTAACTAAGGAGATCTTTATAAAAAGTTCTCCCACAACAAAACATTTCTCAAAAATTGGAGGCCTTATTGTTGGTGAATGAAACAAAGGCCAATCCCTTCTATTTATAGGTTTAGAAAATGGTGAAGTTCTCAATTTAGTCGATGTGGGACTTGGTTTATACTAATTTTTCAATAGCTCACTTTGCGATTTTCTAACGCATTGCTCATAACTCCGATTAATCTGATTTTTGGATATGTTACACATGGTATGTAAGACTATTTTTAAAAAATACGAATTACCCAATTCGGGTTCATTAGGTAGCCCAAACAGTGCGTCAAAAGTGGACGTTCATAACAGTTTTCAATCTCGTTTCAGCTTTACCTCTTTCGCTAAAAACAGTCATAACTCTTTCATTTTAAAACTTTTTTGAGCGATTCTTGAGCCCACGCGAAGCTAACTTCTGGGGCTACAACTTTTATTCTTTGACCATTTCCAAATTCCGAACACATCAGTCCAGAAATTCCGTTCAAATGGACTGCACCACACTTGTTGGGAAGTTTTGACACTACTACTTTGAAATGTCATAACTCTCTCCTCCGATATCGGATTTAGTCCGTTTCAGAGTCTATGGAAATCTTATTCGGTGTACTATAACATACCAAAAGCGCAGAAGGTTTTGGAAACATTAACTAATCGAAACAGTATCCCTAATAGCACATCCTGCTGCTGACTTTCAGTTTTGAGAAATTTCACACATTTCCTTCCAATCACCGTAATTCCCTCATCCGAGGTCGGAATGAGGTCATTCCAAAGCCTATGGCTTCCTAACTCAGTGCACTACAACATATCAAAAGCCCAGACCTTTTAAAGTACAAAAAGTGGACGAGAATGTCCCCATTATAGACTGCCCAAAAACAGTTTATCATGATCGGTTAACCATGTTTGACCATCTATAACTTCTAATCTATACATGATATGGACTTGATTCTTTTTGCAGATTAAAAACCACATATCAGGCTACACATAACAACTTTTGAAGAACAAAACTCATGATCGAGCAAAGAGTTATGGCCTCGACATTTGGTGAAAAAAATAATGTAATTCGGTTTTTCCAACTTGCTTAAATCTTCAAATTCGTGCACTTTGATGTTATGGGTCTTTGATTTATCAACCCATATCATCAATTAACATTCTATTACACAACTTTAAACAATCAATTGCATCAAATAACATCGAATCAAAGGATTTCTAGGTTTAGTGTTCTTATACCCTTTTTGGCAAAAATTCTTGATTCTTGCTTCTGATTTGTTATGGGTGATGGTTGGGCTTTGTTTAAGAGTGTATGGGCAATCTTGTACAAGGCAATTAAATTTAATATTTAATCACTAGATTTAATTCTTATAACTTACCAATTAATTTCTATCCTTTGGTAAATTAAAACACTTATACAGTAACATCGAAATTAAACCCGGTAATTAAAATTAGGGTTTCTCAATGTCATCAATTAGGGTTTCTAATTGACCATTAGTGGTTCTTTAATTATCTGTGTATGTTACTAACATAGTCGTTACAGTTTCTAATTTCAACCAGTTAGGGTTATAATAATTACGGTTTGTCCTAATTATCGACGTACAACAGTAATTAGGGTTTCTTCTAATTACCGATATTCTTATTCACAGTAACTTCATATACACAGTCACTACTCAAAAATACCCCATAACTGAGTTTAATAATTAGGGTTTCACAGCACGGTAATATGCTATGACCTAATTGACCGTCATTGCACAATATTATATTTCCGCACATACACAGTACATAATTATTATACTGAAAAATCATTATAACAATAATATAATATTATTCTCATCTCTTGATCACAATCCCAATCCAGGGTTTGGATCTCATATCTGAATTATTCTTCGTACACAACATCAATAATCAAGTTAAAATAATTAACTTAAATATTCTGAACAATTCATATAATAAAATATTTAGTATATAAATCTAATTATCACTTCATATATTATTTCCAATCATGTTTTCATGGAAAATAATTAATAAAAACATTTCGGCTTACAGAAATTTATTACCATATAATTTGTTGTAATTAATAATTCCAAAATTATTTCTAATTTTTCAAGTAATAAATGTATTCGCATTTATCGTTCACTTTACTTGACACTTAGTCTCGTCATTAAATAAAAAAAAATTTATACGCAAAATTTCTTATTTATTTTATATAGAAAATCTCGGGTTATTACATATTCTGTCCCCAAAATCGCAGGCACAGACTAAACAAGTAACTCAGGGTAATTCTTTATCATTCCAGCTTCGAGTTCCCACGTAGCCTCTTCGACATTGTGGTTCCTCCATATCACCTTCATAGAAGGTATCACTTTATTCCTGAGCACTTGTTCTTTTCTATCGACTATCTGGATAGGAACTTCCTCATAAGATAAATCCTTAGTGAATTGCAACTGTTCATATTCGATCATATGTTTGTAATCGGGTTTGTACGGTCGCAACACCTATAAATGAAAAATGTTGTGAACATGTTCTAATTCTGGAGGTAAAGATACCTTATACGCTACTTCTCCCACTCTTTGTAGTATCTCGAAAGGTCTAATAAATAGCTTTCCTTTCTTGCTAAAATGAATTTTCCCCTTCCAAGGAGAAACTTTCAGGAAAATGAATTTTCTTGCTTCAAATTCGCGATTCCGCCTGTGTTGATCAACATACTTCTTCTGTCTATCTTGAGTAGCTACCAGTCTTGGTCTAATAAGTTTGATAACTTCAGTGGTCTATTGCACCAGTTCTGGTGCTAACAGTTGATGTTCATCAACTTCATCGCAGCATAGTGGAGTTCTGCTTTTTCTGTCGTATAATGCCTCGTATGGCGGCATGCCAATGCTTGAGTGGTAACTGTTGTTGTATGCAAACTCCACTAACGGTAAATGATTGTCCTAGTTTCCTTTGATATCCATGATGCACGCTTTAACCATATCTTCTAACGTCTGGATTGTTCGTTTGCTTTGACCATCAGTTTCTGGATGATATGTTGTACTCATCTTTAGTTGTGTTCCCATACATTCTTGTAGTTTCTTCCAGAAGTTTGATGTGAACCTCGAATTTCTGTCTGATACAATTTATATTGGAACTCCATGTCTCGAAATAATTTCTTTAACGTACAACTTTGGCAACTGATCAAGATTGAATCTAATCTTTATTGGCAAAAAGTGTGCTGATTTTGTTAGTCTGTCCACTATTACCCAAATCGCATCGTATCCTTTCTGAGTCGTTGGAAGCCCTACCAAAAAATCCATTATGATATTCTCCCATTTCTATTTCGGTATTTCCAACGATTGAAGTACTCCGCTTGGCCTTTGATGTTCTGACTTTACTCTCGAACATGTCAAGCACTTTGCAACGCATTCTGCAACGTCTCTTTTCGTATTTGGCCACCAAAAATGTCGCCACAAATCTTGATACATTTTAGTACTTCCCGGATGAATAGAATATCTTGAGTTATGAGCCTCTGTCAAGATTTCTTCTTTAATATCCTGTACTGCTGGAACCCTAATTCATCCCTTGAATCTTAGCATTCCCTCAGTATCAAGCTTATACTTCACTTCTTTACCCTCGACCACACTTTCCTTTATTTTTTGCATCCCTCATCCTATAGTTGAGCGTTCTTCAACTTGTCCACCAAAGTTGGACTAGCTTCCATCTGGTACAATCTTTCGTCGGATTCTTTTAGAAATTTGATTTCCAACTCTAGCCTTGCCATTGCTGAAATGAGCTCCTCCTTATTGGTTAACAACATCAACTTTTCATGACTTTTCCTACTCAAGGCATCCGCAACCACGTTTGCTTTTCCCAGATGATAAAAGATCTCGCAATCATAATCTTTTATCAATTCCATCCATCTTCTTTGACGCATGTTCAGGTCCTTTTGTTTGAAAATATACTTCAGACTCTTATGGTCTGTGTAGATCTCACACTTTTCTCCATATAGATAATGTCTCCATATTTTCAGCACAAACACTACTGCTGCCAACTCTAAATCATGAGTCGGATACCTTTTCTCGTAGTCTTTCAATTGCCTAGATGCATATGCAATGACTTTACCATTCTGCATAAGGACACAACCCAATCCTTTGTGTGAAGCATCACTATACACAACAAAGTTTCCTGTATTATCTGGTAATGACAACACAGGTGCCACACTGAGCCTCTTCTTCAATTCCTTAAAACTGTCTTCACACTTCTCCGTCCAAACAAATTTTACAGATTTCCTTGTCAAATTTGTCAACGGAGTAGCAATCTTGGAAAAATCCTGGATTAATCGTCTATAATAACCTGCCAATCCCAAGAAACTTCTCACTTCTGATGGAGTTCTTAGTTGTTCCCAATTTATCATAGCTTTGACTTTTGATGGATCCACTGAAATCCCATCTGTGTCGATTACATGCCCAAGAAATTATACATGTTCCAGTCAAAATTCATATTTAGAGAATTTCGCGTACAACTTCTCTTTTCTTAACGTCTCCAGCATCAAACGTAAGTGTTCCACGTGTTCTTCTTGAGATTTAGAGTACACCAGAATATCATCGATAAATACCACCACAAACTTGTCTAAAAATGGTTTAAACACCCTATTCATCAAATCCATGAACGCTGCAGGGGCGTTTGTCAAACCAAAAGTCATTCCCCGAAACTCATAATGTCTATATTGAGTTCTGAAAGTCGTCTTCGGTACATCCTCCTTTCTTACTTTTAGTTGGTGATACCCACTTCTCCAATCTATTTTAGAGAAATATCTAGCACCCTTCAATTGATCGAACAAGTTATCTATTCTTGGTAATGGATACTTGTTTTTCATAGTGACATTGTTTAATTCCCTATAATCAATGCAAAGACGCATTGACCCATCCTTCTTCTTCACAAATAACATCGGTGCTCCCCACGGCGACACACTCGGCTGAATGTACTTCTTATTTAGAAGTTCTTTCAATTGCACCATCAGTTCCTTCATCTCTACCGGAGCCATTTTGTACGGGACCTTTGATATTGGAGCAGTCCTTGACGCTATGTCGATCACAAACTTGACCTCTCTATTAGGCGGAAGTCCTGGCAAATCTTCCAGAAACACGTCTACAAAGTCCCTAACCACTGGTATTTCCTCCAGTTTCACACCCTTCTTCTTTTGAGTATCGACTATGTAGGCTAAGTACAATACACAGCCATGACTCAATAACTTCTTGGCCTGCATAATCGTCAGACACCTTGCTTGTCTAGGCGATTTGCTACCATGGAAAACTACCTTTGACAGAGTCATAAGGTTTACACACTTCTTTTGACAATCAATTATCGCTCCATAATTGAACAATCAATCCATTCCCAAAATAACATCAAACTCTCCAAGTTTTATCGGGAGTAAATCTACCATCATAACATTCCCTTTAATGTTCACCCTACAATTCTTGTATACGAACCTAACAGGAATTACTTCTCTATTCGTAATTTCTATGTTTAGAGGGAAATTCAACTCTTCACTAAGTATTTCTAACTTCTTAGCAAATTCATCAGATATAAACGAGCAAGTAGCACCAGAATCAAATAATACGTATGCATTTATATCATTAATTGAGATAATACCTGACACGACATCTTTTGATTGCACCGCATCCTACACCGTCATGTTGAAGGTTCTGGCTGTGGGCTTATTTGATGGCATTGGTCCAACAATAGTTAATGTACCTCCACTGCCAATTCCCCTACTTCTAGTTGCCTCACCAGATTTCTTCTTTGGACACTCGCAAGCAAAATGATCCTTTGACCCGCAGGTGTAGCAAGCATTCTTCTTGGGTTGATTCCAATTTGGGGCAATGTGACCCTCTTGGCCACAGTTAAAGCATACTCGTTTCCCTCTTAAGCACATACCTATGCGAAACTTCCCGCATGTAGAACATGCGTCAATCTTCTTCTTCTGCTGGTTACCTTACTGATTTCTAGCTCCCACATTTGTATTCCACTTCCTTTTCAAATTATTGTTACCATTTCCACAGTTAGCACCACCATTCTTAGCTTCAACCTCATTCTTCTTCTTTCTCTGCTCTTAGTTGTGCTTTGTTATAGCCTCGCCTCCACTCTCAGCGAGAATTTCCTTCTCAAGCACTGCTACAAACGTCTTTAACTAAAATAGGGAGACTCTGCTGTACAACCAGGGCTTCAGTCCCTGCTCAAATCTCCTTGCCTTACGCTCATCCGTATTCACTTTATATAGTGCAAACCTCGCTAACTCGTTGAATCTTGCTGCATACTCTAACACTGTCATTGTGTCCTGTTTTAGCTCTTGAAACTGCACTTCCATCTGATTCTTTGAACTTTCTAGAAAATAGGTTTCAAAGAATATTTCACTGAACCTTTCCCAAGTCATTACCCGTTGACCTCCTCGAGTTTTATTGGCTTTTCACCAATAACTAGCCTCTGCTTTCAACATGAATGTTATAAAAGCAGTCTTCTGGTTCTCACCGACCTTAGCAACATCGAAAACTTTCTCTATCTCCATGATCCAGGTCTATGCCTCAACCGAATTCATGGACCCACGAAATTCTGGTGGTCCAACCGCCTTGAAGTCCTTAAATGTCGCAGCTTGATTCTGTGGCTGATTCTACAATGCTCCCGTCAGTAGCGTTACTAATTCCTGAACTGGATTAGCCTCAACATTATTGTTATTCTCAGGGTCCTTTATCGCGGTTGACGTCTTGGAGGCATTTTCTGTTAAAAATACACTAATTAGATTGCTACTCAATTCCTTTAAGTATTTACTACTTAATTTGCACACTATAAAAGATTATCACTTAACACATAACACTTTGAATAAAATAATAGCTTTTATTCATTCATAATCCTTTAGAAAACATAAGAACAATAGCATCACTGCTATTTACATTACTTTCCTGAACTACCAAAGTTTAAGGATAAGTTCATCATCATCATATCCCATTGGTTATATCATACCCGGGATTTACCTCTTATTTACTCGCTAATCATATAGTAATTACATTTATGTCGTCCTAGTAAAATGTTGCATAGCCTTACTGAAAGTAGTATGCACACAAGCCAATCATGTTTGATGATAAAGCATATACTTTGTATCAATCTTATTCATTTATTAATAAAAAGTATTAATTTATTAAAGGCTTTTAACTATCTACATGATGCTGTTTTATAATATGTGATAAACCCATAGTTTTAAGCAATGCTTTTAGAATAATGATGATGATCATTCTAATGAGATCTAAATTCTTAGAAAGCTTAAAACTAAAATAGTTCCCAATCGTTGGATTACTAAATTGGGGATTAGTGAATCCGGATAGATTGGTACATACGTTGCTTGCTCATTGGATGAGGATGATTGATCTCATGATCATTTGTGTGGAGACACTAAAGCAAGTATGTAGGTGCTTATTGGAGAATAAGTTCACTGAACGTGGCTCGCTAAAGGAATACCTAATGGAGTTTTACTTGCCTGTCAATAGGAACCCCTGTAGTGATAGTAGTACAAGTGATCCTTGGATTTGAGATCATCATAGTATCTTGTGTATGATGAGTTATACTTTGACTTATTCCTTAAGACCCTTAGGGTATATCAAAGGGTATGCTTGGGTATAATAAGTTGTACATGGAGATAATGTATGATCAATAAAGAATCTACCACTTCTAGTAAAAGAAGAGAAATGTCCTATGTGATTCGATAAATGACAACCCAGTAGTCCTTGGCCAAGGTAGAATGAAATTAGAAAGGAGTTTCTAATTTGCATTATTTGGAGTTGTGCATTTAAGAGTCGAAATACATATAATTAAATAAAATAAGACTTGATAGAAATTCCATGTCTTATATTTAATTGGGACATTGTATGGTGGAAGGATTGAATTGTACGGTAACTATTTACTCAAAGGTTCTTTTATGATTAATGTTGAAATTTATATTATCTGGAAAGTCGTTGATCGCTAGGGAGGCTTATCCCTATTGTAGAATAAATATTATTTATTAAAATAAATTATTAGTTTAATTTATTTATTTAAATAAGATTAGAATTGTTCTAATTGATTTATTCTGTAACTGTTTAATATGGAGAACCTAAAGGGTCACACCATAAAAGGAAGAATAATTATTTAAGAAGTTAATGGCATAATCGTAATAATAAGTTAAGTATATTTAATTTAATCTATGGTGATAGAATAAATTAAATAGCTTAATATTAATTATTTAATATTTTGGAAATATTAAATATAAATTAATAAGAGGAGTATTATTATTATTATTATTATTACTATTATTATTATTTAATACCTAAAGGAGTTTGGGAATTAATTAATAAAAGTACCCTCAAATATCCTAATAGAATTAGGAGATAAATTAATTAAAAGAGTTTAATTAGTTATCCCTAATAAGATTAGGGAGCTTAATTAATTAAAAGAATTTAATTAATTAAAATAAAACCCAATTCCTTAATTGTTAAGGAGGGTTGCCCACATCTATAAATAAGAGGAGTCTTATTATGGGTGAGGGGTTGTTGACTTTTACAACATACGTAATTCCAATAGTTGGGAGAGTACACCCCTTTCTATGAGAGATAGAAAAACTAGAATTTTGTCAAATACCCATCTTCTTGAATTCTTCTTCTTCCTTGGTGGATCACCTCTAGAGGCCAAACACTTGGGTGGCTAACGTTGATCAAAGAAAGGAACCAAATCTGGTGGATTCAAGTTGAACGCGAAAAGGATTGGAGGTGAACTTGTACCTGAGGAAGCTCGGATCTTCAAGGGTATTATTCTTATTCACATCTTTTCGTTTAATTAATAATTATGCATAAAGGGTGATCCGGGTATATGGTTTGTAAAATTTTTAAACTTTGATTTTTACACGTTTCCGCTAATTTTGTGTAATTTGATTGCGTTCATGAATATTACAAACCTAACACTTACGACGCTCCTCTTCCATAATACAAAACATTGTTCGATGATCTTACATGTACGATGGCAGCGTCTCAAACTGAATAGGATACCACATGACCCGATATTGAGCTCAATTGAACATGGTATTGAAAACACTATTCATCTCTTCCATCTTGATTGTGACACCCCCAAATCTGGGTACTCCATTCCCTTAGAATCTGGTGTTCACTAACCAAAACCATTACATCTAACTACCCATCATAAAGGATAAAGACATAATTTAAATAACTTAAAGAACAATCTTTCCATTAAAGGGTTACATCATCATCTCAAAATAATCCCAGGTAATCTAACCTTAAAGTTACTACATAAGTTTGCGGAATAAATCATAAAATAAAACAAGTCTTTAACATAATTCATTAAAATAAAATTTTCATAAGTCTTCAACACTTGGACATTTTGCCCTTTCCTTTGCTAGTAGATGGTTCATCAACTTTCTCTACTTTAGCTGCAGTGTTAAATGCAAGAGTGAGCAAACAATTGCTCACCGATATAGAGATTAATAATGATAACAACATGAGAATGAACAACGAATGCTGAACAATAATGAACTTGTTCTACAAATCAAAATAGAAAACAAGTTCGAATTTAATATCTGAGGGTCTTAAGACCACGAACTATGTCTCCAGTATTTAGGTATTATTACCTCAACCTTAACAATCATTTAGACTTTAAAGACCCTTCTTAACGTACTTAAGGGGGATCAGCCCTTTGTACCATGTATTGTGCACAAACATCTAAATGTTACACGTACAAAATCCCCTATGCTAGGGTTGTTCGTCTCAGCTTAAATTTAGAATTTCCATTCTAAAGAAAGTTTAGCTCGGAACTAACTTATTAGTGTTTCTAGAATTTTAAAACACTATTCAATTATAGATTAATTCAATCAATAAAGGTTCGCTTACTACTAGAAGGTTTAATACAACAATAAGGATTTGAACAAGGTTATCAAAGTCACGGACCGAATAACAACAATGTATAATTGAGTAACCATGATAAACATGCAGGGTGCTATATTCAAAAGAGTTAGAACAATCTCCTTTGAATCAATGTATTAGAATAATATATGCTTCGAATAATAATAAGGAAAGTAAAACTCGCTCGATGTAACGAATTAGGTTACAAGTGTAAAGCCCCCCAAACTCGGGTACTTGAAACCCGAATTCAGTGCTTCACGATACCATTTCTATGAGCGGAATAATACTAATAACAATAAAATATTAAACTTAATTTTCATAACTATCAAAGTCTAGCTCCCAAGTACATAACCTTTAATCATTCCTTATAATACATGGTAGTAAATATATAAAATTGTCTTAATAATATTAAACTATTACATAAGATAACATTGAAATCATTCAGCAACCTTTCCCTTTCCCTTGTTTCTAGCAGAGCCTTCAGATTGTTCACAATTAGCTGAAAACATTTAAATTAAGCAAGGATGGGCATTTGAGTGCCCAGCAAGTAATAACAATTATATATATATATAAGCTGAAAGAATATAAATGTTTTCTTTATACTACTCTTCTACAACAAATCAATAGTTATGAAGTAATCTGAACCGATAATAATAACATAACAACCCTCTTTCAAATTTTTGAAACTACGTACTGACTATAAATAGGGTTAAGGAGACATACTATGAACATTATTTTCATTTTCGAAAAGGTTAAACAGAACTTCATTTGTAAACCGTCATAACATACGGGCACGGGGGTGATCAGCCCTTTGTACCCTGTATTTATCAATACTACATAACAAAAACGATATTATCGTTCACTCTGGCTGCCTTGGGCACATAAAAATTTTCCCATGAATGGGATGTTCATACCTGTCGGGTAATTGACAAAGGTGTATCAATATGTGATTAAATGCAATGATTATCCAAGTGGGGACACTTGTATAACCATTTATAGAATTTAACGAACAGAATATATATCTGAATTACCATATACTAACATGTTGATAATCAATGAGCATATATAATATAGGGTTAATAATCTGTACAGTAATAATATAATTCTGAAACATTCTTACTCATGTCCATTGCCTAAAGGAAATGTAAAGGTAGGATACTTGCCTGATGCGTTGCTTACTATTCGCAACTTAGTTTTATCTTTTATATCACGACCTATCATTAATCAGGTCATAGTACTACATTTCGTTCGATTAGAACAATATATTATAACACATAGTACTGCATTTCGCAGTCAGCACATAACCTAATCACATTATCACACATGTCCAACAGTCGTTGCATCACAAACAAACATTCATACCGTCAAAATATCTAAGTCCAGATCAATTCCTAAAATATGTCGGTGTACCGACAGCTTTATCGGGTAATTATCGAGTCTAAGACTCTATTCTGTAACTCAATATCTATAAATATCAGTCATATTATTTTAAATGACTCAATAAACATTTATTATAATTTATCATAAATTTTCAAACACCGGAATCATCATCAAATGATTTAAACATCAAACAATTTTAACATCAAACAATTTTATTATCATTAATATTTAATTAATATTAAACTATTAATGAAACCATTGCCAAAATATTGAAGTTATTTAAAATAACTTAGAATATTTTTAAAGTATTAATATTACCCTTAAATGATTTAAAAATTATTTTTAAAACATTTAAAATCATTTTAAATAATTACCATTAATATTAAAATATTAATGTACTATTTATCCATATTAAAAGTCATTAATTATAACTTCAAATATTTTTAATTCATTTATATCCTTTTTAAATGATTTTTAAATCAATTAAACCATTTTAAAACCATTTATTTATTAAATAAATTTAATATCATTATTGTTAAATAAATATCATTAATATTAAATTATTAATGAAATTATTCTTTAAATATTAAAAGTTATATTTTATAACTTAAAATATCTTTCAACACTTTATTTTCATTTAAAATGATTTTTATAATATTAAAATCATTTTAAACTAATTTATTTAATATAATTATTAAATAACCTTAATATCATTAATAATAATTAATTAATGAAATATACCTTAAAATATTCTTAAATACCTTAATATTATTTAAAATGATTTTTAATATAATAAAATCATCTTTAATCTATTTATTTAATTCATTTATTAAATAACTAAATTATCATTAATATTAATTAATTAATAAATTTCATCGAGAAAATATTAAAAGTCATTAAAATAACTTAAAATATTTTCTCATTCCATAATATAATTTTAAATGATTTTTAAAGTATTAAAACCATTTTTAAATAATTTATTTAATATATAATTAAATAAATTAAATACCTTTGATATTTCAAAATTATTAAATATTTATGAAATATATTAAAAATAATTAAAAACTATTTTTCAGACTCTAAATTAATTTTTAATAATTTATTATTTATTTTTAATAATTAAAAACTAATTTTCTATAATTATTTAATGAAAATATAATTTTTATAATTAAACTGTCGCTAAAGACCACCTATAGCGACAGAACCGTCGCTGTAGATGTTCTTTGTGTTCTTCATGCAAACCCAGATCTTCAAGCCAGTTACCGAGTGGGTGGGTTTAACCAAGTGTAAATTAGTGTGGGTTGTGTGTCTGGACTTGTTTTTGGTCAGATCTGGTAGAGCTAATATAAGACTACAAGATCCAGAAACAAACATGTTCATATCATGCATCAAATGAAAGATCCAAGTCATCAAAGTGGCTGTCAGAGGCTGTTCTTCATTTCTGGGTTACCCAGAAATGAAGAACAGATCGTGGGTCACACTTTGAGCCTCCACTACACTCTGATCGTGAAATGTTTTTGTGTTCTATAAACTTCAGTGTGTAGCCAGTATGTAAATGAAGAGATCTAACACAAAATATCAACAAAACATCAAAAGATCTAGCAGATATTAGCCGGTCAAAGGTTGTCAGAAAAACTGCACAAACATTTTCTAGGTTACCCAGAAAACGGTTCTTGTGATCTTTTTGCCTACTTTGACCAATATCACTTTCTGACAAATATATAAGTTATTTAGATGATCTGGAAGCTTTAAAAGCTGTAGTCCATATACAAGATTACAACTGCATTACAACAACAACAACAGAACTTGCAAACCTAACAGATCTAGCCACACAAACATGCTGTCAGACCGATCTGGGCATAATCTGGGCTGCCCAGATTTCTTCCGGTCAATGCCGGTCAACGGTATTTGACCGTTAATAACTTCCATTCTAGACATCAAATGACCCAGATTCTTTTTGCAGATTAAAGACCACATTACAAGCTACACATTACAACTTAAAAACAACAAAAATCATAAACGACCAAGGATCTGTGGCCACTGACATTCGTTGTCAGACCACAGAACCAAGTTTTTTCAGATTTTGCAAATCTTCAAATTCGAGCTTCTAAATGTTATGGATCCAACATTTAGCAATTCAGATCATCATTAGATACTATAACCAACATATTCTAACACTCAAACATAACATGTAACATAGAATTTATGGACAGAAATCAAGTTAGGGTTTTATATCTTTAAACTTTGATTTCTTGATTCTGATCTTGTGATTTGTTAATGGTAAACGTGGGGCTTTGATTTGGGACCGGTATACTAATAATTTTGAAGGTGAGAGCTTGAGAGAGTTAAGAATGAGGGTTGGGTAAAATGCTAGCAAATGAATCATTTTCTCTCTCCCTAATCTATTTATAGAAGTCTTGTAAATGAATGTGGGATTTAACTATTATCCTCCATATATGTGTTGTCCATTAGACAAAACTCCTTATCTTGTTCTTAAGTATGCTTAGTGAGATTTCCACCAATGAGGTGTAGACAACATTGTACTTTGTGTAAGAAAGTAAGGTCATTAGCTATTTAAGAAAACTTGATTAGCCTAATTTGTTGCCTTAAAAGGCCTATTGTGGCCAGCCATGTATATACCCACTAATTTCTTTATTTAGCTTTTATTTTAATGCATAAATTAGATAAATCAAAGGTCTAAAATACCCTTAATTATGTGGGCTAAGTTTGGGCTTGAATTTGATTTCTTTTGGGCTTCTCCCATAATTGATTTAGGTCATGCAATAATCATAGTCTAACAATTTTAATATATGTTACACAAGTTGTTTATTTAGGGTTTAAAATAAAATATAATTAGTTTATAAAATTTATAATTAGGGTTTTCTTAATTTGATTAGGGTTCTAATCATACATGAACATTAGGGTTTATTATATAATAATTATAATTATCCTTGCTAATTTAGCAATTAGGGTTTATACTTAATAATTAGGATTTCAAGAACTTAATATATATAAATGCTAATTAGGTTTAATCATAAATTCATATAACACAGTTATATAATAGACTTAAACTCACAATTGAGTTTCAAATTAGGGTTTCCACAGTAAAACTAGGGTTTGACATAATACACCATAATGACCAATCATTCATCACCACATACATACTGATATAAAATTATAGTGATCGAAAAATCAAAATATAAATAATATTATATTATTATTCTCATTCCTTGATCAAAATCCAAAATAAGGGTTTGGATTCCATAAATTTGAATTATCTCATATATACTAACATTATTAATTAAGTTAAAACAATTAATTAATAATTTGTACTAAAATTTCATATAATAAAATAATTATCATAATTATTCTAAAAATTATTTCATATATTAGATAAATAATATATGACTATATTTTCATGGAAAATAATTAATAAAATCATTTCGCTATATAAAATAATTATTATAAGAATATAATTTATAATAATCAATAATTCTAAAATAAAATTATTTAAAATCATTCATGTATATCACATAAATACATACACACATTATCTTGGCACGTATTCCCCATATTTAAAATAATAAAAAAAAAATTATACGCAAAATTTCTAATTTATTTGTATAGAAAATATCGGGTTATTACAACAAGAGTTTGTACAATCATACACGAGATATAATCAATAGGCTTGATTAACTTCAATGTAAAATTTAGAAATAAATAGATTGCTTGACTTAAAGATAACATAGTTATGGAACTTGCTCAATAATCACAAGGTAGGGTTAGAAAACTTGCCTCAAGCGTAAGCTATAATATTAAAACTCACGTTCACCTACACATTTTAGTGGAATCACAATATCTATTAGACATGTTAACATCCACTTACAAAATAACACCAACTTCTAGTTAAACTTGTTAATTTAATACAAATCTTACCTTACCAAACATATTTCAGAATCACAAGTGTACATTCCATAACACTTATTCATTGATCAATAAGTTTCTTAAATCATACATATCATTTTCACAACTTACTAACTTTACAGTTTAGGGTGACTAACCACATGATACGCTTCTGTTTTAACCTTGTTATTACACATTTGACACACTAACACAATAATTAAGCTAAGTTATAATGAATGTCCAAATTCTGCAGAAGTAGAAGACTTCACTGTTTGTAAATGACTCTTCAATAGCGGCCGCCCCAGATACCATAGGTTATTGCAGACGCCCACGCGGCCATCAAGGCATACCACGCCACTTAATTTAGTTCCAATTTTTACGAACACACTAATTAGACTCTATTATAGACCAAAAATCCCAATTTCACAGAAATTCACCAAACTTCAACATCTAAAACTTTGTAATATCATAGTTAAACATGTTATATACCATTCTATATACAAAAACATTACATATACATCATTTTGAGGAATCAAAACCATAGTTTTTCCAAATTTCTTCATTTTTACACTTTTAACGAATTTGATCACCATGAATTCGTTTCTTAACCAATTGACACAATTCGAACTACACCGCTTTTATTTCTTAACATATTAACATAATCCAATAACAAATTACAGATTAGAACACATATAGAGCATCAAATTTGTACTTTCTAAAGCCATTTTTCAAACATAAACACTGTTATTTTACTTTCTTCCTACACACCAATTTCTCATGAATTTGATAACTAATATACAATTACAGATGATAACCAACCCCTTTATCAAGAGTATACATATATGTAATCAACATATGAAACAACAATTTAACAAAACCCATTATAGAGAACTTTAAATCAATTACAATTCCAACTAGAAAATTTAAGAATGCGATATACCTTGAATTAGTAAAACAATTAGCAACCCTTCTATCAACACCACTATGTTTCCTCTTCTTCTCTAGAATCTCTGTAATTTCTCTCTTCTCACAAAGCTCTCTCTCCAACCCTCTGTTCTTTAGCCTTAGACAAAATACATAAAATAAGAAATAACCCAACTGAGCGCTAGCCTTAGGAAATAGACACGTAAAATAAACTGAAGCTACCCACGTACTTCAGTTATAAAACCCAAACAGACATCAATTGAATAAGCCAAAGGCCATAAGGCCTTGTTTGGCTACCACTTAATCCCCCAACTAGATTATTTTAATAATATTTATATTATATTGTTACTACTTGTCACACTTTAGTTAATTTAAATAACTTTAGTTTAGTTAATTTAAATAACTTATAATAATTATAAAAATCTTATTATCATTATACTTATAATTAATAAATAGTTATATATCTAATTTAATTAATAAATTAGAAACATCAATTTATTTAATTTATTTATTTCCTTTAAATTAAACAATTCATTTAATTTAATTATTTTCTTAAATATTAAGCAATTGATTTAATTTCATTATTTCCTTAAATTAAATCCTTCAGATAAAATTATCATTACTCAATTTAATTAACATTAATCAATTTAGTTACTAAATTAATTCACCATAATTCATCAATTATTTATTTTCCTCAATAAATAAATTATTTAAAATATTTATTTAATTCAATAAATATTTAAATTAAATTACAAATTTCTCGATCGTTACATCCTTCCCTCCTTAAAAGGATTATGTCCCCAGAATCACAACTCAAAAAATTTATTCGTTACATTCTTCCCTCCTTAACAAGATTCTGTTCCCAGAATCGCTATACAAGATCAAGCAAATAACTGAGGATAATTCTTCATCATAACGCTTTCAAGTTTCCACATAGCTTCCTCAGCATTGTGGTTCCTCCAGATTACCTTAACAGAACGTATCACCTTATTCCTCAGTACTTACTCTTTTCTATCAACAATTTGAACAGGACTTCCTTATATGACAAATCTTTCTCAAACTGTAAGGGCTCATATTCGATAACATGTTTATAGTCAGGCTTATATGGCCTTAATACTGAGATATGAAAAATATTATGAATATGCTCTAACTCTAGAGATAAAGCTACCTCATACGCCACTTCACCAACTCTTCGAAGCACTTCAAAAGGTCCTATAAACCTGGGGCTTAATTTCCCCTTCTTGCCAAACCTAATTTTCCCCTTCCAGGGAGACACTTTCAGGAAAACATAACTACTAACATCGAATTTTCTATTTTGTCGATGCTGATCAGCATATTTCTTCTGTCTATCTTGTGCTGCTATCAATCTCACTCGAATAACCTTGATGATCTCAACGATTGTTTGTACGAGCCTGGACCCAATAGTCGACGTTCACCTACCTCATCCCAAAGATAATCGGAGTTACAGATTTTCTATCAGATAACGCTTCGTAAGGCGGAATGCCAATACTCGCGTGATAACTATTATTATAAGCAAATTCCACCAATGGTAGATGATCATCCCAATTTCCCTTGAAATCCATAATACATGCTCTGAGCATATCTTCTAGTGTTTGGATGGTTCTCTCACTCTGTCTATCGGTTTGAGGATGGTACGCTGTGCTCATTCTCAGCTGTGTTCCCAAGCATTCTTGTAATCATTTCCAGAAATTAGATGTGAAACGTGGATCTCTGTCTGATACAATGGACACTGGTACACCGTGTCTTGACACAATTTCCTTCATGTACAGTTTTGCTAACCGATCTAGGGTAAATCGAAGCTTGATTATGTTTATATCTTCCGCAATAGTTATAGAAATAGTATACCAGATACTTCGTGATTAGGATCGAGATTTGAGGTTATTACTGTTGGTATCAAAGCTGTTGGTTATGAACCTTAGGTAGGAATACCTGAGACTAATAACCGCAGTGATTAGGATAAGATCTAACTCACATAGAGTTAGTTGGTCGGTAAGATTCAAAGACGAATCTCGGCGAGTTATAAAGATACCGAGTTCCCTAACTCTGATAATAAAAGTAAACAGTAGTGATAAATAGATAGAGTCTAAAAGACTAAAGGTACAGGGACCGGAGATCGTAAAACAAAACAATCATATTTTAGAAATGAATCATAATATATATGAAGAGATCACCCCTTGATCTGATAAGGTTATAGCATGGAGGAGAAGGATCAATCAAATGATTGAAAAGTTTATGGCAAGAATGTTGTGTGCCAGTTGAACTATGAATTGGTACAGATTCAGGAAAGGATTATGAATACGAGTTGAATGAAATTCATATTGAGAAGGGAGTTAGGATTAATTGGGGATGTTTGTGTGGCGCTATTTGCTATATACATGTTAAGAGGGTGATTCATTTCTCATGTGTATAACAGATAGATAGGTTATAGGTAGAGAATATAAGGTTAAGTACGAGTTCTTAAAACTCATAATTATGTTACATTCGAGACTCATAGTTATATGAAATGTTTATGAACCCCTCAGTGAATGGACGCCAAAGGTCTGACTAGGACAAGTTCTTAAACTCATATAATTGTGGAAAGTTCTTGAACTCATGAGTGTGGTTTGACGAACTGGGAATAGTTATGTGTGATTGAAGAATTGAGGATTATAGGAATAGATAAATTACTAAAAAATTTATCATTAGTGGAGACATCAGGTTTTCCAAATTTTCTAGCTATGCTAGACTCGAAATTTTTGACATCAAGCTAAATACGCACTATGTGCTTTTGAAAAATAATTTTTTATTCTCAACTCTTGGTGACCATTGTGTATGCCTGGACTTCGGGCCACCTACACCTCGTTACCTATTGAGGTGATAAAACAGATTTGTAATGATTTTTTTTGAATGGTTTAAAGTGTAGTCTATGCTATTTGTTTCGGCTAGACGATAATGATTTGAAATATAAAAATATATTTTTATTTATCACTTATGTACCATGTAACCTGGTGTAGAGATGATAAAAAATTGATGGAGTTATAAATGCAGGAATACTTAGTGTTGAATTTGATCTAAAATTGTTGTTCCACTATTGTATGATGTGTTATGACAAAACACTCGATGACGGCATCCTCAAACGGGCTGTTAATACAGTACGACATTATGACGTCATTTCAAACAATTTTAAAAATTTTAATTTGCCAACGGGGTTTTGGCTATACATTAATATTTCAATTGAAATTGATTATTGGTATGAGTCTAAGCTATTTGATTCAGCTAGACCAAAGTTTATGAAAACTCTAAGCGTTCTTTGAAAACTTTCCCGAACCAAATTATTTTGGTACGGAATTCTATGATAAGACTGAGGTGAACTGTACAGATTGAATAAAATTATTCAATAGCGAGAATATTCGCAAGAAATGATTAAAGTATACCTACTAGTAGCAGTAGTTTACCTTCTTCGTGATTGTAAACATAATGTTAACCTTTGTAAGGGGTAGATTACCTTTTTCTTAATTGAAATAGGTAGCAGGTAGTAATACCTATAAACCTTGGTAGTTCATGGTCTATAACGATTTTAAAATTTAATTCTGGTAAGTGGTGTATTGGGTAGCATGTAATGATAAGAATGAATGGTGAATGGTGAATGGTACACGGTGTAAGGTGTAAGTTAAATTTTGGGGACGAAATTCTTAGAAGAAGGGGTGAATGTGACGACCCGAGAATTTAGAAAATTATTTAAATATTTAAATGATGGATTAAAGGTTGAATAATAAACCTAGACATAAAATAAGTGAATGGATTTGATATTTCTGTAAACAAATTTTAAGGATTTCAAAATTCTGTGAAGGATTTTGGTGGGTTTAAAATCTGTTGGTGAATTATTCAGGATTAAGTATATAAGTGTATATGTTATGTGTATATGGTCATACATGTGTACAGTTTGTGGTTAAGGGTCAAGGGTTGACCAGATAAATTATATCAGTGTCAAACCCTAATATTATATTAAGAACCTCGACGTTCAATTAGAAAACCCTAACGATTGATAAGAAACCCTAAAAACTGGTTCTGGAAACCCTAATTTCAGTTTTGGGAATTTGAAACCCTAATTCAAATTACAAAAACCCTAACTTGGGATCTCAGAGACTTAAGTGTATTGATTATAATATTAATTAGGGTAAAACCTAATTAATTAGAAAATCCTAGTTGCAAAATTTAAAACCCTAATTGTTCATTTAGAAACCCTAATGTACAATTATGGACCTAACTGCTAAATTAGCAATTTTAATTAGGATAAATTAATCCTAATTATCAAGCTTGAATTTATTATTAGGAAATCTTAGTATAATTATAGAATCCTAATTATAATTTAAAAATATTAAATTTCTATTTTAAAACATAAATTTAAAAATCCTAGAAAAATTAATTTTTAAAGACCTTAGGTTTTAACCCTAAGGGTTTGCACAAGTTACTAAATGGCCATTAAATTGGTAAGCTAAATGTCTAAAAAGCCCTTTTGTGAATTATTGAAGGTTACTTGCAAATCTTGCCAAATATGGAGTTGGTGAACAACTATATATCAGCCATGCGACTTAAATTAATACAAATCAGCAGCTACCTCAGCCAATTAATTTACATTCATGTTATATATAGATTTAGAGAGAGAAAAATCACTTACTTTACTTGCTAGCCTTGCCAAGCCTTTTCTCTCTCTCTCCCATCCGAAAATTTTGTGAGGAACTAAGTGATAATGAAAGCCAATATCATCCCATATCTCTCCTATATCAAATAATCAAGATCGGAATCAAAATTTTTGCATTAACGAGGTATAAAACTCTAAACTTGCTAGATCATCAAGATTTATGTTGATGTTGTTAGTTGTTGTTTAGATTGGTGCTAGATAGTGTTAAGTAGTGATCTGGGTTGTTAGATCATAGATCCATAACATCTAGATGCACGAAATCAAGTTTTTAGAACAGATCTATGAACTGATCTGACAACCGAATGTCATGGCTCATAGATCTCTATATGTTAAGTGTTAGTGGTGTTTGATGTTATAGATATGTTCTATGTTGCTAGGTCTTTGATCTGGAACTTGAATCAAGCCCAGATCATGTGTAGATTGTATGTTATTAAGGGTCAAAGGTCGTTGACCGACCATGACCAACTGAGTTTTTGGGCAACCTAGAAAGTCTAACAAGCGTTTTGATAGCTTCGGATCTTGCTTCTGGTAATCTTTTGGCCAAGTTATTATTTTTTTGTTGTTGTATGACATGAGAAATACACATCCATGCTTTTAGATTACTCAGATCATGACCAGAATGACAATTAATCACGGTCAAACATAGGTTGACCAACTGCCTGGGTTCTATTTCTGGAAAACCCAGATTCGTGAAGAACATGATCCTGATAGTGCTTTGACCGACTTATATTTCTCTCATGAGATGTTGTTAGACTGTTATAATGCATGATATTTGTAGCTTAACATCTGAACTACCAGATTGAACCTTTACATGACATAAACAAGACATGGAAATCAAAGATTTAAGGTTGCAAAGTAGGTACCTTGGTTGTTCTTCATTTCTAGGTAACTAGAAAATGAAGAACAGGCCTGACAATGTTTTTGAGAGCCCAGATCTCTCTGATTTGATATAGTATGGCTATGATGTTTGTTTAGGGTTGTAGTATTGCATCAATACTATAACCTTAACACAAAATCGAACCCAAATAACAACAAGATCTAAGTTTTATTCCTGGTCAAACGTAGCACTTTGTTCATTGACATGAATGTTCTAGGCAGGCCCAAGAACACCTATAGGGACGGTTCTGTCGCTATAGGGACCATTAGCGACAGATTAATTACAAAATTATTATTTTTATTAAATAATTAGTATTAAATGGTTTTTAATTAATAAAAATTCATATTAAATTACTAAAAATTATTTTAAAGCCTAAAAATGGGTTTTTAATTATTTTAAATATATTTCTTTAATATTTAATATTTTTGGAATATTATTGGTATTTAATTTATTTAATTATATTATTAAATAAATTATTAAAAAATGATTTTAATCTTGAAAAATCATGAAAAATTATATTATGGTGTTAGAAAATATTTTAAGTTATTTTTAATGACTTTTAATATTTTGTGATGAATTTCATTAATTAATTAATATTAATGATAAATAATTTATTTAATAAATGTATTAAATTATAAAAAAATAGAATTTATGATATAAAATCATATAAAAATGATTTAAGTGTTATAAAAGTATTTTAGGTTATAAATATAACTATTGATATTTTGTCATGAAAACATTAATATTTTAATATTAATTGCAATTATCGGGTATTGGATTTAACGGTTTAAAAAATTTATATAAATATGATTTTAAAGTATTAAAAATACTTTGTGATATTATAAATATATTATAATATTATGACATGCATTTCATTAATATTTAATATTAAATAAATATTAATAATAATGGAATATTGTGGTATTTAAATTAGATAAATATGATATTAATGATTAAAAATCATGAGAAATGATAATAATTATTTAAAAATTATTATGAGACTTGGAAAAATTATTTTGATTGATAATATAATTATCTAAGATAATGGTTAAGTGTTTAGGCAGAGTTTAATTGAACTTAAACTAGATAATTGTCCGACTACACCTTCGGGATGTTAGAATTTTGTCGGATTCAACTCAGACTTAAATAATTTGACTTGATACCGAGTCTTAGTAGTTTATGGACTAATAAGGTTATGTGTTATGTGTTTAGGTTGTTCTATGAATATATATATATATATATATATATATATATATATATATATATATATATATATAATAGTATTATATTGTTATGATATTATTCTAATTTGTATATCGATATTATTTATATATTAGGTCTTCAGACAGAGCTTAATAAATTGCGTAACAGTAATCCACCGAACAGGCAAGTTTTCTTGAACTATTCTTTTAACTTATGGATAATCATTGCTGATTACCATGTCTATGGATTTTTAAATTATACTCTATGCATATTGCATGTATTCATCAGGTATGAAAGGCTGATCACCTTTATTACCATTCGGTCCAGATATATTTGTTTATGGTCAATGTTTGTTCAGCTGTGAAAATTTTGTTCATGCTAATTCACAATTATATTGTTGAATGTTAGCCAACTATTATTCAAAGATATACTTGATGGGCAAACCTGTTGCTCACCCTTGCTATATCATGATAAACATTGCAGATTAAGACAAATACATCGGATACAAGGAAAAGTCAAAGACAAGTCCAGCTTGGAATTATATGTGCAGCTAGATTTGTAACAGTAATGTGTGATAATAACTTTTTTTGTTAAATAGAATATTGATTCAGGTTTATGTAAAGGTTCTCAACCTTGGGGTTAATGTGTAAAGTTTAATGTATAAATAATTTATGTTTATATCTTCTGTAATAGTTATAGAAATAGTATACTAGATCCTTGGTGATTAGGACCGGGATTTGAGGTTATTACATTCCTGGAACAAGATCATTTATATTCATATGCCAAATTGTTACATTACATGATTTTCTTCAACATACTTTTATAAATGACAACAAGTATCCCCTATTATCACAAAACATGGGGACAACACCAACATATTACCCCACTAACATTTTCCAAGTTTGGGGTTTACATCTATCTCACATCTTACACAAAAGACTGAGATTTCATGCCAATACTTGCTTAATAACCGTTGTTGTAGGAAAACTCCACCAATGGTAAGAACTTGTCCCAACTTCCCTTGAAGTCAAGGACATAGAGTCTTAATAAATCTTCAAGATTTTCAATAGTCCTCTCTGATTGTCCGTCCGTTTGAGGATGATATATCGAACTAAATCGTAAATCCGTGCCCATAGCTTTTTGCAAACTAACCCAAAATCATGAAGTGAATCTTGGGTCTCAGTCAGAAATAATGGATACTGGCAGACCATGCAGTCTTATATTCTCGTTTATGTACATACGAGCAAGACGTTCAAGTGTATAAGTTTCTCGTATTGGTAAGAAATGAGCAGACTTGGTCAATTTATCAACAATAACCCAAATTGCATCTATGCCTTGAGAAACCTTGGGAAGACCAGTAACGAAATCCATGGTAATGTGCTCCCACTTCCATTCGGAATTTCAAGTGGTTGCAATGGACCTTTTAATTTTGATGCTCGCCTTGACTCGTTGACAAGTTAGACACCTTGAGATAAACAACGCTATCTCTCTCTTCATATTGCTCCACCAAAATGTATGACGAAGATCACGATACATTTGGTACTCCCAAGATGGATTGAAAACGGTGTGTTGTGCGCCTCCATCATGATTTTATACTTTAAATTAGGGTCGTTAGGAACACAAAGTCTGGAGTTGACTCGAAGTATTCCTTCTTCATCGATTCTTACTTTCAGCATAACACATTCTTGCACTTTCTTCCTCATACGCATCAGCTTCAGATTTGTAACTTGAGCAGCTTTAAATTTATCAATTAAAGTCGGTTCTACTCGTATATTCGCCATCATCACATGGGTCCCTGGAGTCTTTAACTCTATCTCCATCCTTTTCAAGTCACGCAAAATGGGCCTTTGCATTGTCAATATCACACTCGTACCTGCATATGATCTTCTACTCAATGCATCAGCTACCACGTTCGATTTTCCAGGATTGTATTGAATGGTATGATCATAATCTTTCAACAGTTCAAGCCAACATCGTTGTCGCATGTTGAGTTCCTTTTGAGTGAAGAAATATTTGAGATTTTTATGATCCGTAAAGATCTCCACTTTCTCCCCATACAAGTAATGCCTCCAAATTTTAAGTGCAAAAACAACAAATTTAACTCTAGATCATGAGTAGGATAATTCCTCTCATATTCTTTGAGTTGTCGAGAGGCATAGGCTATGACTTTCCCATGTTGCATGAGAACACATCCTAACCCTTTGCCCGAAGCATCACTGTAGATGACAAATCCCTCCGAGCCAGATTGTATTTTCAGAACAGGTGCTGAAATGAGTCTCCTCTTGAGTTCTTGAAAACTTTTCTCACATTCCTTGCTCCAACCGAATTTTGTATCTTTCCAAGTTAGCTGATTTAATGGAGTAGCGATTTGAGAAAACCCTTCTATGAATCTCCGATAATAACCAGCTAAGCCGAGAAAGCTATGTACTTCGGTCACTGATTTAGGTTGCTCCTAGCTTTGAATAGCTTCAATCTTTGCTGGTTCAACAGATATTCCATGACTTGATACTACGTGCCCAAGGAATGCTACTTCCTCAAGCCAGAACCCGTATTTCTTCAACTTGGCATAAAGCTTATATTCACGAAGCTTTTGGAGTATCAGCCTCAAGTGTTGCTCATGATCTTCACGGCTTTTGGAATAAATAAGGATGTCATCAATAAAGACGACCACAAAGTGATCCAAATATTCCTTGAATACTCGGTTCATCATATCCATGAAGGCAGTAGGAGCATTAGTCAATCCAAAAGACATGACTAGGAATTCATAATGCCGTCATCGGGGTTCGAAAGACATCTTTGGAATGTCATCCTGTTCTAATCTTTAATTGGTGATATCCGAGCGAAGATCAATCTTTGAAAAGAATTTGGCTCCTTATAATCGGTCAAACAAGTCATCAATACGTGGCAATGGGTACCTATTTTTGATGGTGACATGATTCAACTCCCGATAATCAATACAAAGTCGCATACTCCCGTCTTTCTTTTTAACGAATAGAACAGGAGCACCCCATGGAGAAGTACTAGGACGAATAAAGCCAATGTCTAACAATTCCTGCAGTTGGGTCTTTAACTCTTGAAGTTCAATAGGAGCCATTTGATATGGGGCTTTGGAAATGGGTTTTATACCGGGTTCAAGGTCGATACAAAATTCAATTTCTTGCTCTGGGGGTAGGCCAGGAAGTTCTTCAGGGAATACGTCAGGAAATTTATTAACAATAGAAATATCATTCAAAAATGACGTATTTTTGTTTAGATCCGTGACATGAGCTAAGAAAGCTTGACATCCGTTTTTTAATAAAAAATAGCTTTATGGCTTGAGATGATAGTGATTGATTTTAATGGTTTGGTTGCTTGAATTCGCATAATAGGTTGGTTAGGAAAATGAAAGCTAACCACCTTACGAAAACAATCAATTTTTGCATGATGAGTAGTTAACCAATCAATCCCTATAATCACATCAAATGCAAGTATTTTCAAAGAAATAAGATCGACATGTAACGTACGGGTACCGATTTGAATCAAACAAGACTTATAAACCATGGATGTAATGAAGGTTTCTCCCAACGGAGTTTCAACAGATAAGTTAAAGTCTAATTTCTCTGGAGTCAAATTTAAACGTTGAGCGCAAGTAAGAGAAATAAAAGAATGGGTAGAACCGGTATTAAATAAGGTATATACTTCGCTAGAGTTTATGATAAGCTTACCCGTGATGACCTCATTCGGGTTTCTTACTTTCTGGGAGGTCACGATAAACGCTCTCCCTTGAACTAGCGGTTTTGTCTTGTCTGCGATGGCCTTTGATGCCTCCATCCCGGCTGGACTTGACTTTGGTGCACGACAAAATTGGGCTAGGTGACCTTCTCTTCCACAATTATAGCATGTTTTGGATGGCATCGCGTAGTTTGGACTGATGTGTCCCTCCCCTCCACATTTGAAGCATATGATAGGTGGTCGTTCTCCTTCCTTAACGACAAGTGCTGATGTTGACGTCTTTCCATCATTGTTGAATCTCCTCTTCTTGAAATGTATATTCTTATTGTTTTGACCATGATTACCACCGAAGTGGTTACCATTTCTGGCATGTTGATTCCCTCCACGCTTGTTGTCACCGCTTCGATGACTGTTATCACTGGTATTATCATTTTGCCGACTGCTCTATTTTGGTTGGGTTGACTCATTATCACGCTCCAATAACTGAGCCCTATTAACAACATCTCTAATACAAACACGCTTTATGAGAGATAAGATATTGACGTATCTCGGGTTTCAAACCTCTTAGAAACATTCGCGTCATTCTCTCCTCATTATCAACCAAATGGGACGTAAATCGGACAACTCGGCAAACTTGGCTTCGTCTGCGACACGGTCATGTTGTTTTGCTCCACTTGGTGAACTCGTGTGGCGACCCCAAATCCGTGTACTTGCAACCCGAACTCGGTTCTCCACGATACCATTTCTTTAAAATTGAATAATACTAAATAATAATACATTCAACTTAATTTACATACATCAAAGTTTACTTCCCAGTGCACGTGACCTTCAAATACATTCCTTACAATACGACAATAGATTCCATTGTCTTACTAACTATAACCATTAACTCATACTAAATCTCATTCAATGCGACTTTTCTTTTCCCTTGTTAGGTACTCGAGCCTTCGTGTCGATCGTGACGAATCGAAAACATTTAATTTAAGCAAGGATGAGCATTTGAGTGCCCAAAGAAGTAATAACAATTATATATATAAAAATTTGAAAGAATATAAGTATTCTCTTTACATAACACTTCTACAACGAATCAAAAGTTGTGAAGTAATCAGATCTTGATAAAAGATTCACATAACAACTCTCTTTCAATTTCTTGAAATTAGGCTCCACCCATGAATAGGGTTTAAGAAACATACTATGAACATGGTTTTCATTTTTGAAAAGGTTTAGCGAAATTTATCCATGGCAAATCGTCATAACTTACGACACGGAGGGTGATCAAATTTCAGTTGTACCTGTATTGATCAATACTACATAACTTGAACGAAATTCATCGCTCACCCTTTGTCCGCCAAGCGCATAAAATTTTCCCATTATCGGGATGTTCATACATGCACGGTTCCAAACCCAAGGTTTTAATCTTGCTTTCAACAATAATATGTAATTCAACATATATGTATACAGTAATTGACAAAGGTATATCAACATGTGAATAAATGCCATGATTATCCAAGTGGGGACACTTGTATAACCATTTAGAAATCAACTTAATGAATATATATCCGAGCTAACATGTTGATAATCAAAGCGTATATAATCTGTATGCGAGAATAGAATAATTCAAACTTCTTACTCATGTCCATCAGATAAAGAAAATGCAAAGGTAGGATACTTACCGATTTGGTCGATTATAAATCTCAACTTAGGTTTTATCTCTTTATCACAACCTATCAATAATCGGATCATTAGCTCGATTAGAACAATATATCATAACACATAAATCTTTATCTATTACAACAAAGACATAGTCTAATCACGTCATCACATAATCGCAGTGATCATACTTTTAGTTCATATTCTATACTTGAAATATTTTATACATTTTTCAAATATCTCATCCATGCTCTTCTGATAGCCTTTTCTTGCTATTATAGGAATTCGACATTTGTTTGCGTCTCTAAAGCGACTTTATCGGGTAAATAATGAGTCTAAGACTCTTATCCTATACCTCAACATTTGTAAATATCGGACATTTTAATCATTTTCAATTTTCCGTAAATTGAAAATTTTAAAATAATTCAAATCATCACTCAAGGGCTTATAGTGATATAAGCTGTTACTATGGGTGCTCTTCATCAAATCTCGGACTTCATAACCTAGGTTCTCAAGTCAATTTAGTTTGATCGGATATCACTTTCAAACATCTAATCATAATTACATGCTTTAAACATTAAACAATTCCATTATCATTAATAATTAATTTATATTAAACTATTAATGAAACCATTGCTAAAATATAAAAGTTATTTATAATAACTCAAAATATTTTAAAACATTTATATTACCCTTAAATGATTTTTAAAATAATTAAAATCATTTTAAATAATCACCATTAATATATAAATATTAATGTACTATTCATCCAAATATTAAAAGTCATTAGTTATAACTTAAAATATTTTTAAATCCTTAATATCCTCTTTAAATGATTTTTAAATAAATAAAACTGTTTTTAAACTATTTATTTAATAATAATTATTAAATAAACTATATATCATTAATATTATCTTAATATCATTAATATTAAATTATTAATGAAATTATCCTTTAAATATTAAAAGTTATATTTTATAACTTAAAATATTTTTAAATACCTTAATTTCATTTAAAATGATTTTTATAATATTAAAATCATTTTTAAACTAAATTATTTAATATAACCATTAAATAACTTTAATATCATTAATATATAATTAATTAATGAAATTCATCATAAAATATTAAAAGTCATGGAAAATAACTCAAAATATTTTCTTATACCATAAAATAATTTTTCATGATTTTCATGAATTAAAACTATTTTTAAATCATTTATTTAATATTATAATTAAATAAATAAATACCTTTATATTTCAAAATATTAAATATTTATGAAATATACTCAAAATAATTAAAAACTATTTTTCGGACTTTAAAATAATTTTTCATAATTTATTTGGTATTTTAATAATTAAAATCTAATTTTTCTAATTTTTAAATCATTTTCTAAAATCGTAAAATTAAAATAATTAAAACTGTCAAGAAGGCTCCTATAGTGACAGTATGTCAGTGTAAATATAGGTGTTCTTGAGCCTACCTGCATCTTCTTATAAGGCGTAACCGAGTGGCCTACTTTGACCGTGAATAACTCTCTCATCTTAACGAATTTGGACAATCTATAAATTGGGTCTTGTAGAGGAATTACCAGGACTACAATCTCCAATAATCATAACCTCTAAACAAACCTCGGATCTGGGATAAATCAGCCATCAAAGTAGCTACCAAAGTCGTTTCTTCACGAAGAACGAGTTAAAGGTGCCTACTTTGGACCTCTATAACTTGATGATCGTGTAACGCTTTATGTGATCTATCGGTTCCAGTGTATATAGACAACATGTAGGACTACAACGCTAACACTTAAAAAGCATCATAAAAACAAGAAATCAAGCATCTAAAGTATGGTCAAACCTTGTCGGAAAAATTAACACTTAGAAAATTAAGGTTGCCCGAAATTTTACGGTCAATCTTACAACCCACTTTGACCTTAAATAACTCTTAATCCATAATATATATGGACCTGATTCTTTTGGAGGTTAAATACCATATAACAAGCTACACATATCAACCTTTAGAACACAAAACACATTAAAGATGACCGAGATATAAGGCGACATTTGCCAAAAAAATATTTTCTCGGACACTTAGAATATTTTCCGGGTTTGAAAAAGCAATAGGTCAATGCTTAGGTCAACCCACTTTGACCGCTTATAAATCCCGATCTACAATATCTATGAACTTGATTCCTTTTGGAGATTAAAGACCACATATCGGAGCTACGATAAAAAACTTTTAAACAACAAACCTCGTGATCGACCAAAAAGAGTTATAGCCTCGACATTTGTTGTCGTAACACGTAAATGAAAATTTCCAGATTTTGAAGATCTTCAAATCCGAGCTTACGAATGTTATGGAATCAACATCAAGCAACCCGGATCATCCTTAGACACTATAATCAACATGTTTTAACATTTAAACATAACATCTAACACCAAAAGTTTAAGAAAAATCAAGCTAGGGTTTATACCTTTTTAAGCTTTGATTACGATTTTTGCCTCTTGATTTGTTATTGGTGTGAATGGGGCTTGTTTATGAAATGATATGTTAAGAGAATTTACGTGAGTTTAAGCTTGGGAGAATGAAGCTAAGTGCTTGTGAATAAATAGGCCAAAAATGGTGCATTTCTCTCTTGGATCCATAAAATAATGCATGAAATGATTATAATGGTGATTGATGTAATAATACTACTGACTTATAGGTGATTTCTAGATGGATTGGTTGGATTTTGTGGACAAGTGGTAGCAATAAGACATAAATAATGCATTTTCCTTTTCTTTAATTTATAAAAAATTTAAATACATTGGATGCTAAAGTGGGATGATTCCCTTGTTTGATAGTTGATAGCATGTAGGGTAAGCATGTTGGGCATCCTTGTTGCAAGATCCCATCAACAATGTAAGTAATAATACACTAAAATGACAAAAAGGGTATTTTGGTCATTTCACATATAATTCAAGGGCATTTTTGTAAAAGGCCATTAAATGTAATATTTAACCATTAGATTATAATTCTTACCATTTACCAATTAATTTCTATCATTTGGTAATTTAAAACATTTATATAATAACATCGTAATTAAATCCTAGTAATTTTAAATTAGGGTTTTCTAATTAGGGTTTCTTAACGTTATCAATTGGGGTTTCCTAATTGACCATTAGGGTTCTCTAATTATCATGTATGATATAACACGATCATTACGATCTCTAACTTCAACCGATTAGGGTTGTAATAATTAGGGTTTGTCTAGTTATCGGTAAAAAAATAGTAATTAGGGTTTTCTTCTAATTACAGGCATTCGTATTACACAATAACTTCATATACACAAGAAACTTCATATACTACTCGGTCATTTCTCATAACCGAGTTTAATAATTAGGGTTTCACAAAGACGGTAATATGTTATGACCTAATTGGTACCGTTCTTTCAATATTACCTATCACTTTATACACAAGACATAATTATTGTCTTTGTAAAATCATTATAACAATAATATAATATTATTATTCTCATCTCTTGATCACAATCCCAATTCAAGGTTTGGATCTCATATCTGACTTCTCTTTCTTACACAACATCAGTAATCAAGTTAAAATAGTTAACTTAATTATTCTGAACAAATCATATAATAAAATATTTATTATATAATTCCAATTATCACTTCATATATTATTCCCAATCACGTTATAATGGAAAAATAATTAATAAAAAACATTTCTGCTTACAGAAATTAATTACCATAAAATATAATTTGTAGTAATTAATTATTCCAAAATTATTTCTAATTTTTCAAGTAATAAATATATTCATATTTATCGTTCACATACTAGACACTTATTCTCGTTATTAAATAAATAAAAAAATTTATACGCAAAATTTCTTAATTATTTTATTTAGGAAATCTCTGGTTATTACAAACTCTACCTCTTTCATGTGATGAATACTTTCGGGAAAGTACTTGTCGTTGAACAGTTCTTGGAACTTCTCCCAAGACATCTTAAGTGCGGCAGGTTGAGTACGCTTTACAGATTCCCACCAGTAATCTGCCTCTGCTCACAACATGAAGGTGGCAAAGGGAACCTTTTGCTCCTCGGAGCATCCCAAGACATCAAATATCTTGTTGATCTGCTTAATCCACGTCTCACTTTAAGTGGTTTTGGCTCTCCAAAAACTCCGGTGGTCCCGGTTCCTTGAATCGCTTAGCGATGACCGTCCCGAGAGTTGCCGAGTGTTTCCACACAGTATTTTTGACAGAGCCGCTCTTGCCTGATGTTGCATGAATTGCATAAAGCCTCTGAACATTCCATCGTTCATCATCTGGTCCGTGTTATTGTTTGTTTGAGGATTGTCGCCTTCCTGATGCACATTATCCTGATTATTGATCTGTGGAGACTCGACGGTCTCTTGTGCTCCATTGATGTTCTCAATATTCTCGGATGTCATTTTTAAATATTGCCACAAAACAAGGGTTAATTAACATATCACATATTATCCCTATACTCTGACCGACCAATTAAATACCAAATAAACATAGGTAGGTCATACTAGCGAAGGAATTCCTCGTCTCTCCCCTCCTAGTTCTTGTCTCACATCTTAGCCAGAGATCATATCCCTAAGCTTTGATACCAACTGTGATGCCCCCAAAATAGGTATACATCACCTATTTTGAGTCGCCAAATATATGGTACAGAATACAAATATAATCTTAAATATACCACATGAGCTGTGAGTTTTAATACAAATATTATCTTCAAGACAGTATTAAAACTCAAAATAAGTCCTAAATATATTTATTAACACACTATTTCATAGAATAGTGAGGACTACTAATGCTATCGTCTGGACTGTCACTCCATTCCCCGACTAGTCCCTGCTACGTTCTCATTTCCTGAAGAGAACAATGAAAGTAAAAGGGTGAGCTCAACTAGCCCAGTAAGAAATATTATGACTAAGATAATGCAGAATAAATTATCATTAGCCTTCAACAATGTTAAACTGATAAAATACAATAGACATAAAGTTTAACTACAACGGAACAAGCAATTCATTAAAAGAGTCAAGTAGAGAATAAAATCTACTATCTTTTATGATTTAAAAGGTTTTTCATCACTTTTATCGCCGAGACTCGACAATAAATAATCCACATCTTCCCCACTTTACTGACCAAGGATATTCATTAGTATCACAACAACAAATTATCCATGCACTACGGGTCAAGGATATTCGTGTATTCATCAATGGTCATGATCATGCCAATAACTGTCCATCAATGCACTACGGGCCAATGAGGACTTTTTCCACATCATTTGTAACATTACGGTCATGATTACACCGAATAATCCCTGGTCATAATCATACCAAGTCCATCTATGCACTACAGGCCACAAATGACTTTCAACATAATATAAACATGAGGATGATGACAATGATATAAGAATTCAATAAAACAAGTTCAAGAATTAATTTATCCAGGAACTAATAACGTCCAAATTGTCAACATGATATTTCTTTATGGAGTAAAACTCAAGAATGCTCAGAAGAATATTTCCATGAAAAGATACTGGATGAAGCGCAAATATCAAGGATATTCTACCAATTTCATGGAGTATAGAAGTCAAAACTTTAACCAACTGAGTATAATCAAGAATGGAATAACAAAAGAAATCACTAGGCATGCAATAGACTGGACAGACAGGTTATTTCAACAGAATAATAAATAACAGAACCAGGTCATGCGTAAACACATAGACATGATATTCTAACAGAATTATAAATAACGGAACCAGGTCATGTGTAACGTCAGACAGGATGTTCCAACAGAATAATAAACAACGGAACCAAGTCATGCTTAAACGCATGCACGGATGTTCCAATGAATAATAAATAACGGAACCGGTCATGCGTAAGCATATGCATACATGATGTTCCAATGAGAATAATAAAGAATGGAATAACATAAGAATTTCACCATGTATGCGGTACTTCGCATAGACAGGTTATTCCAACATAATAATAAAGAATGGAATAACAGAAGTTCTCTTCATGAAGACGAAAAAAGAAATAATACCCCTTACCTTATAAGGACTGGATATAGGAGTAGTGAAGTAGCAGAATACTTTTCTTCTTTCTCTATATAGTTTCTCTCTCTAGAGTTTCAGTGAGCTTCTATTTATAGGAGAATAGAAGGATACTATTTAGAAGAAAAAAAAAATCACGGGTGAACAGTATATTTATTTTTTCTTCCGTCTCACGGACGAACAACTGAAGGAGTCACGGATGTTTTGAATTTGCCATCTTCTTCCCTTTCCCACACGTAAGTTATATATATATATATATATATATATATATATATATATATATAATTACTCACATGTTATATATATATAAAGCATACACACATCAATTATGTAACCACCCACCCATTTTACACCACTTCCCTCCCGACAAAGCAAATTCCCCCGCCCCCACACAAGACATCAACATTACAATTGGCCCCATCTTTTAATATATATTCTAAATAACTTTCTACCGATTATTTTGAAAAATAGGTAAAAGGGGGTCCATAAATACAACAAATACTTCATAAAAATCTCCTCAATATTTTTAACAACATTTATCATCATTATTATAATTCACAATATTAATCAACCAGGTCGTTCCCAGGAAAGAAGGGGCTTTCCAATAAGGATTTCTCCCCATTGGCGTGCAATTAGGTGACCAAACCTCTCCTTAACAGAACTTCTAGACATCGTTAATATTGCAAATAATAATATTAATAACTTTGTCGTCTCAATTATTGATTTAATAATATATAAAATATCTACAATAATTGAATCAAATAACGTGAGATACTATGCAGCAATTACTGTAGCAATAATTGAACAAAACTGAGTGACTTCTCACGTAAGCATTAATACCGTGTGCTACTATGCAACCACGCATATTACTGTACTTTTAATAGTTAACGGTAAAACTTCCGCCATTATTTTCATAAAATATTTTTGTCATTTTCTCAATCCGACAATAATTCCGTTGTGGGGTCCACCAATGATTGTGCCGTTGTACGAATATTCCCTGTTAAAATGAATATTCCCCGACCAATCAAATTTTATATAATAACTTGCATACTTTGAAAAATTTATAAATATTACCCACAACTATAACATTATATCAAATTCATTCCATAATATTCAAAAATGATATTTATAGAAAAATCATCTTTATTAAAAAGAGTTGATGTCTTACAACAACGGTGTCCTGTAGATGGAAGACGACAACACTTTGTTATTCGAGAGTGGGAATACATATCCTACAAAGTGGAAAGGATGGGTAATATCAGTTATATCCGCTGAGGCTGGTGATGCTTCTAGACCACTCATCATACAATCAATCTAACTCAAAGGTATTGACAATCCTTTGAAAGTGGCTGCACCAGAGCCAATTAGATTACCATCCAGACCACAGTATCCTATTATCAACCTATAAAAAGTGCCATGGAATTATGGAGAGGCTGAAAGATCCATATCTCCTACAACTGTTGCAGTGTTAAAGGAAAATCCACTATATCTTCCCCATCGGGTAATGAAGCCTTCCATCAAATCAAATGGGAAAGTTCCCATAGAGAAAATTGAAGAATTCCTCCGTACCATGGGCCATAACGAAGCCAAGGTGGTTTTAAGCTTAAGAGAAGCTCGATAAAAAATTTCCATACTAGACTTGATTTTCTCTTCCAAAGATCACATGAAAATATTGCTAAGGGTCTTGGAAGAAGCCCATTTACCGAAATTAGTGGATCTGGAAAAATTCCAACATCTGGTCGATCACATTTTCAACAACAATGTGATATCTTTCACTAATGATGATATACCCACTGAAGGGATCGGTCATTGCAAGCCGTTGCACATAGAAGTATTATCCTCTGGATATATGGTGGGCGGAGTCTTGATAGATGGAGGGTCATCTCTGAATATCTGTCCTTATGTTACCTTGGAGAAGATGAATATCAACCCCAAGAGGATCAAAAACAGCCATACGGTTATCAAAGCTTTTGATGGGTCCCGACGAAACGCCGTTGGAGTGATTGAACTACCAGTGGATATTGCTCCACATACATTCAGTGTATCTTTTTACGTGCTCAAAATAGCTACGAGATACAATCTGCTGTTGGGAAGACCATGGATTTATATGGCTGGAGCTGTTCCTTCCACCCTTCATCAGTAACTCAAGTACATTATCAACAATACCCTAGTCATTGTTAATGCTGAGCCAGAATGTCCTGAACAAGGTGACATACCACTCATCAACTTCAATTCAGAAGTTAAGCCGGTCAGTTTCCATGCCCTGGAGGTGAGTTACCATCTCATTGGAGCACCACCTCTCATACCCAAGATTTCTGCCGAAGTAATGTTGGCCACTCAAGAGATGATATCAATTGGGTCATCAACCTGGACAAGGGTTGGGAAAAGATCATCAAAGTATTAAGCACCCAATTCAAGTTTCCAGTCAAACTGGGATAGCTGGACTAGGCTATTCTACCAATCCCAATCATTGGAATCCTCATCAGCACAAACAGATTCCTTTAACTTCAGCCACACGACGATTGTCTCCACCTGCAAATCTTGATCTTATACAGTCTCCGGTAAAGGTGCCAGCCCACGTTATGGCTATGTTATTTCCTAAGCCGATACCGGTCAAGGGAAAAGAGGTCCTGGTTCCTGATCCCAGAATGGAAGAAGAGGAACGAAGACGTAAATAAGACATCTCTAGGATGATGTCAAACATACGCATCATTGTCCATGATGAACATACAAACAGATACACCCCAGACGATGATTACCCAGATGTCATGGTCATCATTAAGGAAAAAAAGGACGATGATAGCCCCTCCATCACTGCAGACCATCATAACCTTACCCTCGATAATTGGAGCAGCACTCCATGCATTGGTCGACGAGGGTAAAACGAGCAAAAATTCCATCTTCCCTGTAGATAACTTTAATTGCTTACTTTTCTGTACAGTATTAGCAGTTATTTTATCAATACATACTAACACTTTTGTATGATTGAACAGTTTTATATATTAAGTGAAAGCATATTTTGTTTTAGGACTCTGAATTTAGATGTGCCCATATTTCGTGATGAGGTGCCTTTTCTCCACAAGGACTGTAACTTTGATGAAAAGTTGGACTCAGACTTGATGGAAATACAAGAGGACATTGAGATACCTCAGGAGATCAAGGAATGGGTCGAAGATAAATCTAAACCTAACCTTGATCAAACCACCTCTTTCAATCTCGGAACCTTAGAAAACCCTAAGCTAATCTAGATTGGTTCAGACCTCACTCCAAACTAAAGGAATGACATGGGTGCTTTACTAACCTAATTCCAGGATGTGTTTGCATTGTCTCATGAAGACATGGTGGGTTTTTCCACTGACATTGTCCTTCATCACCTTCCCATTAAAGAGGGATTCAAGCCAGTTAGGCAAAAGCTTAGGCGATTGAAACCTAAGTGGATTTTAAAGGTTAAAGAAGAAATCGTGAAACAATTTCAAGCGGGAATCATCGTGGTGTCTACATACCCTGAATGGCTATCAATCATAGTCCCTGTGCCTAAACCAGGAGGAAAGGTGCGAGTTTGTGTGGATTACCGGGATCTGAACAAAGCTTTCCTTAAGGATAGCTTTCTCGTGCCATTTATCAACATTCTCATTGATAATACTGCTCAATATGACATATACTCCTTTGCAGATTGCTTCGTGGGGTATCAGCAGATTATGGTTAATGAGGACGATCGTGAGAAAACTACTTTCATCACGCCTTGGGGAACCTTTTTTTATAGACGGTTGTCATTTGGCCTCATCAATGCCGGAGAAACCTATAAGCGAGATATGATGGCTCTTTTCCATGATTTAATGCACAAAGAGATAGAGATCTACATGGATGACATTATTGTCAAGTCTTGAAGGGAGGAAGACCACTTAGACCATCTTAGAAAGCTCTTCAACAGGTTAAGTAAGTACAACTTGAAGTTGAATCCAGCCAAGTGCACCTTTGGCGTTAAATCAGGCAAGTTGCTAGGTTTCCTAGTCAGCCACAAAGGGATTGAGCTGGATCCCACCAAAATCCAGGCCATCAAGGAAATGCCCATTCCTCAGACAGAGAAGGAAATACGGGGATTTTTGGGAAGAATCAATTTCATTAGTCGGTTCATCTCTCAACTCACAATAACTTGTGAGCCCATTTTTAAGCTCTTAAGGTAGAACTCCTCCATGAAATGGAATGATGAGTGTCAGAAAGCCTTCCTTACAATTAAAGAGCAGTTGGTTAATGATCCCATTTTGGTACCTCCCAGGGATGATGTTCCCCTATTTATGTACTTTCCATCAAGGACAATGCTATGGGCTGCATGCTGGGACAGAAAGATGATAGAGGCCAAGAGCGAGCTATCTATTACCTAAGCAAAAGATTTTGCAGCAATTAATAGAAGTACACTCAGATCGAGAAGACTTGTTGCGCTTTAGCATGGGCTTCCATGAGGTTACAACATTACCTTCATGGTAACACAACCCATCTCATATCCCATGTGGATCCTCTCAAACACGTGTTCAGTAAGCCTATACTAAATTATTGGCTGTCCAAATGGCAGTTGATTCTGCAACAATTTGACATCGTCTACGTGACGCAAAAGTCCATTAAAGATCAAGGAATTGCGGATCAACTGGCCTCCGCACCCGCAGGGGATTACAAACCCTTAGAAACATACTTTCCTGATGAAGGGGTCATGGCAATTTAGCAACACCATCAGTACGATGCATGCCATACGTGGAAAATGTATTTTGATGGAGCTATTAACACAAAAGGTTCTGGAGCTGGAGAAAATATAGTGTCCTGTACGGGGGAACAGTATCATGTCGCCGTCAAATTATAGTTTGTCAGCACCAACAACACAGCCGAGTATAAAAGGTTGTATCATGGGGCTAAAACTTGCTCACTCAATGGGCATGAGGCGGTTAACTGTCTTTGGGGATTCGGAGTTGGTAATCAAACAAACCATGAGAATCTATCAAACCAAGGAACTACATTTGCTTCCTTACCATCGGTAAGTTTTACAGATGGCTTCGGAGTTTGAAGAAGTAACCTTCCTCCATATTCCTAGAAATAGGAATGAATTTTTGGATGCACTAGCAACTTTGGCCTCCTTGATTCACATATCTGATAAGGAAATCATGCCAAGCATTACATTTTCCCTGCAAAAGGCTCCATCCTATGGGAACTATGTTGGAGAAGTATCGGATGAGCTACCTCCCATTCAACACCCTTGGTATCAGCACATCAAGGAGTATCTGTGAGATGGATCTACATCCGCTGAGGTGAGCCCGACTAAAAAAAGGCGGATCCATCGTTTGGCTATAAAATTCTACTTGAGCGAAAATGCACTCTACAAAAGAGATGCGGGATTAGGTCTCCTTAGATGTCTGGACAAAGACCAAGCTCAGAGGCTCGTGGATGAAATCCATGGTGGAGTATGTGGCTCAAACATGAGCGGACCCCTACTTGTTAAGAAGATCCTCAGAACAAGGCATTATTGGCTTACTCTCAAGGCTGACTGTGATGATCACGTCAAGAGGTGCTACCAATTCCAAATTCATGGGAATTCTATCCACACCCCTCTAAGGGAACTCCGCAATTTGATTTCGCCCTGACCCTTCTCAATGTGGGGAATGGACGTGATCGGACCCATCGAGCCTAAAGCCAGTAATGGGCATCAGTTTATCTTCACCATGATCGACTACTTCACCAAGTGGGTAGAAGCAGCCTCCTTCCCCAGGGTTACCAAAGAAGTCATCATTGCTTTCATCAGAAATAATGTCATTTGTCGATATGGACAACCAGAGGTAATTGTGTTAGACAATGCTAAGAACCAGAACAACAAAATGATGGAGGAGTTATGCCGTAAATTCCACATCAAACACCTTAACTACATCATCTACCGTCCAAAGATGAATGGTTCTGTTGAAGCGGCTAATAAAAACATCAAGAAAATCAGGCAAAAGATGTCCGCCAACCACAAAGGATGGCCTAACTTGTTTCCTCTGACTTTATTAGCCTACAGAACTTCAATGCGTACTTCCACTAGGGCAACCCCCTACTCATTAGCCTATGGGATGGAAGCAGTGCTCCCCATAGAAGTGGAAATGGAATCCCTTAAAGAGTTGATGGACGCTCAGCTGGATGAAGACCAATGGGTACAAGACAAATATCACCAATTGTCTCTAATAGACGAAAGGAGAACCGCGACTATCTTCCATGGTCAGTTATATCAACAAAGGATCGCTAGATCCTACAACAGAAAAGCCCAACCATGGCAGTTTAAATAATATAACTTGGTTTTGAAGAAGATCATTGACAACCAAGATCAATCTAAGGGAAAATTCGCTCCAAGTTGGGAAGGCCCGTTTGTTGTCAAGGAGGTATTGACAGGAGGCACTCTCAGACTACAGGAAATGGATGATGATGAATATCCACAACTCATTAACTCAGACACTATGAAATGGTACTATGTTTGAGGTTACCATCAAGCAAACATTCTGGTTTTGGATCATCAGATCACTAGTCATTCAGGTTTTCTAACCCTTTCTTACGTACAAAATCTTATTCGTACTCTTCTGCCCCATCAAGGAAATATACTCTTCAAGCCAACAGTCTGGTTTCACTTCATTTCAAGCATTTCATACAATTTCGGTTATCCCACCAGGGATTGAACCTTTCACACCTGTAGTTTATCCTGAACATAGGATCAAACTTTTTCACACTTGCAATTTGTCCTGAACATAGGATCAAACTTTTTCACACCTGCAGTTTGTCCCAAACATGGGATCAAACTTTCTTTCCCTCATGATTTAGCTTCATACATGGGATTAAACTTTTAAATCATCAGAAAATCATCCTTAGGGGCGAACTACGTTGACCTGATCTCCCTGATACCTGGGAGTACGTAGGCAACCATATTCTATATGGCCCGGTCACAATAAAAAAAACAAAACAAAAATAACAAAAACATTTCTGCCCAGTCTCTATATAAACAAAATCAATAAAAACATTCCTACACCCTTTTACATTCAGCGTTGAACCTCTTACACCAGGTTCGAATTACACAGACCTGATCTCCTCTTCAATAGGAGTACGTAGGCAGCCATTCATGGTTCGGTCTAACCCCCTACCAAAACACAAAGACTTGTCACCTGGTACTGGGACCAAACTTCAATCCACCACATTTCATTGGCTTCAGACTAAAGGGATGGAACTACCTGACCTCCCCTTAAATGGAAGATTCGGCAACCATCTAAGTTGCGGTTGATTCCTGGAAGAGCAACACCAATCCATAAGAGATAGAACTAACTGGGCTCCTGTTAAATAGGAGTACTAGAGACCATCTGTGGTGCTGTTAATCTCAGAAAGGAAAAGCCACACTCATCTCCACATCTACATACAGAAACCAGTCCCAAGACACCAAAGAGGGTAGGGATATATACAGATCAATGATCTATTCTGAAAGATCCTGCGATGTCTCAATGGCCACACATCAAGTATGAGTTCAGAATACATCAAGATCACAAGCCCTGAAGAAACGGACAAATATCAAGCAAGTATTAAGGCATAATTGAAAGGGAAGTGAATTAAAATATATTTCCCTGCCATATATAATGTTGTTTGATATATACATATGTGTTGTGCATGAAAAAATGGCTAAGCTAGTCTGTACAGGAAAATACAAGTCTATCTGCGGATCTGTATTTATGCAGACTATCAGATCTAACATAGCATCTCTCTCCGAAGAAGGAGGTAACGCTGCAAGCTCCTGCCCAATGGTATCTACACGAGCTAGCAGATCTGAGGCCAACTGCATGGCGGCGTGATGCTCATCAATGTATGCACTTATATCGATAAGGATGCCAGTCGTAAGGGATCTCACTAAAGCACTATCTATGACGGCCACATCCCGGGCAGATAGGGCAGCATCCCGCTCTATAATCAATGCATCTCTGGCTGATCTGGACTTATCTCTCTCCAATAGAGCGGCGTCTCTCCCATAAAGAGCTGTCAACATCAAGGCCCTAGCTTAATCTCTATCAAAGGTCATCAGATGAATACTCTGCTCTAAATCTCATCTTTGAATCTTTGAATCACAATGCACTCAGATCGGAGAATCCATCATAACTGTTAGCAACCCAGTGGTCAAATCCTCCTCAGTGGGAATATAAGTCTCCTCCATAGGCTCCCCATCTTTGGAATCAATCCGCAACACTGTGGATACTGCCACAGTCAATGCCGTCTCTGTCGCCATCCATGAGGAATACTCTGTAGAATAACCTCGGTAGCTAATGGAAAATGAAGCTAGCTCACGCTGATCCCAACAGGCGTACAACCTGGATCTATCCTCTGCTGAATAAGTGGCGAGAAGCTAAGCGCTGACTCAATGCCCCCTTAAAAGGATGGAAGTCCTAGAACTAGTTAATATGACACATCATGGCTAGTGGGTGATAAGTAGTCATGCCCCTCAAACTAGCTAGAGGGAGATAATCCATGCCAGGAGCATGAGTGATAAAACTGTAGAGTGAGCTAAGCCCTGTACACGACAATATATCAAACAGATCTCTGATCCTTGCTAGGAAAATGGACCAAGATGCAGGATCAATACACTCTGCAGGCTGAAAGGAATATGACATAGCTATCTCATGGGTGAAACAATACCCGTGCCATCTGAAAGTGCCAATCGGTCTCAAGTGTGACATAAACCACACGTACAACATGACCGAGCTTCCTGTGAATACCCCAATGGGGTAAGTCTTTTGCAATATGTGGTGACCTCGACTTCTCTATATAATCATCGATCTGATGGTGTGACCCTCCCTTAGAGCTCTCACTGCCATAATGACGCCAATATCTAGCTCATACATGTAATATAGCATGTATACATATGACAATATGCAAAGTAACAAGACATCTACTCTGGCCGAGTGCCAATGATCCTCCGGCATGGTGAAATCCCCGGAGTGCCGTGTATGACTATCCTCAGAGCCAAATCTGTCCATTGAAAATGCTGGGATACAACATGACCGGATGTGATCACATCCTGTACAACTCTACGCCTCAGCCCGGTGAGGGTCATAAACTGTCGGCTCATGTCACCGATGGCCATCCGCGCGCAAGGTCTTTCCAATGGCAGCGCCGTCAACCGTGCATACTCCTCCAGAGTAGGAGTCAACTCGTGGATGCCAAATCAGAAGACCTGCCTCTCCGGTATCCAATGGTCCAAAGATACCTCTACAAAGCCTCACGGAACTCAAACACCGGAGAGTCATAGTATCTTTGCAATAAGCGATCTACAACACACCACATCTCAAGGTGACATACTATCATTGTGTCGCCTCCAAAATAGGTATACATCACCCATTCTGAGTCGCTAAATACATGGTACAGAATACAAATACAAATTTAAATATACAACATGAGCTGTGAGTTTTAATACAAATATTGTCTTCTAGACAGTATTCAAACTCAAGATAAGTCCTCAATACATTTATTATCAAACTATTTCGCAAAATAGTGAGGACTACTAATGCAAACATCTGGACCGTCACTCCGTTCCCCGACTAGTCCCAGCTATATTCTCATTTCCTGAAGAGAACAATGAAAGCAAAGGGGTGAGCTCAACTAGCCCAGTAAGAAATATTATGAATAAAATAATGCAGAATAAATTATCGTTAGCCTTCAACAGTGTTAAACTGATAAAATATAATAAACATCAAGTTTAACTGCAGCGGAACAAGCAATCCCTTAGAAGAGTCAAGTAGAGCATGATATCTACTATCTTCTATGATTTACAATGTTTATCATCAATTTTATCGTTGAGACTTAGATTAATAAATAATCCACATCACTGAATTATCCATGCACTACGGGCCAAGGATATTCATTATTATCATAATTGGTCATGTTCATCTCAACAACTGTCCATCAATGAACTATGGGCCAATGAAGACTTTTACCATATCATTTGTAACATTACAGGTCATGATTATACCGAATGATTCCTGATCATAACCATACCAATCAATAGTCCATCTATGCACTACAGGCCAAAGATGACTTTCATAACCATATAAACATGAGGATGATGACAACGATAAAAGAATTCAATAAATTCCAAATTGTCAACATGATACTGCTTTGTGGAGTAAAATTCAAGAATAATATCGTATCAAAAATGATTTGGACATAAAAGAAATTAATTTTTGTCATGAATAGTACCCCGGTATGAAAAGGTTAAAACTTATCAAGATCGCTTCGTAATAATATTTTCATGAAAATATCTTTGGATGAAGCGCAAATATCAAAGAATTTCTGATCATTTCAAGAATTATAGAAGCAATACTTACCATAGTAAGTTTAGAGTTAGGAATCTAAAATGAAAAATATACGAAACTGCAAATGGATTTTCAACTGTCATGCGGTAATCCGCGTAGACAGATCCTTTCCATAATTTAATACCAAATGATTACGAAGGGTTATTCACCAGGCATGCGGTAGTCCGCGTAGACAGGTTATTCCCATAGAATAATAAAGAATGGAATAACAACAGGATTTCACCATGCATGCGGTAGTCCGCGTAGACAGGTTATTCCAACAAAATGATAAAGAATGGAATAACAACAAGATTTCACCATGCATGCGGTAGTCCGCGTAGACAGGTTATTCCAACAGAATGATAAAGAATGGAATAACAACCCTTACGAGTATTGAAAGAAATAACTCTCTTCATGAATATGAAAGAAATAATATCCCTTACAAATACAAAAGAAATAATACCCCTTACGAATATGAAAGAAATAATACCCCTTACCTTAGTAGGAGATTGGATACTGCAATAGTATAGTAACAGAACACTCTTCTTCTTTCTCTCTTATTCTCTTTATACTTTCTCTCTCTATAGCTTGAATGAATTAGTGAAAAATAATGAAGAACTAGGCTTCTATTTATAGAAGATTTCTATCTTAGCCCTTGCAATGTGACAAGGCAAGAAGCTTGACGACCGGTGATGTGAAAATAAAAGTGGTTTGATGCCTGTAATGTGAAACGATAGTTTGTTCAACGCCTGTAATGTGAAACGACAACAGGTTCGACGCCTGTAATGTGAAATGACAATTGGTTCGACGCCTGTAATGTGAAACGACAATTGGTTCGACGCCTGTAATGTGAAACGACAATTGGTTCGACACTTATAATGTGAAACGATAATTGGTTTGATGCCTGTAATATAAAACGTCAAGTGGTTTGACATCTGTTAAAGGCAATTACTATTGGCGAAAGTGACTCTTAGATGATGACATATGGGCCCCCACAGAATAAACCAAACTTACCACAAACGTCTCATAACAGACTTCTTATTTATATCAAAGATTGAATAAATATTCTCACAAATCATTTTATCTTCAATCAACACATTTAATCTTTCAACAATTATTCATCATTAATATTATAACTCACAATATTTAACAACCAGATCATTTCCAGGAAAGAGGGGGCTTTCCAATAAGGATTTCTCCCTATTGGCGCACAATTAGGTGACCAAACCTCTCCTCGACAGAACTTTCTAGACATCGTCAATATTGCAATTAATAATATGAATAATTGTATCGCCTCAATTATTGATTTAATAATATATAAAATATAGACAATAATTGAATCAAATAACATGAGATACTATGCAGCAATTACTGTAGCAATAATTGAACAAAACTAAGTGACTTCTTACGTAAGCATCAATAATTAATACCGTGTGCTACTATGCAACCACGCGTATTACTGTACTTTTAACATCGGGTATTTCAACAGTTAACGATAAAACTTTCGCCGTTATTTTTATAAAAGATAATTTTGTCATTTTCTAACTCTGACAATAATTCTGTTATGGGGTCCACCAATGATTGTGTCGTCATACGAATATTCCCCGACAAAAAGAATATTCCCCGGCCAATCGAATATTATATAACAACTTGCTTACTTTGCAAAATTTATAAATATTACCCATAACTATAACATTATAACAAATTAACACTTTAATATTCAAAAATGATATTTATAGAAAAATTCATCTTTATTCATAAAAGTTGGGATCTTACAACCTTCCCTTCATATGAAATTTTTCCCTCAAAATTAGGGTACATACCTGGTATAACGAAGAGATGAGGATACCTTGATTTCATTTCAGATTCTAACTCTCAAGTCATTTCCTCAACATCATGGTTTCTCCACAAAACTTTGACTTGAGGTATAACCTTGGAGCGTAGAATATGTTCCTTCTTATCCAAGATTTTAACAGGAACCTCTTCATACGTTAAATCTTTCGCTATTTTGTTCGGTTCTAACTAAATAATGTGGTTCGAGTCTTCCACCTATTTATGTAACATCGATATGTGAAAAACGTTATGAACACGCGACATACTTGGCAGTAAAGCGAGTTTATAGGGCACAGTTCCTACTAGGTCAAGGATTTCAAATGAGCCAATAAAATTGAGGGTTGAGATTTCCTCTCTTTGTCGATTCTTGCTTCTAGAATAACATCCTCTTGAACCTTCTTCTTCACATTCATCGACTCTAAGTCTGTAGCTTGAGCGGCTTTAACTTTATCGATTAAAGTTAGTTCTACTCGTTTATTTGACATCATCACGTGGGTCCCTAGAGGCTTTAACTCTATCTCCATCCTTTGCAATTCATACAAAATGGGCCTTTGCATTGACGATATCGCACTCGTTCCCACATATGATATTCTACTCAACGCGTCAGCTACTACGTTCGCTTTTCCAGGATGGTATTGAATGGTATGGTCGTACGTAATCTTTTAACAGCACGAGCCAATGTCTTTGGCGCATAATGCGTTCGTTTTAGGTGAAAAAAATATTTGAGGGTTTTGTATCAGGTTCAAGGTTGATACAAAATTCGATTTCACGCTCTGGGGTAGGCTAGGAAATTTTTCAAGGAATATGTCAGGAATTTTATTTACAATAGAAATATCATTCAAATGTGACATATTTTTGTTTAAATCTGTGATATGAGCTAAGAAATCTTGACATCCGTTTTTCAATAAACGAATGGCTCTATGGCTTGATATGACAGTGATTGACTTTAATAGTTTGGTTACTTAAATTCGCATAATAGGTTGGTTATGAATATGAAAGCTAACAACCTTACAAAAATAATCAATTTTAGCATGATGAGTTGTTAACCAGTAGATTCCTAAAATCACATCAAATGCGAGTATTTTCACAGAGATAAGATCGATAGGTAATGTGATTACGTGAGGTTGCCGATTTTAATCAAACAAGATTTATAAATAGTGGATGTAACGAAGATTTCTCCCAACGGAGTTTCACAAGATAAGTCAAAGTCTAATTTCTCCGGAGTCAAATTTAAACGTTGAGCGCAAGTAGGAGAAATAAAAGAATGGGTAGAACTGGTATCTAACAAGGTATAGACTTCGCAAGAGTTTATGATTAACTAACCCGTGATAACTTCGTTTGGGTTATTCACTTTTTGAGAAGTCACGAAAAACGCTCTTCCTGAAACCACCGACTTTGTTTTGTTCGTATCCGCCTTTGGTGCCACCGTTCCAACTGGATTTAATTTCGCTACAGGAAAAAATCGAGCTATATGATCGTCTCTTCCACAACTAAAACATACCTTGGAAGTCTGTGAACAGTTTGGACTTATGTGTCCTTCCTCTCCGCATCTATAGCATCTAACTGGCGGTCGTTCTCCTCCCCTAGAATTTGTTGCTGGTGCTGCTGCTTTTCCATCATTATTGAATCTCCTCTTATTGAAATTTCCACTTCAATTATCTTGGCAATGATTACCACCGAACTGGTTACCATTTCTTGCCTGATAATTTCCTCCATGATGGTTATCGTTGGTCCGATGTCCGTTGCCACCGGTACGATTATTATCGTGTTGTTGGTCATTATCTTTTGGTTGGGCTGGCTCATTATCGCGCTCTAATAACTGAGCCCTATTCACAACAACTGAATATAAACAAAGTTTGTGAGAAATGAGGTATTGACGTATCTTAGGTTTCAAACCTCTTAGAAACATTCGCGTCATTCTATCCTCATTATCAACTAAGTGGGACACAAATCAGGACAACTCGGCAAACTTAGCTTCATACTGCGATACGGTCATATTGTTTTGCTCCAGCTTGATGAACTCTACCTCTTTCATGTGACAAATACTTTTGGGAAAGTACTTGTCGTTGAATAGTTCTTAGAACCTCTCCCAAGACATCTTCAAGGGTCTATCGAGAGACGCTTTGATCGCTTCTGATTCCCACCATGTCGCTTTCCTCATAACATGATGGTGGCGAAAGGAACCTTTTGCTCCTCAGAGCATCCCAAGACATCAAATATCTTGGTGATCTGCTTTATCCATGTCTCCGCCTTAAGTGGTATTGGCTCTCCCAAAAACTCTAGTGGTCCCAGCTCCTTGAACTGCTTAGCGGTGACCACCCGAGAGTTGCCAGTGTTTCCACCTGCATTATGAACAGGAACCGCTCTAGCCTGATGTTGCATGAATTGCATAAAGCCTCTGAACATCCCATCGTTCATCATTTGATCGGTGTTGTTGTTTACCTGAGAATTATTGTCTTCCTATTGCACATTATCCTGGGTATTGATCGTTGGTGACTCAACGGTCTCATGTGCTCCATTGCTTATCTCAACATTCTCGGATGTCATTTTCAAACACTGCCACAAAACAAGGGTTAATTGACATGCCACATATTATCCCTATACTATGACTGACCAATTAAATAACAAATAAGCTTAGGTAGGTCATACTAGCGAAGGAATTCCCCGTCTCTCCCCCCCCCTAGTTCTTGTCTCACATCTCAGCCAGGGATCATATCCCTAAGCTTTGATACCAACTGTGACGCCCCCAAAATAGGTATACATCACCCATTCTGAGTCGCCAAATACATGGTACAAAATACAAATAAAAACTTAAATATACAACATGAACTGTGAGTTTTAATAAAAATATTATCTTCTAGACAGTATTCAAACTCAAGATAAGTCCTCAATACATTTATTATCACACTATTTTGCAGAATAGTGAGGACTACTAATGCAAACATTTGGACCGTCACTCCGTTCCCCGACTAGTCCCAGCTATATTCTCATTTCCTGAAGAGAACAATGAAAGCAAAGGGGTGAGCTCAACTAGCCCAAAGAAGAAATATTATGAATAAAATAATGCGTAATAAATTATCGTTAGCCTTCAATTAATGTTAAACCGATAAAATATAATAAACATCAAGTTTAACTGCAGCGGAACAAGCAATCCCTTAGAAGAGTCAAGTAGAGCATGATATCTACTATCTTCTATGATTTACAATGTTTATCATCAATTTTATCGTTGAGACTTAGATTAATAAATAATCCACATCACTGAATTATCCATGCACTACGGGCCAAGGATATTCATTATTATCATAATTGGTCATGTTCATCTCAACAACTGTCCATCAATGAACTATGGGCCAATGAAGACTTTTACCACATCATTTGTAACATTACAGGTCATGATTATACCGAATGATTCCTGATCATAACCATACCAATCAATAGTCCATCTATGCACTACAGGCCAAAGATGACTTTCATAACCATATAAACATGAGGATGATGACAACGATAAAAGAATTCAATAAATTCCAAATTGTCAACATGATACTGCTTTGTGGAGTAAAATTCAAGAATAATATCGTATCAAAAATGATTTGGACATAAAAGAAATTAATTTTTGTCATGAATAGTACCCCGGTATGAAAAGGTTAAAACTTATCAAGACTGCTCAGAATAATATTTTCATGAAAATATACTGGATGAAGCGCAAATATCAAAGAATTTCTGATCATTTCAAGAATTATAGAAGCAATACTTACCATAGTAAGTTTAGAGTTAGGAATCTAAAATGAAAAATATACGAAACTGCAAATGGATTTTCAACTGTCATGCGGTAGTCCGCATAGACAGATCATTTCCATAATTTAATACCAAATGAATACGACAGGTTATTCACCGGGCATGCAGTTGTCTGTATAGACAGGTTATTCCAACAGAATGATAAATAATGGAATAACAACAGGATTTCACCATGCATGCGGTAGTCCGCGTAGACAAGTTATTCCAACATAATGATAAAGAATGGAATAACAACAGGATTTTACCATGCATATAGTAGTCCGCGTAGACAGGTTATTCCAACAGAATGATAAAGAATGGAATAACAACCCTTACGAGTATTGAAAGAAATAACTCTCTTCATGAATACGAAAGAAATAATACCACTTACGAATACGAAAGAAATAATACCGAGATTGGATACTGCAATAGTGTAGTAACAGAATACTCTTCTTCTTTCTCTCTTATTCTCTATATACTTTCTCTCTCTATAGCTTGAATGAATTGGTGAAAAATAATGAAGAACTAGGCTTCTATTTATAGAAGATTTCTAGCTTAGCCCTTGCAATGTGAAAAGGCAAGCGACTTGACAACTGGTGATGTGAAAAGAAAAGTGGTTTGACGCCTGTAATGTGAAACAACAAGTGGTTTGACATCTGTAATGTGAAATGACAATTGGTTTGACGCCTGTAATGTGAAACGACAATTGTTTCGACGCTTGTAATGTGAAACGACAATTGGTTCGACGCCTGTAATGTGAAACAACAATTGGTTCGACGCCTGTAATATGAAACGATAATTGGTTCGACGCCTGTAATGTGAAACGACAATTGGTTTGACGCTTGTAATGTGAAACGATAATTAGTTCGACGCCTATAATGTGAAACGACAATTGGTTCGACGCCTGTAATGTGAAACAATAATTGGTTCGACGCCTGTAATGTGAAATGACAATTAGTTCGACGCCTGTAATGTGAAATGACAATTGGTTTGACGCCTGTAATATGAAACAGCAAGTGGTTTGACGTCTGGTAAAGGCAATTACTATTGGCGAAAGTGACTCTTAGATGATGACATATGGGCCCCATAGAATAAACCAAACTTACCACAAACGTCTCATAACAGACTTCTTATTTATATCAAAGATTTAATAAATATTACCACAATCATTTTATCTTCAATCAACACATATTTAATCTTTCAACAATTATTCATCATTAATATTATAACTCACAATATTTAATAACCAGATCATTCCCAAGAAAGAGGGGGCTTTCCAATAAGGATTTCTCCCTATTGGCGCGCAATTAGGTGACCAAACCTCTCCTCGACAGAACTTTCTAGACATCATCAATATTGCAAGTAATAATATGTATAACTGTATCGTCTCAATTATTGATTTAATAATATATAAAATATCGATAATAATTAAATCAAATAACGTGAGATACTATGCAGCAATTACTGTAGCAATAATTGAACAAAAACTGAGTGACTTCTTACGTAAGCATCAATAATTAATACCGTGTGCTATTATGCAACCACGCGTATTACTGTACTTTTATCACCGGGTATTTCAACAGTTAACGTTAAAACTTTCGTCGTTATTTTTATAAAAGATAATTTTGTCGTTTTCTAACTCCTACAATAATTCGGTTCTGGGGTCCACCAATGATTGTGTGATCGTACGAATATTCCCCGACAAAAAGAATATTCCCCGACCAATCGAATATTATATAACAACTTGCTTACTTTGCGAAATTTATAAATATTACCCATAACTATAACATTATAACAAATTAACACTTTAATATTCAAAAATGATATTTATAGAAAAATTCATCTTTATTCATAAAAGTTGGGGTCTTACAACCATACTACGATCTTAGATGGGATGCCAGGTGGGGTATGATCAATGCGGCTAACTGTCGAAGAAGACATCTGTGTGAGCCGTATCATAAGACCATCCAGGGGTCAATGCTGAATATCTCTGGACATACATACATATGCATAACATAATACATGCATGATAAAGAATAGATGGCAATATGATATAGGGAATGAAAAATTGTACATACATTCCTAAGTATATCATCATCTAATACATCTCTGTACAGCTAGAAATACAGGGAAATGGGGCACAGACACCCTACATCTAACAGAGGCCTATCAAAAGATATATCGAGAATGGGGAAAAGCCACCTAGTGTCTAACAGAGACCTATCAAAAGAGATAACGAGAATATACATCATAAGAAGACAACGATGTCAATGTCTACATTATCAATCCTGTCCACCTGATGTAACTCCTCTTGAGTCACTAGATCTCTATCCATAGGGATGTCAGGCCTATACAAGGGAGGATCTGCACCGACAAAGCCATATGGATCACCTGAGGGACCAGCGCCAGAGCTGGAAAGATCAAAAGTATCCGCCTCTGAAGGATCTCTGCCCAAGTGCTGGATAAAGAAATATGCCCAGTCCAACTACCGTGTCAAACTATCAATCTGTGTCAAATGAGTCAGATCTCGGACACAGGCTAGCCAATCCGTCATCATCATGGATCTAGGAACCATATCCCCCATGAACTGAGTGGCGTGGGTCTGGGCTCCAATGGTACGAGGGGACCGCCAATGCTGGAATATCTCCTGAGTGCAGGGACCCTCTGATAATGTAAAACTGTCAACACCCAACAATGGGATATCAATAATGGGAGACTATGAAACAGGCCAATAATGCTTGACAGGAGGCAAGATCGCTATATGAATTTCTCCTGTGGTGCTCCTGATAGCACGCTCTCCTAAATAGAGCTCCCATCCTCCATCTGTGAAGAGAGGAATCCTACGGGTGGAAATCGCATACTCGACACCAGTCGGGTATCCATCCTCAAATCTAATGCTTAAGTGCTCCACTATATAGGGAATCCATATGATGACATCATCTGGCAATAACTCCAGCGTTAGGCGGCTATGTGTGAAACCCTTAGCTACAGGGACCTTTGCCAGTATGGAATGATGCCATCACCATCCTCGTGGGTATGTATCTAATCCTAACACACTCATCGGACGTAAGCATGGGGGCCTCTCATAGGCCCAGAACTACCAACACAAAGGCAAACATCTGCTGTCAGTCAACACTCTTAACCTGTACATGGGAAATTATAAGAGAAATACTCAGCAGCAGAAATGGGTAAAATATTAGCCAAGCCTCCGTCAAGCCCTGCGAACGCATGCGCATTCCCCTGAGGAAATAGGCAAAGGTGTAGGAACCCTAATCATACTCTCTAATATGGTCCACGTGTCATGTGGCGCTGATCAAAGCGAATGATATCCTAGAATAGTTATCATCTATGAAGCAGCCCCTAATGATCATCAAGAATTATCACCAAAGAATGTGATCCTTGATTCTAACATCATCGGGTATGGGCTCACTCAACAGCTCGCTCATAGCATCTACGCTCAAAGGACTTGTACGAACAGTCCTGCCCTTGAGTGCCTCCACCGGAACTCCTAGCAAGGATCTGACGACAGTCGGGGTAATATCTACTATACAAGGCACTGGTGCCCCTCCAAACTCTATACCTGTGATAAACCACCAATCCATCGGCGTCATCATCACCTCACAGTCCAATAAATGGAGTGACTGAGTATGGTGAAACCAGTGCTCAGATAATGCCCTGAGGTAACCCCAGAGACAACCGCGTGGAAGGATGGAAATGAATGCCCCAAATCCCCATTCATGCACGATCACTCTATAGTCAGGATGCAGAGCCTGGTTTTGACGCCCCCAAATTCGGGTATCTTTCAACCCGACAGATGGTCCTACACGGTACTACCATTCACACATTCATTCAATTGAAAAGTCTCAAAAGAACTAATATATCTTCTATATATTAGAAATAATATTACATTCTCCCAGGTTCTTTATAACCCATACATTTGTTCTTTTCATAATATCAAATATATTACAATCGTTGAACTATTCTATTACATCAGTAATCTAAGGGTTCGTCTTCTCCTTGCCCTTGTCTTTGCCTGAGCCTTCGGTCCTCTCGATCTTAGCTGTGTTCATATGGTTCAAGCAAGAGTGAGCATGACTAGCTCAGCAAGTACTATAATTCTAACAAACAACATGCTTGAAACATAGAACTCATATATCTTTAGTAACTGAACAATAGTTACGAAGTACTATCGATAATTCAAAATAGCACTTCTTTTTATTCAAATGTTTTTCAACAATATTCAGTAGAATATCAACTAAGGCTCAAGACTATGAGCAGTTCATTATTGCTTTTGAAAAGGACAACCCGACACTAAGTCCGTAAGTCTGGCATAGCTTACGAGCACTTCTGGGTGATCAGCCCATAGTACTCTATGTTGATCAACACTACATTCATTAAACGTGTATACGCTTAAGTTGTGGCAACCTCGCGTGCCTGTCGTTAAACGACAAAAACATTTTAGCATACTTGGTCTTCGATTGAAAACCATACCAATATAACTCGGTAAACATTAATCATGCTTAACAGAATCATAATATAAGTCTAGCCGAAAGAATTGGCTTTAGACTTCATCGTTAAAACTTCATGCGAAAGAATATATGAATTACACAGCTTGTCCAAACTGAACTGGAACAAGGGTTAGAATACCTGCCTTCAGCATCTTCTTACTGATTATCACACGTACACTTTAGGTCTCTAAGTTTATACAATACATGATCATATAACATACCACATTAGGTCTTATATAATCAAGTAAGTATATTATTATATCTTACCCTTCATCTCAATCCAAATTCTAACTTAGATTTGTTATTATGGTTTCCGACTTTTCATTACGTCATTCACATTACATTCACTTTCAATAGATTATTAACCTTTAATCATCACACATTAAGTGCCTAACAATGCCTTAACAATGTTATGCTTATACCTTAGTTCATTACTAATAAGTTCTCTTTCATTCTATACTTGAAATCTTTCTTCTCTGGCAAATTCTTAGGTTTGGCGCCGCGGTGCCACACATCACTTTTCTTCTCATGCCGCGATGTAAGTTTGCAGTAGGCAAGCCTTGGACTCAGTGCTACGGCGTCACTCAATGGCCTTGGGTTGGCGCCGCGGCGCCAACTCTGTGCCTTAGACAGTTTGCAAAGTTTAAAAATTTTACGAAACTCCCAGACTCATAACTTCTTCGTTATAAGTCCGAATTGGCTCATTCAAAAGCCTACGGTTCACAAATTACGTACTCTATGCGTTCATATAAGAATTTTATCTATTTGACTTTTTTTGCTAAAATTTCACCTATTAGTTCATTTTAACGAAAACGATAAACGTTCATGAACGTTCAACGCTCGTTTCTTCGTTCTAAGTCAGAATTCGATCATTTTCAAGTCCACAACTCTATAATGCCAAATATGACTTGTCTCCATCGAAAACCAACATTTCCGACTTCAAACACAAAATATGACTTCCATTTCGAGAATTTCACGAATTCGACGATTATCGTCCAATCGTGTGAATTCCGGCAAAACTTCATTACTAATCATTCTAAATGGATTTTAACCAACACATGAACATTTCAAGTTACTTATCACACCAACTTATCATCAAAGTAGGTTTTGACTTATTCTCATAAGTTAATGACTTAATTAACTTATTAACTACAAATTCTCATGCTTATGACTTACTATGAACTTAAGTCCATCAATCAATGTTCTCATACTATATTCAACATACTAACATCCTATGATAAACATATGATAAGTTCTTCATGATTATATCAACTTATTAGAGTTCAAGTTGCTTATTCAACTTATTCGGCTTAAGTTCATTCATCAATAACTTATAAAATATTCTTTAACAAACAATCCCACTTCTCTATCAATCCTATCATAGAAGAGATAAAGATAATAAGTATGAGTCTTACCCTTGAAGACTATTACTTCACTTCTCTTTGGAAAATCTAGCAAAGGTTGAAATGACTTATAAGTGCTTATATGGCTTATTCTCTCTAACAATTAAGTTGCTTATCTTGAGAGGAGTTGGATGAAATTTTATCAAGCAACAAATGAATTGTGAGCTTGCTATTTTTAGAGCTCTCAAAGTTAGGTTAGAATGGTCATTTAGGCTTTCCACCTCCTTAATCTAACCTCCTTACTATTCATTGCTTTGGCCCTAAGTAAACTTGCTTATCACAACACTTATCCAAAGCTTGATCACCACATAAAGTTCTTGCCCACCAACTCTACCCATGGGTTTCACCATGGATCCTAATCCATTGGATCATTACATTGGGCTTATGCTTCATTACTTAGCAAATTCTTATTGGGCTTGCATTACATTAGATGGACTCTTAATTAACAAACACTAGGCCTTGCATATCACTTCCCATTGGACTTCTACCATTATGCTAATAATCCTACAAGTCCATTCCATTTAATTAAAAGCCTTATCATTATACCATACATATAATTCTCGTATTCTAGTTCGTATATTAATTCGTAACATACGTTATTCCATTCTTCATACATACTAGTACAATACTTCGTATCATACAATCATTACATTTTCTTCTTAACGTTTAATATTCATAACGTTCTCAAATTTAAGTCCGCATGCGAAATATTAGGTTATAAAACGACATTCATCTTATCAACACTCAATAATAATAAATAATATTATTTTATTCATTATTAAAAGCATTTACAATTGTTCGATTTTCTGGGGCGTTACACTCTCTCCCCCTTATAAGGATTCTGTCCTCAGAATCTCGCTAAAAAAAAATTACACAAATAAATGAGGGTAATTCTTTTTCATCATTTCTTCTAACTCCAACGTTGCTTCTTCTGCATAGTGGTTCTTCCATATCACCTTCACCGAAGGTATAACTTTATTCCGCAGAACTTGTTCTTTTCTATCGACAATTTGAATCGGCGTTTCCTCGTATGTTAAGTCCTTCTCAATATGAATAGGTTCATATTCTATCACGTGCTTATAATCTGGCTTATAAGGACGTAACACGGATACGTGAAATACATTATGTATTCGTTCTAGGTCTAGAGGTAATGCTATCATATAAGCTACCTCACCCACCCATTTTAATACGTCAAAAGGTCTTATAAACCTCGGACTTAACTTTCCCTTCTTTCCAAAAGGTATCTTTCCTTTCCAGGGAGATACTTTTAGAAATACGTACGAACCTACTTCAAATTCTCTATTCTCTCTATGTGAATCCGTAAACTTCTTACATGCATTGAAATTACTAGAAGACGCATTTGTATCTTCTTGACAATATCCGCTGTCTGTTGCACCAATTTTGGTCCCAACATTCGGCATTCTCCTACCTCATCCCAATACAGTGACGTTCTGCATTTCCTCCCATACAAAGCTTCGTAAGGCGGCATACCTATGCTTGCATGATAACTATTGTTATACGCAAACTCCACTAATGGTAGATGATCATCCCAACTACCCTTGAAATCCATGATGCAAGATCTTAGCATATCTTCTAACGTCTAAATTGTTCTCTCGCTTTGTCCATCCGTTTGTGGATGATATGCCGTACTCAGCTTCAACTGCATTCCCAACTGCTCTTGTAGACTCCTCCAAAAGTTCGACGTGAATCGTGGATCACGATCTAACACAATCGATACTAGTACTCCATGTCTAGAGATTATTTCCTTAATATAAAGTCTAGCCAATTGGTCTAAGTTATACTTAACCCTTATTGGCAAAAAGTGAGCCGACTTCGTCAACCGGTCCACTATTACCCAAATCGCATCATACCCTTTCGTTGTAGTCAGAAGTCCTACCACAAAATCCATCGTGATATTTTCCCACTTCCATTCTGAAATTTCCAATGACTATAACAAGCCACTTGGTCGTTGATGTTCGGCCTTAACTCTCTGACAAGTTAAGCACCAGCTCACATACTTTGCTATTTCTCTCTTCATGTTCGGCCACCAGAAACTCTGTCGAAGATCTTAATACATCTTAGTGCTACCAGGATGAATCGAAAACCTTGAACTATGAGCCTCTTGTAACAACTGCTCCATTAATTCTGTCTCATTCGGAACCCAAATTCTTCCTTCAAATCTTAATAATTCCTCATTATCAAGACTGTACTTAGTCTCTTTTTCATTGGTTAACCGCTCCTTTACTCATTACACACTCATCGGTTTTTGAGTTTGCCCTCCTTGATTCTTTCTACGATAGTAGATTGCATCTCCGTTGCAAATAGCATTTGTCCTCCTTCACTTGACAGCTTCACTTCCAACTTCATCCTAGCCATCTCTGTTATCAACTCAGTTTGAGCTGTTAACAAAGACAACTTTTCCCGACCCTTTCTACTTAAGGCATCGGCAGAATTACATTTTCTTTTCCCGGGTGATCTGATTTCACAGTCATAATCCTTTATCAACTCCAGCCATCTCCTCTGCCTCATATTCAACTCCTTATGTGTGAAGATATATTTTAGACTTTTGTGGTCGGTGTATATCTCACATTTTTCTCCATAAAGATAATGTCTCCATATCTTTAGAGCAAAAACTACTGCGGCCAGTTCCAGATCATGAGTAGGATAAACTATCTCATAATCCTTCAACTTCCTAGATGCATACGCAATGACCTTGCCATGCAGCATGAGCAGGCAACCACGTCCTCTATGCGAAGCATCACTATAAACTACAAAATTGCCTGTGTCATCGGGTAATGACAAAACAGGCGCTTCACTCAACCTCTTCTTCAAATCTTTAAAACTGTCCTCGCACTTATCAGTTAAAGCATATTTCACCGTCTTCCTCGTCAAGTTAGTCAATGGAGTAGCTATCTTTGAAAAATCTTGGATGAATCTCTGATAGTAACCTGCTAACCCTAGGAAACTCCGCACCTCAATCGGCATTTTTGATTGTTCCCAATTCATCACGGCTTCTACCTTCGTTGGATCTACTGAAATCCCCTCATGGTCAATAACATAACCTAAAAATTGTACCTTCTCCAACCAAAATTCACACTTAGTGAATTTCGCATACAACTTCTCCTTTCTCAGTGTCTCCAACACTAATCTTAGGTGTTCAGCATGATCTTCTGGAATCTTAGAATAGACTAGAATATCATCTATAAACACCACTACGAACTAGTCCAAATATTGTTTGAACACTATGTTCATCATATCCATAAATGCAGCTAGTGCATTTGTCAACCCAAACGACATCACCTGGAACTCGTAATGACCATAACGAGTCCTAAATGTCATCTTTGGTACATCCTCCTTCCTAACCTTAAACTGATGATACCTCATTCTTAAATATATTTTAGAAAAACACTTAGCCCCTTTCAACTGATCAAAGAGATCATCGATCCTGGGCAATGTGTATTTATTCTTTATCGTTATCTTGTTCAACTCTCGATAGTCGATTCACAGTCTTAACGATCCATCCTTCTTCTTGACAAACAAGACGATGCAGGTTCTCCCCGACAACACACTCTACCGAATGTACTTCCCATCCATGCAGCTTCTTGCAAATCGCACCATCAACTCCTTCATCTCTCATCATCGCCATGCGATACGGTGCCCTCAGAAACCGGTCTTCGCTCTCGCACAATGTCTATTATTTAACTCGCCTCCCTATCCGACGGAAGACTCGACAATTCACTTGGAAATACATCGGCAAATTCTCTCATTACAGGTATTTGTTCTATGGTTGCTACCACTCTCTAGGTATCAACAACATGGCACAGGTAACCTACACATCCCTTCCTTAGTAATTTCCTAGTTTGTGTCATGGTTAGATAACACGAACGTCCCGGTGATCTATTCTCGTAAAATACTACCTGAGGTTGTTCTAACGTCTTAATATTCACACATTTCTTTTGACAATCTATAATTGCCCCATGGTTAACTAACCAATCCATTCCGAGAATTACGTTGAATTCTCCTAACTTTATCGGTATCAAATCTACCGATAATTTACAACCCCGTATATCTACACAACAACTCCTATGAACATCTTCGACAGGAATTATTTCTTCATTTTCTACCTTAATATTTAAAGGTATAGGCAACTTTTCGGGAAGTAATCCTAATCGTCTAGCAAAATCGCATGTTATAAACGAACAAGTAGCACCCGAATCAAATAACACGTATGCATTGATATTGTTGATCGGAATAATACCTGCAACGATGTCCCCTGATGCGACTATATCTTGGACTATCATGTTAAAGGTACGACCCATCGGCCTACCCGGCTATGCTGGACCTCCAATGGCTAACTTACCACTATTAGTGCCCCGGTTCCCGTCCGTTCCCTTCTTCGGGCAGTTCTTTGCCATGTGGTCGGTTGACCCACACATAAAGCATCCATGGTTCTTCTTCGGACTCGGACAGTTAGGTGTAATGTGCCCCTCCTATCCACAGTTGTAATAGATGGCCTTCTCCTTGAGACAGACTCCTAAGTGAGTCTTCCCACAGGTCTTGCAGGCCTCCATTCTTCTCTTCGGGTCTCCTTGCTTCACACCGGTATTCCCAGAGCTAAATACCTTCCTCTTCTAACCCTCGCCACTACCACTGGCTCCCTCGATCTTTAATCTCCCGTCTACTTTACCCTTGCTCTTCTTGTCCTTGTGGTATTGACTTAGAGCCTCACTACCACCTTTGGCGATTATCGCCTTCTCTAAAATGGTTCCAAAAGAAGTACTTTGAAACAACTCGAATATTTAAGAGATAAAGCCACGGTTTCAAGCCCTGCTTGAACCGTCGCGCCTTCCTAACCTCGGTATCCACTTGGTGTGGAGCGAACCTTGCCAGTTCATTAAACTTGGCGGCGTATTGGAGAACCGTCATGTCCCCTTGTTTTAACTCCAGAAACCGCATCTCTATCCTTCCCTGCATGCTCGTGGGAAAGTAGTTCTCGAAGAATATCTCCTTGAACCTCACCCACATTACATTCCCTATATCCGCTCTGGCCTGATTGGCCTCCCACCAAAAGTTTGCCTCTCCCTTCATCATATAGGTTGCAAAGGCAACCTTTTAGGCCTCATCGACATTTGCTGTCATAAATGCCTTCTCTATTTCCTTAACCCACGTTTGGGCTTCAATAAGGTCCGTAGTTCCTTTGAACTCTGGCGGACCAACACTCTTGAAATCCTTAAAGGTCGTAACTCGTGCTACTCCCGGGTTTACGAGGATATTAGCCCCTGTTCTATTAAATGCGGCTGTTATTAAATTAACAAATTCCTGCATGGAGTTTACTGGACCTCCCACTTGCTGATTCGCATTAGCACCTTGGTTTTGTTGCACTCTTCTTGGCGGCATTTTACTGATACAATAAACACATTTCGTTATTATTCCTTCCTTTATTAGTTATTATTTACTAACAATCAAAACTTCCACATCCATTACTCATTGATTTCCCATAAAAAGACTTATATTCATTCTTTGTAGTATACTACTACATCGATTACATTACACAGCCTAAGCTGATTACATTACTTTCCCGCTATTGCTTTCCAAAAATTAGGATTTACAAAAGACTACCCTCTACTATACAAAGAGGGCTTTACGTCACTACTAATTGCAAAATACTTTTATACTACTCTAGCTATTACTAGTCTACATCTACCTCAAGGCATTATTGAAATCTACCTTGGCAAGACCGACAATAATATCACGGTTGATAATATGCCGCATCTGCCCCACCTCTACAGGATAACCAGCTACCTGCTGCTGGAAATCTGTGTGAGAACTCCTATGGATATATGACATTCTCCCTATCTTTTGCAGTTTGGTCTTTAGCTCCTCCTTGAGCTCAAAGACCTCATGCTTTAACTTGTGGACTTTGTCCTTAGCCAAAATCCTCTCATCATGCTCTTGTTCCCACATGGACTCAACATCAGTCTTGTCCTCTATAACCATTTGAAGTTCTGCTTTCAACTCCTTGACTTCCTGACATTAATGGATATTTCTATCCAATACTGACATAAATAGAGATATCATTGACCCCCCCAGGAGCTATCTCCGCTGCTATAGCCACTGGATTAAAGGACACTGTCTCCACTTCCTCCTCTATCATCCCATCGAATACTGACATGTAGTCAGTATCATCTGAGTCTCCAGACTCAATAACTACCACCTCCGGATCTGCTGCTATGGGGTTCGGTAAAACCTCTATTTGGTTCACCGATTCTACACTAATGGCTTGGTCATCTACATAAATTTCGTTTACTCCTGACAGCTACACAAAAATAATTAAGTTGATTAGTACATGTCAGTAGAATAATAAAAACACATAATATAATCATAATGCATTTTTATAAGGTTATTTTCTTCTTGTACTTCTTTGACTTCTCTTAAGGTTATAACTTAAGGTTTTTAATCCCCCCTTAAGTTTTATAACCTAATGCTTTGATACAAACTTGTGATGCCCCCAAATTCGGGTATCTTTTAACCCGACAAATGGTGCTACACGGTACTACCATTCACACATTCATTCAATTGAAAAGTCTCAAAAGAACTAATATGTCTTCTATATATTAGAAATAATATTACATTCTCCCAGGTTCTTTATAACCCATACATTTGTTCTTTTCATAATATCAAATATATTACAATCGTTGAACTATTCTATTACATCAGTAATCTAAGGGTTCGTCTTCGCTATGCCCTTGTCTTTGCCTGAGCCTTCGGTCCCCTCGATCTTAGCTGTGTTCATATGGTTCAAGCAAGAGTGAGCATGACTAGCTCAGTAAGTACTACAATTCTAACAAACAACATGCTTGAAACATAGAACTCATATATCTTCAGTAACTGAACAATAGTTACGAAGTACTATCGATAATTCAAAATAGCACTTCTTTTCATTCAAACGATTTTCAACAATATTTAGTAGAATATCAACTAAGGCTCAAGACTATGAGCAGTTCATTATTTCTTTTGAAAAGGACAACCCGGCACTAAGTCCGTAAGTCCAGCATAGCTTACGAGCACTTCTGGGTGATCAGCCCATAGTACTCTATGTTGATCAACACTACATTCATTAAACGTGTATACGTTTAAGTTGTGGCAACCTCACGTGCCTGTCGTTAAACGATAAAAACATTTTAGCATACTTGGTCTTCGATTGAAAACCATACCAATATAACTCGGTAAACATTAATCATGCTTAACAGAATCATAATATAAGTCTAGCCGAAAGAATTGGCTTTAGACTTCATCGTTAAAACTTCATGCGAAAGAATACATGAATTACATAGCTTGTCCAGACTGAACTGGAACAAGGGTTAAAATACTTGCCTTATAAGAATATATGAACAAGGGTTATCACACGTACACTTTAGCTCTCTAAGTTTCTACAATACATGATCATATAACATACCACATTAGGTCTTATATAATCAAGTAAGTATATTATTATATCTTACCCTTCATCTCAATCTAAATTCTGACTTAGATCTGTTATTATGGTTTTCGGTTTTTCATTACATCATTCACATTACATTCACTTTCAATAGATTATTAACCTTTAATCATCACACATTAAGTGCCTAACAATGCCTTAACAATGTTATGCTTATACCTTAGTTCATTACTAATAAGTTCTCTTTCATTCTATACTTGAAATCTTTCTTCTCTGGCAAATTCTTAGGTCAGGCGCCGCGGTGCCACACATCACTCTTCTTCTCACGCCATGGCGTGATTTTGCAGTAGGAAAGACTCAGACTCGGCGCTGCGGCATCACTCCAATGGCCTTGGGTTGGCTCCGCGGCGCTAACTCTGTTCCTCAGACAGTTTGCAAAGTTTGAAAATTTTACGAAACTCCCGGACTGATAACTTCTTTGTTATAAATCTGAATTGGCTCGTTCAAAAGCCTACGGTTCACAAATTACGTACTGTATGCGTTCATACAAGAATTTTATCTATTTAACTTTGTTTGCTAAAATTTCACCTATTAGTTCATTTTAAAGAAAATGATAAACGTCCGTGAACGTTTAACGCTCGTTTCTTCGTTCTAAGTCAAAATTTGGTCATTTTCGAGTCCGCAACTCTATAATGCCAAATATGACTTGTCTCCATCGAAAACCAATGTTTCTGACTTCAAACACAAAATACGACTTCCATTCCGAGAATTTCACGAATTCGACTATTATCGTCCAATCGTGTGAATTCTGGCAAAACTTCATTACTAATCATTCTAAATGGATTTTAACCAACACATGAACATTTCAAGTTACTTATCACACCAACTTATCATCAAAGTAGGTTTTGACTTATTCTCAGAAGTCAATGACTTAATCAACTTATTAACTACAAATTCTCATGCTTATGACTTACTATGAACTTAAGTCCATCAATCAATGTTCTCATACTATATTCAACATACTAACATCCTATGACAAACATATGATAAGTTCTTCATGATTCTATCAACTTATTAGAGTTCAAGTTGCTTATTCAACTTATTCGGCTTAAGTTCATTCATCAATAACTTATAAAATATTCTTTAACAAACAATCCCACTTCTCTATCAATCCTATCATAGAAGAGATAAAGATAATAGGTATGAGTCTTACCCTTGAAAACTATTACTTCACTTCTCTTTGGAAAATCTAGCAAAGGTTGAAATGACTTATAAGTGCTTATGTGGCTTATTCTCTCTAACAATTAAGTTGCTTATCTTGAGAGGAGTTGGATGAAATTTTATCAAGCAACAAATGAATTATGAGCTTGCTATTTATAGAGCTCTCAAAGTTAGGTTAGAATGGTCATTTACGCTTTCCACCTCCTTAATCTAACCTCCTTACTATTCATTGCTTTGGCCCTAAGTAAACTTGTTTATCACAACACTTATCCAAATCTTGATCACCACATAAAGTTCTTGCCCACCAAGTCTACCCATGGGTTGCACCATGGATCCTAATCCATTGGATCATTACATTGGGCTTATACTTCATTACTTAGTAAATTCTTATTGGGCTTGCATTACATTAGATGGACTCTTAATTAACAAACATTAGGGCTTGCATATCACTTCCCATTGGACTTCTAACATTATGCTAATAATCCTACAAGTCCATTCCATTTAATTAAAAGCCTTATCCTTATACCATACGTATAATTCTCGTATTCTAGTTCGTATATTAATTCGTAACATATGTTATTCCATTCTTCATACATACTAGTACAATACTTCGTATCATAAAATCATTACATTTTCTTCTTAACGTTTAATATTCATAACGTTCTCAAATTTATGTCCGCATGCGAAATATTACGTTTTCCATACTTAGATTATTATTGCATAATCGATATCACTTCGATATTATAACATTACGTATTTCTCGAAAATTCAAAAATAATTCTCGAGCAGAAATTGATGAATAGTGTTTTTCAAAAAATTTCTCGGAAAGCTTTTATTTTCATCTTAGAAATTCAAACACTTTAATTCTCCCACGTAGTTAAAATACTATGGCTTTCCGACGTCTCTAGGTTATAAAACGACATTCATCTTATCAACACTCAATAATAATAAATAATAATATTTTATTCATTATTAAAAGCATTTACAATTGTTCGATTTTTTGGGTCGTTACACTGGTACATGGAGTGAAAGCTGAACCAATTCCCTCTAGGCTGTGTAAAGCAGGGAACCTACATCACAAAGCGGATCAATATCAGAATCCTTTACTCCTCATCAATAGGAAAGAAAGAAGATCAAAATCTAGTTTTGTACCTCGTTTGCATGCAAGTAAATTGAGGGGTGTTGACTCAAATCACCCAGAAGCTCTAGGTTCACCACCTGAATTCTCGGGAGGTCCCTACGGGGAACATGTGCAGCAGGAGTGGGAGCAGCAATCGGTACATCCTCTTCCTCGTCCTCCACATCCGGTAAATCAACCTGGACAGGACGTATCATCGCCTCCGCCAAACGACGAGGCTGTCTAATGGAACGGGGTCGAGGCACTTTAGAAGCCCTCCTCCGCACACCAGAAGTGGTTCTGCGGGAACTACTCGGCTGATCTGGATCCATATATTTGGACAATAAGTCTCCAAATCACCTCAGAAAGGGTGTGGTAAATTTTAACATAGAGATTTTCAAAATGAAATTTTATGGCTACATGCATGCATGCATTATTTTAACATACATCTACAGTAGAGTTAAAAATGCATAATTACCCAATGCCTACATTTTGAAATTTTTTCCCATAGTTTCCTTCATAAATAGGACTATCCACATGTACATAGGCATGACTAGGTGGCCATTCAGTAGAACACCTGCCCACAATCATATACATCTTATATGCATCAGTACATCACAATAAAAAATTCGTAAGGGTAGCCTAATTACCAGGATTATTTTTGCTTTGTTCACCTTTGCTCATTTTTCCTCCAATAGGATTAGAAATAGTAGAAAAAGGTGTCAATTTGACTGTTTCAAAAGTTAAATTTTTTCATATCATTATGTTCAGCATGGTTTAATACTAACATTTACTATGTTGAATATTTTTTATCAAGTCATTTCAGCATGCATAATAACTACTATGTGTTTAGATGCATTTCATGTGATAAGTCATTTTCCAACGAATAAAAACTGGAAATGAAGACATGCATACATTACCAGGACAGTGTAGAACACTCGCACGGTGACAGAATTTGCAAAAAGACGCCCGAACTCAACAGATCTGAAGAAGAGCTCTCAGATTTCCTTCGCGGCACAACATGAAATGACTTGAAAAGGCAACCTGCAGCCTTAATAGCCATCCACGGCTAGTCGTAGGTACTATTCACGGGGTAGAATTCACCCGAGGTACTATTCATGACAAAAATTAATTTCTTTTCTGTCCAAATCATTTTTGATACAATATTATTCTTGAATTTTACCCCACAAAGAAATATCATGTTGACAATTTGGACATTATTGAATTCTGAATAAATTAAATTATAAAATCTTTAAAATTTATCCCTGCTCTCATTTAATTGAATTCTTATATCATCGTCATCATCTTCATGCTTATATTGTGATGAAAGTCATCTTTGACCCGTAGTTCATAGATGGACTGTTGATTGGTATGATTATGACTATGTATTGGTATAATCATGACCTATAATGTTACAAATGATGTGGTAAAAGTCCTCATTAGCCCATAGTGCATTGATGGATAGTTGTTGGCATGATCATGACCATTGATGATAATACGAATATCATTTGCCTATAGTGCATGGATAATTTAGTGATGTGGACTATTTATTGACCTGAGTCTCAGCGGTAAAATTGATGATAAACTTTTAAAGCATAAAAGATAGTAGATATCATGCTCTACTTGACTCTTCTAATGGATTTCTAGTTCTGCTGCAGTTAAACTTGTTGTTTATTGTATTCTATCAGTTTAACACTGTTGAAGGCTAACGATAATTTATTCTGTATTATCTTAGTCATAATATTTTTTACTGTGCTAGTTGGGCTCACCCTTTTGCTTTCATTGTTCTCTTCAGGAAATGAGAATTTAGCCGGGATTAGTCGGGGAATAGAGTGACGGTCCGAGATGGTGATTGTAGTAGTCCTCACTATTTTATAAAATAGTGTGATAATAATTGTAATGAGGACTCCATTTGAGTTTGGATATTGTAACAACCCGAATTTTCAGAAAATATTAAAATAAGAATTTAGTAGATAAAATTCTTAAAACATGAGATGGGTTCGAACAAGAATATAAATGTGTTACGAGGTATGTGGTATTGTGTTACATAGGGTAATATGTGTGACAACCCGAGAATTTAAAAAAAATTTAAAATCATAATTGATTGATTTAAGGTTCAATATTAGGACCTAGACAGAAAATAAGTGTATGGATTTGATATTTCTATAAAGGAATTTTAAGGATTTCAAATTTTTTGGAGAAGGACTTGAATGATTTGATAGACTGTAAGTGGTAGTTTGATAATGAGGTATATGTTTAGTGTATGAGTTTATAAGAAGCTAAGTACATGATTTTATGTGTACGATACTTGTTTATGTGTTCAGTTTGTGCTTAAGGATCAAGGATTGATCGGATGAGTTGTAACTTTAACAAACCCTAAAGTTATGATAAGAATATGTTTATTAAGTTAGAAAACTCTAATGAACTGTTAGAAACCCTAACGATCGGATCGAAGACCCTAATTTTAGTTCTGGGAGTCCGAAACCCTAATTCAGATATTCAAAACCCTAATTCGGGATCTCAAAAGTTAAGATTAAATGGCTAAGTGTTAAATGTTATGGGATAAAAGGAAAATGTCCAAAATACCCTTCAAGTTGTAGAGGAAAAGACCAAATTACCCTTAGCAGGTGTGAAATGACCGAAATACCCTTTTACTTACTTTTTAAGTAAAAGATTTTAGCAAATCTTGGTGACTCATCCATTTGATATTGCCATGTGCCTTAAAATCTTTCCAAGATCAGACTTGTGCCACCTAGCCACATTACAACCATGGATTCAAAAGATCTAAGATTAAAAAGTAAGAAATACTTACTTTATTTCTCATACTTATTCTCTCTCTAACTTTTTGAATTCTAGAGTGAGAGAGAGTGAGAAGTTAAGCTATGAACATCATGTAGCAAGCCTTGATCAGCAACAAAAGATCAGAAATCAAAATCAAAGCATAAAAGGTATAAAAACCCTAACCTTGCAAATCTATGTATTTGGTGTTAGATGTTGTTAGTTATTGGTTAATGTTGTGTTAAGGGATGTTAGTGAGTGATCCAAGATATTACATCAAGGATCCATAACATCTAGTTGTTAGAAAATCAAGTTTTAAGGACTGACTTAGAACCCAAAAATAAGGCCTGACAGCCTAATGTCAGGGCCTATAGATTCTTCTGTGTTAGATTTTTAGTGTGTTTGAAGTTATAGACTTGTTCTTTGCCATGAGGAGAGTAGACCAGAAGTGAAATCAACTCCATACCATGTCTAGATCTCAGGTTATAAGCAGTCAAACATGGTTGACCGACCATGACTAATTAGAATCTGGGCAACCCAGATTTTCCAAAAAGCTTCTGACAAGCTTTTCTAAGCCATAAATCTTGCTGTTGTTTGATAGTTTGGTTATGTTGTTGTATTATCTTTGTAGACTGACATGTAGGCTGCATGATCATGCCTTTAGAACACTTAAATATTGCACTGGACCAAAGTTATTAAGGGTCAAAGTAGCCTTGACCATTTGTTTTGATAATTTCTGGAAAACCCAGAAAATTGTAGAGCAAGTTTTCTGACATGGTTTGACCATGCCAGATCTTGCTCATGTAGTGATGTTATTATGTTATGATGCTATATACTTATACCCTGACATGTTCTCTACACGATCGAACCATTAGATCTGTAAGACCCCAACTTTTTAATAAATATGATTTTTCTATAAATATCATTTTTAAATATTATGGAATGAATTTGATATAATGTTATAGTTGTGGGTAATATTTATAAATTTTACAAAGTACGCAAGTTGTTATAAAATATTTGATTAGTCAGGGAATATTCGTACGACGGCACAATCATTAGTGGACCCCACAACGGAATTATTATCGGATTGAGAAAACGACAAAAATATTTTTATGAAAATAATTCAATGAAAGTTTTACTGATTAAAACTGTTGAGCTACTTCCAGAGTAAAAGTACAAAGAAACGCTATGGGTTGCATAGTAGCACACGGTATTGATTATTGATGTTTACGAGAGAAGTCACTCAATTTTGTTCAAGTATTGCTACAGTAATTGTTGCATAGTATCTCACGTTATTTGATTCAATTATTGTCGATATTATATATATTATTAAATCAATAATTGAGACGACGAAGTTATTAATATTATTATTTGCAATATTAACGATGTCTAGAAGTTCTGCCAAGGAGAGGTTTGGTCACCTAATTGTGCGCCAATAGGGAGAAATCCTTATTGGAAAGCCCCCTCTTTCCTAGGAACGACCTGGTCGATTAATATTGTGAATTATAATAATGATGATAAATGTTGTTAAATATATTGAGGTGTCTTTTTATGAAGTCACTGAAGTTTATATATATATATATATATATATATATATATATATATATATATATATATATAAATTTTGTTTTATTAGTATTATTAATGTAATAAAATGTAAAAACTTTTTATATAAAATGTAATACTTTTATAAAGTTATTCATTTTATTAGACTATAAATAGAATATATAATATTCTATTATGCATAGTGTTTTGCATAGTAAAATATTTTTATATAAAATGTAATATTTTTATAAAGTTATTTGTTTTATTAGACAATAATTAGAATATATTATATTTTATTATGCATAGTGTTGCATAGTGCTGCATAGTGTTTTCGTATAGTAAAATCTTTTTATATACAATGTAATACTTTTATAAATTTATTTGTTTTATTAGATTTTAACTAATATATAGATATATATATATATATATATATATATATATATATCTAGAATATATTATATTTTATTGCATAGTGCAGCATAGTATCCTTTCTATTTTCCTATATATAATTTATTCTGTATTATCTTAGTCATAATATTTCTTACTGGGTTAGTTGAGCTCACCCTTTTACTTTAATTGTTCTCTTCAGGAAATGAGAACGTAGCAGGGACTAATCGTGGAACGGAGTGACGGTCTTAGATAATAGCATTAGTAGTCCTCACTATCTGTTAAATAGTGTGATAATAAATGTAATAAGGACTCAATTGAGTGTGGATATTGTCTAGATGACAATATTTGTATTAAAACTCACAGCATATGTTTTGTCGTATTTTACACGACTGTTGTATAATTAAGTTGTATTTGAATTTTGTACTATGTATTTGGCGACTCAAGATGTGTGATGTATACCTATTTTGGGGGCATCACAGTTGGTATCAAAGCCCAGGGATATGATCCCTGGCTTAAGATGTGAGACAAGAACTAGGAGGAGAGAGACGGGGAATTCCTTCACTAGTATGACCTATCTAAGTTTATTTGGTATTTAATTGGTTGGTCAGAGTATAGGGATAATATGTGATATGTTAATTAACCCTTATTTTGTGGCTATATTTGAAAATGACATCCGAGAATGTTGAGAACATCAATGGAGCACAGGAGACCGTTGAGTCTCCACAGATCAATAATCAGGAAAATGTGCATCAGGAAGGTGACAATCCTCAGGCAAACAACAACACTGACCAGATGATGAACGATGGAATATTCAGAGGCTTTATGCAATTCATGCAACATCAGGAAAGAGCGGCTCCTGTACAAAATGCAGGTGGAAACACTGGCAACTCTCGAACGGTCACCGCTAAGCAGTTCAAGGAGAATGACCACCTATCATATGTTTCAAATGAGGAGGGGAGGGACACATCAGTCCAAACTGCACGATGCCATCCAAAGCATGTTATAATTGTGGAAGAGAAAGTCACCTAGCCCAATTTTGTAGTTCACCGAAGACAAGTTCAGCTAGGATGGAGGCACCAAAGGACGTCCCAGAAAAGTCAAAGCCAGTAGTGCAAGGGAGAGCGTTTGTTGTGACCTCCCAGAAAGCAAGGAACCCAAACGAGGTCATCACGGGTAAGCTTATCATAAACTCTAGCAAAGTTTATACCTTATTTGATACCGGTTCTACCCATTCTTTTATTTCTCCTACTTGCGCTCAACGTTTAAATTTGACTCCGGAGAAATTGGACTTTGACTTATCTGTTGAAACTCTATTGGGAGAAATCTTCAATACATCCACTGTTTATAAGTCTTGTTTGGTTTAAATCGGTACCCTCACATTACCTGTTGATCTTATTTCATTGAAAATACTTGCATTTGAAGTAATTCTAGGGATTGATTAGTTAACTACTCATCATGCAAAAATTGATTATTTTTGTAAGGTTGTTAGCTTTCATATTCCTAACCAACCTATTATGCAAATTCAAGCAACCAAACTATTACAATCAATCACTGTCATCTCAAGCCATAAAGCTATTCATTTATTGAAAAATGGATGTCAAGCTTTTTTAGCTCATGTCACGGATCTAAACAAAAATACGTCAGTTTTGAATGATATTTCTATTGTTAATGAATTTCTTGACGTAATCCCTGAAGAACTTCCTGGCCTACCCCCAGAGCGTGAAATTAAATTTTGTATCGACCTTGAACCCGGTACAAAACCCATTTCCAAAGCCCCGTATCGAATGGCTCCTATTAAACTTTAGGAGTTAAAGACCCAACTGCAGGAATTGTTAAACATTGGCTTTATTCGTCCTAGTACTTCTCCTTGGGGTGCTCCTGTTCTATTTGTGAAGAAGAAAGATGGGATATGCAACTTTGTATTGATTATCGGGAGTTGAATCATGTCACCATCAAAAATAGGTACCCATTGCCACGTATTGATGACTTGTTTGACCAGTTGCAAGGAGCCAAATTCTTTTCAAAGATTGATCTTCGTTCCGGATATCACCAATTAAAGATTAGAACCGATGACATTCCAAATACGGCTTTCAGAACTCGGTACGGGCATTATGAATTCCTAGTCATATTTTTTGGATTAACTAATGCTCCTGCTGCCTTCATGGATATGATGAACTGAGTATTCAAGGAATATTTGGATCACTTTGTGGTCGTCTTTATTGATGACATCCTTATTTATTCCAAAAGCCGTGAAGATCATGAGCAACACTTGAGGCTGATACTTAAAAAGCTTCATGAATATAAACTTTATGCCAAGTTGAAGAAATGCGAGTTCTGGCTTGAGGAAGTAGCTTTCCTTGGGCACGTGGTATCAAGTCATGGAATATCTATTGACCCAACAAAGATTGAAGCTATTCAAAGCTGGGAGCAACCTAAATCAGTGACCGAAGTACGTAGCTTTCTCGGCTTAGCTGGTTATTATCAGAGATTCATAGAACGGTTTTCTCAAATCGCTACTCCCTTAACTCAGCTGACTCGGAAAGATACAAAATTCGGTTGGAACGAGGAATGTGAGAAGAGTTTTCAAGAACTCAAGAGAAGACTCATTTCAGCACCTGTTCTGACAATACCATCTGGCTCGGAGGGATTTGTCATCTACAGTGATGCTTCAGGCAAAGGGTTAGGATGTGTTCTCATGCAACATGGGAAAGTCATAGCCTATGCCTCTCGACAACTCAAAGAATATGAAAGGAATTATCCTACTCATGATCTAGAGTTGGCAGCTATTGTCTTCGCACTTAAAATTTGGAGGCATTACTTGTATGGGTAGAAAGTGGAGATCTTTACGGATCATAAAAGCCTCAAATATTTCTTCACTTAAAAGGAACTCAACATGCGACAACGACGTTGGCTTGAACTGTTGAAAGATTATGATCATACCATCCAATACCATCCTGGAAAAGCGAACGTGGTAGCTGACGCATTGAGTAGAAGATCATATATGGGTACGAGTGCGATATTGTCAACGCAGAGGCCCATTTTGTGTGACTTGCAAAGGATGGAGATAGAGTTAAAGACTCCAGGGACCCATGTGATGATGGCGAATATACGAGTAGAACCGAATTTAATCGATAAAGTTAAAGCTGCTCAAGCTACAGACCTGGAGCTGATGCATATGAGGAAGAAAGTACAAGAAGGTGTTATGCCGGAAGCATGAATCGATGAAGAAGGAATACTTCGAGTCAACTCCAGACTTTGTGTTCCTAACGACCTTGATTTAAAGTATAAAATCATGATGGAGGCGCACAACACACCATTTGTAATCCATCTTGGGAGTACCAAAATGTATCATGATCTTCGACTTACATTTTGGTGGGGTAATATGAAGAGGGAGATAGCGCTGTTTATCTCAAGGTGTTTAACTTGTCAACGAGTCAAGGTGGAACATCAAGTACCAAAAGGTCCATTGCAACCACTTGAAATTCCAGAATGGAAGTGGGAGCACATTACCATGGATTTCGTTACTGGTCTTCCCAAGGTTTCTCGAGGCATAGATACAATTTGGGTCATTGTTGATAGATTGACCAAGTTTGCTCATTTTTTACCTATACGAGAAACTTATACACTTGAACGTCTTGCTCGTATATACATAAACGAGGTTATAAGATTGCATGGTGTGCCAATATCTATAGTTTTTGATCGAGACCCAAGATTCACTTCACGATTTTGGGTTAGTTTACAAAAAGCTATGGGCACGGATTTACGATTTAGTTCGGCATATCATCCTCAAACGGACGGACAATCAGAGAGGACTATTTAAACTCTTGAAGATTTATTAACACTCTGTGTCCTTGACTTCAAGGGAAGTTGGGACAAGTTCTTACCATTGGTGGAGTTTTCCTACAACAACAGTTATCAAGCAAGTATTGGCATGGCTCCATTCGACGCGTTGTATGGAAGAAAGTGTCGTTCTCCAGTATGCTAGGATGAGGTGGGTGAGGCAACGTTGTTGGGACCGGAGTTGGTACGTATGACTACGGAAAAGATTCAAATGATACGATAACGTATAAAAACCTCACAAGACCGACAAAAGAGTTATGATGATCTTCATCGAAAGGACGTAGAATTCGATATTGGAGATCATGTGTTGTTACGTGTTGCTCCATGGAAAGGAGTTACGAGATTTGGAAAGAGAGGAAAGCTTAATCCTCGATTCATTAGCCCATTTTTAATCCTCGATCGAGTAGGAACTGTGGCCTATAGACTCGCTTTACCGCCAAGTATGTCTCGTGTTCATAACGTTTTTCACATATCCATGTTACGTAAATATGTGGAAGACCCGAACCACATTATTGAGTTAGAACCGGATGAAATAGCGAAAGATTTAACGTATGAAGAAGTTCCTGTTCAAATCTTAGATAAGAAAGAACATATTCTACGCTCCAAGGTTATACCTCAAGTCAAAGTTTTGTGGAGAAACCACGATGTTGAGGAAATGACCTGGGAGTTAGAATCTGAAATGAAATCAAGGTATCCTTACCTCTTTGACAAACCAGGTACGTACCCTAATTTCAAGAGCGAAATTTCTTAAGAAGGGGAGGTTGTAAGACCCCAACTTTTATGAATAAAGATGAATTTTGTATAATTATCATTTTTAAATATTATGGAATGAATTTGATATAATGTTATAGTTTTGGGTAATATTTATAAATTTTGCAAAGTACGCAAGTTGTTATATAATATTCGATTGGTCGGGGAATATTCGTTTTGACAGGGATTATTCGTATGACGGCACAATCATTGGTGGACCCCACAATAGAATTATTGTCGGATTGAGAAAATGACAAAAATATTTTTATGAAATAACGGCGGAAGTTTTAACGTTATCTGTTGAAACACCCGGTGTTAAAAGTACAAGATTACGCGTGGTTGCATAGTAGCACACGGTATTGATTATTGATGCTTACGTGAGAAGTCACTCAATTTTGTTCAATTATTGCTACAGTAATTTTTGCATAGTATCTCACGTTATTTGATTCAATTATTGTCAATATTTTATATATTATTAAATCAATAATTGAGATGATAAAGTTATTAATATTATTATTTGCAATATTAACGATGTCTAGAAGTTCTGTCAAGGAGAGGTTTGGTCACCTAATTGCGCACCAATAGTGAGAAATCTTTATTGGAAAGCCCCCTCTTTCCTGGGAATGACCTGGTCGATTAATATTGTAAATTATAATAATGATGATAAATGTTGTTAAAAATATTGAGGAGATTTTTATGATGTATTTATGGTTAAATTTTGCTTATTATTCGGACACCCACTTACTCATTTTTTTAAAAATAATCGCTAAGTTATAAAGTATATATATTATATGTGGTGTGAGTAATTATATATATATATTATGTATGGAAAATGAAATGGCTGGATTTCAAGTTCACGGGATGTAAGAAGAAAAAAAGGGGATAGCTTTGTAATGGTGGAATAGATATATGTATATAATATGATGATAGTGACTTTTGGATGGTGTGGGATTTTGGCCACGGGTAATGAAGAAAAAAGAGATGGCATGGCTACGTATATTTTAAAAAGAGAATGGATTCACGGGATGAATCCCGTGACTTTTATTTAGCATATGTTATATATATATATATATATATATATATATATATATTTTATTTTATTTAAGGTTTTGTTTTATTAGAATATTTTATTAATACTGCATAGTAAATCAATCTAGATCGTTCATGGATTAGTTACTATGCAGTCCATTCTTCTATAAATAGAAGCTCATTCCTTCATAATTTCTTACGAATTCACTGAAACTCTAGAGAGAGAAACTATAGAGAGAAAGAAGAAAAGTGTTCTACTACTTCACTACTCCTATATCCAGTACTCTTCTTTCTAAGGTAAGGGGTATTATTTCTTTCGTATTCATGAAGAGAACTTCCGTTATTCCATTCTTTATTATTCTGTTGGAATAACCTATATACGCAGACTTCCATATACTTGGTGAAATTCTTCTGTTATTCCATTTTTATTATTACATTTGGAATATACTTTCTGCATTTTTTTACGCTTTGACTGGTTCCGTCTTTTTATTATTACATTGGAATATCCTCGTCTGCATGCGTTTTACGTTGGACCAAGTTATGTCTTTATTATTCTCATTGGAACATCCCAGCTTGTGCGAATTTCACTTTGAATTGGTTCTCATTATTTATTATTCTGTGGAATAACTTTGTCATCGCAAAGTACCGCATGCATGGTGATTTCTTTTGTTATTCTATTCTTTATTATACTCAGTTGGTTAAAGTTTTGACTTCTATACTCCATGAAATTAGTGGAATATCCTTGATATTTGCGCTTCATCCAGTATCTTTTCATAGAAGTATCATGTTGACAATTTGGACTTATTAGTTCCTGAATAAATTAATTCTTGAACTTATTTTATTGAATTCTTATATCATTGTCATCATCCTCATGTTTATATTTTTTTGAAAGTCATCTATGGCCTGTAGTGCATGGATGGACTTGGTATGATTATGACCAGAAATTATTCGGTGTAATCATAAAAGTGATGAAAAACCTTTTAAATCATAAAAGATAGTAGATTTTATTCTCTACTTGACTCTTTTAATGGATTGCTTGTTCCACTGCAGTTAAACTTGATGTTTGTTATATTGTATCATTTTAACACTGTTGAAGGCTAACGATAATTTATTCTGTATTATCTTAGTCATAATATTTCTTACTGGGCTAGTTGAGCTCACCCTTTTACTTTCATTGTTCTCTTTAGTAAATGAGAACGTAGCAGGGACTAGTCGGGGAACGGAGTGACGGTCCAGATAATAGCATTAGTAGTCTTCACTATTCTGTTAAATAGTGTGATAATAAATGTAATGAGGACTCAATTGAGTGTGGATATTGTCTAGATGACAATATTTGTATTAAAACTCACAGCATATGTTTTGTCGTATTTACACGACTGTTGTATAATTAAGTTGTATTTGAATTTTGTACCATGTATTTGGCGACTCAAGATGGGTGATGTATACCTATTTTGGGGGCGTCACATGCATAGATGGACTTGGTATGATTATGACCAGGGATTATTCGGTGTAATCATGACCGTAATGTTATAAATGATGTAGAATAAGTCCTCATTGGCCCGTAGTGCATTGATGGACAGTTGTTGGCATGATCATGACCATTGATGAATACATGAATATCCTTGGCCGTAGTGCATGGATAATTTGTGGTTGTGATACTAATGAATATCCTTGGCTATAGTGCAGGGATGATGTGGATTATTTATTAAGCTAAGTCTCAGCGATAAAAGTGATGAAAAACCATTTAAAAAATAAAAGATAGTAGATTTTATTCTCTACTTGACTTTTAATGGATTACTTGTTCCGCTGCAGTTAAACTTGATGTTTGTTATATTTTATCAGTTTAATATTGTTGAAGGCTAATGATAATTTATTCTGCATTATCTTAGTCATTATATTTCTTACTGGGCTAGTTGAGCTCACCCTTTCTTTCAATGTTCTCTTCAGGAAATGAAAACGTAACCGGGACTAGTCGGGGAACGGAGTGACGGTCCACATGATAGTATTAGTAGTCCTCACTATTCTGTTAAATAGTGTAAAATTAAATGTAATGAGGACTCTTTTGAGTGTGGATATTGTCTAGATGACAATATTATTATTAAAACTCTCAATTTATGTTTTGTCGTATTTTACACGACAGCTGTATTATTAAGTTGTATTTGAATATTGTACCATGTATTTGGCGACTCAAGATGGGTGATGTATACCTATTTTGGGGGCGTCACAAGATCACACCAACAAGACCTAGACTGCAAGTTATAAGGATCGAAAAGTAGTCACTTGGACTGTTCTTTATTTCTGGAAAACCCAGAAATGAAGAACAACCTCTGACAAATATTTTGGAGGCCCAGATCTTGTTGATATATTGTTGTATGGTCATGAACTTGGTATGTAGTCGTAGTATTACATAAATACTACAACTTTAGCATGAATTTCAGCCCAGAAAGCAACACGAACATAGAATTAAAACTGGTCAAACATAGCCCTTCGGTGTCTGACATGAGTTCTGGAAAATGCTCAAGAACACCTATAGCGACGGTTCTGTCGTTATAGGGCCCTTTAGCGACAGTTATTTTTGAAAAATTAATTATTTTATTAAATAATTAGAGAAAATTAGTTTTAAATTATTAAAAATACATAATAAATTGCTAAAAATTATTTTAAAGCCTAAAAATTAGTTTTAATTAGTTTGAGTATATTTCATAAATATTTAATATTTTTGAAATATAAATGGTATTTAATTTATTTAATTATAATATTAAATAAATTATTCAAAAATGATTTTAATACTTGAAAATCATGAAAAATATATTATGGTGTTAGAAAATATTTTAAGTTATTTTTAATAACTTTTGATATTTTATGATGAATTTCATTAATAAATTAATATTAATGGTAATTGAATTATTTAATGAATATATTAAATAAATTATGGAAAAATAGAATTAATGTTTTAAAATTATATAAAAATGATTTAAGTGTTATAAAATATTTGAAGTTATAAAATATAACTTTTGATATTTTGTCATGAAAATATTAATAGCAATTATCTGATAATGAATTTAATTGTTTAAAAATCATATAAATATGATTTTAAGGTATTAAAAATACTTTGATATATTATAAATATATTATAATATTATGTTATGATTTTCATTATTATTTAATATTAAAAATATTAATGATAAGAGAATAATGTGGTATTTATATTATATAAATACGATATAAGTGAATGAAAAATTATGATAAATGGTAATAATTACTTGAAAATTATTACGAGCTTATGAAAAATATTTTTACTGGTAATAAATTATCTAAAATATCTATGAACCAGTTTAGACCGAGTCATAGTGATTTTAGACTCGAGATAGTCCGACTCGAACGTTGGGATGTTAGAATTATGTCAAATTCAACTCAGACTGAAATAGTTTGACTTGATACTGAGTCTTAGGTAGTTTGTGGATTGATAGGGTTATGTGTTTAGGTTATTCTATGATTATATATAATAGTATTATACTGTGATGATATTATTCTAATTTGTATATCGATATTATTTATATATTAGGTCTTCAGTCAAAGCTTAATAAATTGCATAACAGTAATCGACCGAACATGCAAGTTTCTTATACTTATTTATTGTGCAAGTTTTTCTTAACTCAACCTCGAGTTGTTTTATTCAAATATACTTGTGGTTAATCATTGTTGATTGCCATGTCTATGAATTGTTTAATTGCACTCTGTGCGTATTGCATGTATTCATCAGGTATGAAAGGCTGATCACCTTCATTACCATTCGGTCCAGATATATTTGTTCCTGTTCAATGCTCGTTCAGTTATAAAAATTTGTTCATGCTAATTCATAACTATATTGTTGAATTATAGCCAGCTTATTATTCAAATTCTTTCAATCATGATATATCCTTAAATAAACCTATACTTGTTGGGCAAACTTATGCTCACCCTTGCTATATCATGATAAACATTGCAGATTAAGACGAATACGTCGGATACATGAAAGGACAAAGCCAAGTTCAGCTTGGGACTATGTGTGCATCTAGATTTGTAACAGAAATGTATTATAATAACAATATTTATTAGATAGGATATTGATTCAGGTTTTATGTGAAGGTTCTCGACCTTGGGATAGTGTGTAATATTTAATGTATAAACAATTTATGTTTATATCTTCTGCAATTAATTATAGAAATAGTATACCAGATCCGTGGTGATTAGGACCCGGATTTGGGGATGCTACAATATGAGCTACGTAATAAGTGATGTTGTGTTTAATAAATATATATCGTTATTATATATTTGTTATAAATTATAGAGATGAATTAGTAAAGAAGATGGGTAGAAATTTATCTATTGATATTAAATAATTTATGTGAACTTATTTTATAAATGTAAGTTGATTTATCTATTAAATGAATTCGTTAAATTGTCAAAACATGAACATTTGCATGATCATGATTTATAGATTCATATTTAGGTTAGTAAATGTTTATGTTAATTATTGGGTATTTGGTATGTTGTAGTTTTATGAGTTACAAACTCATAGAATCGAAAATGGACTAATTTGGATGAGTAAAACTCATATTATGATAATTGGAAGGAGTTTTGTGACGCCCCCAAAATAGGCATACATCACCCATCTTGGGTCGCCAAATATATAATACAGAATACAACTACAAACTTAATTATATAATTATCGTGTAGAATACGACAAAACATAAGCTAAGAGTTTAACACGAATATTATATTCTTGACAGTATCCAAACTCAAATGGAGTCCTCATTAAAATTATTATCACACTATTTTACAAAATAGTGAGGACTACTAAGAACCATCTTGGACCATCACTCCGTTCCCCGACTAGTCCCGACTACGTTCTCATTTCCTGAAGAGAACAATGAAAGCAAAGGGTGAGCTCAACTAGCCTAGTAAAGAATATTATGACTAAGATAATTCATTTATCAATAGCCTTCATCAGAATAAATCAGAGATTTAGAACATATGGTAGATAATAAAAGTTTTCAACCATAATTGCAGCGGAATCAACAATCCATTAGAAGAGTCAAATAGAACATAATGTCTACTATCTCCTCCAAATTAAAAGTCCATCGTTAATATTTCATTCCTGTAATACTCATGAATAGTTCTTTTTTGTACCCAAGACAAAGAGAACTTGCATCACCTATCTTCACCTTAACCACTAAAGATTATATTTAAACTCGCAATTCATATTTATAATCATGCAATTCACTACGGGCCAAAGATATTCAACTATAAAACCAATGGTCATGATCATACCAATCATTTGATTGTCTGTGCACTACGGCCAAAGACATACAACTGTTAACTAATGGTCATGATCCTGCCAATCACATCATCGAATTATCCATGCACAACAGGCTAAGAATATTCGTTAGTATCACCAGTGGTCATGATCATGTCATACACCTGTCCATCTTTGCACTACGGGCCAAAGCTATCAATCAACGGTTCGTATTTGCACATAAGCCAAAGATATACAACTATAAAACCAATAATCAACAGTCCATCTATGCACGTAAGCCAAAGATGACTTTCATCATAATATAAGCACGAGGATGATGACAATGATATAAGCATCAATCAAATGGAATCAAGGATAAATATTAAAGACTTTAAATTTATCCAGAGTTTAAAAATATCCAAATTGTCAACATGATACTGCTTTGTGGAGTAAAATTCAAGAATAATATTCATGTATCAAAAATAATTTTGGACAGAAAAGAAATTATTTTTTGTCGTGAATAGTACCCCGGGTGAATAGTACCCCGTGAATAGTACCCTGACATGAAAAGTGCCCTGAATACCTAAATGAATAATATTCAAGTGAATAGTAATTGGGTGAATAGTAACTCGTAAATAGTACCTCAATATAAAAAGTACCCCAAATACTCGAGTGAATAATATTCGAGTGAATAGTAATCGGGTGAATAGTAACCCGTGAATAGTACCCCGGGTGACAATATTGATATTTAATAAGAAAGTTCAGATTAATATTCTAATGAAACGATAATTGATGAAGCACAAAACTCAAGGATATACCACTAATTTCAGGGATTATAGAAGCAATACTTACCATAGTAAGTTTAGATTTGAGAATATGAAAAGAAATAATATACGAAATTGTAAATGGATATTCACCTGTCATGCGGTACGTAATCCGCGTAGACAGGTTATTCCAACATATAAAAGGATGAATACGAAAAATAGTATTCCTTATGAATACGAAAGATATAATATCCCTTACGAATACAACAAAGAATATCCCTTACGAATATAACAAATAATATCCATTATGAATAAAACAAATAATATCCCTTACGAATATAACAAATAATATCCCTTACGAATACAACAAATAATATCCCTTACCATACGAAAATAACATCCCTTACCTTAGTAGAAGACTGAATACTGCAATAGTGAAGTAGCATAATACTCTTCTTCTTACTCTCTATAGTTTCTCTTGTGAGTCTCAGTGAATTGGTTAGAATGAAAGAAGAATTAAGCTTATATTTATAGGAGAAATAACTAAATAGTAACTAATTCATGAACGGTCCAGATTGATTTACTATTAGAACGGACGGTCCATATTGATTACTATTAAAACCACAACCGACGGTCCAGATTGATTTACCTTTAAAACCACCACCGACGGTCCAGATTGATTTACTATTAAAACCACCATCGAAGGTCCAGATTAATTTACTATTAAAACCACCATCGACGGTCTAGATTGATTTACTATTGATATCACCACCAATGGTCCGGATTGATTTACTATTAAAACAACCACCAATGGTCCATATTTATTTACTATCGAAACCACCACCAATGGTCCAGATTGATTTACTTTATACACTTTAGTACCCCTAAAATTTTTCAAGTTTGCATTATTCCCCTCTAACTTTTGTAATTCATTTATCTTTAATAAACACATTTTTAATATTTCAACAATTATTCATCATTAATATTATAACTTACAATATTGACAACCAGATCATTCCCAGGTAAGAGGGGGCTTTTCGATAAAGATTTCTCCTTATTGGCGCGCAATTAGGTGACCAAACCTCTTTCCTCGATAGAACTTTCTAGACATTGTCAATAATGTAAATAATCATATTAATAAATGTGTTTTCTCAATTATTGATTTAATAATATAAAATATAGTGCAGATGATACTGTGACAATAATTGAATCAAATAACGTGAGATACTATGCAACAATTACTGTAGCAATAATTAAATAAACTGAGTGGCTTCTTACGTAAGCATCAATAATCAATACCGTATGCTACTATGCAACCACGCGTATTACTGTACTTTTATCACCAGAAATTTCAACAGTTAATGGTAAAACTTTTGCCGTTATTTTTATAAAAATTTATTTATGTCGTTTTCTAACTTCGATAGTTATTCCGTTAAGGGGTCCACCAATGATAGTGTTGACGAACGAATATTCCCTGACAAAAAGAATATTCCCCGACCAAACGAACATTTCCCGACACAACTAATATTTTATATCAACTTGCTTACTTTGCAAAAAAATTCATATATCACCCTTAACTTTAACCTTTTATCAATTTAACCATTTACTAAATAGAATAATAATTATAAGAAAATTGAATATTTTCATTTCATAAAATTCGGGGTCTTACAATCTCCCCTCCTTATGAAATTTCATCCTCGAAATTTACGTACCTAGTAGTTCAAAGATGTAAGAATACCTTGCTGGTCATTTCCTCTGTAAAATGATTTCTCCATTGCTCATCTCTTGGATTTCAGATATCGTTTCAGAATACAGCTTCAAAACAATGGTTAATTAACATATCACAATTTTTCAACTTATTAAGTTAGAAAATTTAGCTTAGGTAGGACACACACACTAACGAAGGATATTACTCATCTTTCCCCTCCTAGTTCTAATCCCGGATCTCCGCTAGAGACCATATCCCTAAGCTCTGATACCAACTGTGAAGCCCCCAAAACAGGCATACATCACCCATCTTGGGTCGCCAAATACATAATACATAATACAACTACAAACTTAATTATACAATTATCGTGTAGAATACAACAAAACATAAGTTGAGAGTTTAACACGAATATTGTATTCTAGACAGTATCCAAACTCAAATGGAGTCCTCATTAAAATTATTATCACAGTATTTTACAAAATAGTGAGGACTACTAAGAACCATCTTGGACCATCACTCCGTTCCCCGACTAGTCCCGACTACGTTCTCATTTCCTAAAGAGAACAATGAAAGCAAAGGGTGAGCTCAACTAGCCCAGTAAAGAATATTATGACTAAGATAATTCATTTATCAATAGCCTTCATCAGAATAAATCAGAGATTTAGAACATATGGTAGATAATAAAAGTTTTCAACCATAATTGCAGCGGAATCAACAATCCATTAGAAGAGTCAAATAGAACATAATGTCTACTATCTCCTCCAAATTAAAAGTCCATCGTTAATATTTTATTCCTGTAATACTCATGAACAATTCTTTTTTGTACCCAAGACAAAGAGAACTTGCATCACCTGTCTTCACCTTAACCACTAAGATTATATTTAAACTCGCAATTCATATTTATAATCATGTAAATCAACAGTTTCTCCTTGCCATAAAGGCTTAATAAAACGTTTACTCAATATCCTTACCCCCAAAGGCTAAAGATATTCAAATGTAATAACAATGATCATACCAATTAGTTGTCTATCTTTTCACTATGGGCCAAAGATATTCAACTATAAAACCAATGGCCATGATCATACCAATCAATTGTCTGTCAGTGCACTACGGCTAAAGACATACAACTGTTAACTAATGGTCATGATCCTGCCAATCACATCATCAAATTATCCATGCACTATGGTCCAAGAATTTTTGTTAGTATCACCAATGGTCATGACATACACCTATCCATCTTTGCACTACGGGCCAAAGCTATCAATCAACAGTTCATCTTTGCATGAAAGCCAAAGATATACAACTATAAAACCAATAATCAATAGTCCATCTTTGCACGTAAGCCAAAGATATACAACTGTAAAATCAATAATCAACAGTCCATCTATACACGTAAGCCAAAGATAACTTTCATCACAATATAAGCACGAGGATGATGACAATGATATAAGCATCAATCAAACGGAATCAAGGATAAATATTAAAGACTTTAAATTTATCCAGAGTTTAAAAATATCCAAATTGCCAACATGATACTTCTTTGTGGAGTAAAATTCAAGAATAATATTCATGTATCAAAAATAATTTTAGACAGAAAAGAAATTAATTTATGTCGTGAATAGTACCCCGGGTGAATAGTACCCTCATGAATAGTACTTCAGGAATAGTACCCCGTGAATAGTACCCTTGTAATACCCGAGAATTTCCACGTATTATTAAATGAATATATTAATGGAAATAAAATTTCTATGAATATAAATGTTATTATTTTGTGAGTCGGTTAAATCGATTGATTCGTATTAGATCGATGTGTATTAAGTTGTGTGAATTGACAATGAGAATTGTGAAATGCTTTGTGTGGCTTAATGTGAAACGAGGAAATCCATTAAGCAAATTAAAACGAGAATCTAGAAGACTAATCGTGTTAATCATGTGATTTCATATGTGTAATCAATACGCTCGTAGACTTGTAGTAACACTTTTGTGAACATCAATTCATGTCGTATAAAACGAGTTTAGCGATGAAAATTGGCACGGGCTGAAGCTAAACCAGTCTTGACATTGTCGGTACTACTACAAGAATCAAGGCGTCTCAAAGAAGATAAAACTTCATGGCAATGCGGCCAATTGGTCGATTGGAGAAAAATTAATTTTTCTACTGTAGGAATTAAATGGAATAATTATGTGATATGTGTGACATTAATAAACCATGAAATAAAGTACGTTATGTTTGACGAAGAAATTATTAAGTAGACCATTAATTAATATTAATTTATTATGGTAGAATATTGATTACTTGGTAATTAATTAATAATATGTGATTATTATTAATTGCAATATATCTATAAATATAACAAGAATTATATAGATAACTAATGATTATGGAAATTCATAAATACATTAATCAACGATGATTGGATTAATTAATATTGGTGTTAATTAATAAAGGAAGTGAATAATTTATTTATTTGACATTAATAAATAAGTTATTAATATAATAATATGAGATTAACGATTATGTGCAATAATACAACTATACTATATATTGTAGTATGACATTTATGTGACTATATAATAGGTTGTATGAAACTATATTGTATGAAGCAATGTGATTAAACATATTGGAACTATATGTTATAAATACATTATGAAATATCTATGTGACAATATGTATGTGGGTATATATTAAAATAATATACCATGAGCATATTGTAAACTATTATTTTAATAAAGTGTACCAGTATAATAAAATGTACATGGATTATATGTATGTTATATTTTCATATTACATCTACTACTTTGAAACATTAATTACTAAAATTGTAGTTATAGCTAGTGTATGGTTGATATAACATAAAAATAAGGTTTGTGCATAAGTATAGTATAAGTGTTGCTAGAATGCTGAGCATTTGAATTGTCTCAAATTGAGTGTCCCATTTACTCCTTCCTCAGTCACGTGAATCACATAAAGGCTATGGCCTATTTTATTTTCTTTGTTCCAAGCTTTCTAGCTGATGATTATGGTAGGGAGTGGTGGTTATGATGAGTTTCAACCACCATCAAACAACTCCTTGTTAACCTTCATGCAATCCTTCAATCCATAGGTTTGATTCAATGGAAAATTGATATGTCTGTGTAAGAATTCTTCTATAAATAGCAGACATGTTTATTCATTGGTGTTGCTTGAAGTGTCTGATATTTGCTAAGTAAGAGTTGAAAGCATACAAGTAATCTAAAAGCTTAGGAGTTCAATTGGAGCAAATTCCTTTCATAATTCAGAGGTATAATCCCATCCCTTGTTGCCATTTTTAGTTTCTGTTACACAGAGTTCGTGAGTATTGAAATTCAAATTTTTGAATTCATGGAATTAGATGTTAATGAGGTTGGGTATGGGTTATATAATTGTTATATGACCATATAAATATGTTTCAACTGTAATAGAAATGTTTAGAATTAATTTCATGAGTAATTTCTGTGTTTGGGCTAAACAATGTTCTTAAAGTTTATCGCTCTCGCTCGAACCGGTGTATGGCGCAATTCTGCTACGGATTAACACTAGAATGGCGCAGCAGCAATTTCTTGACCCTGAGTTCGATTTTTGAGTTCTGTTTTATAATATGTTATAGTGTTATAACATTTACTAGCTTACAAGCATGTATAAGGGGCATAAACCAGTATATTGACTTGATGTGAGCATGTGTTAATAGATTTGTATTCATGAATAATGAGAGTATGTAGTTGGAATGAAATTAGAACTTTAAAAATGAACTTGATATGTATGTATGCCATGGTTATATACTGACTTTGCAAGCATATTGGTATGACTTAGAAATGCATGAATAAACCTTTAGATTGTGTTTATGTGATTAGTAAGCAAGCATGAACATGTTGGACTAATTTGTAAACTTTATAAATGAAAATACGACTTTTGAAGTGAATGTTAACACGCTACCTTAAAGGTTAGAATTTGACACTTGTGATCATGTTTGATGTCACTCTTAGACTGAATCATGTAGTATAACCATAGATATACAATGCTTGTGTAACACATTTCAAGAAAAGCATAAACAAAGCATATCTTCAACTAAAGCGGTGTTAATTTCACATATGTGTTATGAATATTCACAAGCATGCCTAATATGAGTTTTATAACTATCTTGTATGTTTAGAGAGCAAGCATGATAGACTTTGTGATTTCATGACCTTGAATGGCCTTAACTTGTTGAAATGTTTAAATTAGAATTTTATTATAAAAGAAGGAACCTAGATTGACTTGAGAAGCATGAAAAGACCTTTAACATGACAAATATATCATGTATGATTGTTTTGGTCAAGCCAGACAGAGACCACAAGGTAGCAGCTGAGTCTTGGCATAGCCAGAGGACGACGCAAATTGCGTTTGCCCTAAAGCTTAGCCATGGCAAGCAATTGCCTTGATCTCAAGTTAGAACCTGGTCAGTTTAAAATCTGATCTTGGGTCAGTCGACTTGTATGGTACCTAAAATACTAGAGGTGGTTTAAAACCTACTGATGCATTCATATAAGTGATGCTTAGATATTATATTTGTGCTACCTTGTAATAGGAAGGTCCATGGATAAAAAGGACTTAACCTTTAGTATTCATAATTTACTTATGAAAATGACTAGGTGTTTGATCATTCTCAATCTATAATCTGATTTTATACCATATGTGCATACTTGAATCATGTCAAGCTTGATTAAAGACTGTGTTAGCTAATGAACATCTTGAACATAAAATACGCTATAAATAGGATTCGAAAGTGTTGATTTCTTAAAGTGGATAAACTACACTTAAGGCAAGTATCTGAACTATCATTTACATTGTGCAAGTTTCCTTGAACTTCACTCTTTGATTGTGCAAGTTCTCTAACCTTACTCAAATTTATATTGAGCAAGTATCCGAACCTTATCTCTTTATGCAAGTTATATTACTTTCTCATTCAATTAAACAAGTATGTTTAAACTCTTGTGAAAGCTATTATTCATATGGAACTTGGTATTGTTCTTGAATATTGTGAAAGAGTCGATGCCATTTGATTTGGCTAGACTATATGCATGTTTATAAAACTATCCAAACCAATTGATTGGTGCGAAAATCTTGAAAACTGAGTTGAACAACCCTTATGGTAAGGAGAGTGTATGTTGTTGGAAACCCCAATATTATTGTGGTGTTATGCATAACTTAGAGTATTATAGACTGATCATCTATAGTACTTGATTCTGTTGGGTTATTAGTTTAATATTGGTAACTCTAGTGAATGTTCAATAGTCCTTAGTGACTACTCAGTATAAATTGTTTATCCAGTGAATACATTGATAGTCTTTGAATTCATACATATCTGTTGATTTATATTGAATTATCATTCTTATTCCGAGAATTGTTGATATTCATTATTCATGATATTATCCTGAAACTTTGAACTATCTTAAAGATGATACTTCGATAATTTAAACTTGTGATATTATATTCTTCACCCTTGTTGTATATTATTTGCTGGGCAATTTGTGCTCATCCTTGCTTATTTAAAAACCTTTCAGTTAAGGAGGAACATGGAGGTGTCTCTAGAACAAACAAGGGCAAGGTCAAGGCTACCGACTAGCTTGTCCCTTTTATGTTTAAAACTAATATGATGTATTAAGACGGTTTTCAGATTATGTTAAACTTAAGTAGAATTATGTAATAGGTCGTTATTCGATATTATTATGTAATCTATTAAGTACTGCAGGTTGCGAGACTTGGGGGAATAATTATAATAAATCATTGTATATTATTCTAAATTTAGATCTTCCGTTGTGAATGTGTTATTATAGTTATTATGGTTTTACCATGAGAACGTGATTAACCAAATTCGAGTGACCAAGTGGAGGTCCGAATTTGGGGGCTTCACAACCCCGACATGAAAAGTGCCCTGAATACCTGAATGAATAATATTCGAGTGAATAGTAACCTGTGAATAGTAACTCGTAAATAGTACCCCCAATATAAAAAGTACCCCGAATACCTGAGTGAATAATATTTGAGTGAATAGTAACTGGGTGAATAGTAACCCATGAATAGTACCCCGAGTGAATAGTATTCCTTATGAATACGAAAGAAATAATATCCCTTACGAATACAACAAATAATATCCCTTACGAATATAACAAATAATATTCATTACGAATACAACAAATAATATCCCTTACAAATACAACAAATAATATCCCTTACGAATACAACAAATAATATCCCTTACCATACGTAAATAACATCCCTTACCTTAGTAGAAGACTGGATACTGCAATAGTGAAGTAGCAAAATACTCTTCTTCTTGCTTTCTATAGTTTCTCTTGTGAGTCTTAGTGAATTGGTGAGAATGAAAGAAGAATTAAGCTTCTATTTATAGGACAAATGACTAAATAGTAACTAATTCACGAATGGTCCAGATTGCTTTACTATTAAAACGGACGGTCCATATTGATTACTACTAAAACCACAACCGACGGTCCAGATTGATTTACTTTTAAAACCACCATCGACGGTCCAGATTGATTTACTATTAAAACAAACATCGACGATCCAGATTGATTTACTATTAAAACCACCATCGACGGTCTAGATTGATGTACTATTGATATCACCACCAATGGTCCAGATTGATTTACTATTAAAACCACCACCAATGGTTCATATTGATTTACTATTGAAACCACCACCAATGGTCTATATTGATTTACTTTATACACTTTAGTACCCCTAAAGTTTTCCAAGTTTGCATTATTCCCCTCTAACTTTTGTAATTCACTTATCTTTAATAAACACATTTTTAATATTTCTACAATTATTCATCATTAATATTATAACTTACAATATTGACAACCAGATCATTCCCAGGTAAGAGGGGGCTTTCCGATAAAGATTTCTCCTTATTGGCGCGCAATTAGGTGACCAAACCTCTTTCCTCGACAGAACTTTCTAGACATTGTCAATAATTAAATAATCATATGAATAAATGTGTTTTCTCAATTATTGATTTAATAATATAAAATATAGTGCAGATGATACTGTGACAATAATTGAATCAAATAACGTGAGATACTATGCAACAATTACTTTAGCAATAATTGAATAAACTGAGTGGCTTCTTACGTAAGCATCAATAATTAATACTGTGTGCTACTATGCAACCACACATATTACTGTACTTTTATCACCGGAAATTTCAACAGTTAATGGTAAAACTTTTGCCGTTATTTTTATAAAAATTTATTTCTGTCGTTTTCTAACTTCGACAGTTATTTCGTTGTGGGGTCACCAATGATAGTGTCGTCGAACGAATATTCCCTGACAAAAAGAATATTTCCCGACCAAACGAATATTCCCCGACACAACGAATATTTTATACCAACTTGCTTGCTTTGCAAAAATTTTCACATATCACACTTAACTTTAACCTTTTATCAATTTAAGCATTTACAAAATAGAATAATAATTATAAGAAAATTGAATACTTTCATTTCATAAAATTCGAGGACTTATAGGTTTGGTCTGTAAAATAGCGAAGAGCAGCCTCCCAGGGCGTAGCTGCGCTGTCCCCAAGGCCATTTGGGGCGTAGCTGCGCCGGGCTTCAGTGTCAGGTAGATTACTTTGACCTATCTAGTAAATTAGGCATAACGTTTTCATAAAAACTCCGATTGAGGTGATTCAAGATGATCCGAAATGAAGACGAATAGACCTACAACTTTTATTCTTTAAGTGTTTCGATTTGAGGTTGTTAGAAGGGGTCAAAATAGTCATCTTTGTGACTATTACGTATTAAAAGGCGATCAAAGGGCGTCGAACGAACACATACGCAAGTATAGTGCTCCCAACGATGGAATATGTTATTATAAGTGATAAAACATTAATATGCATGATAATAGACATGACATATAAGATTTCCTTTCTCATAATGGAAGGCTTTATCATGACTTAGTACGTGTTTTCAAAAGAAACTTGAAGATTTTGAAAACAAACTTTGACGAAATTATGTACCTTTAAATTCTGACCTTGATAGCATATATATGAGGTCTAATTACGCATGATGTAGGATTCAACTTTGAATCGTATGTGTGATAGATAACTTGTTTTGGTTAAAACAATTTCAAAGGCAAACTCCATCATCTTTTGTAAACTAAGTTTTAAAACATGGAGAGGTTATATTTTGCGCTTGAAAACGTACGTAAAACATGTACAAACAAGTATGACGTGTGTATTGAAAGTTGTTTAACCTCGTTGATGGTCATATAGTTAGATCATTGTTGTATGAACTTACTTAGCCATGAAATAAATGGCAATAATGCTATAAATTGTAAAACAACTTAAGTTAAATACAAGAGGCACCAAACTTGGGCTAAAACCTCTTAACATGTGGGTTAGTTATGTGTTAACAGTAATGAATGCTAAGAACCCGGATGACACCAGAAAATAAATATCCAACTTTGGTCCGGCTTAGGGACATGGCAATTGCACCATCCCATGCCTAATTGTAATAAGCAATTGCATACAAGGCAATGATGTCTGACTATTTTAACTTTGATCTGAACCTTAAAGCATATGTGTAATGAATGTCTAAAGCTATAATACTTGACATAGATGATGTTTTAAGCATAAGAGTATGTAATGGTTATATACAACACAAAGTTGCAAAATTTTATTAAAGTTTGCAAAATATAAGAACAATGTAGATCACGTATCTATAAACTTTAAATATGTGTCAAACACATAGCGAGTTAAGAGTGTGATAAAGATTTATGAATGTTGATATGAAGCATGTGTAGCTAAGGTGTACTATATATACATAGCTAGTCTAAGAGTTTACTAAGAAAACAAAGGGAAGGTTTTAAAAACCAAGATAGAGAACAATGTAACATTATTATTACATTAAGAATGTATGAATGTATGGCTGATGGATATGAATCCATGATTATATAACTGTGTAGGAACACACGCAGTGCAGATAAGCTTTAAGTAGTTAAGTCGTAGTTGATAAACTACGAATCAGGCAAGTTTTTCAGTTCTTATTTGTTATATGAATTCTATAACTGTTAGTTGAGCTATATTATGTCATGAGAATGTTGATGTATATATATGAAATGCATATAAGATATGTATGAACTGTGAAAGTTGATCTTTGATGATATGCTTGTGAAATAAATTTAATTTCTTTGCCTGTTCTATGAGAAGTAACATGCGTAGTAATTATTAATTGATTATGAATGCATGAATTGAATGTGCTATTATATGCTATGTGCTGCATGAAAACTATTTGAATTGCTGGGCTGTCGAGCTCACCCTTGCAAATAACCAATTTTGCATGTTAAGAATTCACGGTAAATGTTACGTGCTACTTGATTGTTAAAGTTCAATAGTATCGAAGGAGATTGATTTATTATTTAACTAGATGCTCTTGAACCATGTTTAGGTTCTAGTAGATGTACATGATAATAATTTACAATGTGTAATACATATTAAGTTGTAAAGTTGTACTAGGCGGTACATAGAGGAATTCGAATTGAGATGTAAAAATATTTATACAGTAATTGAATAGACTGAATCATAACATAATTTGATTCAAGGATATGTAATTGATTCAAGTTAAGACATCAATAAAAGATTTATTTTTAAAGGAGATTGAAAAAGTTTAAATTATTTCGCATATTTATATAACATCAAATATGATGTAAGACAGGAATGGTAAATGACCAAAATTTGAAACTTATAAAAGTTTGGGGTCATTACATAGATCCTAGAAAATGGAAAGAATTTATATTCTAAATTATAATAAGTAAAGTTATATTCATTAAGTTATGAATAAAAGATATAAATAGTTTGACGATAGTAGTATCGTGGCAGACCGGATCCGAGGTTCGAACGAACCCGGATTTGGGGGCGTCACAGGTTGGTATCAAATTTTTAGGTTATAAACTTTAGGTAAGTGTACCTTAGGCTATAAATGAGAGAGAGAAAGATAAAAATTAAAATATATAAGTGAGGATTCAAAGAAGAATCTTGAAGTATCTAAAGAATGAGGATTCAGGAGTTTCCTAACTCTGGTAATAAAAATGTTAAGATGATGTCTATAAGATGAAGATGATAAAGATAATAAGAATGAACTCAAATGGAGTCTAGTTGATAATGGGAAAAAACCCTACGGTAAACCAATGATCACGACGTGATCAAAATGAGCTATGAAGTGATAAATAGTCTGTAACGACTAAGTGTGTATAGCTTGATGCTATAAAAGAATGTACTATAAAATGGTACAATATGAACTCCTGAGGAGTTGTATATGATGAGATACGAAGAATTTGTATCGAGTAAAGAGAAAGTTAAGAATGAGATAGAGTTAGGTGAAATTTTAATTGAGAACCCATGTCAGCAGCTGAGTTGTATGATTCCTTGTTAAGGGCGGGGAATTGTACTTTGTGTAAGAACCACTTAGTTTCTGGAACTGATAATCATTGAAATGTCTGTGTCGCGCTCTTTGCTATATACCTATTGAAAAGGTGATTCTTTTCTTATGTGTATAACAGATAGGTAAAGTATAAGTAGAGAATATAAGGTTAGGTGCGAGTTCTTAAAACTCATACTTATGGTAAATTCGTGACTCATAATCATATGGTATGTTTTGAACTCTTTAGCGAATGGACGCCTATGGTCTGACTAGGATAAGTTCCTAAACTCATATGATTATGGAAAGTTCCTGGATTTCTAAAGTGTGGTAAGTTTGATGAACTATATCGAGTATATATATGTTATGAATTTAGAAATTTTGGTATAGTGAGCATTGATGGTGTTAAAGATTTGTAGAATGAATCAATGGAGTAAATATTGAAGTTGATGGAGAAACATGGATTTTCTAAATCTTCTAGCTCTGCTAGATTTTCAAAATTTATTAACTTCGTGCTGATGTTTACACTTCTATTTTCTTGAAAAACATTGGATCACGTGATTGAACCAATGATGTCTTAAAACTAATACCGTTATCCATATGTCTATGCTAATTATTTCGGCTAAGACAAAAATGATTTGAAAATTTTCAAAATGTATTTCTAACCATGTGCATCATTTGATATGGTGTAAAAATGATAAACGATGGAGTCATCAATGTAATCGAACCTAGTGTTAGTTGTGATCGAAAGATCGTCAGCCCATTATGGTATGATGTAATATGACAAAGTCATATAATGGTGGAATCCTCAACGTACTACTAATCTGGTATGGTGTCATGATGTCATAAAAGAATTTTTGGTTTTCTTGTAAATTACGAAGAAGGTCAATTAAGTTGGCTAAATTATTTCGATAGATGTTCGAGTTGTTGATAAAAGTCTAAGCTATTTGATTCGGCTAGACGGCTGTTGGAAAATATTTATGGAATTCAAGAATTCTTGAGTATTTGTGCCAAACCAGATTACTCTGGTGCGGATTCAGATGTTGAAAAGCTGAGGTGAACAACCCTATAAGGGGACATGTTTTCGGGGACAATGGTTCCGAGCGTAACGCATATAGTCGTTACAAAACACTACGTTGTGGCCCAACGTAGTGGTATAATAGGCTGGCCACCTAGTGTATGTGTGGAGGGTATTTTCAATATTTGTGATTGATAAACACTTTGGTTTGCAGTGTGAAGGATTGTGTTGAAGCATTTGTAAACCTTGAAAAGAGTTCAGGGTCTTGTGTGACCCCTCAGCATAAATTGGAATTTGAGTTATTCATACTACTTCCCGATTATTGAAAAATCATGGAAGATTCTTATTCTTCTAAATGATGAAAGTAGTAAGTAGAATGTTCCTTAGAAAAGAGAATGTGGTAGAATGCAAGTGAAAAAGTTATAATAAAACTTCTAAAAAGAGAATGGATAAAATTATTCAAAAGAATATGTAATATGTAGAATAGCACCGAGTAGAGGAGGTTTCGGTGATTCCGAGGACGGAATCCTTATAAGGGGGAGAGGATGTAAGAACCCGAATTTTTAAAAAATATTAAAATAAGAATATAGTAGATAAAATTCTTAAAGCATGAGATGGGTTCGAATAAGAATATAAATGTGTTACGAGGTATGTGATATTGTGTTACATAGGGTAATATGAGCTATGTAATAAGTGATGTTGTGTTTAATAAATATATATCGTTATTATATATTTGTTATAAATTGTAGAGATGAATTAGTAAAGAAGATGGGTAGAAATTTATCTATTGATATTAAATAATTTATGTGAAATTATTTTATAATAGTAAGTTGGTGACATTAAATATCTTTGATAATCACCAATTTCTTGAGTATATGTATGATTAAGTATCAAGTCTAAGGTAGTGCAACCGTGCTCTTTAATGGTGGATGTATAGGAGCTGGGCTAAACAATTCCTTCAGAGAGTGAAGGTATATACGAATTAGTAACCGATCTAACTCACTGTGAAAACAGTGTAGACGAGACGGAAACTAATTTGTTGATTGTTTGTGGGAAGCCACTCTGTGTACTATATTGAATACTATGAAAGACTCGATGCGTGCTAGGTTTAGACTTGTATATATGTACGTTGATGACGAGAGAAGAAAATCAATATACCTTTAAATTGGTTAGAGAATTATTAAGTAATTTGATACACGACGAGAAGTGAAGATTAAAGAAATGTATATATGTGTTATATTCGAGTTTTGTGTTATTGGTGGTAAGAAACCGTAAAGGAGATGTTATAGTTGGTTAAACTAATAAGGGAAATAGAGTTTTAAAACATGAAGTGTGATCCTTAAATTGTTAAGGAAAATAGTAACCAATGATTTGAAATCAAAAAGGGGATTCATGTTAGACGAGTTAACACTTAAGGAGGATGTGTAAAGTATTTAGAAGCGTAGGTTTAATTTCTGATAATGCAGAACTTGTCTGCCTATGAGCTTGGTATGGCGCAGCTGCGCCTTTTCCAAGTCTATAACCAGCGCAGCTGCGCCGGTCTGTAAAAAACTCTGAGTAAGTTGTGAAAGTGTGATTTCAAGAAATATATACTAAGGACTCATATAAAGGTCATAAATGGTGAATTAAGGATTATGTGTTGCATAAAGAAAAAGGAATATGTTACTTTGATATTTTAAATATATTACATAGTATTGTAATATTTGAAAGATAAGTGATAATAAAAGAAGAGGACCAATATAGTTATAAATAATTATTGGTTAGAGGTGGAAGAAGTTGTCTTGGGACAATCGAATAATTATACGTATAGTGTATAATTTGAATAATTAATAGAGTAGATATTAATTATTTTAAGTGTAAAGGTTATACATATTACAAGTGTAAGGTAAGCTAAATAATTTAACATTAAGGTAAGGTGTGACACTTAAGCTTTATATTAAATGAATATTAAAAATAATGTGGAATTGGGAAAAAGCCAAACGTGACCTAGACCCCTAATATTTTATTATAGAAATAATGAGCTTGGTTATATAACTCCAATAAATGAGATAAATGAGCCTTGTGTGACCTGAGTACTAAAGTTAAACTAGACTGAAGGTTTAACTAAAATTATTGAAAGAGAATTAATGGGAAGAAAATAAATGACTGATATTAATCATTGTGATATTTAAGTGAGATAGGAAATAATGGGTTGTGAATACCCAATTGAATTATACTTAGCCAAATTAAAATATTATGTGGACTAATGTATATGGAGTATATGATGTGAGTACATAATTAATCCCTAAATTTACTTAGGGTAGTAGCATTAACACATTAAAATTTTATTTTGGGAATTAAAAGAACCAAACTAAGCATTATTAACCAAAATACTGAGGAGTTAGAAGCTTGTCCCAATATTAGTGTCACTTTTATATAACTTCCATATGAATAGCCATTAGCCTATCCTATTCCTTCTTCACTAAGTTGTAGAGCTGATGATGGAGGAAGGTGGAGTTGGTGACCAACTCTCCAACATCCATTGGCTTCTTCTTCCTTCCCTTGGATTAATGCAGTGTGTAAGACTATTAACTGAGTATTAGAATGGCTATAAATAGAGGCTTCCCCTTCTATTTCATGAATGTTGAATTGTCTGAGAAATTAACTATAGAGAGTTGGAAGAATTGAGAGCAATGGAAGTATTGAGGAGCTATAGTTAGCCAATTCCAAGCATTCAAGAGGTAATGATTTTAATATATATGCTCTTGATTTCCTAAGTTTGCAATTTCTTAGTAATATCATGAAATACTTTCTTTTGAGCCACAAAATTAATGGCTAAGACTTGTTGCAATCCATGAATTTCTGTTAGATGTTGTTAATATAGTTCAATACGAAAACAACGAAAGTTAAATGGACCAAATTGGTTGAGAAACGAATTCGTAGTGAATGAATTCGCTAAATTGTCAAAATATGAACATTTGCATGAACATGAGTTATAGATTTATATTTGGGTTAGTTAATGTTTATGTTAATTGTTGGGTATTTGGTATGCTGTAGTTTTATGAGTTACAAACTCATAGAATCAAAAATGGAATAATTTGGATGATTATAACTCATATTATGATAATTGGAAGGAGTTTTGGTCTGTAAAATTGTGAAGAACAGCCTCCCAAGGCGCAGCTGCACTGTCCCCAAGGCCATTTGGGGCGTAGCTGCGTCAGGCTTCAGTGTCGGGTAGATTACTTTGAACTACTGCAGTAAATTAGGCATAACATTCTCATACGAACTCCGATTGAGGTGATTCAAGATGATCCAGAACAAGAAAAAATAGACCTACAAATTTTGTTCTTTAAGTGTTTCAATTTGAGGTCATTAGAAGGGGTTAAAATAGTCATCTTTGTAACTATTATGTATTAAAAGGCGATCAGAGGGTGTCGAACGAGCACATACCCAAGTATAGTGCTCCCGACGATGGAATATGTTATTCTAAGTGATAAAACATGAATATGCATGATAATAGACATGACATATAAGATTTCCTTGCTCATAATGGAAGTCTTTAGCATGACTTAGTATGTGTCTTAAAAAGAAACTTGAAGATTTTGAAAACAAACTTTGACAAAATTGTGTACCTTTAAATTCTGACCTTGATAACATATATATGAGGTCTAATTACGCATGATGTAGGATTCAACTTTGAATCGTATGTGTGATAGATAACTTGTTTTGGTAAAAACAATTTCAAAGGTAAACTCCATCATCTTTTGTAAACTAAGTTTTAAAACATGGAGAGGTTATATTTTGCGCTTGAAAACGTACGTAAAACATGTACAAACAAGTATGACGTGTGTATTGAAAGTTGTTTAACCTCGTTGATGGTCATATAGTTAGATCATTGTTGTATGAACTTACTTAGCCATGAAATAAATGGCAATAATGCTATAAATTGTAAAACAACTTAAGGTAAATACAAGAGGCACCAAACTTGGGCTAAGACCTCTTAACATGTGGGTTAGTTATGTGTTAATAGTAATGCATGCTAAGAACCCGGATGAAACTAGAAAATAAATATCCAACTTTGGTCTTGCCAGGGGACTACAAGCATTGCTACCATCCCATCCCATGACTAATTGTAATACATTCAAGCCTCGTAAGGCGATGATATTTGACTATTTTAACTTTGATCTGAACCTTAAATCATATGTGTAATGAATGTCTAAAGCTATAATACTTGACATAGATGATGTTTTAAGAATAAGAGTATGTAATGGTTATATAAAACACAAATTTGCAAAATTTTATTAAAGTTTGCAAAATGTAATAATAATGTAGATCGCGTATGTATAAACTTTAAATATGTGTTAAACACATAGCGAGTCAAGAGCGTGATAAAGATTAATGAATGTTGATATAAATCATGTGTAGCTAAGGTGTACTATATATACATAGCTAGTCTAAGAGTTTACTAAGAAAACAAAGGGAAGGTTTTAAAAACCAAGATAGAGAACAATGCAACATTATTATTACATGAAGAATGTATGAATGTACGGCTGATGGATATGAATCCATGATTATATAACTGTGTAGGAACACATGCAGTGCAGATAAGCTTTAAGCAATTAAGTCGTAGTTGATAAACTACGAATCAGGCAAGTCTTTCAGTTCCTATTTGTTATATGAATTCGATAACTATTAGTTGAGCTATATTATGCCATGAGAATGTTGATGTATATATATGAAATGCATATGAGATATGTATGAAATGTGAAAGTTGATCTTTGAAGATATGCTTGTGAAATAAATTTTTATGCATGTTATATGAGAAGTAACATGCGTAGTAAATATTAATTGATTATAAATGCATGAACTGAATATGCTATTATATGCTATGTGCTGCATGAAAACTGTTAGAATTGTTGGGCTGTCGAGCTCACCCTTGCAAATAACCACTTTTATAGGTTAAGGATTCACGGTAAAGGTTACGTGTTACTTAATTGTTAAAGTTCAATAATATCGAAGGAGATTGGTTTATTATTTAACTAGATGCTCTTGAACCATGTTTAGGTTCTAGTAGATGTACATGATAATAATTTACAATGTGTAATACATGTTAAGTTGTAAAGTTGTACTAGGCGGTACATAGAGGAATTCAAATTGAGATGTAAAAATATTTATACAGTAATTGAATAGACTGGATCATAACATAATTTGATTCAAGGATATGTAATTGATTCAAGTTAAGACATCAATAAAAGATTTATTTTTAAAGGAGATTGAAAAAGTTAAAATTATTCTGCATATTTATATAACATCGAATATGATGTAAGGCAGGAATGGTAAATGACCAAAATTTAAAACTTATAAAAGTTTGGGGTCATTACATAGATCCTAGAAATGAAAAGAATTTATATTCTAAATTGTAATAAGTAAAGTTATATTCATTAAGTTATGAATAAAAGATATAAATAGTTTGACGATAGTAGTATCGTGGCGAATCGAATCCGAGGTTCGAAGTAACCCGAATTTGGGGGCATCACAGATATTGTCTAGAAGACAATATTCGTGTTAAAAATCTCAGCTGATGTTACACGACAGTTGTATAATTAAGTTTGTATTTGTATTATGTACCATGTATTTGGCGACTCAGAATGGGTTATGTATACCTATTTTGGGGGCGTCACAGTTGGTATCAAAGCTCAGGGATATGATCCCTGGCTGACATGTGAGACTAGAACTAGGAGGGGAGTGACGAGTAAATCCTTCGCTAGTATGACCTACCTAAGCTTATTTTTTATTTAATTGGTTGAATATAGGGATAATATGTGGCATGTCAATTAACCCTTGTTTTGTGGCAGTATTTGAAAATGACATCTGAAAATATTGAGATAAACAATGGAGCACATGAGACCGTTGAGTCACCGATGATGAATAACTAGGATAATGTGCATTAGGAAGGAAATATTCCTCAAGTAAACAACAACACTGACCAAATGATGAACAATGGGATGTTCAGAGGATTTTTGTAATTTATGAAACATCAAGTGAGAGAGACTCCTGTCTAAAATGTAGGTGGAAATACTGGCAACTCACAGATGGTCACTGCTAAGCAATTCAAAGAGCTGGGACCACCAGAGTTTTTGGAAAAGCCAGAACCATTTAAGGCAGAGAAGTGGATAAAGCAGATCACCAAGATATTTGAAGTCTTGGCATGCTCCGAGGAGCAAAAGGTTCCCTTTGCCACCTTCATGTTGAGAGGACAGACAGATTACAGGTGGAAATCTGTAAAGCGTACTCAACCTGCCGCACTAAAGATGTCTTAGGAGAAGTTTTAAGAACTGTTCAACGACAATTACTTTCCCGAAAGTATTCGTTACATGAAGGAGGTGGAATTTATCAAGCTGGAACAAAAAAAATATTATCGTATTGCAATACGAGGCTAAGTTTGCTAGGTTATCCCGGTATGCATCCCATTTGGTAGATAATACAGAGCGTATGACGCGGATGTTTCTAAGAGATTTGAAACCTGAAATACGTCAATACCTCATTTCTCACAATCTTTGCTTGTATTCAGATGTTGTAAATAGGGCTCAGTTATTGGAGCGCGATAATGAGTCAACCCAACCAAGAGAGAGAAGCCGACAAATTGATAATACAAGTGGTAGCAGTCATCGAAGCGGTGATAACAAACGTGGAGGAAATCAATATGTTAGAAATGGTAACCACTTTGGTGGTAATCCAGGCCAAGATAATAGAAGTGGAAATTTCAAGAAGAGAAGGTTCAACAATGATGGAAAGACAGCAGCACCAACACCCGTTGTTAAGGAAGGAGAGCGACCACCGGTCGTATACTATAAATGCGAAGGGGAGGGACACATCAATCCAAACTGCATGCGGCAACCCAAAGCGTGTTATAATTATGGAAGAGAAGGTCACCTAGCCCTATTTTATCGTGTATTGAAGTCAAGTCCAGCTGGGATGGAGACACCAAATGCCGTCCCAGACAATTCGAAGTCGGTGGTTCAAGGGAGAGCGTTTGTTGTAACCTCCCAAAAAGTGAGGAACCCGAACGAAGTTATCATGGATAAGCTAATCAGAAACTCTTGCGAAGTCTATACCTTATTTGATACTGGTTCTACCCGTTCTTTTATTTCTCCTACTTGCGCTCAACATTTAAATTTAACTCCGGAGAAATTAGACTTTTACTTATCTGTTGAAACTCCGTTTGGAGAAACCTTCATTACATCCACTATTTATAAATCTTGTTTGATTCAAATCGGCAACCTCACATTACCTGTCAATCTTATCTCTTTGAAAATACTTGCATTTGATGTGATTTTAGGGATTGATTGGTTAACTACTCATCATGCTAAAATTGATTATTTTCGTAAGGTTGTTAGCTTTCATATTCCTAACCAACCTATTATGCGAATTCAAGCAACCAAACCACTAAAGTCAATCACTGTCATATCAAGCCATAAAGCTATTCATTTATTGAAAAACGGATGACAAGCTTTCTTAGCCCATGTCACGAATTAAAACAAAAATACGTCAGATTTGAATGATATTTCTATTGTTAATAAATTTCCTGACGTATTCCCTAAAGAACTTCCTACCCTACCCCCAGAGCGTGAAATTAAATTTTGTATCGACCTTGAACCTAGTACAAAACCCATTTCGAAAGCCCCATATCGAATGACTCCTATTAAACTTCAGGAGTTAAAAACCCAACTACAGAAATTGTTAGACATCGGTTCCATCCGTGCTAGTACGTCTCCTTGGGGTGCTCCTGTTCTATTCGTAAAGAAGAAAGATGGGAGAATGCAACTTTGTATTGATTATCAGGAGTTGAATCATGTCACCATCAAAAATAGGTACCCGTTGCCTCGCATTGATGACCTGTTTGACCAGTTGCAAGGTGCCAAATTCTTTTCAAAGATCGATCTTCGTTCCGGATATCATCAATTAAAGATTAAAACTGATGACATTCCAAAGACTGCTTTCAGAACTCGGTACAAGCATTACGAATTTCTAGTCATGTCTTTTGGATTGACTAATGCTCCTGCTTCCTTCATGGATATGATGAACCTAGTATTCAAGCAATATTTGGATCATTTTGTGGTTGTCTTTATTGATGACATCCACATTTACTCCAAAAGCCGTGAAGATCATGAGTAAAACTTGAGGCTTATACTCCAAAAGCTTCGTGAAAATAAGTTATATGCCAAGTTGAAGAAATGTGAGTTCTGTGTGACGCCCCCAAAATAGGTATACATCACCTATCCTGAGTCGCCAAATACATGGTACAGAATACAAATACAATCTTTAATATACAACAAAAGAGCTATGAGTTTTAATACAAATATTGTCTTCTAGACAATATCCACTCTCAGAATAAGTCTTCATTACATTTATTATCACACTATTTAACAGAATAGTGAGGGCTACTAATGTTATCCTCTGGACCGTCACTCCGTTCCCCGACTAGTCCCCGCTACGTTCTCATTTCCTGAAGAGAACAATGAAAGCAAAAGGGTGAGCTCAACTACCCAGTAAGAAATATTATGACTATGATAATGTAGAATAAATTAACATTAGTCTTCAACAATGTTAAACTGATAAAATACAATAGACATCAAGTTTAACTACAGCGGAACAAGCAATTCATTAAAAGAGTCAAGTAGAGAATAAAATCTACTATCTTTTATGATTTAAAATGTTTTTCATCACTTTTATCATTTGGACTCGACAATAAATAATCCACATCATCGAATCACCCCTCGCACTCTTGCCAAGGATATTCTTTAGTATCATGACCACAATTATCCATGCACTACGGGCCAAGGACATTCGTGTATTCATCAATGGTCATGATCATGCCAACAATCATCCCATCAATGCACTACGGGCCAATGAGGACTTTTATCACATCATTTATAACATTACGATCATGATTATACCGAATAATCCTCAGTCATAATCATACCAAGTCCATCTATGCACTACAGGCCACAGATGACTTTCAAAAAAATATAAACATGAGGATGATGACAATGATATAAGAATTCAATAAAACAAGTTCACAAATTAATTTATCCAGGAACTAATAACGTCCAAATTGTCAACATGATACTTCTTTGTAGAGTAAAATTCAAGAATGCTCAGAAGAATATTTCCATGAAAAGATACTGGATGAAGCGCAAATATCAAGAATATTCTACTAATTTCATGGAGTATAGAAGTCAAAACTTTAACCAACTGAGTATAATAAGGAATGGAATAACAAAAGAAATCACCAAGCATGCGGTAGACCAAGCATGAGCAAAAGTTATTCCAATGAGAATAATAAAGATTTTAACCAGTCCGGCATAAAACGCATGCATGATATATATTCCAAATGTAATAATAAAGACGAAACCAGTCCCAGTAAAAACGCATGCATGTGATATTCCAACAGAATAATAAAGGTGGAACCAGTCCCACAGAAAATGCATGAGCATGGATGTTCCAATGTAATAATAAAGACAAAACCAGTCCCACAGAAAATGCATGGCATGGATATTCCAATGTAATAATAAAGATTTTAACCAATCCCAAGCGTAAAAGCATGACGCGAGACATTCCAAATGTAATAATAAAGAATGGAATAACGTAAGTTCTCTTCATGAAGACGAAAGAAAGAAATAATACCCTTACCTTTGAAAGAAACTGGATATAGGAGTAGTGAGGTAGCGAGCTTCTTCTTCTATAGATTTTCTTTCTACAATTTCTCTCTATAATAATTGCTCTATAGCTTTAGTGAATTGGTGAGAAATGAAGAAAGAATGAACTTCTATTTATAGAAAAATATAGTTTCAATAATTGCACGTTTTGGGGCTCGAAAAATTACAAAGACAATACCTCCAACTTTTTCTTTATTTTTAATTTAGTCATGTAAGTATTATCAAACTTGCACCACCTCCCCCTAATAGTAAATAATGTGATTCAATAGTAAATCATGTGAATCAATAGTTCTAGAAATGTGAAAATATACGAATTACAAAGATAAGACCTCCATCTATACCTCTATTTTTAACTTAGTCATGCAAGTATTATCAATCTTGCACCAACTCCCCTAATAGTAACAAGAATGTGAAACAATAATATACACATGTGAACAAATAGTTATAATCATGTGAAATAATAGCAATCAATTGCTCATTTATCCTAAGTTAAATACCGATTGGTCAATATAACCTCCAGACATCAATTATTATCGAAATAAATGTCGATTTTCACTAACACAAATAATTCCAACACAATGAAACTATTTTAATCAAAAATATAAATTTTGAAATTTCAACGTTTTATTTTTCCCAAAAAAGTCAACTATTGACTTTTTGACCAAATAGTAAAATCCAGAAAATTTTGTGTTTATAGTCTATTTTTACTAATTTCATCATTCCGGACTCAAATATCACGTCCGTGTCTCCAAATTCAACTCTAAGCACAACTTCAATTTTAATAACATTCATCATTAATATTATAACTCACAATATTTATCAACCAGGTCGTTCCCAGGAAAGAGGGGGCTTTTCAATAAGGATTTCTCCCTATCGTGGCGCAATTAGGTGACCAAACCTCTCCTTGTCAGAACTTCTAGACATTGTAAATATTGCAATTTAATAATATGAATAACTTTGCCGTCTCAATAAAATAACATATTATGCAGATGATACTGTGACAATAATCGAATCAATAATATAAGAGATATGATGCAGCAATTACAGTAGCAATAATTTAGTATAACTGAGTGACTTCTCACGTAAGCATCAATAATCAATTTCGTGTGCTACTATGCAACCACGCGTATTATTGTAATTTTACTACCGAGTAGTTCAACAGTATTAACGGTAAAACTTCCGTCGTTATTTTCATAAATATATTTTTGTCGTTTTCTCAATCCAACAATAATTCTGTTGTGGGGTCCACCAATGATTATACCATTGCATTTAATATTCCTCGCTAAAATGATTATTCTCCGACCAATAGAATATAATATAACAACTTGCATACTTTGCAGAATTTATAAATATAACCCACAACTATAACATTATAACAAATTCATTCCATAATATTCAAAAATGATAATTATAGAAAAATCATCTTTATTCATAAAAGTTGGGGTCTTACATTCTGGCATGAGGAAGTAGCATTCATTGGGCACGTGATATTTGTGATGCCCCAAAAATAGGTATACATCACCTATTCTGAATCGCTAAATACATGGTACAGAATACAAATACAATCTTTAATATATAATAAGAGAGCTGTGAGTTTTAATACAAATATTGTCTTCTAGATAATATCCACTCTCAGAATAAGTCCTCATTACAATTATTATCACAATATTTCATAGAATAGTGAGGACTACTAATGCTATCATCTGGACCGTCACTCCGTTCCCCGACTAGTCTCTGCTACGTTTTCATTTCCTGAAGAGAACATTGAAAGAAAGGGTGAGCTCAACTAGCCCAGTAAGAAATATTATGACTAAGATAATGCAGGATGAATTATCATTAGCTTTCAATAATGTTAAACTGATAAAATACAATAGACAACAAGTTTAACTGCAGCGGAATAAGCAATCCATTAAAAGAGTCAAGTAGAGAAAAAAATCTACTATCTTTTATGATTTAAAAGTTTTTCATCACTTTTATCACGAGACTCAAATTTTAATAAATAATCCACATCATCCCCGCACTACTACCAAGGATATTCATTAGTATCACGACCACAAATTATCTATGCACTACTACGGGCCAAGGATATTCGTATTCATCAATGGTCATGATCATGCCAACAACCGTCCATCAATGCACTACGGACCAATGAGGACTTTTACCGCATCATTTGTAATATTACTACCATGATTATACCGAATAATCCTCGGTCATAATCATACCAAGTCCATCTATGCACTACAGCCACGATAACTTTTTCAATAAAATATAAACATGAGGATGATGACAATGATATAAGAATTCAATAAAACAAGTTCAAGAATTAATTTATCCAGGAACTAATAATGTCCAAATTGTCAACATGATACTTCTTTGTAGAATAAAATTCAAGAATGATCAGAAGAATATTTCCACAAAAGATACAGGATGAAGCGCAAATATCAAGGACATTCCACTAATTTCATAGAGTATATAAGTCAAAACTTTAACCAACTGAGTATAATAAAGAATGGAATAACAAAAGAAATCACTAGGCATGTGATAGAATCAAGATGCAGGCGAGTTATTCCAATGTAATAATAAATAACGAAACCAATCCCCCATGTAAACGCAGATGTGACGGGATCCAATGTAATAATAAAGATTTAAACCAGTCCCACAGAAAAGCGCATGCATGATGATATTCCAATGTAATAATAAAGACGAAAACCAGTCCCACAGAAACACACGCATGGTGATATTCCAACAGAATAATAAAGAATGGAATAACATAAGAATTTCACCAAGTATTGGATAGACCGCGTATACAGGTTATTCCAACAGAATAATAAATAATGGAATAATAGGAGTTCTCTTCATGAATACAAACGAAATAATATCCCTTACCTTAGAAAGAAACTAGATACTGGAGTAGAGAGGTAGCAAACTTCTCCTCTTCTTTCTCTCTATAATTTCTCTCTCTAGAGTTTCAGTGAATTCGTAAGAAATAATGAAGGAATGAGCTTCTATTTATAGGAGAATAAATTGAATAGTAACTAATTCATGAACGGTCCAGATTGATTTACTTTTAAAAGGACGGTCCATATTAAAACTTAAAGCAACGGTCCATACTGATTCACTATTAAAACTTTAAACCAACGATCCATATTGATTCACTATTAAAACTTTAAACCAGCGATCCATATTGATTTACTATTATAATTTCAACCAACGGTCTGAAAAATTAGCACATTTCCTCATGGAATAATATTGTACCCAAAAATAATTTGGACTGAAAAGAAATATATTGTTCGGGTGAATAGTAACTCGTGAATAGTTCTCCAACACAAAAAGTATCCCGAATACCCGATTGAACAATATAACCTCCAGACATCAATTATCATCGGAATAGATGTCAATTTCTACTAACACAAATAATCCCAACACAATGAAAATATCAAATTCATCTTTAATCAACACGAACTTATTCATCATTAATATTATAACTCACAATATTTAACAACCAGGTCGTTCCCAGGAAAGAGGTGGCTTTCCAATAAGGATTTCTCCCTATTGGCGCGCAATTAGGTGACCTAACCTCTCCTTGACAGAACTTCTAGACATCGTAAATATTATAATTTAATAATATGAATAACTTTGTCATCTTAATTATTTATTTAATAATATAACATATAATGCAGATGATACTGTGACAATAATCGAATCAATAATATGAAAGATATGATGCAGCAATTACTGTAGCAATAATTAAGTATAATTGAGTGATTTCTCAAGTAAGCATCAATAATCAATACCGTGTGCTACTATGCAACCACGCGTATTACGGTACTTTTACTACCGAGTAGTTCAACAGTATTAATGGTAAAACTTTCGCCGTTATTTTTATAAAAATATTTTTTTCGTTTTCTCAATCCGACAATAATTCTATTGTGGGGTCCACCAATGATTTCGTCGTTGTATGAATATTCCCTACTAAAACGAATATTCCCCAACCAATCGAATATAATACAACAACTTGCATATTTTGCAAAATTTATAAATACTACCCACAATTATAACATTATCTCAAATCCACACCATAATATTCAAAAAAAATATTTCGAGAAAATTAAATCTTTATTCGTAAAATTTGAGATTTTACAATCTCCCTCCTTATGAAATTTAAGCCCTCGAAATTTACGTGCGCATTCTGGTATGCCAGAAACGAGATAAGTATATACTTCACGATTCTAACTCTTGAGGTATAACCTTTAAGCGTAGAATATATTCCAGAATTTTAACAGGTACATCTTCATACGTTAAATTATCCGCTATCTCGTCCGGTTCTAAATCAATAATGTGGTTCAGGTCGTCCACATATTTACGTAACATCGATACGTGACAAACATTATGAACACGCAACATATTTAGCGGTAAAACGAGTTTATAAGCCATAGTTCTTACTCGATCGAGGATTTCAAATGGGCCAATTAAATTAAGGATTGAGATTTCTTCTCTTTATCGATTCTTGCTTCTAGAATAACGCCCTCTTGAACCTTCTTTTTCTTGTTCATCAGCTCCAGGTCTGTAGCTTGAGCGGCTTTAAATTTATCGATTAAAGTCGATTCTACTCGTATATTCGTTATCTTCACATAGGTTCGTATATTCGCACTCGTAAACGCATACGATCTTCTACTCAACGCATCAGCTACCACGTTCACTTTTCCACGATAGTATTAAATGGTACGATCGTAATCTTCAACAGCTTGAGCCAACATCTTTGACGCATTATACGTTCGTTTTGGTTGAAGAAGTATTTAAGGGTTTTAGAAATGGGTTTTGTACTGGGGTCAATACAAAATTCAATTTCACGCTCTAGAGGTAAGCTAAGAAGTCTTCAAGAATACGTCAGGAAATTTATTAACGATATAAATAATATTCAAAACTGTGACTCTCATCCATAACTTGGATAGTACGTCACATTGATACCTATCAACTTGTCATCGTCATTTACGACGTCGCCTACAGAAAGTTTGGCTTCGGTGCATTCCACACAAGGAAGTCAACAACGAAAGGATCGGGGCTCTTTACTTATGGCTTGATATGATAATGATTAACTTTAGTGGTTTGGTTGCTTGAATACGCATAACAGGTTGGTTAGGAATATGAAAGCTAACAACCTTACGAAAAGCATGATGAGTAGTTAACCAATCAATTTCTAAAATCACATCAAAGGCAAGTATTTTCAAAGAGATAAGATCGACAGGTAACGTGAAAGTGTCGATTTGAATCAAACAAGATTAATAAATAGTGGAGGTAACGAAGGTTTCTTCTAACAAAGTTTCAACCAATAGGTCAAAGTCTAACTTCTCCTGAGTTAAATTTAAACGTTGAGCACAAGTAAGAGAGATAAAAGAATGGGTGGAACCGGTATCTAATAAGGTATAGACTTCGCAAGAATTTATAATTAACTAACCCGTGCTAACTTCGTTCGGGTTACTCGCTTTTTGAGAGGTCACAAAAAATGCTCTTCCTGAAACCACCGACTTTTTTTTGTCCGTATCCAGCTTTGGTGCCACCGTCCCAGCTGGACTTGACTTTGGTGCATGACAAAATCGGGCTAGGTGACCTTCTCTTCCACAATTGTAACATGCTTTGGATGGCATCGCGCAGTTTGGACTGATATGTCCCTCCCCTCCGCATTTGAAATATATGATAGGTGGTCGTTCTCCTTCCTTTACAACGGGTGCTGGTGTTGACGTCTTTCCATCATTGTTGAATTTTCTCTTCTTGAAATGTCCATTCTTATTATTTTGGCCATGATTACCACCAAAGTGGTTACAATTTCTAGCATGCTGATTCCCTCCACGCTTATTGTCACCGCTTCAATGACTGTTATCATTGGTATTATCATTTTGTCGGCTGCTCTCTTTTGGTTGCGTTGACTCATTATCGCGCTCCAATAACTGAGCCCTATTAACAACATCTGAATACAAACATAGTTTATGAGAAATGAGGTATTGACGTATCTCGGGTTTCAAACCTCTTAGAAACATTCGCGTTATTCTCTCCTCATTATCAACCAAATGGGACGCAAATTGGGACAACTCGGCGAACTTGGCTTCGTACTACGACACGGTCATGTTATTTTGCTCCAACTTGATGAATTCTACCTCTTTCATGTGACGAATACTTTCGAGAAAGTACTTGTCGTTGAACAATTCTTGGAACTTCTCCTAAGTCATCTTTAGTGCGGCAGGTTGAGTACGTTTTACAGATTCCCACCAGTAATCTGCCTCTGTATGCAACATGAAGGTGGCAAAGGGAACCTTTTGCTCTTTGGAGCATCCCAAGACATTAAATATCTTGCAGATCTACGTTATCCACGTCTCCGCCTTAAGTGGTTTTGGCTCTCCAAAAAACTCTGGTGGTCCCAGCTCCTTGAAATGTTTGGCGGTGATCGTTCGAGAGTTGCCAGTGTTTCCACCTGCATTCTGGATAGGAGCCGCTCTCGCCTGATGTTGCATGAATTGCATGAAGCCTCAGAACATTCCATCGTTCATCATTTGGTCAGTGTTGTTGTTTCCCTGAGGATTGTCGCCTTCTTGATGCACATTATCCTAATTATTGGTCTGTGGAGACTCAACGGTCTCCTATGCTCCATTGATGTTCTCAACATTCTCGGATGCCATTTTCAAATACTGCCACAAAATAAGGGTTAATTAATATATCACATATTATCCCTATACTCTGACCAACCAATTAAATAACAAATAAACTTAGGTAGGTCATACTAGCAAAGGAATTCCCCGTCTCTCCCCTCCTAGTTCTTATCTCACATCTCAGCCAGGGATCATATCCCTAAGCTTTGATACCAACTGTGACGCCCCCAAAATGGGTATACATCACCTATTCTGAGTTGCAAAATACATGGGACAGAATATAAATACAATCTTTAATATATAACAAGAGAGTTGTGAGTTTTAATACAAATATTGTCTTCTAGACAATATCCACTCTCAGAATAAGTCCTCATTACAATTATTATCACATTATTTCATAGAATAGTGAGGACTACTAATGCTATCATATGGACCATCACTCCGTTCCCTGACTAGTCCCTGCTACGTTCTCATTTCCTGAAGAGAACAGTGAAAGAAAGGGTGAGCTCAATTAGCCAAGTAAGAAATATTATGACTAAGATAATGCAAAATAAATTATCATTAGCCTTCAACAATGTTAAACTGATAAAATACAATAGACAACAAGTTTAACTGCAGCGGAATAAGCAATCCATTAAAAGAGTCAAATAGAGAGAAAAAATCTACTATCTTTTATGATTTAAAAAGTTTTTCATCACTTTTATCGCTGAGACTCAGCTTAATAAATAATTCACATCATCCCTGCACTACGGCCAAGAATATTCATTAGTATCACGACCATAAATTATTCAT